>CM054058.1:235001550-235601550 GCA_028641055.1 Alopecurus myosuroides | reverse complement strand
ACTATCTGGCCCGAAGGGTGAGAGAGAGTTATTGACTTTTGAGCACAGTCAATTTTAGCTTTGTGGGTCTTCAACCAATCCATACCCAGAATGACATCAATGTCAGAATTTCCCAGCAACATGAGTGAAGCAAGGAATATGCGACCTCCAATTAGGATTTGATTGTCCATGCTTATCTTGGAAGTAATCATTTTAGTTCCCGGAGAGTGAACATAGATTTGATTGCTTAGTGGAACCAGAGCTAGATTGTAAGTTGTCGCAAAGATCTTTGACACAAACGAATGCGATGCTCCAGTATCAAACAACACTTAAGCTGGAAAAGAGTTTACGGGTAATATACCGAGAACGACGTCAGCAGCTTCCTCAGCTTTGTCGGCCTTGATATGGTTCACCCTCGTGGTCCTCCCGACAGGCCTGTTGTTGGAGTTGAAGGCTTTAGCCGGGGGAGCACGAACCATTGCCTGGTTGGTGTTGGGGCGAGGAGGTGGAGGTAGCTGCCTCTGAGTGCACTTATCAGCGTAGTGTCCAGTCTCCTTGCACTTGAAGCAAGTGACGACACGAGGAGGACCTGGCCTTGGCTGCCCCATTGGAACCCTCTGACCCTGCATCTGAGATGGGTTGGGTGGGCGGGGACCAAAGCCTGGAGAAGCTTGGGCATTTGGAGCCCGAGTGACAGCACCATTTGGCACCCAGATGCGACGCTTCTGCGGAGGGGTGGTCATGTTGGAGGAGGAACCACCCTCACGCGAGTGCTTCCGGGACTCCTCGAACGCCTTGCGCCCATTCTCCTCATTGAGCGCGGTGTTCACGAGCTCCACGAAGTCCTTGCACTTGATGTTGGTGAGAGCGTACTTCAGTTCCGGGTTAAAACCTCGGCGGAACCTTGCCATCTTCTTGGCCTCAGTGGACACTTCGTCACCAGCGTATCGAGCGAGGCGATTGAACTCGGTCTGATAGCTGATAACGTCCAGCTTGCCCTGCTTGAAGGAGCAGAACTCTTCACGCATCCTTTCCATGAGACCATCTGGGATATGGTGCTTCAGGAAGGCTTCCATGAAACAGCCCCAGGTGATAGGATATCCAGCTCTCATGGTCTGGTAGTTCTCCCACCAGGTAGCTGCCTGACCCTTCAGTAGGTAGGTGGCATACTTGACTTTATCCTCCTCAGCAACATGAGCAATCTCCAGAGCCCTGTTCATCTCCCTGATCCAGTCATCAGCATCCAGAGGCTCACGTGTTGCCACGAAAGCTCTCGGCCCCATGCTCAGAAACTCCTTGGTGCTGACTCGCGGAGCATTCTGGTTGTTGTGCTGGTTAGCCTGAATCTGGGCCATCTGAGCCACGACCTGAGTCATCTGAGTCAACAGCTTCGTGAGCGGAGGTGGCTCAGGCGGGTTGCTCCTTGTTGGCGGCATCCTGAATAGACATTCATTTTAGCACAACAATAGAAAAGGATAGACTTGGTAACCGAAAGATAGATTATTCCGACGCATGAATAGATAACCAACAGGTACATCATCACATGTTCAAATACATCAGAATATCCAACAGACCAATACATGGTTCGAATGCCAAAGGATAACTAAACATAGCTAGGAATGGATACAACGGTACTCCCATGCTCATCACGCAGGACGGCGGTGAGTAGTACGACGAGAGATACGGTGCGGAGGAATCCCCCGGAAGTAGGTATAACGACGATCCACGTAGAGCGGGACTGCTCTGAGAGCAACTCTCGGTGTGGTGAAGTAGAAAGCGTCGTCTCCCTGTGCTCCAAAACGGGGAATCCCAGTGTAACACGGACCAAGGTCGAGAAGTGGACCTCTGATCGGCTCGTACCCTCCAGCATCTGGCAGAGGAAGACCAGCTGGCTGAGTGAAACGCGCAAAGCGCTCGTCTCGAACGAAGTCTGTGGTGTACGTCGCCAGACGAGTCAACGCGAGATAGAGCTGCTCCCTGACTGAAGCTAATTCCTGGGACAGTGCGGAAGCAACTGCGTCACTGTGCCTCACAAACTGAGCAGTGGTGTGCAGCCTGGAGCTATCAGACTCGTAGGTATCCAGGTTGCCGTGGAGAGTGAAGTGGACTCCCGCTGCCGTGATGTAACCACGGGGGATGTGGCGATAGATAGAATCGTCAAACCCCCAGTAGTCAGCACGGAGGACGGTGAGACTCACGTAAGCTGCCTGCTGCACGGCCATATCCACTGTGGAACCTACTGCCTCGTAGTGGTGGACAACGCTCCTGCCATCATCCGACAGAATGTAGACGATAGCCTGGTAGTAGGTGTGGTCAAACTCTCGCTGCTGCTCGTAGACCTGGTACTCTGGTGCCCAATGGAACCCCAGATAGGTTACCATGTCTCTCAGCATCTCCGGATAACCGGCGGTGCTCTCACAGCGAGTCATCCGAACCACCTGCGGGTAGAACCTGAGATCCATCTGCAGATGATCGGGGAAGTTTTTGATTAGACGCCGGTAGAGAACTGATGTGGAAAGCAACAACAAGGTTCAACGGACGATAAGGATGTTTGAAAAGAACAGGATATTGAAGCAACATCAGGAAACACGAGACCAAAAACTCCTGAGGTACTACGGAGAACCCAAAACACGTGAAATCCTAACTTGAAAGTTTAGGTGAGAACAGAAAACAACGTTGCACTTCCTTACCAGAAAAGGGTGGGTGGGTGGGGAAAGAAGAAAAATGGCAGAATTCCTACTCTCACGTTTCATTTTCCTATATAGCTACAAAATAGTTTCTAGACTCAACTGCGACCAGTAAAAAAGGGATCCTACAGGCAGCCTGGCTCTGATACCATTTGTCGCACCCGAACTTCTAGAGGATACTCACCGTACGAACTGAACAGTATTCTGATGGGATTACGGGGCTTACCGGCACCCGCGTCCTCTTACGAGTAGGCCAACACTTATGTGTGACAACCCATCGCTACTGTTCATCGTCGATGTAAACTATCCTGGTAGAAATCAGGACACTACCATTGACGTACTTCATACCATACACACATGGTACGTCAACGGCTTTGAACAAAAGGATAACACAACATGCCTCTAAGACACAAAAGATTGAAATAAGGTGCAAATGGCCCTCACTAGGGCAGAGATAGCAAATACAATCATCCAGAGGACACATGTCCCAACATAGCATCATTACATCTCAGCGGAAGCATTCAAAGGGGTCTGAGTACAGACAAATCCAAATAGGCTTAAGAAGCCGGAAACTGAAATAAAGACGGAGCCCATCCACGGTGTCTCGGATCCTGCCCGGGTCCGCTAACTACTCGTCAGCAGCCTCGTCAAACTCCACGTAGTAGCCGTCACCTGGATCCTCGTAATCGTAGTCTGCGGAAACCACATCCCCAAAGGGGTCAGTACATAGACGTACTGGCAAGCAAGACTCACAGTTCACCAAAGTATAGCCCGTCAACACAAGCACAGATGACTTGGGTTCAACGGAAGGAAGGGTATATAAAAGATGCTGCGTCTGGCTGCACTAACCAACTACAGAGATTCTATCACTTCCAACTATCAGAAAGGAGATAAGATCGAGTATTGTAACCAACTGGAAGATAACATCAAACAAACCCATCCTGGATCTCGCCCCTTATCCAAAGAAGCAATCCGAGGATAACTCACACAGTTGGATTAAGATGAAACAAGTTATTGTGACAATAATACTATTACTAGTCAAGTTGTTAATCATGGGGTGTGAGATTGTGAATCATTAGGTTTAAGTTGTCCTGAGTACTTGTTAGCCAGTACTTTCACCAAGTTAACCATAACCGCGGAAAACATGGCTTCTCGAGAAGATTATCCCTGCAAGGTTGCACCAATTTGGCCGTACACGTATGAATAACCCGCCAGATGGGATGCCTCCCACCAAGCGGGACACTCAACACAACTCAACTCTTCTTCGCATCAAGCCCAAAGCACCTTGGGCGCACGGCTAATCAAGCCCCGAAGAAAAGGGACCCTCATAGCACTCTAAGACCGTGTCCCCCTATATGCCGACTACGAAAGTTCCACCCTGCGCTGGGCTCGCAAAAACATGCATGCGGCAAATAGAAAGCACGAACTAAATGAGATGATTTGGACGAGATGCGAATCGAATCAAATTGAGGGGGGCGCCCATACTCGCTTCCCACATGCGGGTAGTGCGCTCATCATGGATCAGTAGACAAGACCCTTTTCCTATTAGGGTCGACACTAGCAGGCCTCAAAACCACACAGGGCCTCCTGCCGGTGCCTTATCATCAAATTATTATTAAGTAATAACATTAGCATGATTGATTGATTGATTAAACATCGATCCCCCAGAACATAATGAAATATAGTAACTGAAAGTAATGGGTAACAGACTCGAGCAAAACAACCTAAGCATACTAGTAAGACACTGGCTCAATCAATAGGGTTGTAGGAGGGGTGGTGAGGCAATATCAGGGTTAAAGGATTCATGAGATAGGTTCGTAACAGAAACAACTACCACTAAGGCTAGCAAAATAGACAACGGAAAGTATCGGTAACCAGGGTTGAAAGGAACACAATGGTTCATGTGAGTGATAACTTGCCTGCGAACTCAGCAGCCTGGTACTGAGCTAGATCCTCAGAAGGGGTGCTGTAAAGATCGTCTGTCTCAACGTCGTCGTCTATTCGAGAAGAAGCAAACAAACAAGGCAGAATATAAACAATCATTATCATGGCATAGTGCACAATCAATGATGATGCATGACAAATTAATGGTTGCATCAAAATAAACTAGCTAACATGATAACACAATTAAGATGGACCCCTATGCAATTTTGAGTTGCATATGGGAAAGGGTCCATGAATTAAGTGGAACAAATGATTTACAATTAATTATTATGTGAAAGTTGTTAGCATGATGCATGCATGATGGTAACAACAAAATAACAACAGATAACAATAATAGATGCAAGTGATAAAAAGGATTTAACAAGTTTTGGAAATCATTTATTGAGTTTGGAAAGTTTGGTTACTTAAACATGTCACACAAACAATTATTGTTTTCATCAATTTAAAGTGTGCAAAACAATTAACAAAATTTATATTTGAAAAGAACATCAAATTTTAGTTGGATTACATGTTTCAAATATTGAAATTTGAATTAGGATGAATTTATTATGGCTTAAACAATATTAAACAAGTTTTAATTGAATTTGAAACAAGTGTGAATTTTATTTGTTCAAACATAAATTCAAACTCACATTTGAAAAGTTCACACTTTGATGGTTTGAAAACATATTTTGCATGTGCAAAAATATTTTATTTTGAGCAAGTTATGATTTTATCAAATTTAAATGAATTAAACAAGTATTAAATTATTTAGGCAATCTAAATTATTCAAACAATGAAACAAATTTTATATTTGAATAGGATATTCAAAATGGTATGAAAAACATATTGTATTTGCCTTATTTGGAATTAGTATGAATTATTTATTGAATTTAGCAATTTGCATTTGAATTATTCAAATTTGAATTTTAAATGTATTTGGAAAATTCAAAACAGTATACATTTGGAATAATTGGATAGACAATTAAATTTGGAGCAATAAACATATACAACTTTTATTAATTGGACTTATAGATTAAAAGTTATTAATGTTTAAAGTTTAGTGTTTAAATCTGTTATTTAAAAGAAATTGGAAATTAAAACAGATTCGTTTTAAACGTTTGTTACGGGCCAGCACCCTAGCCGCAGCCACTGCAGGGTGGGCCACGGGCCCTGGCGTGCTGGCGTGGCAAAGGAGAGGCTGACAGGGGGCCCTCCCTGTCAGCGCGGAGCGGAAAAAAGAGGGGATTTCTCCTGAGCGAGGCCAGGGCTCGAACCCTGGACCTCACTCTCGTACGCGCGGTACTGAACCAAAGTGCTGTTCGATTGTTTTTGTCAGTAACACATGCGCAGCCAAGGTGAGGTGTTGAATGCGAACTGAAATTTTTTACTGACGACGACAACTGTCTGAACCTCGACAGAAACTGCGCGGTGGCCGGCGGCGAGCTCGTGGCCGTGCTATGCCGTGGATGGTTGCGGATCGTGCACGGAAACGTGCGCAGTGTGCGGACGCGAGACAGAGAGGGAGGAGGTGGGCATGGCGGCTGCTCACCGACGGTGGAGTTGTGGCAGAGGCCCGGTGCAGATTGTCGCCGGAGTCGTGGGAGATGGCGGCGACGGCGTGGACCTCCTCCGTGGCTTCTGCGGTGTCCAACAGCTCGCGGAAGAGGTGGGGTTTCAATTCCCGGTTAACCAGCGAGGAATCGAGCGGGGACGGCGGCGTTCACCGTTGAGGTTCAGAGTAACAACTCCGGCGAGGTGGAACAGAGAGAGGGAGGTGGCCGCGAGGGAGAGAAATTGCGGCGGCGCCTCGAGGGGACAGATGACCTAGGGATTAGGGCAGCGCCAGGGGGGTCTAGGTTACCTCTTATAGGTGCTCGGGTGAGTTGGTGGCCGTCGGAATCGTCTCCTGCCGCCGTGGCGCTCTGGATGCGCTGCCGTACCTCGAACAGAAGGTGCGCACGCATTTCAAAGCGGTACGCGCGCTGTAGGCGGGCTGGGCTGCGGGTTAGTTAGCTTAGGTGGGCTGGGCCAGCTGCTAGCTGCCGCGCGCGCAGCTGGCTTGCTTCTTTTATTTTTCCTTTTCTGTTTTTTTTGTAGGTTTTGGTTTTGGAAGAAAAGGATGGGTTTTAATTTAGTAAAAATTCTAGGAAAATTAGGTTAAGTTATTTAGGTAATTAGAAAACAATTTCCAAGATTTGATTTCAAAAAGTTGAGATTAAAAGTGCTGTTTGCATTTGAACCAAATTGAATGAATTTTCAATATTAATTTAACATTATGGAAACAAGGCATTTTTAATAGGGTTACCCCTAAGGTTTAAAGTGATTTAAAGTTTATAATTGTGTGGTGAACTTCATGGATTCAAAAGGGTACTGATTTGAAGACTTGGTTTGAATTTGGAATATTCTGTTAATTAACATAGAAAACAACAATTTAATAGGGTGAACCCTATTATTAATTGGATTAAAACATTGGAATGGTTTGGTATTTTATAATTTCCAAATGAGGTGTTGTTGATGATTTGCTTTGAATTTGAAACCAATTTGGAATGACTTAGTGGAATTTATAACACCATTTTATTAATTGATAAATATGGACTAATATGACAACAAATGAGTTGTTTTTATTTGAGATTTTCATTTCAAATGTTGTAACAGAGCAAGTATGAAATAACCATTGAATTTGTTTGAGTTTGATTATGAAAACAAGATAAAACAGATGCAAAACAAATAGTAACAAATGCAAACAAATAATTAAACATGATGACATGATGCAATACTTGAATTAAAACAAGAAACAAAACATTCTAAGGGATATTTCATACTTGGGATGTTACAGGATACCTGGCATATCACTGGGCGTCCAAGCGAAAACATCTTGATTTCCACGAATAAACTCAATGAGAGCCTCTTCTTGCTTACTGTCTAGGTTAGATCCTATAGCAAATTGCTTGGAGGGATCAGCTTCAACAAAAGCCACCATCTTTGTGTCATGTGCTGCCTTGAACTTTGATCTCTCGTCCTCCGTATTTGGCCTCTTTAACGCTGTTCTGTCATCCGGGTCTACTTGAGACCGGTAATACTTGAGCTCTTCCTTTCTGCAGGCTTGTTCTGCCATTGCCGCGTCTCCTTCGTCACACTCAGCTGCTATAACCCGGCTCCCATGTATGGTGATGGTTTGCTTGGTACCCGGGATCTTTAGCTGTAGGTATACGTAACACGGCCTGGCCATGAACTTGGCGTAAGCCGGCCTTCCAAACAACGCGTGATAGGGGTTGCGCAACTTTACCACCTCGAACATGAGCCACTCCACTCGGAAATTATCCTTTGATTCTCCAAAAGCGACCTCCAATGTGATCTTCCCCTCGGGGCACGCCGAGTGACCCGACACGATCCCGTGAAAACTGTAGAACTTTTCTGTAGCTGGGACTCCTTGAGGCCCATGTGTAGGAAAGTTTCCCAATATAGGATATTGATGCTGCTTCCGCCATCCATTAGCACCTTTTTCAACTCATAACCATTAACCTGTGGTGCAACCACCAATGCTAAGACACCCGGATGTTCTATTCTTTTCGGGTGATCCCTTCTGCTCCATGTTACCTCTTGATCCAACCATCTCAGGTATCTCGGGACAGCCGAGGAAACCGAGTTTACTGCCTTTTTGAGTATCTTTCTATCCTTGTTAGAAGTTCCTGTGGTGTGAACGTGGTACTGCCCCAATTACTTGGGGTTGGCCTGGAAACCTCCAGCTCCTCCCTGATTGTTACCCGGATTGCCACCTCCTGGGTTGCCTGCTGGGGGTGGGCCGTTTCCCGGGTTACCACCCGGACCCGGTCCTGCTCCCCGGCCTGCACCTCGCATTGCCTTCTGTATTTCCTCATTCTTCCATCTCTGTAAATCCACGCACTGTTCCAGCGAATGATTAGCCGGCCTGCCGTTCCTGCTATGACGCGGGCAGGGCATCCTGAAGGCCTCTATATGGTTAGCCGGCCTTGGCGGTCCTTGGTAATTTCCTCCATTAAAGTTTCCTCCGTTGAAATTTCCTTCTGCTCTGGGTCTTGCAAACCCGGCCTCTGTGCTGGCGACAAACTCGGAACTTCCCTCATACGGGCGCTTGTTCTGGTTGTTTCCATTTTTTCCTCCATTGTTACCCGGCGCAGATCCATTGCCGGGTCTTCCACTGTTGCTTGCGTTGGCTTTGGCTTTCTTGTCATCAACATCCTCCTCTGTGGTATCCGTGGCGGCGTGCTTGTTGCACGCGTCCATAAACTCTCCCATAGTAACCTCCGAAGCATTCCGACTAGATTTCATGCGTGTTAGCTTTTGCACTAGGGGTATGTACTTGCATGTTTTTGCCATAGCCTATAGCGCATCCTTTGGCTGAATATCTGTGGACGAGTGAAGTATTTCCATAACCCGGCGCACCCAACTGCACGCCGACTCACCCTTCTTCTGGACACATGCATCGTTCTAGATCGTCGATTGTGAATAACTTCCTGCACGTCCCATGAAAGTGCTTGATAAATGCAACTTTCAGCTCACTCCATGAATTGATAGATTTTTCCGGTAAATTGTTGAACCATAACTTTGCTGCCCCCTCTGACATCATCAGGTACATAAACTTGGCTTGCAGATTTTCAGATGCATTGCGAATCGACATGGCCATCTCATAACTACTCAGCCAGGTTTCTGGATCCATGGTTGGCTCGTAATTGACCACTTTACCCGGTTCCTTGAACTTATCCGGGTAGGGATCGGCTCTGATGGCATCCGACAAACATTTGGGCCCGGCCAAAATTGCCGGTACTGGCCTCACCCGGGAAACATGTGATCCGGCGGCAGGTACGGCGGGAGGTGCAATCGCTACCGGCCCTCGTACCGCAGACCCGGCTGCTGCGCGCCTGGCTCGGGAACTGTCCACGATAGCTTGCGCCGCTGATACTGCAGGTGTTGCTGGTCTTCGGGGAGGAGGCGGCATTTGCTGCTGCGATACCAAGACCTGTCAGACCCCGGACCCAGAGATATACAAACTGTCATGTGCTCCTAGCAGTGGACCCACAAGGGCTTCAGGGTTACCAGCCCCGGCCGCACAAACAACGGCGACAGACCGGATTCATCGGCCGTAGTCCGGATCCCGGTCTACATATCCTTGAGTCCATGCTAGTCATAACCAGATATGTATACCCAAGCGTCCACGAGTCGGATGAAACTGAAGGAACGGGACCAGAGTTATACAGAGATGCTATGTGTCCAGAAAGTGCAACAACAATCGAGGGTTACTGGGGTTACCTCGCCCCAGGCCGGATATCTCCGGCAGGCGGGCTCAGACATGGATCATCGGCTCCACAACCCCTCGACTGCGACAACTATGCAGGCATAGCCAAAACTGTATAACAACGGGCTCGAGACCAACAATCGATCAAAGCAGTACTCTAGACATGAAAGTTGTATTAAACAAGGCATACTAGAGTAGCTTACACGCAGAGGTTACATGACCAACATAGGTCAAGCAACCCAACATTACAACAAGCAGCGAAAGCAAATATGTTGCTATACAACAAGAGCAAAAGGACTAAGAGTCCGAAACATAAGCAACGTAGCCAAACCCATACTACAGATACCAGGCTGCTGCCTGGGAACTCCTAACTACTCGTCGACGTCGAGGTAGAACCCCTCTTCAGCTGCATCACCGAAGTCTGAAACAAAACAACAACGAGGCAAGGTTGAGTACAAAAGGTACTCAGCAAGACTTGGCTTTTAAGGTTCTTTGCATAAAGCCAACTTTGTTTTCCGAAGTTGAGGAAGAAAATCATGTGTAATAGAGCATTTCTAAAACAGAGGAGGAAACTATTCAACTACTGAGATCATCATGTTATTTAGTCCACCAAGTACTTTCTCAACCCCTGACTACCTTATGCTACAAGAATCACCCCTCTCGACTTAGTCGAGGAGGCATCCTTCATTCATTGACAGCAAGTTTTAGTCATTCCGTTAGAGTTGTCTATGATCACAAAATCCGTTGCCAAGTCGTCCATAACCGTGGACACGGCTTTCCGAAAGATTTATCCCTGCAGGGGTACACTTTACCCACACGTATCAACCGACTCTTAACGCCACGCGGTAACGCTCCTCTCTAAGAGCGCGGCAGAGTGTGGTCGACCACGGCCTTTACCTTGCTTAGCCCTATCCATGAGTCAACCCAAACAGGTCCACCCCGTCAATAGGGAGTTGGCCACCTCCTGACGGCACCTGTTCTGTGAGTCGGGACAAGATCCGTGTACGTCCATCACTGGTCTCGGTCACGTCCTAGTTTTCTCCAAAACGTTTTATGACACACCCGCAAATGGAAACTTCAATCTACGTGACCCATGGAAGTGACTAAACAAGTTAGTTAGCCGAGCGGGGTTCATTGGCCCGCGTGTGGCTGTACGTTCAGTCTTGGCTTCGAAGGCGAGAACTCGCACCTAGGGGCATGAACGAGACAAAAACCACAACCCACAGTGGCCTCAACATCCATGCCATGTTAAACATGTTAATCAACCATATCAAAGCATAAACACCTTTCATACTAGGTTCACGCATTATCGGCATTTCATCAACCGGATGAAGCAGATCATAAGACTAAGCATGTCTAAGCATTTGAACACACAAGGCTCTACGTTACTCAAACAACCCTAGTCATACTAGGAGGGTAAACAGGTATGAAGGTGACATGTGAGGGGGTGGGGTCATGCAGTGGATAGGTTACTCTAACAGACTCAAAACCAAGTTGAATCGAATGCATGAGTAAGAGGTTGAAAGACTCAAAACATGGGTGGAGCCATGAGGTTGTGCTTGCCTTGCTCGTCGAAAGTAGAGCTTGGGTTGTCGTAGAAAGCTGGGTCGACCTCCGGATCTCGATCTACCGATAGCAAGCAACACCGGAAAGAAGTCAAACAATCAATACTTGACGACAGTGCAATGCACAATATGTATGCCTGAGTAAAACAATGCAATTGAAATGAAGCTTAAGGGATAGAGCAGGAAGCTAGGGTTTCGCGCCGTGAACGACGGACACCGGAGGGGGAGAAAACCCTAAACTGCAGATGTGACCAATCTAAGATGCTCAAAAGACTTTGTAAACCTCATAGTTGGATTGCATTTGCTTTACTGATCAAAATGGTATATTACACTTATTTTTCTATTTTTATTGAATAAAAACTTTATTTTCAATATTTAATTGAATTAAATGTATGCTATAAAAGTGGCCTCATTTTACACTTGGTTAACATGTATGAAAATGGTATGGATAAATAGCTCTCATTTTTCTGAACACATACATATTTTTTTCATAATTTTTGGAGCTATAAAATGGAAGTTACTGAATTTACAAATATTAATTATTTTCTGGTTTTTCTATTTTTCCTGTGGGCCCACTGCACAGTTCAAAAGAAGACAGGGAGTGCCACTTGGCGTGTACACGTGGGCAGGTGATGTCACAGTGACATCACCGTGACCTCACGGTGGCCGGCAGTGGCCGGGAAGAGCTCGCCGGCGGCGAGCGGGAGCCTCCCCGGATGCGTGCGTATGCCCGTTAGGAGCGTCTCGAGGAGGCGCACCTGAACGTGGCGGCGCCGCCCCGGAATGGCCACCGGCGGCGAGCGGCGGCAAAGGAAACGGCGGCGGGGTCTCGGTCTCCGGCGGCTTCGTCGATTCCGAGCGGGAGAGGACGAACGGAGGGGCTGGGGAGGAGCGGGAGCTCACCACGGACGTGTAGAGGAACTCGGAGGGGCCGGAGGAGGGCTAGAACGGCGGCGCGGTGGAGATCTCCGGCGACCGGCCGCGGGGAAGAAGGCGTCGATCCGCGGGCGCTAGGCCATCCCGGCGGCTCAGCTTACTCGAGGGCGAAGAGGGGGCAACGGCGCTTCCAACGGTCTGCTCGGAGGGACTCGAGAGGGGTCTAATCGACGGCGGCAACGGATCGACGGGGGCGGGCGTTCTCGGGCGCGGAGGGAGAGACAGGGGGAGGAGAAAGCGTTTGGGGGGGTTCTGTGAGGTTCCTGCGAGCTATGCTCGATCCGGACGGCACCCTAGAGGGTCTCAGGGGCTCCACGTCGACAAGGCCAAGCAGGAGGTGGCGATCGGCGGCGGCTGCCCTCCTGTCACCGGACAGGAGGAAGACGACAGGGATTTTTTCAAGAAAACCCCCTGGGAAAAGTGAAGGATTTACAGAAAGGTCCCTGGGAAAAGTAAAACTGAACCCAAAACAGAAATTTGAGGGCCTTTTTGTGAACCAAAAATTGCACAAAAATAGTCGTTGGAAAGCTCTTCAAATTTGCCATCTTTTTAGCATATAGTTGGTTCCATTTGAAAAACTTTGTAGAACAATTTTGTTTGAAACAAGTTTAAGTGATTTTCTGGTAATTCTCTGATTAAACTTTAAAAGCAAAATTTTGGCCCATTTTTCATGCATGCATGCCATGTACACAACAACTCTCTTTATTACACAAAAAGTAGGGCTGTTACACCTCCGCCGTGCTGAGCTTGTCTGAATATTACCGGTATTTCCGTTATGCCGGCTAACATACGGCGTTCCATGCATTCCACTCCTGTTATCTAGGTAATTGGCTTGCTGAGCCACTGCTGTGCGCAATAGATCTATTGCCCGCCGGGTCTCCTCCGCATGGGGCGACTCTCTTACGGGGATGCGATCCAATGCCAATGTTGCTGCATACACATTGTCCATGGGATTATTGAAGTGACCTGGTGGAGTGTGAAATCGTGGCGGTGGTGGTGGTGGTGCTGTATTGCCAGTTACGATCCCTGTTTGCAATGTTGGTAACTCGGTTTGTACGTTTGCTGGCTGTCCTCCCAGGGTTGCAGGCTGATGTCCGGTTTCCTGATTCACAGCCGGAATTGGTTGATCCTGGGGTGTGATAAACAGCGCGGCCGGGTTTAAAGTTCCTCCCATTGCTGGTAACCTCGTTTGGTATCTCTGATTGTGCATCCTGGTCGACTGAGCTTGGAGTCGGTTCTCCAATGCTTCCAGCTCGCGCCTGCGCGCTGCTATCCCTTGCCTCTCGGCTTCTACATCTCTCCTCTGTTGGTCCAATGCACGGCGGGCCACATACAGATCCGCAGCGCGTGCCGCCGCGTTTTCCGGGGTTATCACCGTCGCTAGCACCGTACGATCCAAGATCAGGTTATTGTTGAACAGAGCCGGATTTCGTGGATTCGAGGGCCCTGCTCCTGGCGTTCTGTTCGTCATAAACCCAAACATGTTTCTTTGCAATTCGCTTTCCGGGGTATTACTGGTGACTGAAGCCGACTCCCCGTCAACCCGGGCTATGACCGGGTTTCCATCAACCGGATTCTGTTGCTGAGCCAGGGCTCGCGCCGCTTCGACCGCGGCCGTAGTCACGTCTCCTTGATTAAGGTTGGTTGCAGGGGCCGTGTAGACCGCGACCTGGCGCGCGATGCCTGGTGCAGATTCATACTCTTCCTCATCGCAACTATCCTCTTCGTACCGATCCTCCAGCAGGTGCAAGATAGACTCGGTATCTCCCTCCCTCGTGACCCGGCCACACGGGGTCCATGCCGGCTCCTCCGGCTGTTCCCTCTTAGTGGCGGGCTCTTCTATTGGATCGATCGTCCCGACCGACTCTTCCCCATCCGACTGAACGCAGGTCGCTCCCCCTGACACGGAATCATATTCAACATTATCAGGAATTGAACCAGACGTACGTACCATGCCGACGAAGACGTTGACCCGGCCAATTGTGACGATAGAACCGGCATCCAGCAAATCCGACTCTGGCCCCCAGCCAAAATCGTCCACCATCTTTTCTCCTTCGGGGATGGTGTAGATCTCGCCCATGACGAGGTTCTTCATGCTCTCCCGAGCTTCTCCCGTGATGTAAACACCCTTGGACGCAGGCCCACGGTGGGCGCCAACTGTCGTGGGATAATCACGGCAGACGTTACCGGGGGTAACTTATCTTGGGGCAATTCGACTCTGGTGTTTGGGAGAGGGTTTAGCTCAAGGGAAACCATGTTATCAATCGATCTTATAGCTCTGGCAATCAAGTCGCCGAGTCTCCGATCTAGGGTTACAATCTCAACTCTCGTATTATAGGGAAACTCGAATATCTGGTTAAAGCTCTTCCCGTTTCTGAGCCTAGGAGCCGGTTTATATCTTACCTGGCCCCCTGGCTTCCTATCCAAGGCATACTCGGAGTCCTACCCAGTCACCGCATACAAACCCTAGATTTCCTTATCGTAACCCACAAGCCGGATTACGAGGCCTACACTACTTCTTGGGCCTTCTAGAAGCTCCTTTTCCTTGAGCCGGGTCTTGCGCGGTTCCCTTTGGGCCGAGTTACACCTTGGCATTGGCCTACCGGGTTATCATCCCTCCATCACCCACATTGGGGCCTTTGGAAGGCCCTCTTCAAGGTCCGAGTCTTCCGCGAGAAATCGCGGGTAGAGAATAAGCCTGGCGAGCCGCTGCGCACCGGCGGTTTTGGAATCCAGGTGAAATCGGACATCAGCTACTTCGGGATGCACTTCATCGACTCCGCCCAAGGATGGAGAAAGAAGTGGTTCTACGTCACCGACAACAGCTCGGATGGAATTCAGGAATTCCACCCATTCACTGTCCTGAAGAGGCGGAAATCCTGGGCGCATAAGCTGCTGGCTAAAGAGAACCAGGTTGTCACGCCGCTACTCGCCAAGGTGGCTGCCCTATGGGACCAAGCCGCCGGAGTTGTGCTGAACGGGCTGCACCTGGCGAGCATCTCCCTCAAGCGCAGGATTCAGCCCCTGCAGGACAGGCCTTCCACGATGTGGGAGTACCAGGGCACCAAAGACCCCAGTCGCGTGAGCCGCGAAGAGCTCTCGAATGTCGAATTCGAGAAAAAGATCGCGGCCATCACCAGCTTGAAGGTGGGCGAAACCTTCCTCGACTGCACTGTCGCAGCTTTCGAGGCGTCAAGGCCTCCACCACCCGAAGTAAGTTTATCTTTCCCTTTGACTTCATTTCTTTCCTTGTTCTAAAATTTAGTCGACTGAAATTTTCTCTCCCTTTTCTTCTGTCTTCTTTTGTAGAGCCTAGCCGTGGCCACCTGCTACCCACCAATGTCTGAGGAGGAGGCCTCGGACTTGTTGGTGAGTAATTTGGATGGCCCAGCCGATACCAGTGTTGCTAATGCCTCCTCGAGCTCCGAGCGTGACTCCTCGGATGGCGCGGAGGATTCGGGTAGCGGTCTCCTCCACCGCAAACGCCGTCGAGTGGAGGACGACGAGGCCACCTCCAAGGATAACTCTTTGGACAAGGAATCGCCCGGGAAGGGGCCCCTCATTGTGACCCCGCTACGCACTCGCGCCCCTTCTCCCTCATTTCCAAATATCCAAACCGCCTGGAATGCGGATATGTTGGATGACGAAGATGACGACGAGTAAGTCCTTCTTCTTGTTCTTAGTCGAAAGTTTTATTTTCGCGCCTTTTGACGTATT
This sequence comes from Alopecurus myosuroides, assembly GCA_028641055.1. Taxonomy (NCBI): domain Eukaryota; kingdom Viridiplantae; phylum Streptophyta; class Magnoliopsida; order Poales; family Poaceae; genus Alopecurus; species Alopecurus myosuroides. Next base: position 235,585,468 of record CM054058.1, on the reverse strand, counting down.
GTTTTTCATGGTAGTCTGCAAGCCATCAGCCCTCGTAGGTTCGTCTCTTCCCTTCCTATCGAGAAGAGGAAGAAAGTTGCAACTGCGGGTGGGACCCCCACCGTCGACACCGTCCAGAATTCGCCGAGTGCAGCCCCCACCGCGGCGACTACGGAATACAGAATTCCTAGTTTTGCAGCCGGGGCTTCGACTCCAAAGGAAGTGACGTGTAGCTCAGCGGATCCTCTCTCCTTTTCTCAAGGCCAGGTAAATCTTGCTGCTTTCTTCTTCAAACTGTACTCCACTAATTTGAATTTTTTATCGGGTGCACGGCAGTGCTCCCGATGGGAGTATCCCCCAAGGCTGTAGTTGATCGTATACGATTGGCTACAGTCTCAAAGATGTAAACTTTTCTCTTCTCCTTGCTTTATCGGGTGCAGTACAGTTCTCCCGATGGGAGTAGCCCCCGAGGCTATACTCGAATGTTTGCAACCGGGTATAGGCTCAATATTTTCCTTCTCTGGTTCTTCTATCTTCATGTTTTTGCAGTCACTCCTTGATTCCCTTGTGGCTGTTGGTCGCCGCGTTATTCTGGCCAAAACAGAATGCGGGACTCTTCGAGTGGATCGCGATCGACTAATCGCGGAAAACGAGCTCCTTCGAAGTAAGTTTTATCGCCTTCTTTAATCTTATCTCTTCTAGTTCTGCCAATTTCTTCGGTTCTGACCACCATTGCTGCACAGCTCAAGTTGAGTTTATGAAGGCCGATAAGGCGGATGCCTCCACTCGGGCAAGTGCTCAGGAGGCCCAGTTGGCAGCTGCTCAACAGGAACTTGAGTCCTCGCGCATGCTGTCGGCTGACCTCGAAGGAAAGCTTGCGGGCGCGCAGGACGCTCTGAAGAAGCTGGAGGAGGCTGGCACCAAGGCGGACTCTGACCTCGTCGACTTCCTTCGCCCCTTGGCCGAATGTTTTGCGGGTAAGCTTGCATTTGATCCCTTATTGTCTTCTGATTGTCTGGTAGGTTTTTGGATTTCAATATTTCTTTCTGCAGGTCTTCTGGGCGTCCCGCTGGATCTGCCTGGGGTCCAACGGGTGGACGCTTTGACCGATTCCTGTGCCCAACTCAAGAAGCACGCTGATGGGGTTTGCACCTTGATCAGCGACGCCACTCGAGTGCTGACGCAGCTTCATGGTCGTCTTCTGGTTGACGATGTGTCTCCGCCTGCGCTGGGTGATCTTTTGAAGATTTTCTCGGAGGGCAACCTCCTTGATGCCTACGCGGTTGCTCAGTCGGAGTCAAGGGCGAAGACTGCCATCCAGTTTGCGCTGGCACACGGAGTCACGGGCTTGGAGGAGGCATACTCGGACCTTCCCGTCGATCCTTCTACGGGCAAAAAGGTAAGTTTCGTCGTTTTGGCGAGCCAGCCGGAGTCCTTGCCCGGAAGTTATCCGAGTTGTTCGCCCGTGCTAGTAGTAGGGGAATGTTGTGGTGGTGTCACGGCAGATGCCATAGGATGGCTAAAGATGTGGGAACGATGGACGCTGGAGGTGCTCGGGGAGGGATCACGCGACGAGTAGACGCGTGAAGTAAGAACTAAGCACTGCAAACAACACGATCTACCCAGGTTCAGGGCCCTCGTGAGGAGGTAAAACCCCTACTCCTGCCTTTCTCTTTGTATTCTGGTGTCTCACCGAGTAGCCACAGTACAATGTTCTTGCTACCGAGTAGCCACTCTTCTCTCTACGTGATGAACTAGGTCAAGAATCTAGGGTTTCCTTGTGTCCCAGCATGCGATCTAGGTCACGATGTGTTCGATCCTCACGCAGGAGGCGGAGGGGCACCTTATATACATGGTGCCCAGCCGGATACGTCCAAACATGGACAAGTGTCGACATAATGTGCACATCGTCCTTCTTCCGAGTTCCCGCTGACAGCTTTGGTTCCTAATCTTGGCTGCATCCGGAAAGTCGTTGGGCAAAACCAAGGGGACAGTCTGGTATCACTGTGCCAAACACAGAGTAGGGCCCCCTTATCCTGCGACCGCCTGCTTCCATGCTGTCACTGTCAGGCAGGCCGGTCCGAGATGATCAGTAGTTTGAATAGTTCCAAGTACGGACCCAGGATACGCGGGATCCTGTGTCAGAACGGCTCCTTTGACTTCTGGCCCGAGTAGATTCCCGCCAATCTTACTCGGACCAGCTCTTCTACTCGAACGGACATAATTCTCTTGATATCACCTTCTGGTCATCTTTTCGTAAGACCGAGTAGCAGTCGACCGGGTAGGGAGTACCGGGTAGGAGGCTACTCGACCAAACTTCTCTTCTGACTGTTGCCTTTACCACTTGCCTTTACCCTACTCGGGGGTAACCCCCCGACAGCAGTCCCCGAAGCTGGTAGAGTCTCGCGAACTCGTTCACTAGGCTCTGCCAGCTTAAAACCAATCTTCGCAACAACACCTTTGAACTTCAAGATGCCGAGTGAAACCTCCGAGTAGCACTCTGGAAAGTACCTTGGGTCTCCTCTTTTCCGAATAGGGCTTGTTTCCTTCTCTGCGTCCGAGTAAAAAGACTTAGAGAATTTCTCAAGCAGAGTCTCTGCCGCGCAGAACACAATCCAGCCTTCCGTGCCGCAACTGGACACGTGTCGTGCATCAGCGACCCCGACGTCTCGCTGCCCAGGACACGACGTGCCACGCGCCCAGTTTTCACGGAGCGGGCCCACCGGCTCGTCATGTCCCATCAAGCGCAGTAATAGCCCACGATCTGGTCGTGGGATCAGCTGTGGCCGTTACGCGCGCGTCCCGCGCTTGTGTGCGTTTCTAACAGGCCACAGACCCCACCACACGAGAATTATGGCCACGATCGATCCCACTACCCGATGGTAACGGTAATCCGTGGCGAGGGTATAAATACCCCCATCGGTAACTTCCTCTTCTCCTACCTTCGTACCTTCCTCTTATTTCTGAACGCAATTTCCTCTTCAGAGCCCCCTTGAACGCGGACGCCGCTCTCGCGTCCACTGAGACCCAGAAGAAGACCGCCGTCGACGTCAACAACTTAATCAACCTCGACGATGATGAGAATACCACCGCCAACGCACAACCACAGTGCACTGATGCCCAAAGCACCGACCCAGAGCAGCAATCTCGCGCCGGGCAGGAGGCGCAGGACACTGTTCATCAAGAGAAGCCACCGTCTCCTCCGGCCAACACCGCCGAGGAGAACCAAGATCAAGAGATGCATGATGACGCCGCCCTCGAGCGGCCAGGAGCAGAACAGGAGCAGCCAGCCACAGGGGGTGCTGAGCAAGAAGATCCTGCGTCCCAGGCGCGGGTGGAAGCAATGGATATCTCCCAGCCAGATCCTGCTGCTGAACAACGGGTAGAGGACGCGACTGGGCACTACCCTCTGAGCGACGTGCAACCAGACGCCGCGCAGAGCAGCGCCCAGCCAGATGGCGCATCGGAAAGCGCGCCCCTGGCGCCACCAACTGACCAAGGTGACGCCCAGCCAGACTCCTCCCTGGTGCCGCAACCCAAAGCTGCAACCGGTCCTTCAGCCAAGCCGGTTACTAGGAAGAATGCCCAAGACGCTGCCGAGAAGGAGGCAGCCGAGAAGGAGAGAGCTGAGAAGGAGAAGGCTGAGAAGAAGGAGGCCGAGAAGAAGAAGGCCGAGAAGCCAATCTCCGAGAAGCCAACTGCTCAGAAGGAGAAAGCAAAGAAGAGCGCTGCCGACAAGCCGCCGCCGACATCAGCTGGCCAGCCCGGTCAGCTGGTTATTCGCGATTCCGGCGCGGTTGCAGCCGCGGCCGCTGCAGCTGCCGCCGCTGCAGCTGACCAACCCTGTTACCCGGATTACATGGTGAAGGTTAGCCAGCAGCACCAGATCGGCCTTTCCCCCCAGGATCGGAGTCTCGCTCTTCAGAAAGGGAGAAAAGCCGTGGCAGTGAACGCCAGGCCCCCGGCCCCAAACCAAGACAAGTCCGTCTCCATTGCTTCTCGTGGAGTTCAAGACCAAGCGATCACGTCCCAAAGCCTCGAGCAAGTACTCGACCTGATCGGCTTCATCGACGCCAAGTGGGACAGCAAAGTCCTCGGCAATACCAACTGGAATGGCACCGATCTGGGCGACATCGACCACATGCGCGTTGATTGGAACAAGGTGGACTTGGGTTACAAACCCATGACCGTCTCGACCACCTCCGCAACACTCGCTGCCAAGATGTTCGTCCACCGCAAGAACGCAGAAGATCTCGAGCAATCTTACGCGGTAAGTCTCAACTTATCCTCTCCGAGTTGCATTTTTTCTCCTCTTCTACTCGCCTCCCTTTTTCCCACGGTGGGCGCCAACTGTCGTGGTGGTGTCACGGCAGATGCCATAGGATGGCTAAAGATGTGGGAACGATGGACGCTGGAGGTGCTCGGGGAGGGATCACGCGACGAGTAGACGCGTGAAGTAAGAACTAAGCACTGCAAACAACACGATCTACCCAGGTTCAGGGCCCTCGTGAGGAGGTAAAACCCCTACTCCTGCCTTTCTCTTTGTATTCTGGTGTCTCACCGAGTAGCCACAGTACAATGTTCTTGCTACCGAGTAGCCACTCTTCTCTCTACGTGATGAACTAGGTCAAGAATCTAGGGTTTCCTTGTGTCCCAGCATGCGATCTAGGTCACGATGTGTTCGATCCTCACGCAGGAGGCGGCGGGACACCTTATATACATGGTGCCCAGCCGGATACGTCCAAACATGGACAAGTGTCGACATAATGTGCACATCGTCCTTCTTCCGAGTTCCCGCTGACAGCTTTGGTTCCTAATCTTGGCTGCATCCGGAAAGTCGTTGGGCAAAACCAAGGGGACAGTCTGGTATCACTGTGCCAAACACAGAGTAGGGCCCCCTTATCCTGCGACCGCCTGCTTCCATGCTGTCACTGTCAGGCAGGCCGGTCCGAGATGAACAGTAGTTTGAATAGTGCCAAGTACGGACCCAGGATACGCGGGATCCTGTGTCAGAACGGCTCCTTTGACTTCTGGCCCGAGTAGATTCCCGCCAATCTTACTCGGACCAGCTCTTCTACTCGAACGGACATAACTCTCTTGATATCACCTTCTGGTCATCTTTTCGTAAGACCGAGTAGCAGTCGACCGGGTAGCGAGTACCGGGTAGGCGGCTACTCGACCAAACTTCTCTTCTGACTGTTGCCTTTACCACTTGCCTTTACCCTACTCGGGGGTAACCCCCCGACAGGGAAGCACCGCCGCGAGTGGCAGCACAACTGCAACTCCTTAGTTTATTTTATTTGTATTTCGCTCTTTCGATTGTAATGAACCTTGGGATGCATTCCCGTATTTTCGTCGTTTAATCGAAATGTTCTTCTGAGATGCTTCTTGTGACTGATTTGTTGTGTGTTTCCTCCCGATGGGAGTAGCCCCCGAGCACCTGTCGAATAGGTGGTTGTTATATCTCGAATGGGGCATCTTATTCCTTCACTTTCCTTGTATTCTGCTAGGTAACCGGAGTTGGCGTGGAATCTTCGGGTGGACTTGTTGCTCAAGCGAATATGCTTGTTGCCGCTTTTGGTACCTTTGCGGGCCTCCGTGACCGTGTTGCGGATGACGAGCGGAAGCTAAAAGCTCTCTGTGGAGTAGCGGACGTAGCCAAATCCAAACAGAAACTTGCGGTTGAACGTGAGCAGTTTGTGATGGATGAATTAGCAGCTGTCGCCAAGGATTTGCTCTGTAAGTAATCCAGCCCCCTAGGTTTCTGTGTCGTATATCTTTGTAACACCTGGGGTGTTACCCTAAATAGAAGTTGGTTGTTTTTCTTTTTGCATTGCATCACATGCATCATAAGCATTGCACTCTGTTTTCAAAACAACTCAACAACTCAAACCAAATTAAACTTTCAAACATTGTCTGAAATTTCCAATTGAAAGTGGCAAACTAGATACCTCAAATTGTTTTCAAAAGTTTGAAGTTGAATTTACTTAAATTGCTTGTTAAATGAAATTCCCTTTTATTAATACTGTAATGGTAAATTCCAATTCACTTCAAATCATTCATAATTGGCATGTTCCAATTGTGGTTTAAGAATTAAAATATTGCAAACATTTAAAGTCAATAAGTTTCATAGTTGTTTGGGCTTATTGAATACACTTGTTTACATTAAAAACTCAAATCTATAGGAAAACCCTATTTAAATTTCAACTAGCAATTTCAAACTATTTGGCATTTCAAATTGTTGAAAATAAGTGACATACCTTGTTATTGCTGTTTTGTTAATCAATAAAAAATATTTCATAAAATATAAAACCCCAAAAATCTCTTTCTTCTCTCTCTCTCTCTCTCTTTTCTACAAAAAAAAAATGCAAGAACAAAAGAATAAAAAGAGAAAACCCAAAAGGAGTGGGGGAGGCAGGCCAGCCCACAAGGGGCAGCCCACCTACCACCCCTCTTTTTGGCCCGTACCCCTTCGAGGAGCTTCTTCCTCCTACGTCATCTGTACGAACCCCCCAACCACCGTAAGATCATCTCCTTCCCCCTCCGATGTGCAGCCGTACAGGCTCAACCCCCTCCATAAAACATCGCCACCCCCTCCCTGGCTGCCCTAGACTCTCTCCCATCTCCCTCCGCCGCCACCTTCCTTCTCCTTCCTCTCTCCCCACTTCTCTGAATTTCTTTTCTGCACCACCACGACCACCGGAGCACCTCGCCGCCGCTCCGACGCCGTGAACACTCCCGCACCACGATGAGCGGTGGAAAAGAACCACCCGGACTCCCTCGTCCTCCTCGACCTTAAGCGTCACCCGGAGGGGCAACAGGACGTCCATGGCTTCCTCGTCTTCAGTTCGGACGCCGACGAGCTTCTTCGATTTCTCGCCGCCGCGGACGACATCGAGCACGAACGACTACCTCGGCGTCCTCCCGGTGAGCCCCCGTTTCCATTCCCAGCTTTTCCCGCGTTTTTCGTGCCCGTTTGCAACCCGTCCCTGTCGGAGCTCCTCCTGGCCTCCATGGATGCGAGCAGCGTTGCTCTACTTCTCACGCACGGGAGCCGACGCACACGAGCAGGTCCACCACCCGCACGCCACGATCCCCACGCTCGGCTTCCTTGCACGCAACTCACCCCCACGCACACAGCAGTCCCACGCCCAGCAGCCTCCCGGAGATCCCACACGAGCGCTGGAGACGTTCGTCACCGGCGTCGGTTCGTAGCTGTATCCGATCTGAATTGCTATCAAGTTCAGTTAACCCGCTTGTGCTATCTCAAAAGGACTCCGCGCGGTGGTACAACAAACCAGCCGCAGTAGCGTAGTGGTTGCGCTTCCGTGCGCGCGTGAGTGAGCTCCTGGGTTCGATCCCCCAGGGGCGCACCTTTTCCTTTTTATTTCCCATCGCGCGCGCAACTGCAGCATAACTCCCCCCCGAGCCCCTTCTCTACCAACACAGCAGCACTACCCCAATGGTTAGGCCCTCCTTTGCGCAGCAGGAGATGGGGGGTTCGAATCCCCCATCCCTCAATACAAACCAACATTTTATTTTCAATTGTTTTGGTACTGTACTTCCTAGAAATCACAACCAAGCCCCTGTATCTTTAATTCTAGCCCCTGTAACAATTATTTCTAAGTCCCTAATGAGCTAAAAATGGCAGATTGCACCCCAAATTTGTAAAATGCATAAGAAATTCATCCCAGCTCCAATTTTAACTTTTTAAATATGTTTTCTGTCCCAAATTAAATGTTCTATCCAAATATAAAATTTATTTACTGTTTTGAATATTTTAAATTGGTGAAACATTTGAATTCTTGTTTAAATCACTTAAACTTGCAAAAATCATAACTTGTTCATAAAAATTCCAAATCCCACAAACTAAATATGTTTTCCCATCAACTTTTCATGTACTTTCCAAATATAAATTTTGTTTGCTGTTTTGAATAATTTAAATTTCTGAAAACAACTGTTTCTTATTTAATGCATTTAAAATTGTCAAATTAATAACTAATTCATCTTAGTTCCAATTTCAACAAATAAAATATGTTTTCCAATTAAAATTAAATGCTCTACCCAAATATAAATTTTGTTATTTGTTTTGAACACTTTAACTTGATGAAAACAACAATTGTTTTTTTGACACCCTTAAGGAACTAAAATTCTCTAACTTAATAAATAAAATTTCTAAAGTTGTTAAACCTTATTTCAATTGATTGTATTGTTGTTATTTTGTTGTTTTCCTCATCCATGCATCATGCTAATCCACCTTCATCTGTTGATTAGATGGAAAACAAATAATCTAACCAAAATTCATGGGCTGTTCATATGCAACTCAAATTTGCCTATGGGTTCATTTAAATCTGTTTATCTTGTCAACTAGTTTATTTCTATGCATCAATTAAATTGTCATGCATCCATATCTTGATCATGCTGGATCTTTTGCCGTAGTAGTAATTGTTGCATCCGTTGTTTGTTCGAGGTTCGTTGCTTCTTCCCGGATAGGACGTTGAGATGATGTGAGCAACGACAAGTTCTGCTACCTCGCGGGATCTCAGGCAAGTATACTCACTTGCTGCCATATGGCTGCCTTTCATCACTTGTTACCGATTCTTTCCGTTGTTCTTTTCTGCTAGCCTTAGTAGTAGTTGTTTCTGTTACGAACCTATCACATGAATCCTTAACCCTGATATTGCCTCACCTCCACACCTATAACCATTGCTTGTGCCCGTGTCTCACTAGCATGCTTAGGTTGTTTTGCTCGAGTCTGTTACCCGTTACTCTCTGTTGTTACTTCTATAATGTTCTGGGGGCTCGATGTTAATCAATCAACCTGTTATTAATAATATGCTGATAAGGCACCGGCAGGAGGCCCTAAGTGGTTTTGAGGCCTGCTAGTGTCGACCCTAATAGGAAAAGGGTCTTGTCTACTGATCCATGATGAGCGTGCTCACCGCATCCGGGTGGTAGTATGGGACCCCCCTCGACTTAGACCTGATCTGCAGCTTGTCCGAAGAGCCACACTTAGTTCGGGTGTTCCATTTGCTCCTTGCATAATGGGTTGATCACCCATGGTTACTGATGATGATGATGATGCATATAGGGCGAGGCCTGTGGTGCCGGGGGGTGTGGTTTTCACCCCTGCGCTTAGCGGACTGGCCGGGACCTTATAGCTCCGTGGCTCCTAGGATGGGTTGTAGAGATGGTTTGGGTCGTGTCAAGCCAACCTGAGTTTTAGTTGGTGGCTTGAGTGTGTACGGGTACTGGAGCACACCCCTGCAGGGATAAATCTTCTCGAGAAGCCGTGTTGTCCGCGGTTATGTGACGACTTGGTGAAAGTACTGGCTAACAAGTACTCAGAACAACTTACACCTAAACTAATGTTAACTTGACTAGTAATAGACTTATTGACACAACAACCTGATCCATTATTCATTAATCCAACTGTGTGAGTTATCCTCGGATTGCTTCTTTGGATAAGGGGCGAGATCCAGGATGGGTTTGTTTGGATTTACTTTCAGTTGGTTACGATACTCGATCTTATCTCCTTTCTGTTAGCCGGAAGTGGTAGAAGTTCTGTAGTTGGTTAGTGCAGCCTGCTGTCGCTTATTTGCAATAACCCCTTCCTTTCCGTTGATCCTACAGTATTTGTATCTTGTGATGACTGGCTACGCCGGTATCTTGTGAGTATGGGTTTTATTCCACTTGCCAGTACTTAACCGTACTGACCCACGAATCTCTTTCGTGGCTGCAAATTCCAAATTGCAATCAACAGGTATGAAGTCTGACGACGTTAGCTTGGGAATCCCTCCGGCTTGGCCTGGGCAGGGATTGGACGCTCTCGGTTATCTTCAGGACTCTTAGTCCAATTTGTATCTTGTCCGTAGTCGGACGCTATGTTGTTTCTTCCGCTGTTATTTGGATCTTTGTATTGTATCAGTTGTATCCTTGACTCGTTTGAGTCGTCTTGTATCTATCTATTCTGTTGTTGTTGTGGAATATTCGTGAACTGTTGTAATGATTATCACAAGTGGCAACCGGGAATCGGTTATTATGCGGATTTGGCGGGAACGCTGAAATCTGCATAGTGCCCGATCTCGGGGCGTCACAAATGGTATCAGAGCCTTGGTTCCGATTCCCGAGATTGTTTCGATACGAATGGTTATCGAAGCAACGGGTCCGCAAAGCCTGTAGGTTAACCTCGCTAACGGTCGTTGTTTCTAGAGTGTCGAAAACTATTTCTGCTAAACTATTTTGGAAAACATCTCAATAGGATTCTTGTTTTCTCCTTATCTCTATTCTATTTCCCCTCCCATCTTATTTGTTTTGGAGTCTACTCTCGTACTCAATCTTTCAAAGTGTTAGGGTCCTACGTGGGTGGACGTTTTCTGAGCCCTTAACCTAATAGGTTCGATCATCGGAAGATTCCTGGTGGAAGAACATCGTCGTCACTCCAAGCAAGAATCCCTTGTTAGTGGTGTCGAGGAGATCAACTGGAAGCATGAAGAATCGATAGTCGAACTTCTTTCCCCTCCCGGGTTAGCAGGTGGATTGCGAGGGCGCAATCCCTTGTTAGTGGTGTCGTCTGTAACACCTGGGGTGTTACCCTAAATAGAAGTTGGTTGTTTTTCTTTTTGCATTGCATCACATGCATCATAAGCATTGCACTCTGTTTTCAAAACAACTCAACAACTCAAACCAAATTAAACTTTCAAACATTGTCTGAAATTTCCAATTGAAAGTGGCAAACTAGATACCTCAAATTGTTTTCAAAAGTTTGAAGTTGAATTTACTTAAATTGCTTGTTAAATGAAATTCCCTTTTATTAATACTGTAATGGTAAATTCCAATTCACTTCAAATCATTCATAATTGGCATGTTCCAATTGTGGTTTAAGAATTAAAATATTGCAAACATCTAAAGTCAATAAGTTTCATAGTTGTTTGGGCTTATTGAATACACTTGTTTACATTAAAAACTCAAATCTATAGGAAAACCCTATTTAAATTTCAACTAGCAATTTCAAACTATTTGGCATTTCAAATTGTTGAAAATAAGTGACATACCTTGTTATTGCTGTTTTGTTAATCAATAAAAAATATTTCATAAAATATAAAACCCCAAAAATCTCTTTCTTCTCTCTCTCTCTCTCTTTTCTACAAAAAAAAATGCAAGAACAAAAGAATAAAAAGAGAAAACCCAAAAGGAGTGGGGGAGGCAGGCCAGCCCACAAGGGGCAGCCCACCTACCACCCCTCTTTTTGGCCCGTACCCCTTCGAGGAGCTTCTTCCTCCTACGTCATCTGTACGAACCCCCCAACCACCGTAAGATCATCTCCTTCCCCCTCCGATGTGCAGCCGTACAGGCTCAACCCCCTCCATAAAACATCGCCACCCCCCTCCCTGGCTGCCCTAGACTCTCTCCCATCTCCCTCCGCCGCCACCTTCCTTCTCCTTCCTCTCTCCCCACTTCTCTGAATTTCTTTTCTGCACCACCACGACCACCGGAGCACCTCGCCGCCGCTCCGACGCCGTGAACACTCCCGCACCACGATGAGCGGTGGAAAAGAACCACCCGGACTCCCTCGTCCTCCTCGACCTTAAGCGTCACCCGGAGGGGCAACAGGATGTCCATGGCTTCCTCGTCTTCAGTTCGGACGCCGACGAGCTTCTTCGATTTCTCGCCGCCGCGAACGACATCGAGCACGAACGACTACCTCGGCGTCCTCCCGGTGAGCCCCCGTTTCCATTCCCAGCTTTTCCCGCGTTTTTCGTGCCCGTTTGCAACCCGTCCCTGTCGGAGCTCCTCCTGGCCTCCATGGATGCGAGCAGCGTTGCTCTACTTCTCACGCACGGGAGCCGACGCACACGAGCAGGTCCACCACCCGCACGCCACGATCCCCACGCTCGGCTTCCTTGCACGCAACTCACCCCACGCACACAGCACTCCCACGCCCAGCAGCCTCCCGGAGATCCCACACGAGCGCTGGAGACGTTCGTCACCGGCGTCGGTTCGTAGCTGTATCCGATCTGAATTGCTGTCAAGTTCAGTTAACCCGCTTGTGCTATCTCAAAAGGACTCCGCGCGGTGGTACAACAAACCAGCCGCAGTAGCGTAGTGGTTGCGCTTCCGTGCGCGCGTGAGTGAGCTCCTGGGTTCGATCCCCCAGGGGCGCACCTTTTTCCTTTTTATTTCCCATCGCGCGCGCAACTGCAGCATAACTCCCCCCCGAGCCCCTTCTCTACCAACACAGCAGCACTACCCCAATGGTTAGGCCCTCCTTTGCGCAGCAGGAGATGGGGGGTTCGAATCCCCCATCCCTCAATAAAAACCAACATTTTATTTTCAGTTGTTTTGGTACTGTACTTCCTAGAAATCACAACCAAGCCCCTGTATCTTTAATTCTAGCCCCTGTAACAATTATTTCTAAGTCCCTAATGAGCTAAAAATGGCAGATTGCACCCCAAATTTGTAAAATGCATAAGAAATTCATCCCAGCTCCAATTTTAACTTTTTAAATATGTTTTCTGTCCCAAATTAAATGTTCTATCCAAATATAAAATTTATTTACTGTTTTGAATATTTTAAATTGGTGAAACATTTGAATTCTTGTTTAAATCACTTAAACTTGCAAAAATCATAACTTGTTCATAAAAATTCCAAATCCCACAAACTAAATATGTTTTCCCATCAACTTTTCATGTACTTTCCAAATATAAATTTTGTTTGCTGTTTTGAATAATTTAAATTGCTGAAAACAACTGTTTCTTATTTAATGCATTTAAAATTGTCAAATTAATAACTAATTCATCTTAGTTCCAATTTCAACAAATAAAATATGTTTTCCAATTAAAATTAAATGCTCTACCCAAATATAAATTTTGTTATTTGTTTTGAACACTTTAACTTGATGAAAACAACAATTGTTTGTGTGACACCCTTAAGGAACTAAAATTCTCTAACTTAATAAATAAAATTTCTAAAGTTGTTAAACCTTATTTCAATTGATTCTATTGTTGTTATTTTGTTGTTTTCCTCATCCATGCATCATGCTAATCCACCTTCATCTGTTGATTAGTTGGAAAACAAATAATCTAACCAAAATTCATGGGCTGTTCATATGCAACTCAAATTTGCCTATGGGTTCATTTAAATCTGTTTATCTTGTCAACTAGTTTATTTCTATGCATCAATTAAATTGTCATGCATCCATATCTTGATCATGCTGGATCTTTTGCCGTAGTAGTAATTGTTGCATCCCGTTGTTTGTTCGAGGTTCGTTGCTTCTTCCCGGATAGGACGTTGAGATGATGTGAGCAACGACAAGTTCTGCTACCTCGCGGGATCTCAGGCAAGTATACTCACTTGCTGCCATATGGCTGCCTTTCATCACTTGTTACCGATTCTTTCCGTTGTTCTTTTCTGCTAGCCTTAGTAGTAGTTGTTTCTGTTACGAACCTATCACATGAATCCTTAACCCTGATATTGCCTCACCTCCACACCTATAACCATTGCTTGTGCCCGTGTCTCACTAGCATGCTTAGGTTGTTTTGCTCGAGTCTGTTACCCGTTACTCTCTGTTGTTACTTCTATAATGTTCTGGGGGCTCGATGTTAATCAATCAACCTGTTATTAATAATATGCTGATAAGGCACCGGCAGGAGGCCCTAAGTGGTTTTGAGGCCTGCTAGTGTCGACCCTAATAGGAAAAGGGTCTTGTCTACTGATCCATGATGAGCGTGCTCACCGCATCCGGGTGGTAGTATGGGACCCCCCTCGACTTAGACCTGATCTGCAGCTTGTCCGAAGAGCCACACTTAGTTCGGGTGTTCCATTTGCTCCTTGCATAATGGGTTGATCACCCATGGTTACTGATGATGATGATGATGCATATAGGGCGAGGCCTGTGGTGCCGGGGGGTGTGGTTTTCACCCCTGCGCTTAGCGGACTGGCCGGGACCTTATAGCTCCGTGGCTCCTAGTATGGGTTGTAGAGATGGTTTGGGTCGTGTCAAGCCAACCTGAGTTTTAGTTGGTGGCTTGAGTGTGTACGGGTACTGGAGCACACCCCTGCAGGGATAAATCTTCTCGAGAAGCCGTGTTGTCCGCGGTTATGTGACGACTTGGTGAAAGTACTGGCTAACAAGTACTCAGAACAACTTACACCTAAACTAATGTTAACTTGACTAGTAATAGACTTATTGACACAACAACCTGATCCATTATTCATTAATCCAACTGTGTGAGTTATCCTCGGATTGCTTCTTTGGATAAGGGGCGAGATCCAGGATGGGTTTGTTTGGATTTACTTTCAGTTGGTTACGATACTCGATCTTATCTCCTTTCTGTTAGCCGGAAGTGGTAGAAGTTCTGTAGTTGGTTAGTGCAGCCTGCTGTCGCTTATTTGCAATAACCCCTTCCTTTCCGTTGATCCTACAGTATTTGTATCTTGTGATGACTGGCTACGCCGGTATCTTGTGAGTATGGGTTTTATTCCACTTGCCAGTACTTAACCGTACTGACCCACGAATCTCTTTCGTGGCTGCAAATTCCAAATTGCAGTCAACAGGTATGAAGTCTGACGACGTTAGCTTGGGAATCCCTCCGGCTTGGCCTGGGCAGGGATTGGACGATCTCGGTTATCTTCAGGACTCTTAGTCCAATTTGTATCTTGTCTGTAGTCGGACGCTATGTTGTTTCTTCCGCTGTTATTTGGATCTTTGTATTGTATCAGTTGTATCCTTGGCTCGTTTGAGTCATCTTGTATCTATCTGTTTCTGTTGTAATTGTGGATTATTCGTGAACTATTGTAATGTTATCATAAATGGCAACCTGGAATCGGTTATTATGCGGATTTGGCGGGAATGCTGAATTCTGCATAGTGCCCGATCTCGGGGCGTCACAATCTTCCTTTGATCGTGCACCTTTGTTTGTAGTTGTTCAGCCGGATGATAGGAGTGAGAAACAGTGGGTGGAGAACCACATCCTTCAGGAAGCCAGCAGCTCAAAACCCTATGCGAATGACTTTTGGTCCGACCGGGGTCGGGGTTTTGTGCTTGCTACCTTGAAGTTTCGAGTCATCCAGGCGAAGATGCTCGTGAGTTCCTTTCACGAGGTTTTGATAGCATGAATGCTGCTTTCTATCCGTTGGAGAGGGTTCCCGAAGATTGGAGCCATCTTCTCAGGATTTTCGGGCGAGAAGGAGAGATTCGCGAGTGTGTTCGCAATCAGATGATCTGCGGCTCGGTAGTGGCTCTTTCCTTTGTCCGGTTGTGGCATCCTGAGGTGAATTTCCACTCTGTAGCTAGACTCCCTGATGGTCCAATCGACATTGCTCCTCATTATAGGGTTGTTCGACCTGCAGCAGAAGAAATCATTCGATTGACCTCGGCAGAGGTGGATCGGATTTTGGCGGCTGAGAATGCTCATCACCTTGTATGATTGTAGGATGTATGTATCCTGTTATTCTGTGCAGTTGTGTGAAACTGTTGTAAGGTTTCTACCTTGTATATATAAAATTCTTCTTGTGTTGCTAAGTTAGGCGTAGCCCCCGTGTGTTTTGTGGGGTGTATACATGTTACTTTCAGCATGCAAGGATGGAGAAACTCGAGTAGCTATGGTTGAGAAACCATGTATTTTATTGCAATGACAGAGAAGTCATGTATTTTTCTTTCGAGCTACAAGATGGCTAATTTAGCCTTATTAGTATGAGTAAAGTAAATCTAGGGATAAAATTTGCGGAGTTGTGCAACATTCCAAGGGTTGGAATAGATGCCTCCAGTCGTCGGATTCTTCAGTCGATAGGCGCCACCTGGGATAACTTCGTGTATTATGAAGGGTCCTTCCCATGGTGGCTCGAGCTTGTGTCCTTCCTTCTGCTTGAGCCGTAGCACCAGATCTCCTACGGCGAAGGCTCTGTGGAGTATGCGGTGACTGTGATAGTTTCGCAGCGACTGCTGGTATACTGCGGATCTTGCGAGTGCAATATCGCGCATTTTCGTCGAGTGCGTCCATATCGTCTGCGAGCGCCCTGTTGTAGGTTTCTTCGCTATAAGCAACGACCCGTGGGGCACTGAACCTGACATCTTCAGGAAGGACTGCTTCATCCCCGTATACCATGAAAAATGGTGTGTAGTTTGTAGATCGATTTGGAGTTGTGCGGAGGCTCCATAACACGGAAGGTAGCTCTTCTTCCCAATGTCCCGCTGCTGGGTGCAGACGATCGAGTAGACGTTTCTTGATGCCAGCCGAAACTAATCCGTTGGATCGCTCGACTTGGCCGTTGGTTTGCGGATGGGCTACTGAAGCGAATTTGAAGACGATGCCCTTTTCTTCGCAGAACTGCTGTGTTTCCTTTGCCGTGAAGTTGCTACCATTGTCAATAATGATGTCGTGTGGTACTCCAAATCTGCATACGATGGAGTTGAGGAATTTGACAGCGCATTGGGCGCTAGCTGAGGTTATTGGCATGGCTTCGATCCATTTGGTAAATTTGTCGACTGCGACCAGCAAGTGTGTGTATCCACCTGGTGTGGACTTGCGTAATGGTCCTACCATGTCTAGCCCCCATTGTGCAAAGGGCCAGACGATGGGTATCATATGTAGTTCTGTAGCGGGTGCGTGTGGTTTTGGTGCGAATCGCTGGCAGGCGTTGCACATGTTGACCAGTTTCCGATGTCGCGGGTGCTCCTACAGTCTTCTTGACTTTGACTGATCGTCTAGTCATCCGCTCTAAATATATCCCTGGCGGTATGGGTGTATTTGTGGAACCCATGTTCGCCAGCCTGTCTGCTTCTTCGTTGCTAGATCGTGCAATGTGATTCAGCTCGCATCCTTTGAAACTTCCTTCGAGTAGGTTGTACATGTCACGATAGGCGACCATGTTCTCAGCGATAGCGTTGCACTCCTTCATTGTCTGTTGCACAATGAGATTGGAATCACCGTAGATCATCAGTCGGGTGGCTCCGCACGCAAGTGCCATATTCATCCCATGCAACAGGGCCTCATATTCTGCGTCGTTGTTTGATGCTGGATCGTCGGGTGGGAAGTCCAGTCGTCGGACGTACTGCAGCTTGTCTCCTCTGGGTGATATGAGGACGATCCCAGCTCCTGCTCCTTCGTTTCTCTTGGATCCGTCGAAGTACATGATCCAGTTACTCGTGTATTCCGGCGGCCCGGGTGTTTGTAGTTCTGTCCACCCGCTCAGGAATTCCACGAGTACCTGGGATTTCACGGAATTGCGCCCTGCATAGATGATGTCCCAAGCGCCCAGCTCGATGCTCCATTTTGCTATTCTTCCGGATGCCATTGGGTTGTTCATGGTTGTACCGAGTGATGCATCATTAACCACTGTTATGGTATGTTCCTGGAAGTAGTGCTTGAGTTTTCGAGCTGTGAGAACAACTCCATATGCGAGCTTCTGGTAGTGAGGATATCGTTGTTTCCATGGCGAGAGTGTAACATCCCTACTTTTGTGTAATAAAGAGAGGTGTTGTGTACATGGCATGCATGCATGAAAAATAGACCAAAATTTCGCTTTTAAAGTTTAATCAGTGAGTTATCAGAAAATCACTTAAACTGGATTCACACAAAATTGTTTTACAAAGTTTTTCAAAATGATCCAACTTTGTGCTAGAAAGGTGGCAAATTTGAAGAGCTTTCCAACGGGTATTTTTGTGCAATTTTTGCTCCACAAAAAGGCCCTCAAAAATCTGTTTTGGTTCTGTTTTTAGGTCCAAAAGGACCTCTTTGCAATTTCTTCCAGTTTTCCAGGGGGTTTTTCGCGTTTTGCCCTGTCGTCTTCCTCCTGTCCGGCGACAGGAGGGCAACCGCCGCCGACCGCCACCTCCTGCTCCCCTCCCTGTCGACGTGGAGGCCTGGAGATCCCCAAGGAGACGTCCGCATCGGGTGTACTCGCAGAACCCCCCCCCAATCGAACCCCTCCTCCCCCTGTCTCTCCTTCTCTCTCACCGAACGCACGCCGCCGGTGATCCGCCATCGCCGCCGTTTCATCGCTCTCTCGACCTCCCCGTTGAGCTCATCGGAACCGCGTCGAGCTCCTCCCCGCCCTCGAGCAAACTCAGCCGCCGGGATGGCTTAGGGGGTCCGATCACGCCGCCTCCCTTCACTCCGGCCGCCGGCCATCTCCTCACCGCGCCGCCGTTTCGGAGCTCCTCCGGCCCCGCCAACCACTCCCGCTCGTTCCCGGTGAGCCTACGCTCCTCCCCATCCTCTCCGTTGAGCCTCTCCGGCCCGGATTCGTCGAGTCGCCGGAACCCGAACCTCCCCGCCGCCGCTCGCCGTCAAACCTCGCCGCCGTCCACCCTTAGCTAGCGGCGCCGCCCCCTTTAGGTTCCCCGCGACGAGGAGCACCCGAGGAGCCAACCCGCGCTTCCCGGGACGTCCTCCTCCGCCGCCGGCGACCATTTCCGGCCACGGCCGGCCAACCGTGAGGTCACGGTGATGTCAGGCTGACGTCACCTACCCACGTGGACGCGCCAAGTGGGACTTCTCTGTCCTTTTTAAACTGTACACTGGGCCCCACATCTAAACAGAAAACAGAAATATATTTAATTTTGGAAATTCAATAACTTCCATTTTATAACTCCTAAAAATATAAAAAATATGCAATGTGTTCATAAAAATGAGAGCTATTTATCTATACCACTTTCATACATGTTCAACCAAGTTTAAAATAAGGTTACTTTTGTAGTTGACATTTAATTCATTTAAATATTGAAAATAAAGTTTTTATTCAATAAAATTAGAAAATTAAGTGTAATATACCATTTTGATCAGTGAAACAAATGCAATCCAACTATGAGGTTCACAAGGTCATTTGAGCATCTTAGCTTGGTCACATCTCTAGATTTGGGTTTTCTCCCCCTCCGGTGTTCGTCGTTCACGGCGTAAAACCCTACCTTCATGTTCTATCCTTTAAGCTTCATTTCAATTGCATTGTTTTACTCATGCATACATTTTGTGCATTGCACGGTCATCAAGTATTGATTGTTTGCCTTCTTTCCGGTGTTGCTCGCTATCGGTAGACCGAGATCCGGAGGTCGACTCGGCGTTCTACGACAACCCAAGCTCTACTTCCGATGAGCAAGGCAAGCACCACCTCATGTCTACCCCATGTTTTGAGTCTTTTCAACCTCTCATTCATGCATACGTTTCAACTTAGTTTTGAGTCAGTTAGAGTAAACCTATCCACTGCATGACCCCTCCCTCACATGTCACCTTCATACCTGTTTACCCTCCTAGTATGACTAGGGTTGTTTGAGTATTGTAGAGCCTTGTGTGTTATGCTTAGCCATGCTTAGTGTTCTGATCTACTTTATCCGGTTGATGATTTGGATCACTTCGATAACCTTGTATGTTGATATATTTGTGAGTACTGAGCATATGAAACTGACTAAGGCTAGTACGGGAGGCCACTTGGGTAGTGGTTATTCGTTCCGTACTCGCCAACCCTAGGATTTAAGGTCTCGCCGCGGAAGCCAAGACTGAGCGTGCAGCCACACGCGGGCCAATGAACCCCGCTCGGCTAACTAACTTGTTTGATCACTTCCATGGGTCACATAGTTTGATTTTTCCATTTGCGGGTGTGTCATAAAACGTTTTGGAGAAAACTAGGGCGTGATCGGGACCAGTGATGGACGTACACGGATCTTGTCCCGACTCACAGAACAGGTACCGTCAGGAGGTGGCCAACTCCCTGTTGACGGGGTGGCCCTGTTTGGGTTGACTCATGGATAGGGTTAAGCAAGGTAAAGGCCGTGGTCGACCACACTCTGCCGCGCTCTTAGAGAGGAGCGTTACCGCGTGGCACTTAGAGTCGGTCGATACGTGTGGGTAAAGTGTACCACCCTGCAGGGATAAATCTTTCGGAAAGCCGTGTCCACGGTTATGGACAACTTGGTGAAAGTCACGGGGTCATAGATAACTCTAACGGAATGACTAAAACTTGCTGGCAATGAATGAAGGATGCCTCCTCGACTACGTCGAGACGGGTGATTCTTATAACATAAGGTAGTCTGGGGATGAGAAAGTACTTGGTGGACTAAAGAACATGATGATCTCAGTAGTTGAGTAGATTCCTCCTCTGTTTTAGAAATACTCTATTACACGTGCTTTTCTTCCTCAACTTCGGAAAAGAAAGTTGGCTTTATGCAAAGAACCTTAAAAGCCAAGTCTTGCTGAGTACCTTTTGTACTCAACCTTGCCTCATTGTTGTTTTTGTTTCATACTTCGGCGATGCAGCTGAAGAAGGGTTCTACCTCGACGTCGACGAGTAGTTAGGGGTTCCCAGGCAGCAGCCTGGTATCTGTAGTATGGGTTTGGCTACGTTGCTTATGTTTCGGACTCTTAGTCCTTTTGCTCTTGTTGTATAGCAACATCTTTGCTTTCGCTGCTTGTTGTAATGTTGGGTTGCTTGACCTATGTTGGTCATGTAACCTCTGCGTGTAAGCTACTCTAGTATGCCTTGTTTAATACAACTTTCATGTCTAGAGTACTGCTTTGATCGATTGTTGGTCTCGAGTCCGTTGTTATACAGTTTTGGCTATGCCTGCATAGTTGTCGCAGTCGAGGGGTTGTGGAGCCGATGATCCATGTCCGAGCCCGCCTGCCGGAGATATCCGGCCTGGGGCGAGGTAACCCCAGTAACCCTCGATTGTTGTTGCACTTTCTGGACACATAGCAGCTCTGTATAACTTTGGTCCCGTTCCTTCAGTTTCATCCGACTCGTGGACGCTTGGGTATACATATCTGGTTATGACTAGCATGGACACAAGGAGTAGTAGACCGGGGATCCGGACTACGTGCCGATGAATCCGGTCTGCCTGCCGTTGTTTGTTGCGGCCGGGGCTGGTAACCCTGAAGCCCTTGTGGGTCCACTACTAGGAGCACATGACAGTTTGTATATCTCTGGGTCCGGGGTCCGACAGGTCTTGGTATCAGAGCCGGACTGCCTGTAGGAAACCCTTGCCGTTGGTCGATGTTGAGTCTAGAACTTGTGAAAACTATTTTGCAAAGACAAAATGAGTTATGAAAACCCTCTTAGGATTCTTTTTGCTCCTTACCTGGTATCGCTCTAACTCTGAGTCACCGTATCTCATTTGTTTTTGTGTGCTGTTTCTTTGGTGTTGTCTCAAAAGTTAGGAGTAAAACCGTTGGGTGTTTTTCTTCCGAGTACTATGTCTCAGGTTGTTATAGTTCCAAATTCAAATCATTTCTTCATGTCTTTTGACATCTTGAAGATGTCTTTGTTTCAGATGCCTTCTGGTCAGGTTGTTCGACACACTCTTTGCCTTGGAGTTCCAGGTTTTCCCCATCTCTTAGCCTCAGCCTGTGCAAACATAGGAGCCCCTTGGTACCCTGTGTACACTGTGTATGAGGAGTACCGTGACTTCAACCAGACCCAGTACTTGTGTGGTGTCCGTCTTTCACAGCTAGATGGCACCATCATTCCTGCTGAGCACTATGCTGAGGGTATTGGTTTCACCATTGAGATGGCTGTGCAGGATGTTGCACGGCACTGTCTTAATGAGCTTTGTTACCACTATCCAGACCACGAGCATAGCTCTTTCTATTACTGCCCTGGTTCATATGCTACTCTTGAGGGGTGTTACACTCACACCTTTGCTGATTCCTCCCAGGAGGAAGATCTTACACTTAGGTGCACCGCCGACCTTCTTGCTGCTTATGCTCGTCGCGAGCGTGAGCTTAGTGCACTAGTCAACACCCTTGCAGCTAGTCTCAGGACTGTGACAGACAGAGTGAGACCATTCGTTGAGAGTGGTATTGTCCAGGCCTCTGAGATAGAGCTTCCAGCTGTACTTGTGCCTTCCTCGGTTGCGTCTCCAGATGTTGGAGGTGATGTTCCCCCTCGTGGACGCCTCAGGAGGCCTAGGATGGTGCGTGGTGTACCACAGTCTCCCCACGGACCGCAGGACGAGTCTGTTCATTGCTACTATGGTGCTCCAGTTCCACTTCCTTTCGACTTCGGAGGATACTGAGACCGTTGTCGGTTCCAGCTAGAGTAATGTTTGCTTTCATGTACTCGAAACCCGAAGTTGTAGAAAAATAATGTATAGGAGCAGAACTTCGGTGATGTGTATCTACCGTACTTCCTTTCAGTGTTGTATGTACTTAAGCTTGTGAGCTTGTACCGCCACTATGTATGGTTTGTACTTCGACTGGTTTCAATAAATGTTGTAAGATGTTGTCTCCATGTTGATGAAATGATACACTTCATGTTCATTCATTCTGTTCTACTACATTTCGGCATGTATCTTGATTTCCGTTGAAACTATTACATGTCGATCCATTGTATCCTTTTCCATGGATGTGTTATTCATGATTTTCTTCCTTTTACTCAGGATGTCGAGTGGTACTCGTGGGCTCGTGGCCGTAACAACCCTTCTCCTAAGCCAACACCTCCGCCGCCACCCACAATGGCGCAGGTGCTGCAAAGCATCGAGACTAACCGTCTGAGGAACGAACAACTTCTGGAGCGTATGGCCCAGAACACTGAACGCCGTGCTGCCGGCGTTACCCTCGTGGACTTCCTCAAGGCTCAGCCACCATACTTTGCTGACTCCACTGAGCCTCTCGATGCCGATGACTGGCTTCGCACAATGGAGTGCAAGTTCATTGCTCTCCATGTCCAGGAACGTGACCGTGTGAACTTCGCCACCTACAAGCTTGAAGGTGCTGCTGGTGCTTGGTGGGAAGGCTTTCTGGCGTTGCAGGCGCCAGATCATGAGGTCACCTGGGCAGAGTTCCGCACTGCTTTCCGTGAGGCTTATATCCCAAAGGCAGTTATGGACGGTAAAAGAAAGGAGTTCCTTGATCTCACTCAGGGCAGTATGGGTATTGAGGCCTATGGTCGTGTGTTCACTCGTCTGGCTCGCTATGCTCCTCGTGATGTCACTAATGATGAGGACAAGAAGGATCTGTTCCGTAAGGGCCCGAACCCAACTGTTCGTTATGAGCTTCTGCCCTTCAAGTTCCAGAGCTTCCAGGAACTTTACAACCAGGCCATCACTCTTGAACGTGGCAAAAAGGAGATGGATGCTGCTATGAAGAAGAGTGCTGGAGATTCCCGTGCATCACCCTCTGGTCAGAAGAGGAAGCGCCGTGTGTTCATTCCATACAGTGCTGTCCCCAGGGCTCCATTTCAGCCAAGGCCATCTGGATTTGTTCCTCGTCCACCTGCCCCACCTGCTACATCAACCTATGGTGGTGGACAAGGTTCTCGTCCTCCAGTTGCCGCTCCTCCTAGCAATGTGTGCTACCGTTGTGGCCAGCCTGGTCACTTCTCAAGGGAGTGCCCTCAGAATCATGCTGGACGTGCACCTCCTCCTCCTAAGAAAATGGCAAAGCCTGCTGGTGCTGGACGTGGTCGTCTGAACTATGTGACTGCCGAGGATGCTCAGGACGATCCAAGCGTCTTATTGGGTACGATTTACATCAACTCAATTTCGGCTTTAGCCTTATTTGATTCTAGAGCATCGCATACATTCATGTCAGAAGGGTTTGCTAAAATGCATGGGATATCTTTTGAAAAGTTGTCAAAACCATTGATGGTAAATTCCCCTGGTTGCAACTGGCAAACCACCATGGTTACGCCAGAGCTCATGGTTGAAGTGGGATACTGGAAATTCCCCACAACCTTCATTGCGCTAAAATCCACTGACCTTGATGTCATACTGGGCATGGATTGGCTCTCGAAATATGGAGCTAAGCTGGATTGTGCAACGAAATCCCTCACCTTGACACATCCTTCTGGTTTTTCTTTTGTATACTGGTCTGAGTTCACCACTCCGCCATCAGCACGCACACAATTATCTCCTGAACTTCAGCTATACTTCATGCAAGGTGATTACCCTCCTGAAATTCATGAGTTACCTGTAGTCAGTGATTTCCATGATGTGTTTCCTGAAGAGTTACCTGGCATGCCACCTGATCGAAGTGTGGAATTTGTCATTGAGTTAGTCCCTGGTACCGCTCCTATGTCTAAAAGACCTTACCGTATGGCCCCAGAGGAGTTGGTTGAATTGAAACGCCAAATTGAGGAGTTAGAAGAAAAGGGTTTCATCCAACCTAGCACATCTTCTTTGGGTTGTCCCACTATCTTTGTCAAGAAGCGGGATACCAATGTTCCACGTCTGGTTGTTGATTATCGGCCGCTGAATGCAGTGACCATCAAAAACAAATACCCTCTTCCAAGAATCAATGACCTCTTTGATCAGTTAGCTGGTGCAACTGTCTTTTCCAAGATGGACCTGCGATTAGGATACCATCAAATAAATATCAGAAAGGAGGACATTCCTAAAACGGCGTTTACTACTCGTTATGGTCTTTACGAGTACACCGTCATGTCTTTTGGTCTTACCAATGCTCCAGCTACCTTTATGAGGCTCATGAACTCGGTATTCATGGAGTATCTTGATAAGTTTGTCGTGGTCTACATCGACGACATCCTGGTCTATTCCAAAACCGAAGATGATCATTCTGAACACCTGCGTTTGGTGTTATCCAAACTCCGTGAGCACAAGCTATATGCCAAGTTCTCCAAGTGCGAGTTCTGGTTAAAAGAACTCCTCTACCTCGAACACGTGGTGTCTGCTGAAGGTGTTTCCGTTATTCCAGACAAGATCCAAACCATTCTGGACTGGGAAACACCTAAGTCAGTCAAGGATGTTCGGAGTTTTCTCGGACTGGCAGGTTATTACCGTCGTTTCATCGAGAACTTCTCCAAAATTGCCAAACCTATGACTGAACTTCTTAAAAAAGGCAAAAAGTTCGAGTGGTCAGAAAAAGCAGAGGAAAGTTTCCAAACTCTGAAAACCAAACTGACTACCGCTCATGTGCTTGTTCTTCCTGATACGAGCAAGGATTTTGTCATCTTCTGTGATGCCTCTCAATAAGGACTCGGTTGTGTGTTAATGCAAGAAGGTCACGTGGTGGCCTATGGTTCTCGTCAACTGAAACCACATGAGCACAACTATCCAACCCATGATCTTGAGCTAGCAGCCGTGGTCCATGCTCTTAAGCAATGGCGTCATTATATTCTTGGCAACCGATGTGAGTTATACTCAGATCATGAGAGTCTGAAATATCTGTTCACCCAACCGGATCTGAATCTCAGATAGAGAAGATGGTTGGAGGTAATCAAGGACTTTGACTTGGGTCTCAACTATCAACCCGGCAAAGCAAATGTCGTCGCTGACGCGCTAAGCCGGAAGTCTTATTGCAACAATCTGATGATACAACAAGCCCAACCTCCTCTTCATGAGGAGTTCTCCAAACTCAACCTTGAAATCGTTCCTTCTGGTTATTTGGCCAACCTTGAGGTAAAACCTTCCCTTGAGGACCAGATCAAGAAAGCTCAAAAGCGGGATCTGGGAATTGCCAACATTAAGAAGAACATTGCTAGCGGAGCAGCTAAATGCTTCTCCGTGGATGATCAAGGTATCGTATATTTTGGCAACCGTATGGTTGTGCCGAAGATGCGGGATCTGAGAAAGCAAATCCTCCAAGAGGCTCATGACACACCTCTTTCTATTCATCCTGGTAGCACCAAAATGTATCAAGATCTACGTCAAAGGTTTTGGTGGTCCCGTATGAAGCGGGAGATCGCTCAGTATGTTGCCGAATGCGACGTATGTTGTCGTGTGAAAGCATAACATCAAAGACCAGCCGGTGTTCTTCAACCCCTGCCTATTCCTGAATGGAAGTGGGATGAGATTGGTATGGATTTCATCACCGGCCTTCCCAATACCAAAAAGGGGCACAATGCTATATGGGTAGTGATTGATCGTCTGTCAAAGGTTGCCCATTTCCTTCCTGTTCGTGAGACTATTCGAGTCTCCGATCTGGCAGACCTATATATCTCACGAATAGTCAGTCTTCATGGAGTCCCAAAAAGGATTGTCTCAGACAGAGGCAGTTTGTTTGTCTCCGGATTCTGGGAAAGTCTTCAAAAGGCCATGGGAACTCGTCTATCCTTCAGCACCGCGTACCATCCACAAACCAGTGGTCAAACTGAGAGAGTTAACCAGATTCTTGAGGACATGCTCCGAGCTTGTGTTATATCGTTCGGTAAGGATTGGGAGAAGTTTCTTCCATTTGCCGAGTTCACTTATAACAACAGTTATCAATCTAGCTTGGGCAAGGCTCCTTTTGAAGTTCTATACGGCCGTAAATGCCGAACTCCGCTGAATTGGTCTGAAACCGGTGAAAGATCGTTCTTTAGTCCGGATGTAATCAAGGAAGCGGAAGAAATCGTTCGCGTCATTCGTGAACGACTGAAAACAGCTCAATCTCGCCAGAAAAGCTATTATGATCGTCATCACCAAGATGTTCATTATGAGATTGGCGAGAAAGCTTATCTTCGAGTCACACCTCTGAAAGGTGGAAAACGGTTCGGAATAAAAGGCAAACTGGCCCCTCGTTATATCGGTCCTTTCCCTATCATTGGAAAACGAGGTCAAGTTTCATATCGACTGCAGTTGCCTCCAGGATTTCCGGATGTCCATGATGTATTCCATGTCTCGCAACTCAAACGTTGCTTCAAAGATCCTGTTCGTGGTGTGGACCACGAAACCATCAAGCTCAAGGATGATCTCTCTTACAAAGAGGTTCCTGTCCGTATCCTCGTTGAGGCCGAACGAAGAACTCGTAGTCAAACTATCAAGTTCCTCAAAGTTCAGTGGTCGCATCATTCCGAGAACGAAGCAACCTGGGAACGAGAAGATCGTTTGCGATCTAAGTACCCCGATTTATTTTCTAAAACCTAGGAATCTCGGGACGAGATTCTTGTAAGGGGGGTAGACTTGTAACATCCCTACTTTTGTGTAATAAAGAGAGGTGTTGTGTACATGGCATGCATGCATGAAAAATAGACCAAAATTTCGCTTTTAAAGTTTAATCAGTGAGTTATCAGAAAATCACTTAAACTGGCTTCACACAAAATTGTTTTACAAAGTTTTTCAAAATGATCCAACTTTGTGCTAGAAAGGTGGCAAATTTGAAGAGCTTTCCAACGGGTATTTTTGTGCAATTTTTGCTCCACAAAAAGGCCCTCAAAAATCTGTTTTGGTTCTGTTTTTAGGTCCAAAAGGACCTCTTTGCAATTTCTTCCAGTTTTCCAGGGGGTTTTTCGCGTTTTGCCCTGTCGTCTTCCTCCTGTCCGGCGACAGGAGGGCAACCGTCGCCGACCGCCACCTCCTCCTCCCCTCCATGTCGACGTGGAGGCCTGGAGATCCCCAAGGAGACGTCCGCATCGGGTGTACTCGCAGAATTCCCCCAATCGAACCCCTCCTCCCCCTGTCTCTCCTTCTCTCTCACCGAACGCACGCCGCCGGTGATCCGCCATCGCCGCCGTTTCATCGCTCCCCCGACCTCCCCGTTGAGCTCATCGGAACCGCGTCGAGCTCCTCCCCGCCCTCGAGCAAACTCAGCCGCCGGGATGGCTTAGGGGCTGCGAATCGCGCCGCCTCCCTTCACTCCGGCCGCCGGCCATCTCCTCACCGCGCCGCCGTTTTGGAGCTCCTCCGGCCCCGCCAACCACTCCCGCTCGTTCCCGGTGAGCCTACGCTCCTCCCCATCCTCTCCGTTGAGCCTCTCCGGCCCGGATTCGTCGAGTCGCCGGAACCCGAACCTCCCCGCCGCCGCTCGCCGTCAAACCTCGCCGCCGTCCACCCTTAGCTAGCGGCGCCGCCCCCTTTAGGTTCCCCGCGACGAGGAGCACTCGAGGAGCCAACCCGCGCTTCCCGGGACGTCCTCCTCCGCCGCCGGCGACCATTTCTGGCCACGGCCGGCCAACCGTGAGGTCACGGTGACGTCAGGCTGACGTCACTTGCCCATGTGGACGCGCCAAGTGGCACTTCTCTATCCTTTTCAAACTGTATAGTGGGCCCCACATCTAAACAGAAAACAGAAATATATTTAATTTTGGAAATTCAATAACTTCCATTTTATAACTCCTAAAAATAAAAAAAAATATGCAATGTGTTCATAAAAATGAGAGCTATTTATCTATACCACTTTCATACATGTTCAACCAAGTTTAAAATAAGGTTACTTTTGTAGTTTACATTAATTCATTTAAATATTGAAAATAAAGTTTTTATTCAATAAAATTAGAAAAGTAAGTGTAATCTACCATTTTGATCAGTGAAACAAATGCAATCCAACTATGAGGTTCACAAGGTCATTTGAGCATCTTAGCTTGGTCACATCTCTAGATTAGGGTTTTCTCCCCCTCCGGTGTTCGCCGTTCACGGCGTAAAACCCTACCTTCATGTTCTATCCTTTAAGCTTCATTTCAATTGCATTGTTTTACTCATGCATACATTTTGTGCATTGCACGGTCATCAATTATTGATTTTTTGCCTTCTTTCCGGTGTTGCTCGCTATCGGTAGACCGAGATCCGGAGGTCGACCCGGTGTTCTACGACAACCCAAGCTCTACTTCCGACGAGCAAGGCAAGCACCACCTCATGGCTACCCCATGTTTTGAGTCTTTTCAACCTCTCATTCATGCATACGTTTCAACTTAGTTTTGAGTCAGTTAGAGTAAACCTATCCATTGCATGACCCCTCCCTCACATGTCACCTTCATACCTGTTTACCCTCCTAGTATGACTAGGGTTGTTTGAGTATCGTAGAGCCTTGTGTGTTATGCTTAGCCATGCTTAGTGTTCTGATCTACTTCATCCGGTTGATGATTTGGATCACTTCGATAACCTTGTATGTTGACATATTTGTGAGTATTGAGCATATGAAACTGACTAAGGCTAGCACGGGAGGCCACTTGGGTAGTGGTTATTCGTTCCGTACTCGCCAACCCTAGGATTTAAGGTCTCACCGCGGAAGCCAAGACTGAGCGTGCAGCCACACGCGGGCCAATGAACCCCGCTCGGCTAACTAACTTGTTTGATCACTTCCATGGGTCACATAGTTTGAGTTTTCCATTTGCGGGTGTGTCATAAAACGTTTTGGAGAAAACTAGGGCATGACCGGGACCAGTGATGGACGTACACGGATCTTGTCCCGACTCACAGAACAGGTGCCGTCAGGAGGTGGCCAACTCCCTGTTGACGGGGTGGCCCTGTTTGGGTTGACTCATGGATAGGGTTAAGCAAGGTAAAGGCCGTGGTCGACCACACTCTGCCGCGCTCTTAGAGAGGAGCGTTACCGCGTGGCACTAAGAGTCGGTCGATACGTGTGGGTAAAGTGTACCACCCTGCAGGGATAAATCTTTCGGAAGGCCGTGTCCACGGTTATGGACAACTTGGTGAAAGTCACGGGGTCATAGATAACTCTAACGGAATGACTAAAACTTGCTGGCAATGAATGAAGGATGCCTCCTCGACTACGTCGAGAGGGGTGATTCTTATAGCATAAGGTAGTCTGGGGATGAGAAAGTACTTGGTGGACTAAAGAACATGATGATCTCAGTAGTTGAGTAGATTCCTCCTCTGTTTTAGAAATACTCTATTACACGTGCTTTTCTTCCTCAACTTCGGAAAACAAAGTTGGCTTTATGCAAAGAACCTTAAAAGCCAAGTCTTGCTGAGTACCTTTTGTACTCAACCTTGCCTCGTTGTTGTTTTGTTTCAGACTTCGGCGATGCAGCTGAAGAAGGGTTCTACCTCGACGTCGACGAGTAGTTAGGGGTTCCCAGGCAGCACCCTGGTATCTGTAGTATGCGTTTGGCTACGTTGCTTATGTTTCGGACTCTTAGTCCTTTTGCTCTTGTTGTATAGCAACATCTTTGCTTTCGCTGCTTGTTGTAATGTTGGGTTGCTTGACCTATGTTGGTCCTGTAACCTCTGCGTGTAAGCTACTCTAGTATGCCTTGTTTAATACAACTTTCATGTCTAGAGTACTGCTTTGATCGATTGTTGGTCTCGAGTCCGTTGTTATACAGTTTTGGCTATGCCTGCATAGTTGTCGCAGTCGAGGGGTTGTGGAGCCGATGATCCATGTCTGAGCCCGCCTGCCGGAGATATCCGGCCTGGGGCGAGGTAACCCCAGTAACCCTCGATTGTTGTTGCACTTTCTGGACACATAGCAGCTCTGTATAACTTTATCCCGTTCCTTCAGTTTCATCCGACTCGTGGACGCTTGGGTATACATATCTGGTTATGACTAGCATGGACACAAGGAGTAGTAGACCGGGGATCCGGACTACGTGCCGATGAATCCGGTCTGCCTGCCGTTGTTTATTGCGGCCGGGGCTGGTAACCCTGAAGCCCTTGTGGGTCCACTGCTAGGAGCACATGACAGTTTGTATATCTCTGGGTCCGGGGTCCGACAGAGAGCACCTCGCTGATGTAGTAGATCGGTCTTTGAACTCCGTATGCCTTGCCCTCCTCAGGTCGTTCGACCACGATGGTCGTGCTGATGACCTGGTTTGTTGCGGCTAGGTATAGGTATAGTGGCTCCCTCTCTTGTGGTGTTGCCAGAATGCGCCTGCTCTGCAAGGATTGCTTTAGGTTTGCGAATGCCTGCTTAGCTTTTGGTGTCCATTCGAACTTGTCCGTCTTCTTCAGCAGCTTATAGAAGGGTAACGCCTGCTCGTCCAAGCGCGCGATAAATCTGCTTAAGAGGGCTAGTCACCCTGCGAGCTGTTGGACTCCGCGTAGATTGATTGGCTCCTTCATTGTTAAGATTGTTTGTATCTTCTCCGGGTTGGCTTCGATTCCTCTGGCGGATACCAGGTACCCGAGAAGTTGACCTGCTGGGACGCCGAAGATGCATTTTATCGGGTTGAGCTTAATCCTGTATGCGTTTAGGGCGTCGAATGTTTCTCTGATGTCCTCAAGGAGTGTATCCTCCACTCGAGTCTTGATGACGATGTCGTCAACGTACACTTGTATGTTCTTGCCAATGAGCTTGGCGAGGCATTTTTGCATGCAGCGCTGATATGTTGCGCCTGCGTTCTTGAGCCCGAAGGGCATTGTCGTATAGCAGTATACACTGTGAGGTGTGATGAATGCTGTCTTCTCCTCGGCCTCCTGCTTCATCCGGATTTGATTGTACCCTGAGTAGGCGTCCAGGAAGGAGAGGCACTGACAGCCTGCGGTGGAGTCCACGATCTGGTCGATTCGTGGGAGGGGAAAGTTATCCTTGGGGCAGTGCTTATTCAGCGACGTGTAGTCGATGCACACCCGAAGGATGTTGGTGTTCTTCTTTGGGACTAGCACCGGGTTTGCTAACCAAGTGGATATTTTTATCTCCCTGATGAATTTTGCTGTCAGCAATCTGTTTACTTCTTCCCCAAGCGCTCTCTGCTTGGGTTCTGAGAACCGCCGAGTGGTTTGCTTGATGGGTTTTGCGTCTTTGTAGACTTCGAGTGAGTGCTCGGCGAACTCCCTGGGTATTCCTGGCATATCTGAGGGCTGCCAGGCAAAAATTTCCCAGTACTCACGGAGGAGTTCGACGAGCGCGCTTTCCTATGCTGGCAAGAGGGTAGTTGACACCATTGTTGTTTTCGCAGAATCTGTCGGGTGCACCTGATGTTTTCGGGTGTCGCTGTTGGGGCTGAATTCCAACTCTGGCGCGTCTTTGTGAGGGGCATCATGGAGTGATCCGTGGTCTTTGCTATCTCCTCCAGTTCTTCTTGCATCCCGAAAGATTTGGCGATCTCGTTGAACTCGATGTCGCACTTGTTGGACTTCTGGAAATCTCCGTCGATGGTGATTACACCATATTCCGCGGGTAGCTTGAGCTTCAGGTACGCGTAATGTGGTACTGCCATGAATCTTGCGAACGTTGTTCGACCAAGAATGGCGTGGTACTGCGAGGGCCAGTCGACTACTTCAAAGTCGAGGAATTCTCTTCTGTAATTGCGTCGATTGCCTAACACAACCTCTAGGTTGATTGTTCCGAGTGGACGGGTCTGCTTTCCTGGAACTATCCCGTGGAAGGATGTTTCTGATTCTGCGAGTCCGTCCAGGTTCCTGCTCATCCGGCAGAGCGTATCCGCGTAGATGATGTTGATACCGCTGCCTCCGTCCATAAGTACGCGAGCAAGTTCATAATTACCAATTTGCGCTTGGATTACGAGGGCGGCGTGTCCTGGGCGATAGACTCGCGGGGGGTGATCTTCCATAGAGAAGGTGATCGATTGGTCCGCCATCTTCAGGTACTCGGGTTTTGTCTGTGGGGTTTGCACAGCCATGCATAGCTGCCGCGTATTTGTCTTCTGAGCTCTGCGGGATGGGCAGACTTTTTGTATCATCCCTAACTGTCCAGCCGGGTTCGGGTACGCGTTAGCTCCGGCGTTTGGTGCGGGTGGCACAGGTAGTGCGGCTAGCGCCATGTTTGGATTTCCTGGCGGAGGTAGGGGTTGTGGCGGCTGGAATCCTTGATGTCCTCCTCCTGGAAGTGGCGGGTAATTTTGACTAGCTGCTGATCTACTTTTCTTCGAGAAGGCCTCGTGGATGTCGATGAACTTTCGGCAATCCTTGAGGAGGTGTGTTGCCTTAGTTTTGCCCGTGCGCTTATCTATAAATAGATGTAGCGAGCAGTATGCGTCAAGGTCCTCTTTGAGACTTTTTTCTTCAGCTTTCGGTTTCCACTCGCGACTTCCGCGGCGTCCATTATCGCGGTTTCGCGTGAATTCCGCCGCTACCATCTCCTCCTGATCGTCGTGATCGTAGTATTTCCTCCTTTTCTTTCAACCATGGCGGTCGTCCTCGGGCCCGGGCGATGATGTTCTCTCGTTGCGTACCGCGTCTTCTCCATTAGCCCATTTGTCGGCTATGATCATCAGCTCCCCAATAGTTTTGGGTGCGGCTCGGCCCAGCTCTTCCCTGAAAGCAGTTCGTCGAGCGCCTTTTGCGAAGGCCTCAACCGCTACTTCCTCCGAGATGTTTCC
Organism: Alopecurus myosuroides; assembly: GCA_028641055.1. NCBI lineage: Eukaryota > Viridiplantae > Streptophyta > Magnoliopsida > Poales > Poaceae > Alopecurus > Alopecurus myosuroides. The sequence goes on along the minus strand of CM054058.1, from coordinate 235,552,603 downwards.
TGCGGTGTTCCTGAGCGTGGTCCATCGCTGGATGTACTCGCGGGTGGACTCGCCGCTCTTCTGTTTGTAGGCCCGCAGTTCTTCAATGGTTGCTGGTATTTTGTAGGTGGCCTGGAACTTTTTGCAGAAGTCGAAGTGCAGGTCGTCCCATGATGCGTAACAGGATTTCGGTCTCGCTTCCACCCAGCTACGTGCCGCGCCAACCAAGTGTAGATTGAGGTACTGCATAGCCGTGTTCTTGTTCCCACGTTGGCATTTTACTGCTGTGAGGTAGTCGTTTAGCCACGACGAAGGTTCGAGTGAACCATCGTATTTTGTTACTTTTGTGCTGAGCTTGAATCTCCTGGGTAGAGGCGCTTCGCGGATGCTGCGGACGAAGCACAGCGCGCCGCAGGTTTCGTCATTCGAAGAACTGGACGAGGAGCGCGCGCGGTTCCTTGCAGCTCTTGCCTTGTCCACCCTGTTTTGCGCGATATCTGACCGCGCGTTGTATTCTGGCTGATCGCGATCAGTTTCCTTCCTTGGCTCCTTGCTGCGCTTTCGCGAGCGGCTACTGTGATGTCGCGAGCTTTTATTTCTCGGGCTACCTTCGCTGCTGCTTCGACTATCATCGCGTCGCCGAGCTTCTTTTCCTCGACCACGGCAAGGTGATTTGTCTCTCCTAGGCGAAGTGCTCCTATGCTTGTGTGATGCCTCTTTCTCCTTTTCCTTCTCCTTCTCCTGTTGCTCGGCAGCTTTTTTGCGGTCGTTGGACGCAAGCCTTGCGGCGGCCATGCCTAATCCCTTGCGTACTTGCTTGAATTGTTCCGCTCGAGGGTCATTTTCCCCCGGTTGATTCATTTGCATGTAGGTCGCTGCGGCTAGAACCGCGGCAGCAGGAGTTTGCGGGATGACGTTTCCTTCCTCGTCAACTCGCATAAGGGAAGGCCCGAGTGATCTGCTGATCCCGCCTAGAGATTCCGCGTCCATGGTCGCAGTTCTCGATGCGTGCCCCTTCCTTGCGGGTCGGTTTCCGACGGAAGGTGTTAGGGATAGCTCAGCTCAGCGCTGACTTGATTCATCCGCCAATCTTCTCTGTCGGTCTAGATCTATCCGAGCTTCTTTAATCACGGTGGCCGCTCTCACTATGTGATAGTGGTAGGCGACCATTTCTTCGTGTGGGGCAGTGGCCGCAGGTGGCTTGCTCGTTCTGATGGCTTCTTTTGCTCGATCCCAAGCTTCACATGAGACTCCGATCGCGGCGCGTTCTTCCGCGCTGTTTTCTCTTTCTGGGGGTTGTTCCGATCCTGCCATGCAGACCTGAGCCAGTCGTGGCTCGTGCGTCCTAGGCGTAGCTCGGAAAGCTTTCTGGACTTGGGAAGGTTCCTCTGTCGAGAGGGTATGGTAGTTGCTGGTGTTGAAGCGGATGGACTCGCCACTTTTCTCCAGATGAGGGCGCGAGTCGACGGCTCCTGACTCAGATCCCGATTCTTCAGGGAAGTGGAGGATTCCGTCCTTGTTGGTGTAGAACTTCAAGCTCCCGAACGTCAAGGTGACGCTCTTCTCCAGATTGCTGAATATCGGGCGTGATTCCGGCGAGTGAGGGGTGACCACGACAGATCCGATCCGAATAGGGTTGGCCGGAGTCGAAGTCGAGGGTTTCCAATGCGAGTTGGATGATGAAGCCGAAGATGCCGGAGATCCGGCGCCCGCCGTTCCCACAGACGGCGCCAATTGTCGAATCTGTGACTCAACAAATCCCTCAGGTGAACCCATAGGGTTCCGAATAGGAGAACCCATGAGCGTTGGTGACAATCTTCGGCTAGACACGGGGCACGATTTACCCAGGTTTGGGGCCCTCGTAGAGGTAAAACCCTTACTCCTGCCTATGTCGATCCGTATTATCGAATAGATCGGTTACACTGATGGTTGCTCAAGTCGAGAGAACGATCTCGAGCTCAAGGCTTTGGTGGTGCGGTATTGCTTGGTCCTCCTCCGGTGGTTCTCCTGGCCTTATATAGATGGCCAGGTCTCAAACCCTACCCGGGGAGGATTCGAACTCTAACCCTATGTCGGTTACAAGTTTCCTATCTTAGCCCGCAAGGCATTGCGGGTGGGATTCAAGTGGGCCTTCCAGAATACTCCAAGGGCCTCTCTTCTTGGGCTTTAGCCTTGGGCCTAAGACGGGGTATCTTTACTCGCAGGGTGCAAGGTCCATCCCTTCGTCAGCAGGAGCAAGAAATTTTCCTCTACGAGGGCCCCAAACCTGGGTAAATCGTGCCTCCTGTCTAGCCGACGATCGTCACCAGCGCCTACAGGTTCTCCTATTCGAAACCCTATGGGTGCACCCGAGGGACTTGTTGAGATGCAGATTCAACAATTGGCGCCGTCTGTGGGAACGGCGGGCGCTGGATCTCCGGCATCTTCGGCTTCCTCAACCAACTCACGTTGGAAACCTTCGACTTCGACTCCGACCAACCCTATTCGGATCGGATCTGTCGTGGTCACCCCTCACTCGCTGGAATCACGCCCGGTATTCGGCGATCTGGAGAAGAGCGTCACCTTGACGTTCGGAAGCTTCAAGTTCTACACCAACAAAGACGGGATCCTCCACTTCCCTGAGGAATCAGGATCTGAGTCAGGAGCTGTCGACTCGCGACCCTACTTGGAGAAAAGTGGCGAGTCCATCCGCTTCAATGCCAGCAACTTCCACACCCTCTCTACAGAGGAACCCTCTCGGGTCAAGAAAACCTTTTGAGTCACGCCTAGGACTCACGAGCCACGTCTGGCTCAGGTCTGCATGGCAGGATCAGAACAACCACCCCCAAAAACGAAAACAGCGCAAAGGAACGCGCTGAGATCGGCATCTCGCGAGACGCTTGGGACCGAGCAAAGGAGGCCATCCGCACGAGCAAACCACCTGCAGCCGGAGCCCCACACGAAGACATGGTCGTCTACCACTACCATCTAGTGAGAACGACCACCACGATCAAGGAAGCTCGGATAGATCTGGCCCATCGAAAAAGATTAGCGGACGAATCGAGTCAACGCCGGGTCGAGCTGTCCCTAACACCTTCTGTCGGAACTCGACCCGCAAGGAAGGGATACGCATCGAGAACCGCATCCATGGATGACGAGTCCCTAGGCGGGATCAGCAGGTCACTCGGACCTTCCCTCATGCGGGTTGACGAGGAAGGAAACGTCTATCCGCAAACTCCCGCTGCCGCAGTCTTAGCCACATCAACCTACATGCAGATGAATCAACCAGAGGAAAACGACCCCCGAGCGGAGCAATACAAGAAGGTTCGGAAAGGATTAGGCATGGCGGCCTCAAAGCTTGCCTCCCATGATCGAAGCAAAGCTGCCGCACAGAAGGAGAAGGAGAAGGAAGCGTCGCGCAGGCGGAGGAGTGCTTCACCCAGGAGAGAAAAATCGCCTCGCCGTGGTCGAGGAAAAGAAGCCCGGCGACGCGATGACAGCCGAAGCAGCAGCGAAGGTAGCCCAAGGAATAAAGATCTCGTCTCGCGACATCACAGCAGCCGCTCGCGAAAACACAGCAAAGAACCAAGGAAAGAAACCGATCGCGATCAGCCCGGTTATAACGCGCGGTCGGATATCGTGCAAAATAGAGTGGACAGGGCGAGAGCAGCAAGTAACCGCGCACGCTCTTCATCTGGTTCTTCTGATGACGAGACATGCGGCGCGCTGTGTTTCGCTCACAACATCCGCGAGGCGCCTCTACCCAAGAGATTCAAGCTCAGCACAGAAGTAACAAAATACGATGGTTCACTCGAACCTTCGTCATGGCTAAACGATTACCTCACGGTAGTAAAATGCCAACGTGGGAACAAGAACACGGCTATGCAGTACCTCAATCTACACTTGGTAGGGGTGGCACGTAGCTGGCTGAAAGCAAGACCAAAGTCCTGCTACGCATCATGGACGATCTACACTTCGATTTTTGCAAAAATTTCCAAGCCAACTACAAAAGACCGGCGACCATCGAGGAACTGCGAGCCTGCAAAAAAAAAGTGGCGAGTCCACTCGCGAATACATCCAGCGATGGACCACGCTCAGGAATACCGAAAGAAACATAGCAGAGGAAGTAGCGGTTGAAGCCTTCGCAAAAGGCGCTCGACGAACTGCCTTCAGAGAAGAACTAGGACGAGCCGCACCCAAGACTATAGGAGAACTGATGATCATAGCCAATAGATGGGCTAACGGAGAGGACTCAGTGCGCAACGAGAGGGCATCTTCGCCCGCACCCGAGGACGACCGCCACGGTCGAAAGAAAAGAAGGAAGTACTACGATCACGACGACCGAGAAGAACTGGTAGCAGCGGAATTCACGCGAAATCGCAATAGCGGACGCCGTGGAAATCGCGAATGGAAACCAAAGACTGAGGACAAAAGTCCCGAGGAGGACCTCGACGGATACTGCACGCTACATCTATTTACAGATAAGCGCATGGGCAAAACTAAGGCAACACACCTTCTCAAGGATTGTCGAATGTTCATTGACATCCACGAGGCCTTCTCGAAGCAGAGTAGATCAGCAGCTAGTCAAGGCTACCCGCAACTTCCAGGAGGAGGACACCAAGGATTCCAACCGCCACAACACCTGCCTCCACCAGGAAATCAGAACACGGTGCTAGCCGCACTACCTGCGCCACCCGTCGCAAACGTCGGAGCCAACGCATACCCAAACCGGGCTGGACTGTTGGGGATGATACAGAACGTCTTCCCATCCCGCAGAGCTCAGAAGACAAACACACGACAATTATGCATGGATGTGCAAACCCCACCAGCAAGACCCAAGTACCTGAAGATGGCGGATCAGCCAATCACCTTCTCCAAGGAAGACCACCCCCCGCGAATCTATCGACCAGGACACGCTGCCCTAGTAATCCAAGCACAAATTGGCAATTACGAATTGGCTCGTGTATTCATGGATGGGGGCAGCGGCATCAACATCATCTACGCGGATACACTCCGTCGGATGAACAGGAACGTGGAGGGACTCGCAGAATCAGAAACATCCTTCCACGAGATAGTTCCAGGAAAGGCGATCCGTCCACTCGGAACAATCAATCTGGAGGTGGTGTTGGGAAATCGACGCAATTACAGGAGAGAGTTCCTCGACTTTGAAGTAGTCGACTGGCCCTCACAGTACCACGCCATTCTTGGTCGAACAACGTTTGCCAGATTCATGGCAGTACCACATTACGCATATCTGAAGCTCAAGCTTCCTGGGGAATATGGCACAATCACCATCGACAGAGATTTCCAAAAATCCAACAAGTGCGACATCGAGTTCAACGAGATCGCAAAATCTTTCGGGATGCAAGAAGAAATAGAGGATATAGCAAAGACCACGGACCACTCCGTGATGCCCCTCACAAAGAAAAACGCACCAGAGCTGGAATTCAGTGCCAACAGCGACACTCGCAAACATCAAGTGCACCCGACAGACTCTGCGAAAACGGCTATGGTCTCCATTACCCTCTCGCCAGCATAGGAAAGCGCGCTCGTCAAACTCCTCCGTGAGTACTGGGAGAAGAAGTAAACAGATTGCTCACAGCAAAATTCATCAGGGAGATAAAAAATATCCACTTGGTTAGCAAACCCAGTGCTGGTCCCAAAGAAGAACACCAACATCCTTCGCGTGTGCATCGACTACACGTCGCTGAACAAGCACTGACCCAAGGATAATTTCCCCTCCCGCGAATCACCAGATCGTGGACTCCACTGCAGGCTGCCAACGCCTCTCCTTCCTAGACGCCTACTCAGGGTACAACCAGAACAGGATGAAACAGGAAGACGCCGAAAAGACATCATTCATCACACCTCACGATGTATACTGTTACACGACAATGCCCTTCGGGCTCAAAAACGCAGGCGCAACATATCAGCGCTGCATGCAAAAATGCCTCGCCAAGCTCATTGGCAAGAACGTACAAGTGTACGTTGACGACATCGTCATCAAGACTCGAGTGGAGGATATGCTCCTCGAGGACATCAGAGAAACGTTTGACGCTCTAAACGCATACAGGATTAAGCTCAACCCGACAAAATGCGTCTTCGGCGTCCCAGCAGGACAACTTCTCGGGTACCTGGTATCCGCCAGAGGAATAGAAGCCAACCCAGAGAAGATACAAGCAATCTTGACAATGAAGGAGCCCACCAATCTACGCGGAGTCCAACAGCTCGCAGGGCGACTAGCCGCCCTGAGTAGATTCATTGCGCGATTGGGAGAACAGGCATTACCCTTCTACAAGTTATTGAAAAAGACGGATAAGTTCGAGTGGACACCCGAAGCAAAACAGGCATTCGCAGACCTGAAATGATCCTTACAGAGCAGGCACATTCTCGCAACACCACAAGAAAGGGAACCGCTCTACCTATACCACAACAAATCAAGTCATCAGCACAGCCATTGTGGTCGAACGACCTGAGGACGGAAAGTCATATGGAGTTCAAAGACCGATATACTACATCAGCGAGGTGCTCTCGCCGTGCAAACAGCGATATCCTCACTACCAGAAGCTCGCATATGGAGTTGTTCTCACAACTCGAAAGCTCAAACATTACTTCCAGGAACATACCGTAACAGTGGTCAACGATGCATCACTCGGTACAATCATGAACAATCCAATGGCATCCGGAAGAATAGTAAAATGGAGCATCGAGCTAGGCGCGTGGGACATTATCTATGCAGGGCGCAATTCCGTAAAGTCACAGGTACTCGTAGAATTTCTGAGCGAGTGGACAGAATTACAAACGCCCGGACCGCCGGAATATACGAGTAACTGGATCATGTACTTCGGAGGGTCCAAAAGGAATGAAGGAGCTGGAGCTGGAATCGTCCTAATATCACCTAGAGGAGACAAGTTGCACTACGTCCTACGATTGGACTTCCCACCCGACGATCCAGCATCAAGCAACGGCGCGGAATACGAGGCCCTGTTGCATGGGATGAAGATGGTAATCGCGTGTGGAGCCACCCGATTGATTATCTATGGCGATTCCAATCTCATCGTACAACAGACAATGAAGGAGTGCGACGCTATCGCAGAAAACATGGTCGCCTATCGGGACATGTACAATCTACTCGAAGGAAGTTTCAAAGGATGCGAGCTGAAGCACATTGCGAGATCCAACAACGAAGAGGCAGACAGGCTGGCAAACATGGGGTCCACAAACACGCCCATACCGCCAGGAATATATTTCGAGCGAATGACCAGGCGTTCAGTCAAGGTTAAGAAAACTCCAGGAACACCCGCATCATTGGAGACAGAGGTCAGCCCGCAAGTTGCTATCATCGAGCTCAGCCATGGTATTTCGCGACAAGTTTTTCTGGTCGAGCCAATCTGGACGCAGAAATACCTCGACTACTTGTCCGCCAAACAGCTCCCAGCAGACGCTCGTGAGGCTCGACAAATAGTCCGACGCAGCAAATCTTTTCGGGTACTCAACGGCGAGTTATACAAACAGAGCATCTCAGGCATACTGCAAAGATGCATAGCACCAGAAGATGGCAAGGAATTGCTGCGAGACATACACCAAGGAGATTGTGGACATCACGCCAGCTGGAAAGCAATCGTGGGGAAAGCTTTTCGAGCAGGATTCTACTGGCTTACAGCGGCCAGAGATGCAAAGGATTTGGTCGACAGGTGCAACGCTTGCCAGCGATTTGCACCCACACCACACGCCCCCGCTACGGAATTACATATGATACCTATCGCCTGGCCCTTTGCACAATGGGGGCTGGACATGGTAGGGCCATTACGCAAGTCTACACCCGGTGGATACACACACTTGCTGGTCGCAGTCGACAAATTTACGAAGTGGGTCGAAGCAATGCCGGTAACCTCGGCTAGCGCCCAATGCGCCGTCAAATTCCTCGACTCCATCGTATGCAGATTTGGCATACCACACAACATCATCACCGACAATGGCAGCAACTTCACGGTGAAGGAAACACAACAGTTCTGCGAAGAAAAGGGAATCGTCCTCAAGTTCGCTTCAGTGGCTCATCCGCAAACCAACGGCCAGGTCGAACGATCCAACAAATTAGTTTCGACTGGCATCAAGAAACAACTACTCGACCGCCTACACCCAGCAGCGGGACATTGGGAAGAAGAGCTATCCTCCGTGCTATGGAGCCTCCGCACAAGTCCAAATCGATCCACAAAATACACACCATTTTCATGGTATACGGGGCTGAAGCAGTCCTTCCCGAGGACGTCAGATTCAGCGCCCCACGAGTCGTTGCTTACAGTGAAGAAACCTCTAACAGGGCACTCGCGGACGATATGGACGCACTCGACGAAATACGCGATATTGCACTCGCAAGATCCGCAGTATACCAACAGTCGTTGCGAAACTATCACAGTCGCCGCATACGTCACAGAGCCTTCGCGGTGGGAAATTTGGTGCTACGGCTCAAGCAGAAGGAAGGGCACAAGCTCAAACCACCATGGGAAGGACCCTTCATAATACACGAAGTTATCCCAGGTGGCGCCTATCGACTGAAGAACCCGACGACTGGTGGAATCTACTCCAACCCATGGAATGTTGCACACCTCCGCAAAGTCTATCCCTAGATTTATTTTACTCATACAAAATAAGGCTATATTAGCCATCCTGTAGCTCGAAAGAAACACATGATTTCTCAGTCATTTCAATAAAAATACATGGTTCTTCAACCATAGCTACTCGCAGTCTTTATCCCTGCACGCTAAAAAACAGGTATACACCCCAAATACACGGGGGCTACGCCTAACAAAGCATCACAGGAATAATTTCATATACACAAAGTTACAAACAAGGTAGACACCTTACAAAGTTTTGAGCAACTATACAAAGTAACAGGATGCATACATCCTACGATTACATAGGGCGATGAGCATTTTCCTCGGCCAATACCCGATCCACCTCTTCCGAGGTCAATCGAATAATCTCCTCTGCTGCAGGTCGAACAACTCTATAATGAGGGGCCATGTCGATTAGACCATGAGGGAGCATAGCTACAGAGCTGAAATTCACCTCAGGATGCCACAATCGGACAAAGGAAAGCACTACGACGGACCCGCAAATCATCTGATTGCGGACACACTCGCGAATCTCACCTTCTCGCCCGAAAGTTCTGAGGAGATGGATTAAATCTTCGGGACCCCTCTCCAACGGAAAAAAAGCTGAATTCATAGCGATCAAAGCTTCATGGTAGGAATTAACAAGTATCTTCGCCTGGACTACTCGATACTTCAAAGTAGCAAGCACGGAGCCTCGACTACGATCGGACCAAAAGTTATTTGCATGGGTTTTTGAACTACCAGCTTCGTGAAGAATATGGTTCTCCACCCAATGTTTCTAACACCTATCGTCAGGCTGAACAACTGCAAAGAAAGCTACAAAGTCAAAGAAATAAAGAAGAGACAGAAAGCTAGGGGGCTGAGATACTTACAGAGCAACTCTTTGGCGACGACTACCAATTCATCCATCACAAACTGCTCACGTTCAACCGCAAGTTTCTGTTTGGACTTGGCTACATCCGCCACCCCACGCAGAACCTTTAGCTTGCGCTCATCATCCGCAACACGGTCAGGAAGTCCAGCAAAAGTACCAACAGCAGCAACAAGAGGATCTACTTGGGCAGCAGATGCACTCAAAGACTCCGCGACAACTCCGGTTACCTGGAAGAAGATAAGGAAAGTTAAGGAATAAGATGCTCCATTCGAGAAATAAAACCACCTATTCGACAGGTGCTCGGGGGCTACTCCCATCGGGAGAAATTCATAACAATCAATCCCAGGAAGCATCTCAGGTATCAAAAGAACATTTCAATTAAAGGTAGAATACGGGAATACATCCCAGGGTTCATTACATCGGAAGCACAAACCACGAAAAAACTATCCTAAGGAACTGCAGACGTGCTGCCACTCGCGGCAGTTTGCCCCCTGCGACTAGCACGGGCGATCAAATCAGATAACTTCCGGGCAAGGACTCCAGCTGGATTGCCAAAAGGACGAAGCGCTACCTTTTTGCCCGTAGTAGCATCGACGGGAAGGTTCGAGTACGCCTCTTCCAAGCCTGTGACTCCGTGAGCCAGTGCAAACTGGATAGCAGTCTTTGCCCCGGACTAGGACTGAGCAACCGAGTAGGCATCAAGGAGATTGCCCTCCAGAAAAACCTTCAGAAGATCATTCAGCGTGGGCGGAACCACAGCGTCGACCAGAAGACGTCCATGAAGCTGCGTCAATACTCGAATAGCATCGCCAGTAGTGGTGCAAATCCCGCTAGAATGCTTTCGAAGCTGAGCACAGGAATCTGTCAAGGCGTCCACTCGTTGAACCCCGGGAAGCTCAACAGCAACGCCAAGAAGATCTGTAGAAAGAGAAGTCAAAATCCAAAAAACTTACCAGCCAGTCGAAAAATAAAGGATAAGTGCAACTTACCTGCAAAACACTGGGCCAAAGGACGAAGGAAGTCAACAAGATCGTTATCCTTCTTGGTGCCAGCTTCCTCCAATTTTTTCAGGGCATCCTGGGCATCCGCAAGCTTTCCCTCAAGGTCAGTCGACTGCTTACGAGAGGATTCGAGCGGCTTCCAACTGAGCCTCCAGGGCGCTTACCCGAGTGACAGCATCCATCTTTTCGGCCTTCAGCACGTTGGCTTGAGCTACACAGCAATAAGTTTAAAACTCAAAAGAATTCGCATGAACGGAAAGATTGGATAGAAGGAGTAGATAAATTCACCTCGAAGAAGCTCACTTTCCGAGACGAGTCGATCGCGATCTGCCCTAAGGGTCACGCATTCTGTCTCGGCCGAAATAACGCGACGGCCAACGGCTGCAAGGGAGTCAAGAAGAGACTGCAAGAACATGAAGATGAAAAAGTCAGAGAGGAGAAGAATGAGCCTATACACGACTGCAAACATTCGAGTATAGCCTCGGGGGCTACTCCCATCGGGACCACTGCCGTGCACCCGATAAAATGAAGAGAAGAAAGAGCTTAAGTTCTTGAGCCTGTAGCCAATCGCACGCGAGCACTGCCGTGCACCCGATAAAAAACCCCAAACAGACAAAGTACAAGATGCAAAAGAAAATAGCAAGATTTACGTGGCCTTGAGCAATGCAGAGAGGATCAGCCGAGCTACCCGACACTTCTTTCGAAGTCGAGGCCCCAACTGCAAAGCTAGGGATCCTATATTCCGTAGCCGCCGCTGTGGGGGCTGGACTCGGTGAATTCTGGACGGTGCCAGTAGTCGGGGTCCCACCCGCAGCAGCAACTCCTTTCCTTTTTTTCAAGAGGAAGGGAAGAGGCAAACCGGCTGGGGATGATGGATTGGAGCCTATCATGAAGGAAAAAACAAATGTCAGAAGAAAGAAAAAGGGAACGTTCGACTAGGACAAAAAAGCAAGAACCTACTCGTCATCTTCGTCATCCAGCATATCCGCGTTCCAGGCGGTATGGATCTTTGGCAAAGAAGCAGAAGGGGCGCGCGCACTTAACAGAGTCATGACGAGAGGCTCTTTGTCAGATCCTCTACCTAAGGAATTATCCTTGGAGGTGGCCTCATCGTCCTCCGCTCGGCGGCGTTTGTGGTGGTGGAGATCGCTACCCGATTCTTCCACGTCATCCGAGGGATCACGCTCAGAACTCGAATCGGCTTCGGCAACGCTGGTGTCGGCTGGGACATCCAAGTTGCTCGCCAACAAGTCCGAGGCTTCCTCACCGGAGACTGGCGGGTAGCAGGTGACCACCGCTAAACTCTACAAGAAGAAAATAGAAGAAGAAAAGGAAGAAGAAATTCAGTCGACAAAACTTTCGAGCAAGAAAGAGACAAAGACAAGGAAAAAAAGTGAACTTACTTCGGGTGGAGGAGGTCTCGATGCCTCAAAAGCTGCGACAGGGCAGTCAGGGAAGGTCTCGCCCAATTTCAAACTGGTGATGGCAGCAATTTTCTTATCGAATTCAACATTCGAGAGTTCTTCTCGGCTCACGCGGCTGGGGTCTTCAACACCCTCATACTCCCACATCGTGGAAGGCCTCTCCTGCGGAGGCTGGATCCTGCGTTTGAGGAATACGCTTGCCAGGTGCAAGCCGTTCAGCACAACTCCTGCGGTTTGTCACAAAGGGCGACCACCTTGGCGAGCAGCGGGGCGATAATCCGGTTTTCTTCGACTGAAAGCTTGTGCGCCCAGGACATCCGCCTCTTCAGGACAGCGAACGTGTGGAACTCGTGAACTCCACCCGCGCTGTTGTCGATGACGTAGAACCACTTCTTTCTCCATCCTTGCGCGGAGTCGATGAAGTGCATCCCGAAGTAGCAGCTGTCCGATTTCGCCTGGATTCCAAAGCCGGCGGTGCGCGGCGGCTCTCCGAGCTCAGTCTCTACCCGCGATTTCTCCCGGAAGACCCGCACCTTGAAGAGGGCTTTCCAAAGGCCCCAGTGAGGGCGGATGCCCAGAAGCACTCGCAAAAAACGATGAAGCATGAGATGTGTTGCACCACATTTGGAGGCAGGTCGTGGAGTTGTATGCCATAGACATACAGCAACGCCACGAGGAAAGGATGGAGGGGGAAGGAGAGCCCGCGCGAAACGTGATCCGCGAAGATCACGCGTTCGTTCGCGCGGGGATTTGGTACCTCTTCTTTTTTACCGAGGCGCACCTACTTCTCGGTCTCCGGAGGCAGCAGTCCCTCCCTCTGCATCTCGTTGATGCTTTTGTTCGTCGTGTTGGGTGAGCGCCAGTCACCTGAGCGCGGAGCAGGTGGCGCGGGAACTTCCTCCGTCGCCCTCGAGGAGGAAACAGCTGCATTGCGTTTCTTGCCTCCCGCCATGGGTGCTGGTGCGAGCTCGCAGAGAAAGGGTTAAGCGTGAGGAACACGAAGGCTGGAAGCGAATGATGGGAAATTTTCACCGTTTACCTAAGGGCCACATTTATACACGAAGCCGCCCAATCCTGGCCGCTCATCGAGCAACGTGGCCCCCATCGCAGCTGCCACATGTGAAGTTGAAACGAAAGGGCGGCGGAAGCTGTTTCGTGCCACGATCCCAATAGTAGATCGTTCGCGTAAAAACCGGAAACGACGTCTCGTTTCCGGTCAAAAAGCTGACAAGGTGGGCCAGCGCCTCTGCTCTCGCTCCGTCACGTCTCATCCGGAGGATAAAGTGCGCCATGACGTCATAGCGCACATCATCAAGCTGGGAAATTCTTCGGATAAAAGCCCCAAACACGAAATAGACTTCATACGGGCAAATCAAAACGCGGAAACTCCTTCGCATAAAGCTCCTAACACGAAATAACTTCGTATGGACAAATTGTGACGCGAAAATTCTTTCGCATAAAATAGGACCCTAGACAAAAAAAAACTCTTTCGTATGGGCATAAAGACTCCAGACACGAAAACTCTTTCGTATGGACAAAACAGCTTGATTTTCTTACTCGAGAAATCACAAACCTAAAACTTCGCGGGTGCGTAGATCCTGCCACTCCATCACACGATGTCTACACATCACAGACCTGGATTGTTCAGCCGACTAGGCACATCCGGATGCCATATTATTTCGAATATGAAGGTAAGACCCAAAAGATCTTTCTTGAGGGCCTGGAATCGCACTCAAGCTGCGTCCTCCGGTAAAATTCTGTGTCAACAACACGAAGAAAAATCCTAGCGGACACGCCGGGTACCCCTATAGGTTAAGTTCAACTCGGTAAGACCTCTACGGCCCAGTCGCAATGATCACCTCATCGGGTTCGAGTCGGAGGTCTCGAATCTGTGTAGGCCAGAACTGTTTTTGCCCTAGTTGCAATTAATTGGCCCTGATCTTTCGGTAGAGCGAAGCTACTGCGCCACATCCTTCTGCGAAAATAGCCAAAAACACAGACACTTTCATCACTCGATACTCGGGTATAATAAGCTCATCACACAGGGTATACACCCTCCAAATGGAAAACGACTATAATTGTCATCCAAAAGAAAGCAAGACGAAAAATCTGAGCGTCTACCCGACTAGGAAAATCCCAATCGAGCAAACGCTCGGGGGCTACTGATGAAGGGATGAACCTTGGACCTGGCGAGTAAGGACACCCGGTCCTAGGCCCAAGACTGATGCCCAAGAAGGGAAGCCTTTGGACTATTCTAGAAGGCCCAGTTGAAGCCCACCCGTAATGCCTTGCGGGTTAAGATAGGAAACTTGTAACCGATATAGGGTTAGAGTTCGAGTCCTCCCCGGGTACGGTTTGAGACCTGGCCATCTATATAAGGCCAGGAGAACCACCGGAAGAGGACCAAGCAAGACCGCACCACCAAGCCTTGATCTCGAGATCATACTCTCGACTTGAGCGACCCCCATTGTAACCGATCTATTCGATAATACAGATCAACAGAGGCAGGAGTAAGGGTTTTTCCTCTACGAGGGCCCCGAGCCTGGGTAAATCGTGCCTCCTTTCTACCCGACGATCGTCACCAGCGCCTACAAGTTCTCATATTCGAAACCATATGGGGCTATGGGTGCACCTGAGGGACTTGTTGAGATGCAGATTCGACAATCCCAGAACCCGACACACATGCTTTGGTAGTAAGCCCTATTATGCAAAACATTAGGCTCAAAAGAGTGATGATGGATGGAGGATCCAATATCAATATCTTGCACTTAAGTACATTGAAGCAGTTACATCTCTCTGAGACCCAGCTCAAGCACAACAATGTACGTTTCCACAATATTGTTCCGGGTAGACAAACACAATCCTTAGGAGAAATTTCCCTAGATGTTACCTTTGGTAAGAGAAAACATTTCCGCCAGGAAAGAATCTCATTAGAGGTGGTGCCATTTGAAAGCGTGTATCACGCAAAACTCGGACGCCTGGCTTTCGCCAAGTTTATGGAAAGATCATGCTGCATCTACAACAAACTCAAGATGCCTTGGCCGAAAGGCGGATTAATCACCATCTGAGGAGACTTCAAGCTAGCAAATGAGCTAGAAAGAGGAAACGCCCTTTGCGCCAAACAGGTAATAAGGAAGTAAGAGCTGAAGGAACTGGTTAAAGAAGTATTGCCGATAGAAATGCCGGCGGGAAAAGAAAACCGGAAGCCGACAGACAGCTTCAAAGCCTCGGAGAACACAAAGCAGGTTATCATGGATCCCAAAGATCCAACAAAGTTTGTCGTTGTGGGAACGGGTATGCCTGACGGATAGGAAAGCGTGCTCATCAAGTTTCTCCGTGAGAACTGGGATATTTTCTCTTGGTGTCATGTTGACATGCCAGATGTACCCAGAGAACTTGTTGACACCAATTAAAGGTGATTCCAGGATCAAAACCCTTCAAACAAGGTCTCCGTCGTTTCGATGGAAGAAGACGGAAGACTATTGGCAAGGAAATTATCCGGCTTTTAGCAGCTGACTTTATTCGGGAAGTTATACATACTAATTGGTCTACAAACCCAGTATTAGTCCCGAAGAAGGATAGTATTATTCTTAGGATGTGTATATATTACATCGGTTTGAAAAAGTTGTTTCCAGAAGATAGGTTCGCATTGCCATGAATCGATCAAATAATAAATTCCACTGCTGGCTCTGAGCGTTTATGCTTTTTGGATGCTTATTCCGGATACCATCAAATACGCATGAAAGAAGAAGACCAAATAAAAACCTTTTTCATAACACCCTACGGAACATACTATTACATAACCATGCCTTTTGGCCTGAAGAACGCAGGTGCAACATACCAGCCGCATGCAAAGATGCTTGCATAGTCAAATTGGTAAAAACGTACACGTTTACGTGGACGATATTGTCGTCGCTTCCAAGTAAAAAGATACACTCCTTGAAGATCTACGAGAAACCTTCGATAATTTGCGCACTTATAGAATGAAGTTGAATCCATTAAAGTGTGTATTCGGGGTTCCCTCAGGAAAGATTCTGGGTTCTATCGTTTCTCACAGAGGAATAGAAGTAAACCCGGAAAAGATCAAAGCAATCTTAAACATCAAAAGACCTACATGTCAAAAAGATGTCCAAAGATTGACGGGTTCCGCGGCCGTTGTAAGAAGATTTATAAGCCGGCTTGGTGACAAGGCTCTTCCATCATACAAGTTGTTGAAGAAATCTGACAAATTTGAATGGACAGAAGAGGTGGACAAAGCGCTAATCCCGTTAAAAGAAACTTTGATGAAAGCTCCGGTTTTGGCATCCCCAAACTACGAAGAACCTATGTTACTATACCTTACAGCAACTAACAGGGTTATTAGTGCAGTGATGATCGTGGAAAGACGAAATGACGAAGAAAGCATCCCAGATCAGCATCCGGTATACTACGTAAGCGAGGTATTTTCTGAATCAAAACAAAGGTATCCACATTATCAAAAACTGAAATATGGCGTATTTTTGGCATCCCGGAAACTCCGTGATTATTTCCAAGGACATTCCATAATAGTGGTGATATTATCAACAATGCGGACGCGATAGGATGAGTTGTCAAATGGGGCATTGAATTGGCTGCGTTCGACATTAAGTACCAACCCTGTACGGCAATCAAATCCCAGGTGTTGGCAGATTTTGTAGCCGATTGGACAGAAGCAATGGAAAACCCACCAATGTCGGAATGAGAATATTGGATCATGCATTTTGACGGATCCAAAATGAAAGAAGGTGCTGGAGCTTGTGTAGTGCTCAAATCTCCAAAAGGTGACATAATGGAGTATGTATTGCAAATACACTTCAATGCCAGCAACAATGTGGCAGAATATGAAGCTTTGCTTCATGGCTTGCATATTGCAAAAGAAATTAGTGTTAAGCGTATACTTTGTTACGGTGACTCGGACTTAGTACAACATCATCTCAACCTAACATGTGATGCCAAAAGCCCCATAATGGCCGAATATCGGAGAACAGTCAACGGGTTTGACATTTGCTTCCTAGGATTTGAAGTACTTCACATCAAAAGGGAAGAAAATTGGAACGCAGATGCTTTAGCCCGCATGGGCTCGGAACGGGTAAAAACCCTACGCCTGATGTATTCGTCCAGCATTTACATGAACCATCAATAAAAGTCGGAGATGTGGATTGCCCCTTAATTTCCGAGTCAATAAAAGTTTTGCTCGTTCAACTGGATTGGACAATTTCATACTTAAAGTTATTAGTTGATCAAAAGTTCCCGGATGGAGCAGACGAGGTCTTGCAAAGGCAGATCAAGCGCCGATGCAAAGGATACACGGTAATCAATGGCTGCCTGTATAAACGCAGTACTATCAGAATTTTTCAGCGATGTATTTCGCCAGAAGAAGAAAGAGAAATTCTACAAGAAATCCATGCTGAGATTGCAGACATCATGCTCAGTCAAAAAGCATAGTTAAAAAAGCATTCCGTCCCAGATTTTTCTGGCTTCCAGCCAAGACAGATGCAGAGCACATAGTGAATACATGTCCTGGATGTCAGTATTACGTCAAGCAGACCAATATGCCGGCTCAAGCACTCAAGACTATCCCCATAACATGGCCATTCACGGTCTGGTGGCTAGATATGATGGATCCATTCAAAACTGCAAGAGGCGGACTTACACATCCACTTGTTGCGGTGGATAAGTATACCAAGTAGGTGGAAGCAAAACTCATCAAAAAACTTGACTGTGTGACTGTCAGAAATTTCATCATAGACACAGTCATGCGATATGGCGTCCCACATAGCATAATCACGGATAACGGGACAAATTTCTCAATTGGAGAGTTGACAAAATATTGCCGGCAAACGGGAATCCGCCTAGATCTTACATCTGTGGTACACCCACAATCCAATGGTCGGGTTGAGAAAATGAATAGTTCAATCCTGCAGGGAATACGCCCAAGACTCGAATCTCCTCTTCACAGAGCTGCTGGAGCATGGGTAGAAGAATTACCTTCTGTGCTTTGGAGTATTCGAACGGCGACAAATAGGTCAACTCGGCAAACGCCTTTTATCTTGGTTTATGGTGCGGAAGCAGTGCTTCCTACGGACATGATCCATGATAGCCCAAGAGTGCAAGCATACGATGACTCGGATGCAGAAAGTGCATGTCAGGATGTCGTCGATCTCTTAGAAGAAGAAAGAGAACTAGTGTTACAAAGACACGCCATTTATCAGCAAGGGTTACGATGATATCGTAGTCGAAAAATCAAACACTGATCTTTCAAAGAGGGTGATTTGGTGCTAAGATTGGTATAGGGCAGAAAACACAAGATAGCCCCAATTTGGGAAGGACCATTTTTCATTAGCAAAGCTATGAAAATGGTCATATTACCTTGTAGATATTCGAGACACGGAAGACGATCCAAAAAATCTGAATCGCAAGAGAAAAATAAACATAGATGTAGAAATAGGAGAGACAAATAGGCCCTCGAGCATCCAGCAGTTATGCCCCTTCTACATTTAGTTCAAATTCTATGTAAGCATCTTTGAGATCATGAAATCATGAAATAAAGTTGTCGGAATTCATGCATTTCTTGTCTGTCTTGTTCTTGTTATTGAAAGCATGTTTCCGTCTTATCTATTTCCCATTGATCTTTCATTTTGCTTCAATGTTAACCTGAATTTTGCCTGCGTGCTCGGAGTTATAAAACTTAATGCTTTCAAAAGTCTAAGGAGGCTTAAGAACCCCAGATTGTGCATGTGTGCCCGAGGTTCATAATTTTAAAATTCTTTGTTTTTCCTAATTATTATCTGATTTTCTGTGTGTTGGGTCACTGGAATTAGTAAGTAAAAGTGCCAAGGTATATCCATGATTCCGAGTTTTGACTGATAGGTCTTAACCCAGTCACTTGGCATGAAGATTGTATACTTTCGAGCCACTTCAACACTAAGGAAAGTTAAAGCATACAAACAAGAGAACTTAGAAGGAAAGGAATTAAAACTTTGAAAAACTTGCAAAGACTTAAACTTTACTACAAAGGATAAAATACTTGTTCATACAAAAAATAGAATGCATTACAATTGATTTTACATTGTAAGAACAGTAGTGCTTTCTATTCGCTTGACTGGCTATGCAGAAACTAGATGACATCTTCGAACTCTTCGTCATCATCCTCATCGCTGTCGCTCGGGTTCTCCGGAGTTGTCGGAATTTCCTCCTCCATGTAGAACGTAGAGGTAGATACCATCCGAGCTATCTTGGAGGCATGCCCCTTGATAGAATCGAAGATCTTTGCTCGCTGAGCTTTCGTGTATCCTTGCGGAATACAGTTAGAGATGCGCCATGATTTCGAGGTGGTGTAATGCATACGCATCAGCCCAAGGGCCATGCGTACTTCACCTCGGGCGGCAGATTGGAGCCAAGACTCCCACTGATTCGCGACCTTTTCAATAGCCGCCGAGAGTTTGCTGACTTCCTAGTATTCGTCAGCTTTGTCTAGGATGCACTTATTAATAAGTAGCATCCCAGCATTCTTCAGCTCAGTGAAGACTTTCCCGAAAGCCCGGATTCTGTCAATTCGGGTGAGCAGAGGATTCCCTTCTGTTGAAAAAAACAAGAAATATTAAGAGACACAGAAGGAGGAAAAGAAGGCATATTGCAAAAGTATAAGAAAATACTTGGTAAAATAATAAATACTTACCAAGGATTTTATCCATATCAACGCCTTCTTCAAGGCGTTGGTTGAGGGCATTCTCAAAGTCCCAGATAGTCCCCTTATCCTTCTCAGCTTGAGAAGAAGCCCGCGAATCGGCCAATCCAAGAGCCAGCTGGCTCACCTTCAGATCTTTCGGGAGCTTTACAATCATTCTATAGAGCTCCGACTTTTCTTTGCGGAGGGTTTCAGCGTTGCCAGCGTCCTTAGCAATTTGTTTGGCTTTAGCTAAAGAAGCTGAGAAGAAAATGAAATGAAGGGTTAAAAACTCGGAAAAAGACTTGGAAAAATCCGGAAACAAATTCAAGGATTGAAAAAGCATGCTTACCTGCTATCTCGTTCAACTGCTTCTGGACTCCTGTCAATTCTAAGTCCTTCTCATTAAGGATAACAAGAAGAGATTTTCCCTCTTGGTTCTTAATGATGAGCTTGTAGAAAACTTCCACGTTTATATTTTCCGCGGTTTGCTGAAAAGTATACAAAGGAAAATTTTGCCAAGGAAAAAATTGAGCAAGCATAATGGAAGAATACATTAAGACAAAACAGAAAGAATGGTTTTGTATTAATACTTGGGGGCTAGAGATATTACCTTGCTCATTCTTTCCAAAGCGCTCAATTTTTCGGCAAATTCCTTGGCGTATTTTGCGAAGGTAATCCTCATGTGATGGATGCCATCTTGCATAACCTGGCGAGGCAAGAACACGTAATTATTCCGTACGATTAGTCCGCCTTTTGGCCAAGGGAGAATCAAGGGGGCTCGGGCGAATAACTTTTTTTCCCACAGATGAATATATCCGAGTTCATCAAAACAGTCTTCTTGTTTTACCTTGAACTTCTGGTCAAAGGTTGGAATTGGCTCCTGTTTTGGAAGATTTGAAGGCCCGACTTGTTCAGTCTCCGCCCTTTCCCGCACATCCGAGTCGGATGCAACATGCTGGCCGGACTGCAAAGGGCATTCTTCTCCAGCAGTCGTTTTTTCCTCTCCAGTCGCCACTGAAGTATCTGGGGCGGTTGCACGAGATGGTTTTGGCCCCCTGGAGGTGGCAGCTTTCAACTTCTTCCTGCCCTTTTCCCTTCAGGGAGACATGGGCAAGGCTAGAAAAGAGAAAAGGGGTAAAAATCCGAGATAAAAAATCTAAGAAAAAGATATGCAAGAAAATCCACACGAATTTAAAATTCTAGGTTTTTACCTGGAGGTGGCGACGGGTACACCGTCAAGATCGATAACTTCCCGGCTGGAACATGTCTTATTGCGTTTCCGCCCTCCAGCTGACTGAAAGCTGGCTTTTAGCACATGAAGTTTGTCGTTAGTGGCAAGCTGTGTCTCAGGAACATCAAGAAACTGTGAAAGAAACAAAAATCCGGATTAGTATTTGAAGCATCCGAGAAAAGATAAATTTTGAGAAATTCCCCAAAAGGTGAATATCAAAAGCATACCTTGGGAGCGGGGTTTTCTCGTGATACATTTCTCGGCTTTCCTCGTACTGATCACGAGTGGAGACGAGTTGGTTCACGCGTTTCTTCAATTCCTTCTTTGATAAGGTGCTTTTTGTTGCCCTCATCGTGTCATCCGGTCTTGTGTATTCACACATAAGGCGGCTGCCGCGGAAGGAGAGAGGTTGAATCCTTCTTTCGAACCAGCATATGATTGTGTCCATGCCAGTCAGTGGAGGAGTGGAAGAAACGAGTTTTGCAATCCTTATTTTGATTCTCATCAGGTCTGGAGGCAGAGCCTGGACCGCATCCAACACCCAATTGTCTTGAGGCATGGCTGCGGAATTGATGAAAGCCAGAATGCCCGTTACCTTTCTGGGAAACGGGACATCCAAATAGTAGAAAAACGAGCCCGTCCAGAATTTGACGGACTCAGAAGTCTTGATTTTTGGAAACCAATCTTCTCTATTCCAACGGAGATTAAAGGAGATGGTCCCGCAAATCGGGAGAACACCCTCGGTGGTGTTGCGTTTCACGCTGAAATAGTATTGAAAAAAGTCCAGGCGGGGTTCTATCCCTAAGTAACCCTCGAATAGGGCCTGGAACCCGGCTAAGTAGATAATGGAGTTGGGTGGAAGGTTGTGGGGATGAATGTTATAATGATTCAGAACCTGGAGAAAGAACGCAGATGGCGGAAATCCCATACCTAGATTGATATGAGAAGCCAAAACTACTCATTCTCTGGCTTTTGGAGACAGCTCGGAGTCTTCCACGCCCACCCGCCATTTGTGCATCACGACAAACTCGTCTTTCTCCATGGCCATAAGAAGAGTGGGGGACACGTTGCAGTGGCTCCACTTTCTGGCATTTTCTTCTCCTTCTTCCTCGCCTCCGGCGGCGGCGGGAGCATCATTCTCGCCGTTGCGAGTGGAGTTTTCCTCTTCCTTGGTATCGGGGAAGAGAGAAGGAGGAACGAGAGAGCCCGCAAGCGGTGGCATGGGTCCGGTGGCGGAGGTTAGGTTCCCGCCCGCCGGTGCGCTCGAAGAAGCCTCCGCCGTGTGCGCGGTGAAGCTCGGAGAAGATCCGACTATGGGTTCGAGAACCCCAATGAGATCCTCGATGGTGGCATCCACGTTCGCGGTCTCGGAGGCGCAAAGAGGGCTTATGGTGTCCATTTGCGGGAGGCGTGGCCGGGAATGAGAACCGCCGATGGTCGCTCCAGTGAGGGCTCGGGGGCTCGGGTTTTTCTCTGGTACTTGGGCTCAAGGGACTGGGCGCGATAGTGCTCTGGTGCTCAAGTGGCTCGAGGAGGAAGAAGAAGCGGAGGTTGGCCGGAGACCCCGAGGCGGCTATTAATAGCCAGGGCGCATGAAGATTGGTTCCAACGGCTCTTTTAGCCGTTGGATGCGCGACACGTGTAACGCCTGAAATTCCGGGAAACGAGGGGGCGGGGTGATTATTGCTATCTCCTCATTTCCCGTGCGAGAATCTGTGAGAGATATGGTTTCAGTCTTTCGACTGAACCCAAACGTCTGTGACGTCAGCAAGATTTCATCGCTGGCGTCACAGGTTCCTTCTACTCGAAGTCTCGTGGAGGAGACACCAGATTTCGGTAAATCCGAGTTTGGCATTGAAAAACTTTGCTGAAAGAAGAATCAAGACAAAAGCCGACATTCGTGAAAAAGAATACAACTTTACCATGAGCGTCATGATGGAGTCTTAATCCTTCTTGGGGGCTACTGTCGGATATATGCCAATTAGGGGTATGTCTGACATTGGCCAAAGGCCGGATTACCAGGGTTGCCTGCAGGTAACGGAACAGAGTACATTGGGCGGCCCAGTAAGCTGACACATAGTAAGACGGATTCTAGAAGAACCCGGACTACGGCCCAATCGTGGTCCGACTTGGAGAAGAAGCCGGATGTCTTACTTTCCAAGACAAGATGCTTACCGTAGTCTTCTAGGTTTCTTTCCTGTAATCCCTAGTCCGGCTATCTATATAAAGCCGGACGTGAGCAAAGAACAACAACGAATCTCAACTTAGCTAGAAGCCAACTCGCCGAGAAGGTTATCCTCGCCGAGTTAGCGAAACCATACTCACAACTGTACTTTGTATACTTTAGGGTTCAGCTCTGATTTAGTGAGATTGCAGGAGTAGGAACGCCGCCTTAGTTGCGACGTACTGAACCTGGGTAAACTCGATGTTCTCGTTTTCAGTACTTTCACGTTCCCCCGCGCGGTTCTACCAGTAGGATCATGTCACCCCCGTCTGTGAACCTTACTACGATGTCGCGACAGACACCAGTAACAACTTACACAATACCAGCTTCACACCTGCACAAGACACTGGTCACAACTTTGTTCTACTCCCTCTATTTTTATTTACTCCGCATTCTGGGTTTTTTCAATTTCAAACTTTTTGAAGTCTGACGAAGTATATATGAAGAATATCAACTTCTATAATATTAAATATATATAATATAAATATATATTTTTGATGGTTCGAATAGTATTAAATTTATATTATATTTGTTTACATACCTCCCCTATATTTGATCAAATTTTACAAAATTTGACTTTAACTAAAGTACTAAACATAGAACACAATGCAATTATAAACGGAGGGCGCATATATATTTCCTCGTAACAGAACATATTCTGGTCAACATTTCTCAAACCAACATATTTTCCTTGGTACCAAGCCTTAATTATTTAATAATATTGGAGATGAAATTAATACAAACGAATGGCTATACTCCCTCTCATCTATTGGTCTTAATAATAACCTTAGGGAGATATTAGTTGACAAAGAATTTAGTGCAATAGATATTTGAGAGTAGTCCACATGCGGATCCTAGGGTTTCTTTGGGATGTTCCCCTTTAAAAACCAACACAGTGGATTTTCTCGTACGGTCTTGCTAACATAAAAGACAAATTTCATGGCAGTTTCCTCAGAAAGCATAACCTGTAGGGATAACTCGGGACATGAAAAGGAAATGCAACGTTTGCATAAAAATAAAAATTCTTAAACCACGTCATCGGGATTTATGCTTAGGGGTTAGCTGGGAACTCGATGTAGTCCAACTCGTCTGGTCCATCGAATGTGGCTTCTTGTGGATCGCATGAACTTCTTTGTCTTGAGCATCACACATATAACGCATCTCCTGGTAACTACATTTCAAGGGTGAAACGCTGGGTGACGGCTAGATCCATAGCACAATCTCAGACTTTATGGACGTGCGGTACAGAGTGCTCAAGTTTGATTCATGTTGCCATGCAATAATCATTGAACACGTTTGAAGTAAATTCACCGGTGTTGTCCATTCGAATAGACTTAATACGATGATCAGGAAATTTATTCCTCGTTTGTATGATCTGAGAGATCAACTTTGCAAAAGCGTGGTTCCTTGTTGACAGCAGGCTAACATTGGACCATTTAGAGGAAGCATCAATGAACACCATGAAGTACCTAAACGGACCCGACAAGAGCTGAATAGGACCGCATATGTCCACGGAAGGAGGCGCCGCCACGAAGCTGTGGCCCGCCCAGGACCCAGATGGGCCCCCAGGGTCCAGATCTGGGTCGGCCGGGTTCGGCCCCGAGCCAACGGCTGCGCCTGCATCGCCGTCTACCTCCCGGCCGCGAACTCCCGCCGCCGACCGGACCGCCACCACGCCTAGGAGCACCGCCGCCGTCGGGACCCTCGATCCCCTTCGAGCACGCGGGGAAAAGCTGGCCCTGCCGCCGCCAGCCACGCGCGGGAGAAGCTCGGTGAGCTATGCCAGCGGCGGCAGACGGGGAGGAAGGGGAAGGGAGGGCGGAGACGGGGTCGGGGAAGAGCTTGCTCGTCGCCCTCGGGAGGACAAGCAGGGAGAGCGTACGAGGGGACCCCGTCGAGGAAGATGAGCCACCGGGGGTGGCGAGCACGGCGGCAGCGGCGCCTCCGCACTGCCCACAAGCCACCCGCAGCTCAGACCGGGCACGCTCCAGCCCAGATCTTGGCCCAGACCTACGCCCGACACCGTCCCAAGCTCGATCCGCTGCCTAACCTATCGTTCCAAAGGCAGAATAGTTCGGAGCTTCTAAAAACAGTTTTAAGGGTAGTGTACATGGGCAGTGCTACTATCTTAGTGTAGTACAACCCTGTAGCGAATGAAGAAAGCCTTTCGACAACATGTTCACCATTTTCATCGCGTTTCGTGATGAGTAGGTACTCCTTACCGGTGTCATCATCATGGGTCTCAATGTGGAACCCATTAACACGAATGTCTTTGAAATCCAAGAGGGTGCGAGTCGCTTCCGGGTACAATAATGCATCATTAATGATCAAAATTGTTCCCATGGGGAGTGTTATAGTGGCTCGTACGGAGCCAACTATATGAGGACCGTAGCTGGCGATCGTCGTAATACTCCCAGGAATTTTCTTCATGGACTCAAAGTACTTTGTATCTCTGAAGATGGTATTGGTGGTACCGCTATCGGCAAGGCACGTTTCCTCCATTCGGGCGCCACACGTGTTCTAAAATATAGTGTCTAATTATTAAACGTGAGCAAGGAAGATGTTACAGTAATAATAATTAAACATGCAAATATTTCAGAACATAACATACTTATCTCTACTATATAATAGGCCTTCAGGTGGTCGTCGTACGTCCTGGTACTTTTACAATTTACTCCCTCGTAAACAGAAAAACAACCCGCAGCCCCAACTAAGCCTAGCAAAGAAGAAGACACCACGTACAGGGGCTGAAGTGCAAAGCTATCAAATGGGATGAATCCCCAATTTCTTCCCCGGCTCGGGTGCAGAGTGCGCGGCGGCCCGCTCCGACGCCCTCCTGTCACTCCGACTCCACGAAGGTCGATGCTGCGGCCCGCCCCGCTGCCCTCCTGCCACTCCGACTCCACGGAGGTCGACGCTGCCCCAGCATCTACGCGCCAGCCCCAGAACACCGCGGAGGTGCCCTGTTCCTGCCACCCCGCTGACGTCGGCAGGGTAAAGCCTCCGCTGCTCCTCACGCTCGCCAACCAGTTCCGGTTTGCGCTCCCGCCACCCGCCTCCCTGGATGTCCGCGCTGCTGCACATAGATCGCCGAGCAGAGTGCCTCCTCTCGGGTCTCAGCTCAACGTTCTTCCCATCAACGAGGCCGGTACCAGGGTTTGTAGTACGAAGCCACTGCGGGGAAGTGGATACGGAGTTCCGGTAGCAGGGCATCAGATTTCTGGTAGGATTTGGGGGCTTGGGGGTGAAACCACGAGTGGAGATGGAGGCCAAGATTGGCGATGAGAAGGGACGTGCCGGATCAGCGCCAGGCATGGGAGGGCCATCCTAGCAAGCTTTGCAAGGGATTGGGGCGCGGACGTCGGCGGGGGAAGGGCAGCAGCGCCGCGGCCCCTACCAAGGTTCCTCTCCTCTTACATGCCCTCTCGCATGTCCCTCGTTGTCCCTTGCAACGGTGTGCTTAAGAGGATTCTATAGTGCCGATGAAACCTGAGGACGAGCGGCGTGAGAGCTGGTCACGCGGAGATGGTGGGGATTGGAGAAGGACAGAAGAAAGGGGTTGCAGTGTGCGGCGTTGACTTCTCCCCTGCAGTGCACATCACGCATATCTTATCTTCTCTATCCATAGGCTGGCTACCTGCAGAGCAAATGTGTTGGAGGATTCGTGGTACAGGCTCTAGCCAGAGGTTGATATGGTCATTGTCCTCGGTTCCAAGATCCAATGTGTTTGTCTGAATGCTATACTAACAAATACTTCTTGCAATAGGAAATTTGATGAACATAATCTAGGCACAATTAGTCTGATCTGATAATTATGTTCTAAGATATCTTCCTCCCATATTTGTACCGACCTTCGTCCTCTTATGTGCAGAAAAGAGAGGTTTGAAACTCAAGAGGTAAAGAAGAGAAATCTCACGGATGAACTTCAGTAGCGTGAATGCAGGCGCTTCTCATCGCCTGAATCGCGGAGGGAGTAGTATTTTGGACTAACCATAATATTGTAGTTTATTAGTAGCAGATTCCAGAATATAATTCAAGATATAATTGCTTGGAAATTGGGAACTTGTACATCGACTAAGTTGGTCAGTGTTGCTAATTCAACGATGATATAATTCCATTACCATTACACTTAGTTTTGTGAAGGTCTGGCTTTATAAATCTTATTTCTATCTACTATCTAGGTCTTATATCGGTGAAGCAGGAGAGTTTTGCTAATTTGATGACAACATGGTTCCTTTTTCACTCACGTGAACACTATTGTGGATAGAATTGAACGCAAAGAAAGTATCCTTCTTTACAAATTTATGTATGTATGCAGTTTGGCCGAACAAGAAAGGCACGCACGAACGGAAAAAAAAAATCGGCGCATCAATTTTCAAACAAAGAGAAGATGGCGGCTCTTGCCGGAAGAGGTCGGTATTTGTCGTGACGCGCAAAAAGGCCTTATGTATGTCATTGTCAACAATCGGTATTGTCAAATATAGCATCCCTAAAACGAAAATGTACTTCTAACAGAAACTTGAAGCACATCTAATGACAACATGTTCTCTTTTCTTATTTTAGCTCTTCCTGAATTTAAGCAGATGTCCAAATATGCGAAATGTGGTTGTAAGTTGTAATTATCACTTTTCTTATTCTCTGATCGTTAGTTTATACGGAGTAGATAGGCTCTGGATCAAATAAGATAATTGGTACGGAAACCCGAGCAACCAAATTGAGTGGAACATATTATGTTCAAATGGTATAAAGTAAAAAACACAGCTAAGACTCTGATGTGTGGCTAATGCAAATTAAATTATTGCTTATATTGCAGCAGATATTTATTTGTTTCAGACCGTTGCAACGCACGGGCACTTTGCTAATGGAATAAATGAATGATGACGAAGTCATCCAATCGCCGATAAATGTTTAAGGAAACAAATAATGTTGCTCTCATAAAGCTTACAACCAAATCGAATGTATTGTATCAAATTATCGCCATAAAAATCATGAATACATGACCGGAGTTTAGATGGAGTCCACAAGGTAACCATCCAGTTCAGCCGAGATCTCCATCTCGCTAAGCTTCTCCTTAGTGGCTATCATGGTGGCGGCAACGGCGATGTCCAACTGTGGCGTTGGAGGGGACACGGTGTGCTCAACCTCCATGGATACGGTGGAGTTCGTGGGAACCGCCACGTGTGCCTCCACAGGTGCCCTAGTGTGCGCCACCGCGGGCGTGGCGGGGGGCGTGGGGATCATCACAGGCGCCGCAGCGGGCGCCGGTGGTGCCTCCATCTGGAAGAGGTGCGCCTCATGCGCTCTCTTGTCCTTGAAGGCATCCACGACGTGCTTGGGAGCACGGCATTGCCTGGAGAAGTGAAGCTTCGATCCGCAGCGAAAGCAGTCTTGGGGCCTCACCTCCCCCTTACCCGCCTTTTGCTCCTTGGCCGGGTGGGGATGGTTTGGACCCTTCTTGCCTTTGCCTTTTCTGTCATGTTGCTTGAACTTTGGCTGGCGTACTTTGTAGGCGCCGGCATAAGCTTCCTGGCTTGGGCCCCCTCCGAAAGGCTGCGAGGTCAAGTTCTTTTTCAGAACCTCATCCTGCGCCTCAGCCACCTGGAGGGCGTCAATGAGCGCCGAGTGCTGCGTGAAGTTCTCCTGACGGTAGTTCCGCGCATTCTGGAGGTTACTTGGATGAAAGGTGGAGAGAGTTTTCTCTATCTTCTCCTCGTCTGTGATTTTCGTACCACACATGTCGAGATTTGCACAAACCACGCGTAACGCGGAATTGTACGACGTCACCGACTTGTAGTCCGCAAACCTCAGACGCAACCAATCCCCCTCTGCCTTTGGCTTGACGTGGTACTTCAACCTAGAGAACCTCTCTTTAAGAGCGGCCCACAGGGCTGAAGCACTCCGTTCAGCCATATACTCGTTTTTCAACGTCGCACTCATGTGGTGGCGGAGAAAATGCAGTGCCTGCGCATTCTCTGCCGCAGTCGTGGTGCTGGGGGCCGTCGGGGTCCCCGCGACCAGCGCTCCCTTGATATTACGGCCCTCGAGGACGATCTCCACGTCCGAGGCCCAAGCCAAGTAGTTCAGCCCAGTCTGAGCCAACTCCTCGAATTCGCGGTTCATGATTCCGGCCATCTACGATTTATGCAAACATGTAAGCAGGAAATCGATTGCATAAACCGATGTTGATACAAAAATTCAATAAAGCGGTGTTCCAAAATTTAAATAACATGCTAAAATGCTATACTAAGTATTAAAACAATTAATAACTTTAGTAAAACATGGTATGAAAGAAGGTAAAGAGAGATATTATGCTAAGCGCGTTCGAAACGTGAAAATTGGCCATAAAAATGACTTTCCGAATTTATTTAGTGCCCAATTATACAATTTTAGCAAAAACAGACTATTTCAGTGTTTTACAGGTAAAATTATTCAACAGGAATAAAATATACGTAATTCTGAAAAAAAATATACGGGTACTAAAACGTAACAATCGGCGCGCGTGACCGTTTTCGGCCCAATCCGTCTTGGCAGCAGGCCGCAGACGGGCCGAGAAAAGGGGCCAGCAGCCCACCGAGTCCCACCAGGTCGTCTGCCTCTTTTTTTATCTGCAGAACAACGCCTAGGCCAGATGCGGCCAATAGGACGCGCCTCGCAGTGGGGCTTTTCGGCCCGGTGGCCCAGCCGAACCCTAGAGGGGCCGCGCACTGACCGAGAGGCTCAGGTCGCGGCGGCGGCCATTCTCGTCGGGATCGAGGCCGGGGCCGGGCGTGGTGGCGGTGCCGAGGCGCGGTTGGCGGGGCGGCGTGGCGACCGGCCTGCTCCGGGCGCAAGGAGGGCGGGCGGGCGCGCGGTGGCGTGGCCGAGGCGTGGTTAAGGCTCAGCCTAGGGCGGCCGGGGCGGCGCGGAAGGTGGGCGGCGCGTCCATCGCGCGGGATGGCGCGGCCGGGGCGCTGCCGGTGCGGCGCAGCCAGCTCGGGGCAGCGGGACGCGGGCGGCAGGCCAGTGAGGTCGACGACGCGCCACGACCAGCAGGGGCGCGGGCGACGGCGGTTCTGGCCACGCCGGGCACAGTAGCCTCGGGCGGGCGGCAGGGCCTCGCGGCGGCGAGCGCGGCGGCGACCGTAGGCGTGCACGGATGCGCGCCCAGCAGGGATGCTGCGGCACCACACACGGCAACACGCGCTCTCGAAGCCGGCGAACATCAAGTCAAATCTTTGTCGTTTTCATCTGGAAATACGACAACGCGTTTGTACAGCGGGTACTCCGCGGCGGTACTGCAATCATCTGGATCGCATTTGTACCGACTCTCTATAGTACAGTCAACAAATCCCTCGTGGATCCGAGAGGATCGACATTGGTCGGCGACATGTTCGTCAGCTCGTCTCTCGGGAGGGAAATCACTACTATAGATGCAATCTAAAAATACGAAGAATGCAAAAAATGGAAAGGAAATTGCGAGACGAATCCATTTTTGCGATCAGATCGTGGTTATACCTTCACGGTTTTTTGCAGCGAGCCTGCTCGGTGAAGGCTCGACGGAGAGACATGTGCTGATAACGTGTTGTACAACCTCTGCCGGTTGGCGGTCCCGAGGGTGTACAGCGATGGCGATCTAGATGAAGGCGAAGATCAACACACGAACAAGAAAAAAAATGACACAATATGTGGGCAAAGTAGCTCTTTATTTCTCTTCTATGTTTCTGTCTAACAAGTCTACGTACAATGCCTCGTTATATAATGGGGAGATGAGCTAGATGGATAAGCAACCACTTATCGTGCAGAGGGACCAAGTAAACGTGGGACCACCCGTCACGTTTACACATTGGTTCCTTAACAGAAGGGAGAGCTAACTTACCCGTGTCGCCATTGGAGTTATCGAGGGGAGTTCAATGCAGGTACACGAGAGGAGACTTGCCTTTGTTCAAACTGAATTTCAGAGTCATAACTTTGTTGCCAAAAAAGGAAAATGCGGTGCAAATTCAGCAATATAGGCCTATCTGACTTTTAAATGTCTGTTTTAAAATACTTACTAAGGTTGCTACAAACATACTATCGACACTTGCTTCCAAAATAATGAGACGAACTCAAACACCATTTATGCCCGGAAGACATATCATTGAGGGGGTTGTCATTCTGCATGAGACTATCCATGAACTCAAACGGAAAAAATGGATGGGGTCCTTTTTTAAAATTGATTTTGAAAAGGCTTATGACAAGGTTAATTGGGATTTCTTATTACAAGCCTTACGGATGAAAGGTTTTGACCCTCTTTGGTGCAAATGGATAATGCAGTTCATCAAGGGTGGAAGTGTAGGGGTTCGGGTGAATGATGATATTGGTCATTATTTTCATACTCGAAAGGGTCTTCGACAAGGAGACCCGCTATCCCCAATTTTATTCAACCTTATAGCTGATATACTGGCCATTCTAATTGCTCAGGCAAAGGAGGATGGACAGGTAGGAGCTCTGATCCCTCATCTCATTAATGGAGGGGTTTCCATTTTGCAATATGCGGATGACACAATCTTGTTTATGGAACATGATTGTGCAAGAGCAGTAAATATGAAGCTCATTCTCTCTATGTTTGAGCAATTGTCGGGTTTAAGGATTAATTTCCATAAGAACGGGATTTTCTGTTTTGGAAAGGCAAAAGATAATGAACAACAATACAAGGAGATATTGGGCTGTGCGTCAGGTTCATTACCTTTTAAATATCTTGGTATACCAATCCAGTATAGAACTCTCCGCAACGCTGAATGGTATCCAGTGGAAGCTCGCTTTGAGAAAAAGCTGAGTTGCCGGCAAGGCAAGTTACTATCTTATGGGGATCGTCTTCTTTTGGTTAATACCGTGTTAACTAGTCTTCCTATTTTTATGTTATCTATTCTTGAGATACCCATTGTGGTAAGAAAGAGACTAGATTTTTACAGGTCGCGTTTTTTGTGGCAAAGCGATGAGAACGAACGCAAGTATTGGTTGACCAAGTGGAATATAATTTGCAGGCCAAAGAACCAGGGGGCTTGGGCATTGAGGTGCTTGAGTTAAAAAAAACAAATGCCTTCTTAGCAAATGGTTGTTTAAGTTGTTAAATGAAGAAGGTGTGTGGCAGGAATTATGAACAAATAAATATTTAAAAGATTCCACTCTAGCGTAGGTTGAGGCCAAACCAACTTATTCCCCCTTTTGGAAGGGTCTAATGCGTGTGAAGAGTGAATTCTTAAGTAGATGTTCTTTTAAACTGGGTAATGGGTCTACCATTAGCTTTTGGGATGATATTTGGCAAGGTAATACACCTTTAAAACATCAATATCCATCACTATATAACATTGTAAGAAGGAAGAATGCTTTTGTTCAAGATGTTATGTTAAATGCACCTCCTATTAATATGAGTTTTAGGAGGAATATTGTTGGTCATTTATGGGATTCATGGTCTCATTTGTGCCAAAGATTCATGGAGGTCAACATCACTCAGGATTCAGACTCCTTTGTGTGGGGGCTAACTAGTAATAGGGTTTATACGGTAAAATCAATGTATGAGGACCTAATGAATGGTCATACAAGATATCTCCGTACATACCTATGAAAGTTGAAAATTTCCTGTAAAAATAAAGGTGTTTATGTGGTTCCTAAGTAATAAAATCTTGCTCACGGAGGATAATCTTGTTAAAAGAATTTGGCAGGGGTGTAGGTAATGTTCTTTTTGTGGTTCAGAAGAGACAATAGAGCATTTGTTTATTGAAAGTCCTTTTGCTAGAAATGTGTGGCGAGTTGTGTTTTCCACCTATAATATCACACCACATACTAATATAACGAATATGTTCGGTAATGAGTTGAAGGGTGTTGATAAAAAAGACTAAAACTAGAATCCGAATTGGAGTTTTAGCGCTGTGTTGGGCAATTTGGAATTCTTGAAATAATATTTTCTTTAATAGAGCCACAAATGGTAATGTTTTGCATGTTTTCTCTTCGGCGGCCCACTGGATTTGACAATGGGCTTTGCTTCTACCCGAGGATCAGCGCGAACTCATGGTTACCGGATGTTTACGGCTCCTGATGGTCGCTAAGGATTTCTTCAGCCGGGCTACGTGGCAGCATTTTAATCATTTGCAAGATGTGTAGTTCGAGTTTGCTGCCAATATGTCGTTTTGAATAGTTTTCTTTCTCACTCGTGTGTTATCCAGTATGTAATGACTTGATTTTATCGGGAACAATGCAATAAAAAGCTGTGTGCATCGATCGATGCAGAATCTGGGGTGATTTCCACGTTTCAGAAAAACACGAGAACGAAGCGTTATGCCGCGTGCATGCAGACTAGAGCTTGGGCCTTTGTTCCTTCTGCTAGCTTGGGTTTTTTCTCTGGTTGGTTAAATTTAGAGTATTTAAGTGGGTACAATCAATTAGAATAACTTGGGTGAGGCCGTAGTATAAACCAGGGCAGGAGTACTAATGCAGCACATTCCCCTAAAAAATAGTAACGCGTCACAGTATTCTCAAAAAGAAAAGTAATGGAGTACTTTCTTCCCCTACAAATAATAGACCCACTTTCCTTTTTTATACGCATTGATTTCCCCGGTGATTGGTATACACACAGAGATGTAAGGGCATGTCCAGGTACTAGTCTATTATTATTATTTTTTGTGCAGGGAGTCCAATTTTATATTCGATATGTGTTGAGCTCTACCGGCCAGCTCCTATTAGACTAGTCACAATGGAGAGTATCATAGAGTAGTATCATGCATATGATACTAGTCTATGTTACACTCTTACAATGTGTAGTAACATATTTGTAGTATCATATACTAGTATATTTATTAGGCTATAGACACATCTTGTTTTGGAATGCGTTATGTTACGGTATCTACCTATGATACCACTAGCACATCTCTCCTCATTAAATGAGTACCACATCATCTTTTTTGCCTACATGGCACTTATGTTACCACCTATGTTACTCCCATTGTGAGTAGTCTTAGGGAGTCTAATTTTATATTTTTGCAGCTAGCACAATAGCATGCACGATCGGCGTCGGATGCGGAGGAATTTCTCCTGGGAGTTTCGGCCTTCTCCGCCGCATCGTGAGAGAACAGAACGAGAGGTGTGCATGCCCCATATTCGACGGACTAACGAGGGGCGTGGCTGCACCGGCCAGGGTCCCATCTGTGCTCTCCTCAACGTGGATGGCATCCAATGGATCCCCTCTTTCTTGGATCCGTCACAATATTTTCCAGACAAAAAAAATATATCTGTGGTACGGGCTGATGCCCATCCCTTCCGTAATACAAGCTTGTTATTGAAAACGTACAAAATAAACTGGACGGAAAAGACTCCTTCGCGCCCCCAAGATATCGAGAAACACACAGCTTGGCGCCAGGGATTCTCAAAAAAAAAAAAACTTGGCGCCAGGGTCCCATCCGTGCTCTCCTCAACGTGGATGGCATCCAATGGTTCCCCTCTTTCTTGGGCCGGTCACAATATTTTCCAGCCAAAAAAAATATATCTGTGGTACGGACTGATACCAATCCCTTCCGTAATACAAGCCTGTTATTGAAAACGTACAAAATAAACTGGACGGAAAAGACTCCTTCGCGCCCCCAAGATATTGAGAAACACACAGCTTGGCGCCAAAACTTGAGATCTACTGCAAACAAGGACCAAGAACACGAGGCATTTTTGGACCCCAACGCCACACACGTCCAGTGCTTGGAGATCCCATAGGAAACAGGCTAGAGCCAATTCCAGCTCCATGAACGCATGTAATTGGTGTCCTGAGAGAAGTAGCAATGATTCTTCCGTTCTCTAATTGGAGTTCCCAGGAGAAATCGGCCATGGGCAGTGCCAGCTCCATGAACGCCCTGTAATTAGGGTACATGGAGAAGAAGGTGGCAGAAGATGCTAAGTTCTTCTATTCAATTCAAGTTGATGCAGATGATTTGATAACATTGTATCTATGACATAGAGGAACAAGATGAATTCATAAGTGCATGGAGTGAAATGCTTGACAAGTATGGACTACATGAGAATGAGTGGCTTCAAAGGTGGTTTACGAAAAGGGAGAACTGGGTGACGAAGGGATGGATCTTAGACCCTGCGGGTAAGGACACCCCGTCTCAGGCCCAAAGTTAAGGCCCGAGAAGGGAAGCCCTTGGAGTATTCTGGAAGGCCCACATGAAGCCCACCCACAATGCCTTGTGGGCTAAGTTAGGAAACTTGTAACCGACATAGGGTTAGAGTTCGAGTTCTCTCCGGGTAGGGTTTGAGACCTGGCCGCCTATATAAGGCCAGGAGAACTACCGGAAGAGGACCAAGCAAGACCGCACCACTAAAGCCTTGAGATCGAGATCGTACTCTCGACTTGAGCAACCACCATTGTAACCGATCTATTCGATAATACAGATCGACAGAGGAAGGAGTAAGGGTTTTACCTCTACGAGGGCCCCGAACCTGGGTAAATCTTGCCCCCTATTTAGCCGACGATCGTCACCAGCGCTCATGGGTTCTCCTATTCGAAATCCTATGGGTTCACCTGAGGGATTTGTTGAGTCACAGATTCGACAATTGGCGCCGTCTATGGGAACGGCGGGCGCTGGATCTCCGGCATCTTCGGCTTCATCGACAACCAACTCACGTTGGAAACCTTCGACTACGGCTCCGACCAATCCTATTCGGATCGGATCTGTCGTGGTCACCCCTCACTCGCCGGAATCACGCCCGGTATTCAGCGATCTGGAAAGGAGCGTCACCTTGACGTTCGGAAGCTTGAAGTTCGTGACCAACGGGGACGGGATCCTCCACATCCCTGAAGAATCAAGATTCGAGTCAGAAGTCGTCGACTCGCGCCCTCATCTGGAGAAAAGTGGCGAGTCCGTCCGCTTTAACACCAACGACTACCATACCCTCTCGACAGAGGAACCTTCCCGAGTCCAGAAAGCTTTCCGAGCTACGCTTAGGACGCACGAGCCACGACTGGCTCAAGTCTGCATGGCAGGATCGGAGCTACCCCCGGAAACAGAGCACAGCGCTGCAGAACGCGCTGAGATCGGCGTCTCGCGGGAAGCCTGGGATCGAGCCAAGGAAGCTATGCGAACTAGCAAGTCGCCTGTGGCTGGAGCGCCACATGAAGATATGGTCGCCTACCACTATCATCTAGTGAGAGCAGCCGCAACCATCAAAGAAGCTCGGATAGACCTAGCCCGACGGAAAAGATTGGCGGATGAATCAAGTCAAAGGCGGGTCGGGCTGTCCCTAACACCTTCGGTCGGAACCCGACCCGCGAGGAGGG
Source organism: Alopecurus myosuroides (assembly GCA_028641055.1). Classification (NCBI taxonomy): domain Eukaryota; kingdom Viridiplantae; phylum Streptophyta; class Magnoliopsida; order Poales; family Poaceae; genus Alopecurus; species Alopecurus myosuroides. The sequence continues at coordinate 235,516,310 of CM054058.1, read as the reverse complement.
GATACACATCGACATCCACGAACGCCGAGTCCCGGGGCGAGATCAGCAGGTCAGTCGGACCTTCCCTTATGCGAGTTGACGAGGATGGAAACGTCTACCCGCAAACTCCTGCTGCCGCAATCCTGGCCGCAGCAACCTACATGCAGATGAACCAGCCGGCGGAAAGCGATCCTCGAGCGGAGCAGTACAAGTAGGTGCGCAAGGGACTAGGGATGGCAGCTGCGAGGCTTGCCTCCTATGACTGCCGAAAAGCCGCCGAACAGCTAGAGAAGGAGAAAGAAAAGGAAAAAGAAGCATCCCGCAAGCATAGGAGCACTTCGCCCAGAAGAGACAAATCACCTCACCGCGGTCGAGGAAAATAAGCTCGACGCCGCGATGACAGTCGAAGTAGCAGCGAAGGCAGCCCAAGAGATAAAAGTTCGCGACATCACAGCAGCCGCTCGAGAAAGCGCAGCAAGGAGCCAAGGAAAGAGACTGATCGCGACCAGCCAGGATATAACGCGCGGTCAGATATCGTGAAAAATAGGGTGGACAAGGCAAGAGATGCGAGGAACCGCGCGTGCTCCCCATCCAGCTCTTCGGATGACGAGACCTGCGGCACGCTGTGTTTCACCCGCAGCATCCGCGAAGCACCCCTACCCAGAAGATTCAAGCTCAGCACAGAAGTAACAAAGTACGATGGTTCACTCGAGCCCTCGTCGTGGCTAAATGACTACCTCACAGCAGTAAAATGCCAACGTGGGAACAAGAACACGGCTATGCAGTATCTCAATCTACATTTGGTTGGCGCGGCACGTAGCTGGCTGGAAGCAAAGCCAAGATCCTGCTACGCATCATGGGATAACCTGCACCACGACTTCTGCAAAAACTTCCAGTCCACCTACAAGAGACCAGCAACCATTGAAGAACTGCGAGCCTGTAAACAGAAGAGCGGCGAGTCCACCCGTGAGTACATCCAGCGATGGACCACGCTCAGGAACACCGCAGGAAACATCTCGGAAGAAGTAGCGGTTGAGGCCTTCGCGAAAGGCACCCGACGAACTGCTTTCAGAGAAGAGCTGGGCCGAGCCGCACCCAAAACTATCGGGAGCTCATGATCATAGCCGACAAGTGGGCTAATGGAGAAGACGCGGTGCGCAACGAGAGAGCGTCATCGCCCGCGCCCGAGGACGACCGCCATGGTCGGAGGAAAAGGAGAAAATACTACGATCACGACGATCAGGAAGAGATGGTAGCGGCGGAATTCATGCGAAGTCGCGATAGTGGACGCCGAGGAAGTCGCGAGTGGAAACCAAAAGCTGAAGACAAAAGTCCCGAGGAGGACCTTGATGCTTACTGCTCGCTACATCTGTTAATGGATAAGCGTACGGGCAAAACCAAGGCAACACACCTCCTCAAGGATTGTCGGAAGTTCCATGACATTCACGAGGCTTTCTCGAAGAAAAGCAGATCAGCAGCTATTCCAAATTACCCGCCACTTCCAGGAGGAGGCCACCAAGGATTCCAGCCGCCACAACCCCTACCTCCACCAGCAAATCCAAACATGGCGCTAGCCGCACTACCTGCGCCACCCGCACCAAACGCCGGAGCTAATGCGTACCCGAACCCGGCTGGACAGTTAGGGATGATACAAAAAGTCTGCCCATCCCGTAGAGCTCAGAAGACAAATACGCGGCAGCTATGCATGGATGTGCAAACTCCGCTAGCAAGGACAGAATACCTGAAGATGGCGGACCAATCGATCACCTTCTCCATGGAAGACCACCCACCACGAGTCTATCGACCAGGACACGCCGCCCTCGTAATCCAAGCGCAAATTGGTAACTACGAACTGGCCCGCGTGTTCATGGACGGTGGCAGCGGTATCAACATTATCTACGCGGATACACTACGCCGGATGAACAGGAACCTGGATTGCCTTGCGGAATCAGAAACATCCTTCCACGGGATAGTTCCAGGAAAGGAGATCCGTCCACTCGGAACAATAAACCTAGAGGTGGTGTTGCGCAATCGACGCAATTAGAAGGGAATTCCTCGACTTTGAAGTAGTCGACTGGCCCTCACAGTACCACGCCATTCTCGGTTGAACAGCGTTCGCCAGATTCATGGCAGTACCGCATTACGCGTACCTGAAGCTCAAGCTACCCGGGGAATATGGTGTAATCACCATCGACGGAGATTTCCAGAAATCCAACAAGTGCGACATCGAGTTCAACGAGATCGCAAAATCTTTCAGGATGCAAGAAGAATTGCAGGAGATAGCAAAGACCACGGACCACTCCGTGATGCCCCTCACAAAGAAGAACGCGCCAGAATTGGAATTCAGCGCCAACAGTGACACTCGAAAGCATCAGGTGCACCCGACAGACTCTGCGAAGACCGCGATGGTTTCAACAACTCTCTCGCCAGCATAGGAAAGCGCGCTCGTCGAACTCCTCCGTGAGTACTGGGAAATTTTTGCCTGGCGGCCATCAGATATGCCAGGAATACCCAGGGAGTTCGCCGAGCACTCACTCGAAGTCTTCAAAGACGCAAAACCCATCAAGCAGACCACTCGACGATTCTCAGAACCAAAGCAGAAAGCACTTGGAGAAGAAGTAAACAGATTGCTAGCAGCAAAATTCATCAGGGAGATCAAGATATCCACTTGGTTAGCCAACCCAGTGCTGGTCCCAAAGAAGAACACCGACATCCTTCGAGTGTGCATCGACTACACGTCGTTGAATAAACACTGCCCCAAGGATAACTTTCCCCTCCCACGAATCGACCAGATCGTGGACTCCACCGCGGGCTGTCAACGCCTCTCCTTCCTGGACGCCTACTCGGGATAAAACCAGATCTGGATGAAGCAGGAAGACGAGGAAAAGACAGCATTCATTACACCCCACGGTGTGTACTGCTACACGACAATGCCCTTCGGGCTCAAGAGACCACTCGACGGTTCTCAGAACCATAGCAGAAAGCACTTGGAGAAGAAGTAAACAGATTGCTAGCAGCAAAATTCATCAGGGAGATCAAGATATCCACTTGGTTAGCCAACCCAGTGCTGGTCCCAAAGAAGAACACCGACATCCTTTGAGTGTGCATCGACTACACGTCGTTGAATAAACACTACCCCAAGGATAACTTTCCCCTCCCACGAATCGACCAGATCATGGACTCCACCGCGGGCTGTCAACGCCTCTCCTTCCTGGACGCCTACTCGGGATATAACTAGATCCGGATGAAGCAGGAAGACGAGGAAAAGACAGCATTCATTACACCCCACGGTGTGTACTGCTACACGACAATGCCCTTCGGGCTCAAGAACGCAGGCGCAACATATCAGCGTTGCATGCAAAAATGCCTCACCAAGCTCATTGGCAAGAACGTACAAGTGTATGTTGACGATATCGTCATCAAGACTCGAGTAGAGGATACACTCCTTCAAGACATTAGAGAAACTTTTGACGCTCTCAACGCATACAGGATCAAGCTCAACCCGACAAAATGCGTCTTCGGCGTCCCAGCAGGAAAACTGCTCGGGTACCTGGTATCCGCCAGAGGCATCGAAGCCAACCCGGAGAAAATACAAGCAATCTTGACAATGAAGGAGCCTTGAGCAGATTTATCGCACGATTGGGTGAGCAGGCGTTACCCTTCTACAAGTTGTTGAAGAAGACGGACAAGTTCGAATTGACACCAGAGGCTAAGCAGGCATTCGCAGACCTAAAACGATCCTTGCAAAGCAGGCGAATCCTTGCAACACCGCAAGAGAGGGAGCCACTTATACCTAGCCGCAACAAACCAGGTCATCAGCACAGCCATCATAGTCGAACGACCTGAGGAGGGCAAGGCATATGAAGTCCAACGACCGATCTACTACATCAGTGAAGTGCTCTCTCCGTGCAAGCAACGATACCCTCACTACCAGAAGCTCGCATATGGAGTTGTTCTCACATGTCGAAAGCTCAAGCACTACTTCCAGGAACACACCATAACAGTGGTTAATGATGCATCAGTCGGTACAATCATGAACAACCCAATGGCATCTGGAAGAATAGCAAAATGGAGCATCGAGCTGGGCGCTTGGGACATCATCTATGCAGGGCGCAATTCAGTAAAATCCCAGGTACTCGTGGAGTTCCTGAGCGAGTGGACAGAACTACAAACGCCCAGGCCGCCGGAATACATGAGTAATTGGATCATGTACTTCGATGGGTCAAAGAGAAACGAAGGAGCAGGAGCAGGGATCGTCCTAATATCACCTACAGGAGACAAGCTGCAGTACGTTCTATGACTGGATTTTCCACCCGATGATCCAGCATCAAATAATGACGCAGAATACGAGGCCCTGTTGCATGGGATGAAGATGGCAGTCGCGTGTGGAGCCACCCGACTGATGATCTACGGCGATTCTAATCTCATCGTGCAACAAACAATGAAGGAGTGCGACGCCATCGCAGAAAACATGGTTGCCTATCGTGACATGTACAACCTACTCGAAGGAAGTTTCAAAGGTTGCGAGCTGAAGCACATTGCGAGATCCAGCAATGAAGAAGCAGACAGGATGGCAAACATGGGTTCCACAAACACACCCATACCGCCAGGGATATATTTCGAGCGGGTGACTAGACGATCAGTCAAAATCAAGAAAACTGCAGAAGTACCCGCAGCATCGGAAACAGAGGTCAGCCCACAGGTTGCTATTATCGAGCTCATTCATAATATTTCGCGACAAGTTTTTCTGGTCGAGCCAGTCTATACGCAGAAATACCTCGACTACTTGTCCGCAAAGCAGCTCCCAGCAGATCCACGTGAGGCTCGGCAGATAATCAGACGAAGCAAATCCTTTCGGGTGATCAACGGAGAATTGTACAAGTAGAGCATCTCAGGCATACTGCAACGATGCATACCACCCGAGGATGGCAAGGAATTATTGCAAGACATCCATCAAGGAGATTGTGTACATCATGCTAGCTGGAAAGCAATCATGGGAAAAGCCTTCCGAGCAGGATTCTATTGGCTTACAGCAGCCAAAGACGCAAAGGAACTAGTCGACAGGTGCAACGCTTGCCAGCGATTCGCACCAAAACCACACGCACCCGCTACAGAATTGCATATGATACCCATCGCCTGGCCCTTTGCAGAGTGGGGGCTGGACATGGTAGGACCACTACGCAAGTCCACACCGGGTGGATACACACACTTGCTGGTCGCAGTTGACAAATTTACCAAATGGATCGAAGCCATGCCAGTAACCTCGGCTAGTGCCCAATGTGCCGTCAAATTCCTCGACTCCATCGTATGCAGGTTTGGAGTACCACACGACATCATTGCTGACAATGGTACTAACTTCACGGCAAAGGAAACACAGCAGTTCTGCGAAGAAAAGGGCATCAACTTCAAATTCGCCTCAGTTGCCCATCAGCAAACCAATGGCCAAGTCGAAAGATCCAACGGATTAGTTTCGGCTGGCATCAAGAAACGTCTACTCGATCGTCTACACCCGGCAGCAGGACATTGGGCAGAAGAGCTACCCTCTGTGCTATGGAGCCTCCGCACAACTCCAAACCGATCCACAAACTACACACCATTTTTCATGGTCTACGGGGCCAAAGCCGTCCTTCCCGAGGACGTCAGGTTCAGCGCCCCACGGGTTGTTGCTTACAGCGAAGAAACCTCCAACAGGGCACTCGCGGATGATATGGACGCACTCGACGAAATGCGCGATATTGCACTCGCAAGATCCGCAGTATACCAGCAGTCGCTGCGAAACTATCACAGTCGCCGCATACACCACAGGGCCTTCGCAGTAGGAGATATGGTGCTACGGCTCAAGCAGAAGGAAGGACACCAGCTCGAGCCACCATGGGAGGGACCCTTCATAATACACGAAGTTATCCCAGGTGGCGCCTATCGACTGAAGAATCCGACAACTGGAGACATCTATTCCAACCCTTGGAATGTTGCGCAACTCCGTAAATTTTATCCCTAGATTTATTTTACTCGCAGTAATAAGGCTATACTAGCCATCTTGTAGCTCGACAGAAAAACACATGACTTTTCAGTCATTGCAATAAAATACATGGTTCCTCAACCATAGATACTCGAAGATTCCTCATCCTTACATGCTAAAAATAACAGGTATACACCCCACAAACGCACGGGGGCTATGCCTAACTCAGCATCACAGGAAAAAATTTATATACAAGGTGAACACCTTACAACAGTTTTCACAACTACACAGCACAACAGGATACATACATCCTACAATCAAACATGGCGATGAGCATTCTCAGCCGCCAAAACCCGACCTACCTCCGCCGAGGTCAATCGAATGATTTCCTCCGCCGCAGGACGAACAACCCTATAATGAGGAGAAATATCGTCGATTGGACCATCAGGAAGCCTAGCTACGGAGTTGAAATTCACCTCGGGATGCCACAATCGGACGAAAGAGAGAGCCACTACCGAGCTGCAAATCATTTGATTGCGAACACACTAGCGAATTTCTCCTTCTCGCCCAAATACCCTGAGAAGATGGCTCCAATCCTCAGGACCCCTCTCCAACGGATAGAAAGCGGCGTTCATTGCAATCAAAACCTCGTGAAAGGAACTCACGAGTATCTTCGGCTGGATGACTCGGAACTTCAACGTAGCAAGCACAAAGCCTCGACTACGATCAGACCAAAAGTTATTCGCATGAGGCTTTGAGCTGCCAGCCTCTTGAAGAATGTGGTTCTCCACCCATTGTTTCTCACTCCTGTCATCCGGCTGAACAACTGAAAAGCAAAGGTATATGATCAAAGAAGGATACAAGACAAAGAAGACTAGGGGGCTGCACTACTTACAGAGCAAATCCCTGGCAACAGACGCCAACTCATCCATCACAAACTGCTCGCGTTCAATCGCCAGCTTTTGTTTGGACTTAGCCACATCCGCTGCCCCACGCAAAGCTTTTAGCTTGCGCTCACCCTCCGAAGCACGATCACGGAGGCCTGCAAAGGTCCGAACAGCAGCAACAAGAGGATTTGTTGGGGTAGCAAGTCCACCTGAAGACTCAGCGGCAACCCCGGCTACCTGGAAGAATACAAGGAAGTTAAAGGAATAAGATGACCCCATTCAAGATATCACAACCACCTATTCGACAGGTGCTCGGGGGCTCCCATCGGGAGACAGACAACAAAACAATCGCACAAAGCATCTCAGAGGAACATCTCAATTAAACGATGAAGTACGGGAGCACATCCCAAGGTTCATTACAATCGAAAAGATAAAATACAAAGGAAATATACTAAGGAGCTGCAGTTGTGCTGCACTCGCGGCGGTCCCTCCCCTAGCACGGGCAAATAACTCGGATAACTTCCGAGCAAGGAATCCGGCTGGCTCGCCAAAACGACGAAGCCCTACCTTTTTGCCCTGTAGAAGGATCGACGGGAAGGTCTGAGTACGCCTCCTCCAAGCCGGTGACTCCATGCGCCAGTGCGAACTGGATGGCGGTCTTCGCCCCAGACTCCGACTGGGCAACCGCGTAGGTGTCAAGGAGATTGCTCTCCGAGAAGATCTTCAGAAGATCACCCAGCACGGGTGGAGACACGGCGTTGACTAGAAGGCCACCATGAAGCTGCGTCAGCACTCGAGTAGCATCGCCAATCAGGGTGCAAACCCCTTCAGCGTGCTTCCTGAGTTGGGCGCAGGAATCAGTCAGCGCATCTACCCGTGGAATCCCAGGGAGCTCCAGTGGGACACCCAGAAGACCTGCAAAGGAGAATATTAAGACCTAAAAGACCTATCCGACAACCAGAAGACAGCAATAAACCAAAAGCAACTTACCCGCAAAACGTTCGGCGAGAGGACGAAGGAAGTCGACAAGGTCGGCATCTGCCTTGGTGCCAGCATCCTCCAAATTCTTCAGAGCAGCTTGGGCAGCCACGAACTTTCCTTCGAGATCAGCCGACAGCATGCGGGAGGACTCGAGTTCCCGTCGAGTAGCTGCCAACTCAGCCTCGTGAGCAATTGCCCGAGTGGAGGCATCCGCCTTCTCGGTCTTCATAAACTCAACTTGAGCTGCGCAGCAATAGTTGTCAGATACGAAAGATTAATGGAAGTAAAAAGATAAAGACGGAAGAAGATGATAAACTTACTTCGAAGAAGCTCATTCTCCGCGGCGAGTCGATCACGGTCTGATCGAAGGATCCCGCATTCCGCCTCAGCAAGAAGAACACGACGACCGACGGCCGCGAGGGAGTCGATAAGCGACTGCAAGGAACATGAAGACAGAAGAATAAAAAAGAGAAATTTGAGCCTATACTCGATTGTAAACATTCGAGTATAGCCTCGAGGGCTACTCCCATCGGGAGCACTGTCGTGCACCCGATAAAATGAAGAAGAAGAAATAAAAGACTATCTTTGAGCCTGTTGCCGATCGCATGCGATCGCCAACAGCCTCGGGGGCTATTCCCATCGGGAGCACTGCCGTGCACCCGATAACAAATCCAAAACTGACAAAACATTGAAGAAGCAGGCAGCTAAGTTTACCTGGCCTTGAGCGAAGGAGAGGGGATCCGCTGAGCTACCCGACACCTCCTTCGTAGTCGAAGCCCCAGCAGCGAAACTAGGAATTCTGTATTCCGTAGTCGCCGCGTTGGGGGCTACACTCGGTGAATTCTGGACGGTGTCGGCGGTAGGAGTTCCACCCGCAGATCCAACTTTCTTCCTCTTTTCGAGAGGAAGGGAAGAGACGTACCTGCGAGGGCTGATAGCTTGCAGGCTGCAATGAAGACAATACGTCAAAAAGATGCGAAAGGAAATGTTCGACTAAGAGCAAGGAGATAAACTTACTCATCGTCATCTTCTTCGTCCAACATATCTGCATTCCAAGCGGTTTGGATATTTGGAAAAGAAGGAGAAGGGGCGCGCGTGCGCAGTGGAGTCGCGATGAGAGGCCCCTTCCCGGGCGACTCCTTGTCCAAAGAGTTGTCTTTGGAGGTGGCCTCGTCATCCTCCACTCGACGGCGTTTACGGCGGAGGAGACCGCCATCCGAGTCTTCTGCGCCATCCGAGGAGTCATGCTCGGAGCTCGAAGATGCAGCAGCAACGCTGATATCGGCTGGGCCGTCCAGGTTACTCGCCAACAATTCCGAAACCTCCTCCCCAGACATTGGCGGGAAGTAGGTAGCCACGGATAGGCTCTACAAAAGAAGACAAAAGAAAAGCGAGAGGAAAAATTCAGTCGACAAATTTCAGGACAGGGAAAGAAATTTCAAGACAGGAAGAAAGACAAAACTTACTTCGGATGGCGGAGGCCTTGACGCCTTGAAAGCTGCAACAGTGCAGTCGGGGAAGGTCTCGCCCACCTTCAAGCTGGTGATCGCCGCGATCTTCTTCTCGAACTCGACGTTCGAGAGCTCTTCGCGGCTGACGCGACTAGGATCCTCAGTACCCTGGTACTCCCACATCGTGGAAGGCCTGTTCTGCAGGGGCTGAATCCGGCGCTTGAGGAAGATACTCGCCAAGTGCAACCCGTTCAGCACGAATCCGGCGGCTTGGTCCCGTAGGGTAGCCACCTTGGCGAGTAGCGGAGTGACTACCTGGTTTTCTTCAGCCGATAGCTTGTGCGCCCAGGATTTCCGCCTCTTCAGAACGGCGAATGTGTGGAACTCCTGAATCCCATCCGAGCTGCTGTCGGTGACGTAGAACCACTTCTTCCTCCACCCTTGAGCGGAGTTGATGAAGTGCATCGCGAAATAGCTGGAGTCCGATTTCGCCTGGATCCCGAACCCGCCGGTGCGCAGCGGCTCGCCAAGATCGTTCTCTAGCGACTTCTCGCGGAAGACGCGGATTTTGAAGAGGGCCTTCCAGAGGTCCCAATGCGGGCGAATGCCCAGAAAGCACTCGCAGAATACAATGAAGCACGAGATGTGCTGCACTGCATTCGGAGGCAGATCGTGGAGCTGTATGCCGTAGACATACAGAAATGCCACGAGGAAGGGGTGAAGAGGAAAAGAAAGCCCGCGCGACACGTGGTCCGCGAAGACCACGCGTTCGTTTGCGCTGGGGTTGGGTACCTCCTCCTTCTTGCCGAGGCGCACCCGTTTCTCAGCTTCGGGTGGCAGCAATCCCTCCCGCTGCATCTCCTTGATGCTCTTGGCGGTGGTGTTGGGCGAGCGCCCATCACCCGAGCGCGGTGCGGGTGGCGCTGGAACCTCTCCTGATGCCCTCGACGACGAGACGGCAGCCCCGTTTCACCAAGGCCTGCATTTATACGCAGGGACAATCGATCCTGGCCGCTCGCTGAGACACGTGGCATCCATCGCAGCCGCCGCGTGCGAAGGCGAAATGAAAGGGCGGCGGATGTTGTTTCGCGCCACGATCCTAACAGTGGATCGTGCGCATTTACTGCGCGCAGTTCGCGTAAAAACCGGGAACGACGTCTCGTTTCCGGTCAAAAAAGCTGACAAGGTGGGCCAGCACTTCTGCTCTCACTCCGTCACGTCCCATCGGGAGGATAAAAGTGCGCCATGACGTCATAGCGTGCATCATCAAGCTGAAGAAACTTTCGAATGGAAAGTCCAAACGCGAAAATAACTTCGCATGGACAAAATATGACGTGAAATCTCTTTCACAGGAAAAAAATACCCCAAACACGAAAACTCTTTCGTATGGGCATAAAACTCCGAACACGAAAACTCTTTCGCATGGACAAGGAACCACAAAATCAAAATTACACGAGTAGGCAGATCCTGCCATTCATTCACACGATGTCTGCACATCACAAACCTGGATTGTTCAGCCGACTAGGTACATCCGGATGCCATATTCTTTCGAATATGAAGGTAAGACCCAAAAGATCTCTCTTGAGGGCCTGGAATCGCACTCAAGCTGCGTCCTCTGGTATGAATCCGTGTCAACAACACGAAGAAAAATCCTAGCGGACGCGCCGGGTACCCCATAGGTTAAGTTCGACTCGGTAAGACCACTACGGCCCAGTCGCAACGATCACCTCATCGGGTTCGAGTCGGAGGTCTCGAATCTGTGTAGGCCAGAGTTGTTTTTTCTCTAGTTGCAATTAATTGGCCCTGATCTTTCGGGAGAGCCAAGCTACTACGCCATATCCTTCTGTGATAAACAGCCATAAAAACAGGCACTTTCATTACTCGATACTCAGGTGCAAAAGCTCATCACGTAGGGTACGCACCCTCCAAACAGAAAACGACCATACTGGTTATCCGAAAGAAAGAAGGATGAAAAATCTGACCGTCTACTCGACTGGAAAAATCCCAATCGAGCAAACGCTCGGGGGCTACTGACGAAGGGATGGATCTTAGACCCTGCGGGTAAGGACACCCCGTCTCAGGCCCAAAGTTAAGACCCGAGAAGGGAAGCTCTTGGAGTATTCTAGAAGGCCCACATGAAGCCCACCCGCAATGTCTTGCGGGGTAAGTTAGGAAACTTGTAACCGACATAGGGTTGGAGTTCGAGTCCTCTCCGGGTAGGGTTTGAGACCTGGCCGCCTATATAAGGCCAGGAGAACTACCGGAAGAGGACCAAGCAAGACCACACCACCAAATCCTTGAGCTTGAGATCGTACTCTCGACTTGAGCAACCACCATTGTAACGATCTATTCGATAATACAGATCGACAGAGGCAGGAGTAAGGGTTTTACCTCTACGAGGGCCCCGAACCTGGGTAAATCTTGCCCCCTGTTTAGCCGACGATCGTCACCAGCGCTCATGGGTTCTCCTATTCGAAACCCTATGGGTTCACCTGAGGGATTTGTTGAGTCACAGATTCGACACTGGGCACAAGTGTATGATAGAAATACGTTCTCTGCCCACATGAGCACTACCCAAAGAAGTGAAAGTATGAACAACGAATTGAAGATATACATTAGTATAAATATGACATGCTTACTTTTTTTCCACCATTTTGAGAGGCTTGTTGCGGATAAAAGATTTGAAGAGGTGAGGTGTGACTTCAAAGCAACACAAACAACTCCCAAAATAAAAACATAAGCTAGCTATATTTTAAGGCAGGCTGCAAATACATACACTCCTACAATTTTCAAGATGTTTCGGGAACAAGTGCTTAAGACCCTGAACTATGACACATTCATTTGTGATGATAGTGACACAGAGCATAAGGTTTACAAAGTAAATTTTCATGGAACACAACATGTGCATGTCGTCAGTTTTTTTCCACAAGAAGAAAAGATCAATTGCAGTTGCAAAAGGTTTGAATTTGAATGAATTCTCTACTGTCATTGCTTAAAGGTACTTGATATCTGTAATATCAAGCATATCCCTGAACAATATATCTTGAAAAGATGGAAAATTCGTGCCAAAGTTCTGGATATAACAGGCAATCGGAACCAACATGATGACCCAAGAGCAAAAATATCAAATCGATACAAGGAATTGTGGGCTCTATGATGGTTCAAGCTCCCTTTGTCCAAGTGTCGTTGGTGCCCTTCTTATACATGCGTTTGGACCTCCTTCCCGCTCACTTGGCGGGAAAGGGTTGCCACAAAGTGCCAAAGGGAGGAGCGTCTCGTACTTCTGCGCCTCCTCCGCGATCCTGGTTGCTGGGGGACAGCTCCACCATCCATGGTGTCACGGTGGGGGAGCCCAGTGACGCCGCCTTTGTTTTGTACCATGGTATTGGTCTTCTTGCACAAAAGGGGCAATCTTTGGGAACCCCTTTGGCCGCCGCAGTTGTCGCCCTGGCCTTTATACACCAGAATAGCAACTGCGGTCAAAGGGACTCTGTGGCGCCTCCGTCACCGCTCAGAGGAGCGATCGTCAGAGGCACGTGGGTTGCCTCCTCTTGAAGGGAGATATCCAAGGAGGGGGCGAAGGCGAAGTAGAGCCCCTCTCCAGGGCAAGATATCTAGCGGGCCTGGCCCACCTGGTGGGTGGGCCTAGGAAAGAGAGCTTCGCTTGGCATGGAAAAAGCTCTCGGCTATGGAGCTGCATACTGGGCTGGGCCGCAGCTGTCACCTCAGGGTACCCTGGTATCCAGAGGCCCGACAGACGATCCGAGGGTGGATTATTAGTCATAGATTCAGTTGGATGACAGTCTATGAATTATGTTGCAATGTCTGCATGAATCGCACAGTAATCATCATGTTATGCATATGCACTACGGTGCACCCTTTACACCTGTAAATCCCCCAGCTGTAACTTGTTTACCCAACATGTTATCTATCTGTTTCGAAGAGACAACACTTGTGAACTGTGGACCCCGGTTCATTCTTTTACACTGATAATACAACCACTGCAAACACGGTTTTCTTACTGCAATTATTGTTTTCCTCTCATTCAGTGCCATCACTGTTCTCTTTTCATTTACTACAAACAAGTACTATTTTCCACACTATACATCAAATCCTTTGTGTTAGCAAATCCGATGAGATTGACAACCTCACTGCTTCGTTGGGGGCAAAGTACTTTGATTGTGCTATCTAGATTCCACATTGCTACTGAGTTTGGTAGTGCGCCCTCCCAACATCAGATGTATTCAACATTCAGAAGTGATTTCTTTCTCCTACCGCTCGATTAAACCTCGGTTTCTTTCTGAGGGAAAACTTCCTGTTGTGCTCTTCATACCTTCCGCTTGGGGTTTCCCAGCGAGTGCACTCCTGCACCATCATACCTACGCGCACACCAACAACTCTAAACCTTTCACCACGATGGGGAATTTTCATGCATTTCGGTGCCCATTCCACTTCCATTGGACTGTGTTTTCCAAACCAATCGATTCCCACAATAGCATCATAATGATCTAGGGGCAGAAAACGAAAAGTGGTACAGAATGTGTGACCATTAGCTTTCCAATCAGCATCCTTCAGCTGAGTATCATAGAACAATAAGGATCCATTGGCCACCTTAACCGGCATGGGTTTCATCGCCTAATGCCCTTGGAACTTATCACACAAAGTTGAATCGATAAACGAATGTGCACCACGGGAATCAATCAAAACGGATTAGAGACACACCTTGGATATTCACCATGAACTGCAGAGTTTGTTCATTAGGTGTGTGGCCCGTGGCGGCAGCAGATAAGCACGTTGTCAATGACTGTTGCAAAGTGCCAGGAGGAGAATCAGTACACTTGTAATACTCATGTTCCTCGGACTGGAGATAATCCAACATTTTCTGCACCACATGTAACTGCATAGAACTCTTGCACATATGATCATGAGACCATTTTTCACCACACATGAAACACAAACCCTTAGCCTTACGGTAATTGTGCAATTGTTGCCAGCGATCCCACCATAGCAGGTGTTTCTTTGGATTGCAGGAGTTTTACACTCATCAGGAGCTTTTACAGCAGCTGGTTTGGAGAAGGCATTCCAATGGCGAGGTGCAGTCTGCTGATATGATGGCGAGGAAGGAGCAGAAACAACGACGAATCATTGTCCAATTATTTATACAGTAACGCCAATTCAATAGCGGCATCCAAATCAACAGGTTGCTGGATCGCTACCGCCATCCTAATAGCTGGTTTGAATCCCTCAATGAATCAAGTGGTGTAGTGCATCGAACAGGGAGACACTTCATATGCAGATAACAAATAACTGATCTAATAGTTCACAGAAGCGATCCACATAATCTAGCAGAGTGGTACTCCGAGAAATCTGAATGAGACGGTGTACCAGGGTGCAATGCTGATTGCGCTAAAATCGCACGAAAATAGTTGCACAAAACTCTAGCCAAGTTGCAGTAGGAATTCTTCGTAGGGCAGCTTCTAACCAACGGGCCACAGGACCTTCAAATTTGGTCGCAACATACTAGATCCACTGATGTGACGGTGTACCAAAACTGAAAATAATCCTCACATCTATCCAGCCATAAACGTGGATTGGTGCCATAGAATTGCGTCAATTCCATTTGTGGACCATTACCTAATACGTCAGCAGTATCCAAATAATTCAGTCCGTCAGGAATCGAAGAAGTTACCAAAGCTTGACCGGATCGCTTACCTCTTGCCGGAGGAGGGAGTATGGAGAATAGTCCTTCCCCCGGTTTAGCTTGTAAGTGAGGTGCCCATCGGGGTTATTCTTCGCGGTAGATATAGATGCGTCCACGGTAGGTTCAGTCGGAATCGCCGCCTTCGGATTCCTACCAAGGCCCGATGTAGTTGAAGCAGTCACCGCCGGTGAGCGCGGTCCTTCTATGCCCGTATTCCGCGTCGGCGACACTCCCCCAGATCTTATCTCGTCACGGATCTCATTAACTTGCTCCGTGATGGAATTGAACTTGGTGTTGATGGATTTGGAGAGCTTGTCCGAGAAGTCCGCCAGCTTCTGATCAAAGAGAGATTCGACCGTACCATGAACCAGGTTGTAGACGACTTCCGCTTCAGGCGGCAGATCCGCCATGGCAACAACTCGGCAGCCCAATTTGTACCGAGTATGGAAATAGTGGTGTAGCATATCCAAGATCTAAGAAGAATCTGATACCAAGTGTGAGAGGCAGTGGCTAGACCTAATAGATTACAAAGGGGAATATAATTCATGGATGGTGGTGATGCATGTAAAATGCATAGATGAATTTTGCATATTTTCACATGGTTTTCTATTACATATTGCATCATATAAGGGTATAACTCAATGTTTTATAGTATTTTGGGGTTAAATTACAAAGTCCCCCAACTTTTATGGAATTAACCCTGCCTGTCAGAAACCCCGTTTTCTATATTTTTGACGTTTCAGGGGGCATACTTCCGCGGAATCACCTGAAAATCTGCGGGGTCATTTTCTTGGAAGGAGAAGACTTTTGGGCGAATGATCCACGAGAATTGGGCAAGGAGGCCCAAAAGAGGACCCTCCACGTGGCCAGATTCCTTGTCCGCGTGAGAGGCCCCCTTTTGGCCCATGTGGCCCCAATTCCTTCCATCTTCGACTTACCGACTCCGTCTTGACCTAAAAACGACTATAAAAAGGGTCCCCCGTACCCTTACGGAGAGGAGCGCCGCCCAAACACCGAAACAAAGACCAGAAGTTATAGATTGGAGGGGGAAAACTCCGGCGGGGCGCCGCCGGTGTGATCTCCTACCCCTCCAACGTCATCTCCATCGACATCTCCAAGAAGAGGGAGTAGTCCACCCCAGGGCTATGGGTTTGTGGAAGTAGCACTTGCATCTCTCTCTCTATGTGCTTCACTAATTAGATCCGTATGAGCTGCCTCACATGATTACGGGCACCGTTGTAATTCCTATGTGGTGGATCTTTTCTATGAGTTATTGAATCTGAGATTGCAATTGCTTCTCTTCAGTTATTTGAGTAGATGTATCTTATGTACCCCATTCTTATTTGCTATCTTTGATCAATCTAGTTCTTGAGAGCGTGTGTGGGGTGATGGGTGCATTAGTTGGAGTAACGGGGGGTGGCTAGTGTTGTGAAAGTGACATAAGTTCAGCGATCCACTTAGGTTTTGTTAACCCTTTCTTAGTTACCTCACTAGGGATAAAAAGGAGTACCTTGTTACCGGGGATTTGAAGTGACACTAATCAATCTCCATGACTAGATCTAGCAAGTTCTTATTTCAACTTCATGTCACATTGCTTAAAGCTATACTCTGGTTTTTCCTTAATTATCGAGGTGTTATGATTTATTTCGCATCTTGGTGGAGTATAAGAGGGATCAATATGACCGTAGAGATCTCTATGCTAGAACGTGATGCCCATATGAAAGTACTCCATGTTAAACATGTTATTGTAATCTCACATGTAATTCTTTATGTCCACCGTCTACTACTTTATTTGAGAGAATCCAAGTGTGAAACCATGAACCCCGGTCCTATTTTAAATATAAGAAAACACTTTAGTTACTTTGCTGCAATTTACTTTACTTTCACTTTACTTTACTTGCATCTCCAATTCGAATTTACATTATCTCCATCACCACCTGCATCACAAAAATACAAAAATAATCCATTGCATATTTATTTTCTCATTTGCATTTAGTAGTAGATTTAATTATTGCACATTTACTTTCAGTTTTGCGGGCAATTTAGAAGTCTCACACCTTGTGCTTGACAACCACTTGGTGAGGTTCAGGGCACAAAATTCTCTACTTGTTTGCAGGATCCTGGAGGAAGCTTGTAAGACAACTGCTGAAATACTGGCTCCCCAAGAGTTCGATATAAACCCTCGAGTCACCCTCGTGGGGAAGAAGGTTTGCCACTATCTACACACTCTGCACTTGGAGTCTCAACCTAGCCATCAAGTGTTTTTCTAGCACCGTTGCCGGGGAGCCATAGGTGAAGGAGTTGTCCAAGGGAGCTCACAAGAAGTCTTCATCACCAACAAGGTGTGCAAACACCTAAGCTTGGGGAGGTTGCACCTACGTGAGTACTGTCCTTTCTATCTCCACCTTCTTTCAAGTAGATTGTTTTGTTTCTTGTCTTATTTTTGTTTTTTTGCTTTGTTTTGTATTGCATATTTTATTTTAGTTTGCATATTAGTTTTGCATAAAAAATTAAAAACTACATAAAAACTGTTAAAATGGGTGATAGAACTAAATTAAGTGACTACACAAATACACCCAATGACCAATTCATTGCTAGGCCAATTACTACACCTGAAATACAAGCTGAAAGCTATGAAGTAAGTCCTAGTTTATTGAATTTAATTATTAGAGAGCAATTTGGTGGTAGTGCTATGGAGGATGCCTCTATGCATCTTCATGATTTCATGGAAATATGTGATATGCAAAAATTTAAAAATGTGGAAAGTAGTGTTTTAAAACTGAAATTATTTCCTTTTTCACTTAGAGGAAAGGCTAAATAATGGTTACTTTCACTACCTACAGCTAGTATAAAGTCTTGGGATGATTTAAAAGAAGCTTTCATTAAGAAATATTATCCTCCCGTTAAAATTTTGCAAAATAGGAATAATATCCTCTCATTTAGGCAAAATGATAATGAACATGTAGCCATGACATGGGATAGAATTAAATTAATGCTTAGAACATGCCCATCACATGGAGTAAATGAATGGACCATAGTACACTCTTTTATAATGGTCTAAACTACATGTCTAGAAATATACTTGATTCTGCTGCTGGAGGTGCCTTTATGAGTAAAACTGTAGGTGAGGCTAAGAGCGTATTAGAAAGCATATTGCAAAATTATAGTCAATGGAATACTGAAAGAGCACCCAATCCCACTAAGAAAATAAACTCAATTGAAGAAACCAATGATTTGTCTTCTAAAATGGACACTATTCTTGCTTTTATTAATAAACAAAATATGGACAATGTGCCTTTGCAGGAGCTAGTTGGTAGTAATTCTGAAAGTGTGGATGTTAATTTCGTTAGGAATTATGGTAGCAATGGTTTTGTTAATGCTTACAATTCATATAGTAAAACTCCTTATGTGCCAAATAAACCTTTTGTTCCATATCCTAATGCTAATGAAAATAAGTGGAAGCCTTCTAGTGAAATTTCTGAATCTAATAAATTGCTTATGGAACAAGTTGCTAGTCACAATGCTATGATACATGAGTTAAATAAGTCTATTGCATCCATTAGTAGTGATATTAAAGGATTGCAACTTCAATCTTCGAATTTAGATAAAGCATTGTCAAAATTAGATGATAATCAAGCAACTCTATTAAGCATGTCAGCAGTAAACCCACAAGCACAACCTAGTGTAGGAATGAATTCTATTACTATTGCTGCTCCTATTATTGAAAATATTGATCATATTGCTGAGAATACAAGTGAGCATGTCCCTACTATCTTAGAAGAAACTTTGAATGAAATAGTGAAGTACCCTGAATATTTACTTCCATATATGTCTTATCTTGCTAGCAAAGATGAAATTAGTCCTCATGAATCAAGCATGCTAGCTAAATTAGAGAGTAAAGTAGAGGAAATTATGATGCTTACTGAAATTAAGGATCCATTCCTTGATTTAGAAAAAAGTAGATTGCAATAACTTATTGCTACTCTACAAAAATTTGCTAGTGATCCCACTATAAATGTTAATCAACCTGGCTTTGGATCTTATATTGCTAATCATGTCTTGCAAGAAAAAATTTCTAGGTACAAGAATGAGGCCATGATACCTCCTAAGCTTGGGGATGCGTGGACCCCCAAGGTGCTAGTTTCAATTGGAAAAGAAATTCACCATGCTATGTTAGATCTAGGTTCTAGTGTATCGGTACTCTCTAAAGAATTATATGAATTGCTAGAACTAGAAAATTTAGAAAAGTGCTCAAGTGAATTTGTTGATGGAGGGATGATAACTCGGTAGGCTGACGCCAAGGTGTAACTCGGCCCAAAGGGAGCTGCGCAAGACCCGGCTTAGGAAAGAAGAGTTTCTAGAAGGCCCAAGAGTGTAGGCCTCGCAACCCGGATTGTGGGTTTCGATAAGGAAACTTAGGATTTGTAAGCGGTACCCGGGTAGGACTCCGAGTCTGCCTTGGATAGGAAGCCAGGGGGTCCAGATATTATATAAGCCGGCCCCTAGGGTTAGATTAGACACGAGACACACGAGATTCACTAGCTATTCGAGTATCCTTTGTAATACCAGAGTTGAGATAATAAGATCTAGATCGGAGACTCGGCGACTTGATTGCCGGCTACCATATTGTTTCATCACCATGATTTCCCCTGAGCAAAACCCTCTCCCAAACACCAGAGTCGATTTACCCCAAGATAAGTTACCCCTGGTAACGTCTGCCGTGATTATCCCACGACAGTTGGCGCCCACCGTGGGGCCTACGTCCAAGGGTGTTTACGTCACGGGAGAAGCTCGGGAGAACATGAAGAACCTCGTCGTCGGCGAGATCTACACCAACCCCGAAGGAGAGAAGATGGTGGACGATTTTGGCTGGGGGCCAGAGTCGGATCTGCTCGAATCCGGATCTGTCGTCACGATCGGCCGGGTCAACATCTTCATCGGCATGGTACGTACGTCCGGTTCAATCCCTGATGATTTCAATTATGATTATGTGTCAGGAGAAGCGACCTGCGTACAGTCGGATGGAGAAGAATCGGTCGAAACTGTGGATCCGATAGAAGAGCCCACCACGAAGAGAGAACAGCCGGAGGAGCCGGCATGGACCCCGCGTGGCCGGGTCATGAGAGAAGATGATACCGAGTCTATCCTGCACTTGCTGGAGGACCGGTACGAGGAGGATAGCTGTGATGAGGAAGAGTACGAATCTTCACCAGGCATCGCGCGCCAGGTCGCGGTCTACACGGCCCCTGCAACCAATCTTAATCAGGGGGACGTGACTACGGCCGCGGTTGGAGCGGCGCGAGCGCTAGCCCAGCAGCCAAATCCGGTTGACGGAAATCCGGTTCTGACCCGGGTCGACGGAGAATCGTCCTCGGTCACTAGCCGGGCAGCGGATAATGAGTTGCAAGCGAATATGTTTGGATTCATGACGAACAGGACGCCAGGGGCGGGTCCCTCAAACCCACAACACCCGGCCCTGTTCAGTAATAACCTGATCCTGGATCCCATGGTGCTAGCTACGGTGATAACCCCGGAGAACGCAGCAGCACGTGCTAGGGATCTGGATGTAGCCCGCCGTGCATTAGAGCAGCAAAGTAGAGAAGTGGAAGCAGAAAAGTAAAGGGTAGCCACGCGCCGACGCGAGCTGGAAGCGTTGGAGAACCGGCTCCTGGTTGAGTCAACTAGGATGCATCAGAGATACCAAACAAGGTTACCAGCCACGGGTGGAGTTCTAAACCCGGCCGTGCTGTTCACCACCGCCCAGGATCAGCCAATCCCGGCCGCGAATCAAGAAACTGTACATCAGCCCGCGACCGGAGGAGGACAGCCGGCAAACGTACAAGCCGGGTTACCCACGTTGCAGACAGGGGCTGCAGCTGGTAATGCAGCGCCACCACCGCCACCATCACGATTTCGTACGCCACCAGGTCACTTCAACAACCCAATGGATAATGTATATGCGGCAACATTGGCGTTGGATCGAATCCCCGTAAGAGAGTCACCCCATGCGGAGGAGACCCGGCGGGCGATAGATTTATTACGCACGGCAGTGGCTCAGCAAGTCAATTACCCGGATAATAGGAGTGGAATGCATGGAACGCCGTATATCAGCCGGCAACATGGCAATACCGGTAATATTCAGTCAAGTTCAGCGCGACGGAGGGCAGAGCAGCAGCAAATGCCGCCTCCTCCCCGCGTCCAAGCAGCACCAGCAGCATCAGCAGCACAAGCTATTGTGGATAGTTCCAGAGCCAGGCGAGCCGCGGCCGGGTCTGCGGTACACGGGCCTGCGGCAGCGCCGCGCCCAGCCGCGCCCCCCGCAGGATCGCATGTTTCCCGAGTGAGGCCAGTACTGACTAATCTCGCTGGGCCAAAGTGTCTGTCGGATAATATCAGGGCTGAGCCTTACCCGGATAAATTCAAGGAACCGGGTAAAGTGGTGAATTATGAGCCGACTATGGATCCAGAAACATGGTTGAGCAGTTATGAGATGGCTATGTCGATTCGCAACGCATCTGAAAATCTTCAAGCCAAGTTCATGTACTTAATGATGTCAGAAGGAGCAGCAAAGTTGTGGTTCAACAATTTACCTGAAGGATCTATCAAATCTTGGAGTGAATTGAAAACTGCGTTTATCAAGCACTTTCACGGAACATGCAGGAAGTTGTTTACTATCGACGATCTAGAACGGTGTGTGCAAAAGAAGGGAGAATCGGCGCGTAGTTGGGTGCGCCGAGTTATGGAGATACTTCATTCATCTACAGATATTCAGCCAAAGGATGCGTTGCAAGCTATGGCGAAGACATGCAAGTATACACCTTTAGTGCAAAAGCTAACTCGCGTGAAATCCAGTCGGAATGCTTCAGAAGTTACTATGGGAGAATTGATGGACGCATGCAACAAGCATGCTGCTACGGATACTACAAAAGAGGATGTTGATGACAAGAAAGCAAAAGCAAACACAGGTAATAATGGAAGAACCGGCAATGGCTCTACGCCGGGTAACCATGGAGGAAATAATGGAAACAACCAGAATAAACGCCCGTTTGAGGGGAATTCCGAGTTTGTCGCCAGCACAGAAGCCGGGTCTTCGAGACCCAGAGCAGAAGGAAATTTCAACGGAGGAAACTTTAATGGAGGAAATTACCAGGGTCCGCCAAGGCCGGGAAACCACTGGGATGTCTACAAGATGTCGTGCCCGCGACACAGCAGGAACGGTAGACCGGCTAACCACTCATTGGAGCAGTGTGTGGATTTACAGAGATGGAAGAACGAAGAAATAAACAAAGCTATGCGAGGTGCAGGCCGGGGGGAGGACCGGGTCCGGGTGGAAACCCGGGCAACGGCCCACCCCCAGCAGGCAACCCAGGAGGCGGAAACCCGGGTAATAACCATGGAGGAGCTGGAGGTTTCCAGGCCAACCCCAAGCAATTGGGCCAGTACCACGTTCACACCACGGGAACTTCCAACAAGGATAGAAAGATATTGAGAAAGGCAGTAAACTCGGTTTCCTCGGCTGTCCCGAGGTACCTGAGGTGGTCGGAGCAAGATGTAACATGGAGCAGAAGAGATCACCCGGAAAGGATAGAACACCCGGGAGTCCTAGCATTGGTGGTTGCGCCACAGGTTAATGGTTATGAGCTGAAAATGGTCCTAATGGACGGCGGAAGTAGCATCAACATCTTATATTGGGAAACTTTCCTACGTATGGGCCTCAAGGAGTCTCAGCTACAGAAAAGTTCAACAGTTTTTCACGGGATTGTGCCGGGTCACTCGGCGTGTCCTAAGGGAAAGATTACCTTGGAGGTTGCGTTTGGAGAATCAAAGGATAATTTCCGGGTGGAGTGGCTCACGTTCGAAGTGGTAAAGTTGCGCAGCCCCTATCACGCATTGTTTGGAAGGCCGGCTTACGCCAAGTTCATGGCCAGGCCGTGTTACGTATACCTACAGCTAAAAATCCCGGGTCCCAAGCAGACCATCACCATACATGGAAGCCGGGATATAGCGGCTGAGTGTGACGAAGGGGACGCGGCGATGGCGAAACAAGCTTGCAGAAAGGAGGAGCTCAAATATTATCGGTCTCAAGTAGACCCGGATGACAGAACAGCGTTAAAAAGGCCGAATACGGAGGATGAGCGAGCAAAATTCAAGGCAGCACAGGATACCAAGATGGTGGCTTTTATCGAAGGTGATCCCTCTAAGCAATTTGCTATAGGGTCTAACTTGGACAATGAGCAGGAAAAAGCACTCGTGGAGTTTATTCGTTCAAATCAACATGTTTTCGCTTGGACGCCCAGCGATATGCCGGGTATCCCTACGGAGTTGGGGGAACATAGCTTGCATGTTGATCCCAAGTCTAGGCCCGTGAAGCAGGGCCTAAGAAAAATGAATGAGGAAAGAAGAAGGGCTATAGGGGAAGAAATTGCTCGGCTATTGACAGTCGGCTTTATCATGGAAGTATTTCACCCGGACTGGTTGGCAAACCCGGTTCTCGTGATGAAAAAGAGTAATGAGTGGAGGATGTGCATAGATTACACGAGTCTCAACAAGCACTGTCCAAAGGATCCGTTTGCCCTCCCAAGGATTGATCAGATTATAGATGCAGTGGCTGGAAGTGACCTATTATGTTTCCTGGATGCATATTCCGGGTATCATCAGATCAAGCTCAAGAAGGAAGATTGGGAGAAAACATCGTTCATAACCCCTTTTGGGGCCTTCTGTTACAAAACCATGACTTTTGGGCTAAAGAATGCTGGCGCAACTTATCAGAGGTGCATACAGAAGTGCTTTGAGGACCAGATTGGGCGCAATGTTCACGCCTATGTGGATGATGTGGTGATCAAGACCAGGAAAGCGGAAACATTCACTGATGATCTAAAGGAAACATTCAAGAATTTGCGAAGGTATCAGATGAAACTTAACCCTACAAAGTGCGTGTTTGGAGTTCCAGCAGGAAAGTTACTCGGATTCATTGTTTTAGAGAGAGGAATTGAGGCAAACCCGGACAAAATCAAAGCTATCCAGAACCTGAAAAAGCCGGAAAACCTGAAGCACGTTCAGAAGCTCACAGGGTGCGTGGCAGCGCTGTGCCGGTTCATATCCAGACTCGGAGAAAAGGCAATACCCCTGTACCGGCTCTTGAGGAAATCTGATAAGTTTGTTTGGGACCAAGAGGCGGATGAAGCGTTCGAGGCATTAAAGAAGCAGTTATCTGAGGTACCAGTTTTAGCAGCCCCGGGTCCCAAAGAGCCCATGCTACTGTACATTGCGGCTGGGCCCCGGGCGGTTAGCGCAGTGGTTGTTGTCGAGCGCAAAGAGGATGAAAAAGATCACCCGGTCCAGAGGCCGGTTTATTATGTCAGCGAGGTACTATCAGAGGCAAAACAGCGCTACCCACATTGGCAGAAGTTGGTTTTCGGGGTCTTCATGGCCAGCCGGAAATTGAAACCTTATTTTCAGGAACACCCAATAACAGTGGTTAGCTCTATACCAATGTCGGACATCATCAGAAACTCGGACGCAACAGGTAGAATAGCCAAGTGGGCCATCGAGATGGGAGATTATCATATCAACTACGAGCCCAGGTCAGCAATCAAGTCTCAAGCTT
Organism: Alopecurus myosuroides; assembly: GCA_028641055.1. Classification (NCBI taxonomy): domain Eukaryota; kingdom Viridiplantae; phylum Streptophyta; class Magnoliopsida; order Poales; family Poaceae; genus Alopecurus; species Alopecurus myosuroides. Next base: position 235,491,745 of record CM054058.1, on the reverse strand, counting down.
AAGTTGATTTCATTAATGATTGGACTCACACTAGCATGCCCACAATGACACCAAGTTCCGAGTCTTGGGTAATGCACTTTGATGGTTCCAAGCAATACGAGGGATCAGGAGCTGGAGTGGTACTCACATCACCTAAAGGAGATAAACTGAGCTACGTGTTGCAAATCCACTTTGATTGCTACAACAACGTGGCCGAGTATGAGGCATTATTGCATGGATTAAGAATAGCCAAGGAGATGAACATCAGGCGGATATGATGCTATGGAGATTCAGATCTTGTGGTGCAGCAGGTCTCAGGAACCTGGGACAGGAAGGATGCAACTATGGCAGCATATCGTAGAGAGGTGGACAGGGTCGCCGGGTGTTTTTCCGGGTATGAGGTGGAGCATGTTGACAGAAGAAAGAACGAGGCAGCAGATGCGCTCGCAAGACTCGGCTCGCGCAGAGAGCCGGTTCCACCCAATGTTTTCCTGGACGAGCTATGGCGGCCATCAGTTAAAACCGAGTCTGAGGAAGAGGTGGCTAACAAAGACCCGGATTTGGAGCTCGTGGCCACAATACGCGCTGTTCCCGAGTGGACAGAGCCGTTTCTGGCTTACCTATCACGGGGCGAGTTACCACAGCAAGAAGTATTAGCAAGGCAAATTCTGAGGCGAGCAAAAGGCTATTCCATCATCAATGGGGAGTTATAGAAAAGGAGTGCTGCAGGAGTATTTTTGCGCCGTGTAGCGCCAGAAGAAGGCCGGCAGATCCTGAAAGAGATCCACGAAGGAGATTGTGGGCATCACGCATCCACAAGATCCCTTGTGGCCAAATCATATAGACACGGTTTCTTCTGGCTGACAGCCTTAGCAGACGCGGAACGCTTGGTGGCAAGGTGCGATGGATGTCAAAGGTACGCTCGCCAAATCCATGTGCCGGCTATGGAGTTGCAAACAATTCCTTTAACCTGGCCGTTTGCCGTTTGGGGTATGGACATGGTTGGCCCCTTTCACATGTCACCTTGAAAAAAGACACATCTCTTGGTGGCTATCGATAAATTTACCAAGTGGGTTGAAGTTATGCTAGTTACCAATTGTGAAGCAATTACGGCAGTCAAGTTCCTGAAAAGGATTATCCATCGGTTTGGGTATCCTCACAGCATAATAACAAACAATGGAACCAACATGTCCCTTGGTGAGATGGAGAAATTCTGTGGGAACAATGGGATCCGGCTTGATATAGCTTCAGTAGCCCATCCACAAGCTAATGGGCAAGTGGAAAGGGCAAATCAGGAGTTACTCCGTGGATTAAAACCACGACTGCGAGTCCCGTGCATCAGAGCTGCTGGCGCATGGGTTGAGGAGTTACCATCAGTGGTGTGGGGAATTAACACCACACCTAATAGATCTACTCAGATGACACCATTTTTTATGGTTTATGGTGCAGAGGCGGTATTGCCGAGTGATATTATCCATGACTCGCCTCGAGTGTCATCTTACGTCGAGGTGGAGAACGAGAAGACCCGGCAGGACGCCGTGGATATGTTGGAAGAACACAGGGAACAAGCTTTGGAGAGATCAGCCATATATCAGCAGGATCTGAGGAGATATCATAGCCGGCGGGTTAAAACCCGGGTCTTCCAGGAAGGGGACCTGGTTCTGCGCCTGGTATAGTCAAAGGAAGAAAAACACAAGCTATCGCCACCATGGGAAGGACCGTTCATTATAAGCCGGAATCTGCACAATGGGTCGTATTACTTGGTAGATGCAAGAGAAGAGTCGGCTACCGTCAATGACACCGCTCATACAACTACATCTATGCAAGAAACAGAGAGACCATGGAACGTGGCTCAGCTGCGTCCCTACTACACTTAGAATAGACTAGATTCACAAGTGGAATTACACGATGTAACAGGCAGCAGGTTTCAGACGCACTCTTTTCCTATCCAGGGTACCTAAGGGGACTGGAGGGTTTTTAATGAGGCGGCCTACTGACCCAACTTTTCTCATATCAATAAAGAGATGGTTAAACAATATTTTGTTCTTTTTTGTATGATTTTTGTCAAGTTTTTATATTCGTGTTGTTTTTCTATTTCTTTCCCAGGTAAGTATTATTTGTTGTTCTTAGTATGTTAGCTTTTTTTAGTAAATTGCATATATCTAGGTCTTGGGGGCTGATTGCTTGAATAGCACAGTTACAAACTCAAAGACCCGGCCGTGATGCCATTGAGTTATAAGGGCTGATTACTTGTAATAAGTACGGCTGCAAGCTTATAACCGGACAATAGAGCCAATTTTTCTTGACTTTTCTTGCTTAAGCTCGATGTGACTCGCACAAAAGTGGCATGCTTTGCTAGCGTATAACCACAATCAGCCATGATGCCCAATGGGACTTGCCTGACCCTGTCTTTATACAGCTATAGCAGCATTGATCATCCACGCGAAAGCCGGCTTATAGTAAAAGAAGGTCAAAAGGGTCATCTAAACCACAAGTTATGCAGAGTACAAGGCTAACACCCGGAAACTCAAGATATATTAAGCATAACTTCAAACATATGCGAGCAGCTCTAGGTTTTGGGCCTTAGCTAAACAATTTGTTCTTCTAAAAAATCCAACACCCTAGACTCGGAAATTCGGGTCTTGGGGACTGGGGAATTTGAAAAAAGAAGCAAATTTTCTAGCTATTCAGCTCAAAAACCCCAAAATCCGAGTCTTGGGGACTTGGGGACTTAGAAAAAGTCCACTTGTCAAAACCCATGAGACCCGGAAACCGAGTCTCGCAGAAGGAACCATAGCGAAAGTCGGAAAATTAGGAATGAAAAAAGCTCAAAGTTAAGAAATATCAAATTCACGCAAAGGCCAGAAGGACCATGAAAGATATTAAGGTTTTAAATGTGTTACAAACCAGGATAGTAGTATCATAAAGTGCACAAACGCACTATCAAAAGAATAATTGTTTTAAAAGGCCCATTGGCCGAATGAAGTGTTTGAGACAGTAGCATGTAAAAGTTCACTCGGCCTCCTGGGTCGAGTCGTCCATCTTGCCCTTGCCCTTGGCAGCCGGGTCCTGGTCCTTGACTTGTCCTTCAACGGTCTTTGCGGCAGCAGCATCCGGGTCAGCAGCAGTGCCGGCGCGCGCGGGAGGAGGAACAACCGGCGTGGAGGTAGTGGGCGCAGTGTCGGCCTTGGCCTTTTTCCTCGCGGCCTCTTCCCTCGCCTGGGCAGCTTCCGCCTTCCACCGTGCCAGCATGTCATACGGCTTGGGAGGATCCGACTGAATGGGCTTATCTTCAGCATCATAGGGGGTAACAATCCGGCTGACATCCAGACTGTCGGCAATCAGGCTAGCCGAGTGTCGAACCTGTGTTTGGATGGCCTTGAAGTTTTTGGCTGAAAACCTGGAGCCATCAGTATTGAACTCTGGAAACCCGCCAATGAGCTTTGCCGGCTCAAGTTTGGGAAAATACGCCTTAGCCAGAGCAAGCCCCCGGGTTACTCCAACCCGGCATGACGAGCGTTTCCAGTGCTCGATCCACTCGGGGATGGTGGAGCACGCATCAAGCAGCGTGCTCAAACCACCACGCCCAGTACCCGGCCACTTCAAGGCTTGAAGAACCCATTTGGTGCCGGCACAGAGTTGCCGGATGGTGCTCTTTATAGTCTTCAGCTTTGCTATATCATCTTGATCCGGCATTTCATCATCCGGCCCTAGAGACAAACAGAACAGTGCAAATAAGAAATTCCGAGTATTTATCAGAATGAAAATCCGGGTTACGATTAGTGAGTCGGGAATCCTTACCAATCAAAGCACGGTAAGTGTCAGTAATCCGGGCAGATAGCTGGGTCAGCTCATCTTCTGCAGCGTGGGCTCTATTCCTATACTTTCTCGCCAGCTTCCCCAGCTTCTTGGCATCAACCTCAACCGATTCACGCAGCTTCGTCTCCACCTCGAGGAGTTTGTTGGTTTTAGCCAACACTTCCTCAGAGTGGGTTACGTATGCCTGCGTAGGAAACATAAGGAAGTGTTAGTCGGACAAAGCAAAAAGGAGAATCAGTCGGATATGCTATGAAAGTTCCAAGTAAATTATGCATAAGTTCATTCGGAACTTGGGGACTAGACAGATATACAAGCAATATTAAGTTCAAATTACCTCGTGCTTGGCTATTAAGGCCTCCAGAATGCCTTCTTCATCAGCTCTCAAGGTGTGAAGAGCATCCAGCATCTAGGCAAAGCTCATATCCTCAGGTTTGGTGCCGGAAGAGCCGGCGGCTTGGTTGCTTGGAGGAGTCTTTTCCGGCTTTGGGGGTGATATCTGGGTTGCCTGGGTGTCGGGATTGGGAGTACCCATCCTTGCGCCCAGAACCTCGACATCGTCGTCCCCGGGTCCATCTGAGGGCTTGGGAGACCAGGCTTCCTGCCTGGTCGAGTCTGTCAGTGGGTCTTGTCCTTGATCTTCTTCTTCAGCACCGCCAGTCGCGGCGTTGATATTGTCAACCGGATCTTCAGTCTCCCGGTTATCCATATCCATGTTGTCCGGGTCACTGATCGAGACCTGGGCACTAAGGAAAGTAAAAGAAATAGTTAGTACTGATGAGTAAAAGTTATCGAAAGAACCAGTATATCGGATAGCAAGAAATATGGCTTACCCAGTGTTTACCACGAATTCCGGTGGAAGTTCGTTGCTAGACCCGGACGAGGCTGACAAAGATTGAGAAAGTGAGACTCGGAGTTTCCCGCGCAAGGGGTGATTGGGAGAAGGACATCTTTGAAGTGAATCGAAAGGATAAGATTGGGAAGTACCGGAGCGGTGGACTGGGGACGTTGGGATACCCGGGTTGAGGGGATCCTCACACGGCGAGTTCCGGGTTACCCTGCGCTTGGCTGGAGGTGGGTCCTTCAAGTGTGGTGAATTGGATAATTGTTGATTAAGCTCACGCATATTAGCAAAAGAATACGGCTTTGAAGACATGGAGGAATAGGGAACCTTGAATACAACCCCTCGGGGTTTCCTCTTAGCCCCAGCCACAGCTTCCGGTTCTGCCTCCTCCTCGTCGCTCTCGGTTTCCTCCGGGTCTTCCTTGTCGTCCTTGTCCTCCCTATCCTCCATTCCTGAGAAGCATAGTACACAGTCGGAAAAAGAAATGTGTGGGAAACAAGTTAACAGAAAGTAAAACGGGTGAAACCCGGATGATACCTCATCGGTGTCAGCCGGCTCTTCTTCCTCTTCCGGGTTTTCGGAGGTAGGGGGAGTCTCGATGTTCCAGAAGTCGCTGCCTGCCTAAAATAAAGATATGACAGAAAGGGTTAGTGATTGCATCAAGTAAAAGCACAAATGTAGAAGAGTAAGTGACGGATCTTACCGCGGGAGCCGGATTTTATCGGGTGTATGGCTCTAACCCGGCTATATTCCGGATCACTTCCAATTTCTCAGTAAGGAAACTTTTGATGATCTTGTTCGTATCACCAGCCGGATAATTCCTCGAAGAGTAGCGGAGCGCATCCGTAACATGTCCGGAATACTCAGACATCAGCTTAGGCCGGATGGAGTTGGGCTGGATTCGGAAATCTACCCAGGTCTTAACTAAATTAAGCCCAAGGAGACCATGGGCGGAAAGGGCATCTATCTTGGCTAAGAGGGGCTGGATGGACTCTCTGTCCGACTCAGAGGCGAAGGCGTTAAAAGTATCGGAGAGATCAAGGAGCCCCTCGGAGAAACCCGGCAACCTCTTTTCGCCGGGTGGGGAGATGTCCCGGCAGTAGAAGAAGGATTTTTGCCAGTGCTTAACATGAGAGTTAAGGCTCAGAGTCGGTATTGGCGAATTCTTTCGCCGTTGGATAGAAACTCCGCCGCAGGCCAAGAGGGCCCCGTCACCGCTTTCGCGGCACGGTTTGCATTGGAACAGTTCCAGGAATAAAGCAAGGTTCGGGGGGTGCACAGGTATGATTCACAGAGGACTATGAAGTGGGTTATATTTAAAATAGAGTTAGGCCCTATGTCAAAGACTCAGAGGCCATAGTGGCTAAGAAGTTCACGAAAAAAGGAGTGACCCGGGGGACGGAATCCCCGGATCACGTGCTCTACGAAACAGATTACCTCATCCGGACCAGGGGAGGGCCGGGTCTCATCTCCCGGAACTTGCCAGTGGATCTCCTTCTGAGAAGGGAGGACGCCGGACTCGGCAAGTTCATCTAGCTTCGCCTTGGTCACGGTGGACCGTGCCCAGTTGGCCGATATGGACTGAGTCGGCCTTGGCTTTGCCGGCTGTTTTCCCTTGTTCTTGGGTGCCATGGGTGCAGTCTACAAAAAAAGAGATAAAAGGTGCAGAGTATGAGTAATTAAGACCCGGAAAGGGGTTGATTATCCGATTAACAAAAGAGCAGTTAAAAGACCCGGAATTTACAGGTTATCCGAGTATTATGAGACAGTTACGAAATTTTTTGACAGATTGCATCTAGGCAAAGAAATTTATGGAGGAATCTGAGGGGAAACTTATGACCGTAAGAGATAAAGGATTGCTACCAAGCCTAGCTTAAGTGGTTGGATGAGAAAAAAGTAGGGCATGAGATCCAAATCGATGCGAAGCAAGAAGGTTACCTACGAGTTGACCTAGATCTAGCTTAATTCGAGCAAAAAGCTTGAGGATAAGATTCATGGAGGAAGAAGGCTTATCGGCGAGATCTGGAGGAGATTGCGGCGGCGGCAAATGGCGCAGCCGCGGTGACCTGCGGGTTCTTCCGGCGGGCAGCTGCGGGCGCGGTGGCGGTGCTTGACGGCGGCGCGGCACGAGTGGAGGCGGAGCGCAGGCGGCGGCGGCTCGCTTTCGGCTACTCTCCGGTAGGCTCCGTGGCGGCGCGACGGCGAGCTCGAGCAAGGGAGTGTCAATGGAGGTTGGAGGCGAAAGGGGCGAGTGAGATGAGGAAATGGACCGTTAGGTTTACGTTACCCCTAGGGCACCTATTTATAGGTGCGGGTGGGGAAACCTAGGTTAAGTGAGCGGGATCCAAAAATTTCGGGGCAGGATACCCGCCCGGATTTTTTGGGATAGGCATTAAAGTACCCGTGCGTGATATCCGGAAAGGATCAGAAGCAAATCACTTCCGCAATATTCGGACTGATTAGCGAGCGGAGTGAGCCGGGTCTTCTGTGTTTTCCTCGGGATATTGACCCGGGAAAATGAAAGGGGATTCGGAGAAAGCCGGGTTGCTATATGGACCACCAATGGAGTTAGGCCTAGCTGTTTATCAAAGCAACCTAACCCGGCCCCTTGTGAATTTGTATGTTTGTTATTTTTGCAGGGAATAACATGCGCTTCAAGGAGGATCCCGTGAAGCCGAAGCTATTCTGGGGACTACTGATGGAGGGATGATAACTCGGTAGGCTAACGACAAGGTGTAACTCGGCCCAAAGGGAGCTGCGCAAGACCCGACTTAGGAAAGAAGAGTTTCTAGAAGGCCCAAGAGTGTAGGCCTCGCAACCCGGATTGTGGGTTTCGATAAGGAAACTTAGGGTTTGTAAGCGGTACCCGGGTAGGACTCCGAATCTGCCTTGGATAGGAAGCCAGGGGGTCCGGATATTATATAAACCGGCCCCTAGGGTTAGATTAGACACGAGACACACGAGATTCACTAGCTATTCGAGTATCCTTTGTAATACCAGAGTTGAGATAATAAGATCTAGATCGGAGACTCGGCGACTTTATTGTCGGCTACCAGATTGTTTCATCACCATGATTTCCCCTGAGCAAAACCCTCTCCCAAACACCAGAGTCGATTTACCCCAAGATAAGTTACCCCTGGTAACGTCTGCCGTGATTATCTCACGACATTTGTCCTTGATGATAACTCTACTAAACATGCTATAGGACAAGTAAAAGATGTTATGATTGAATTGCACATGACTTTTGTACCCGTTGATTTCATTATTATGGATATGGGGGATAAATCCCCTAGTCCTATTATTTTGGGTAGACCTTTTCTTCGTACTACAGGTGCAATCATAGACTCCAAGAAAGGGAATTTCAAGTTTCAGTTCCCTCACAAGAAAAGCATGGAGCACTTCCCAAGGAAGAGGGGCACGCTGAAGAACAAGCTCCCTCATGAGTTTTATCCCTCTTGATTATCAAGTAAGTAAAGCCTAGCTATATGGCTATAAAGAAAGCGCTTTACGGGAGGCAACCCGGTTGTTTTTGTTTGGATTTTTCTAGTGTCCTCTTGCTGTCTCAAGAGATTAGTTTTTTTGTTTTAATTCTGGAGTTTTCAATAAAGAGTCAAGTCAAACCCATTTGGACTTATAAGTTGCTATCCTAGTGCATGAAATTTCTGTTTCAGCACGAGTCTGCTCACCGTATGATTTTACGTTTTTTATTGATATGTCGGATTGAGCTAATTTTTTTGTATGTTCTGCAACTTTTCGACCTCTGTAAGAAAAAAAATTGGCTTAATTTTTTGACGAGTCTAGCTTAGGGAAAAACGTTCGTTTTGTTCCTGTTGCTTTTCTGGACAGATTCTGCCTTCTTTTGTTTTATGCACTCTTTGGGCTTGGGAATCGAATTTCCATGATTCTTTCAAGCAATATAGTGAACATACAACATAATTAACCTTATTGTCTATCTACTAGAGCATTTGATTTGGAATTTTGCACAGCAAGCATGTGATTTGTTTATCCTTGCAAATCTCACCCCACGGAAAAAGAATGGGAGAAACATGTTTTGTGAAGTTTTTTCACAGGGAATAGAGGAGCTGCGCCTCAAGACATCCAAGAATGGTAAAAGCCATAAGCTTGGGGATGTGATGAACACCCCACTGGAGCTACACTCTTTTGGTTAGCACACGTCTACTTTCTGTTTTTCTAAGCAAAGCATTTATCGTAGAGACTTGAAGCGTCTAGTTTTTGTTTTTATTTTTGTTTTGATAAGACCACCACCATCATTTTATATGAGATTGAGCTACTGGAGTTTGGGGTTGGAATGTATTGGATGCTAGTATTATTACTTGGAATAGGGATGCCATGGTTGATTTGAAGAGCTACATATGTTTGCATGATTTATAGCCTTTTTATGTGTAGAAATTTGCAATAATGTTGTCTTGAGCTATCTCTTATTCATGTCCTTGATGTTAATTGCTGGTTTATTTAGTTTGTCACGAAATGAGTAGTTCTATGGACATATGCATGCATAGTAGCTGGTCAACTATCTCCCTCTTGCTAGCCCAAAAATTTAAAAATTCCAACAAGTAAAAACTTGTTTCCAACACTCCTTAGCCAAGTATTTCCAGTGAGTCCACCATATCTTCCCATTAGCTTCATTGCTATTCCGAGTATGTTCACCATGTTATTGTGTTATTTATGTTCTAAATTAAGATATTCACTTTATTAATTGTCATGGGTTGAACTTGGGATAGGACTCTCACGAACTTTTGAAGGCACACTTTACTTTTTATGCATCTAATAAACATGACCCAATAATGGGAGCCACAAGTTTTGCGTTTGACAAGTGTGTGGTTGGGAGCTAGCTATAAACGTGTATCACCGTAAAGCTTTCAACATTGCACAAAAAATTTACATTTGGTTGATATCATGTACTTTTGTTTTTGGACTCCTGCCATGCCGAAATGAAATAGAGGAATAGTAAGTTTTGATGAGTAAGTATCTATATGACTAGAGAAACGCATTGGGCCGCTAACCCAAGCCATGCTTTATCATGGTGGAAATTTACTTACAGCTTGAGTGACTCTACAACACATCCTATAATAAAATAATAAGCTATGCATAATAGTGAATGAAAATAAAAAGGATGATGAGTCTACTCCGTTTGTTCATCTTGTCATTGTAACATGGGCTTGTTTCCATGTCATGGGGCAAGAGGTACCTCTTTGCGGTTCTCTATGATGTCATTAATACTTATTATGATTGTACAAGCTTATTAGGAATCTTAAGTTGAGTAATCATGCAGTAGGTTTTCACACTCACGGGGCATGAGGCTTTCAACCACCTTGTCATTCTCATTACTTCAATAATCACAATTTTAAGATGCTAGTGATAAAGGGGCAATGAGAGTCCTAGATCAATGGATACCACATTTCAATTAGTAATTTTAGTTGAATAATTTAGAGGCTAAATAAGACTTGATCATGTTTTACCTCTACTCAATTTTCTCCAAAGTGTCCACCATATTTTCTATTCTCCATTATGCTATTCTTTGACCAATATAGGATTTATTTTTCATTTTGTGTATGCATTTGGTCCATAGTGCTTTTATTTCATTATACACTTTGTGAACTTTCATGAAGCATCTTTGCTTGCATATTTGATATTTCTTACAACATGAATTGTATATTGCTACTCATTTCTAGTATTAATCATTTGATTATATGTAGCATGAATAATCCTCCTTGATATCCCATGATTGTTTCAATATGCAAAACTCATCTTAGTTTTATCACCTTCATACTCGAGAACGAGCATGGGTTAAGCTTGGGGATGTTGATGCATGTAAAGTGCATAGATGAATTTTGCATATTTTCACATGGTTTTCTATTACATATTGCATCATATAAGGGTATAATTCAATGTTTTATAGTATTTTGGGGTTAAATTACAAAGTCCCCCAACTTTTATGGAATTAACGCTGCCTGTCAGAAACCCCGTTTTCTATATTTTTGACGTTTCAGGGGGCAAACTTTCACGAAATCACCTGAAAATCTGCGGGGGTCATTTTCTTGGAAGGAGAAGACTTGCGGGCGAAGGATCCACGAGAATTGGGCAAGGAGGCCCAAAAGAGGACCCTCCACGCGGCCAGATTCCTTGGCCGCGTGAGAGGCCCCCTTTTGGCCCCTGTGGCCCCAATTCCTTCCATCTTCGACTTACCGACTCCGTCTTGATCTAAAACCGACTATAAAAAGGTTCCCCCGTACCCTTACGGAGAGGAGCGCCGCCGAAACACCGAAACACCGAAACAGAGACCAGAAGTTCCAGATTGGAGGGGGAAAACTCCGGCGGGGCGCCGCCGGTGTGATCTCCTACCCCTCCAACGTCATCTCCATCAACATCTCCATGAAGTGGGAGTAGTCCACCCCAGGCATATGGGTTTGTGAAAGTAGCACTTGTATCTCTCTCTCTATGTGCTTCACTAATTAGATCCGTATGAGCTGCCTCACATGATTACGGGCACCGTTGTAATTCCTATGTGGTGGATCTTTTCTATGAGTTATTGAATCTGAGATTGCAATTGTTTCTCTTGAGTTATTTGAGTAGATGTATCTTATGTACCCCGTTTTTATTTGCTAGCTTCGATCAATCTAGTTCTTGAGAGCGTGTGTGGGGTGATGGGTGCATTAGTTGGAGTAACGGGGGGTGGCTAGTGCTGTGAAAGTGACAAAAGTTCAGCGATCCACTTAGGTTTTGTTAAACCTTTCTTAGTTACCTCACTAGGGATAAAAAGGAGTACCTTGTTACCGGGGATTTGAAGTGACACTAATCAATCTCCATGACTAGATCTAGCAAGTTCTTACTTCAACTTCATGTCACATTGCTTAAAGCTATACTCTGGTTTTTCCTTAATTATCGAGGTGTTATGATTTATTTCGCATCTTGGTGGAGTATAAGAGGGATCAATATGACCGTAGAGATCTCTATGCTAGGACGTGATGCCCATATGAAAGTACTCAATGTTAAACATGTTATTGTAATCTCACATGTAATTCTTTATGTCCACCGTCTACTACTTTATTTGAGAGAATGCAAGTGTGAAATCATGAACCCCGGTCCTATTTTAAATATAAGAAAACACTCTAGTTACTTTGCTGCAATTTACTTTACTTGCACTTTACTTTACTTGCATCTCCAATTCGAATTTACATTATCTCCATCACCACTTGCATCACAAAAATACAAAAACAATCCATTGCATATTTATTTTCTCATTTGCATTTAGTAGTAGATTTAATTATTGCACATTTACTTTCAGTTTTGCATTGCAATTTAGAAGTCTCACACCTTGTGACAACCACTTGGTGAGGTTGAGGGCACAAAATTCTCTACTTGTTTGCAGGATCCTGGAGGAATCTTGGAAGACAACTGCTGAAATACTGGCTCCCCAAGAGTTCGATATAAACCCTCGAGTCACCCTCGTGGGGAAGAAGGCTTGCCACTAGCTACACACTATGCACTTGGAGTCTCAACCTAGCCATCAGGTGGCCGTTCCGCCCCTCCTCCCTCAGCCACCAACCATGTTCAAGTTCATAGCATAGTTCCATTCGTTCCAGCCAAATCCACCACCCCACAAGCCAACGGGTATTAATAGCTATGGATCTACACCGGATCGGCCAAGTGGCCCAGTAACTTGCGAACTTGCTTCGGCCTCTCACTCGACCAATCTTTTGGAGCTTCCTTGTATTGGCCCAGCCCGCCGACAATGGACGGAAAAAAGTTAGGGCGTGTTTAGTAGCTTGGGTGGGCTATCTCTTTGCATACAGGTTGAGCCCACCCAAGGTGATCACATACAGGTGTATTGTTTTCACTGTGTTTGGTAGGTCGTATCAGCTGGGCCGAGCTCATTAGAGATCCTGTTTGTTAGATTGTGTGACTAGAACCAGGCTCTACAAAGAATTAAAAGCAACCGGGTCCGAAAAAAGCATTCAGGTCCCTGAACAGACTAAATAAAAAGCAAATTGGTCTCGCTGTGCTCTCCCCAAGCTCCGGCGTCGCCGACGGCGGTTGAGGGGCGCAGCGACCGGCCGCGTCCGGGCGCGGTGATGGGCGCCTCGGGGACGCGGTTATGGAGGCATCGGGGGCGTGGTTATGGCCGGTCAGCGTCCCGCTGCAGGGACGTGCAGCTCCTCTGCTGCTCCGCGTTGTGGCCGGCTTGCGGCGACGGGCAGCGTTCGGGGCCACGGTGACTGGCGGCGGGGGCGGGGTGCGGTGATGCTCGGCGGTGTGGAAGGCACGACGACATCGACGGGGCGCATGGAGCCGCTCGGGGATGGGAGAGAAGAAAAGAGTTGGAGGAAATGAGAGGAGAGAGAAGGTAGGGGTCAGGGTCAGGGGCCGCGCGGTGGGTTTCTCTGTCGAAATCAGCCTGGTCGAGGAGCGAAACTCGATTGTGTCTTCTCTCCTCAAGCTGGCTGAGGAGCCTTTTCTGTGCGAGGCGGGCACTGCCCAGCTCGTCGAACCGGGCCACCAAACACCCGAGTGAGGCGAGGGGAGATTTTCGGAGCCCACACACCAAACACTCTTCGACAAGCCCCGTAGGAGATGCTCACTGTGTAGTTGCGGTGCTACGGTCGTCAGTCGGTCAGTCCACGGCCCAAAGCACGGGCGTCGGGCTCAGTCGGAAAGATTCCGATCAATCTCAGTCGGATTAAGGATGGCAATTTTAACCGTGGGTATGGGTATTCGCGGGTATTCGACCCGTATGGGTAGGGTATGGGTACATTTTTATACCCATGGGTAGTACCCATACCCTACCCGTCAAGTCATGGGTAGGGCATGGATATCGTCATGTACCCGTGGGTATACCCGTACCCTACCCATTTGTGCTGACACGTGGGGCCGTGGACTTTGTGTTGGCTGATTGGTGCCATGCATGTTTATGATTTCTTACTTGTCGGATGCTATTTTTTCGTGTGTCACTAAACTTCTGAACCTATGTTATTTTTCTTTTCATGTGACTTACTACTCCTATTGGTTTATCAGTTACGAGTATGAGATTATGATTTCTAATTTCGATGATGGTCATGTATGGTGTACGAATCTATTTGTTAATTATCTAGTTGAGATAAATGATAATTTTTCAAATGTGCTATCAGTGAATGTATACTTGTGAAGAAAAATTGTATCTGTTGGGTACCAAATGGGTATGGGTATCTGCCGGGTATGGGTGCGGGTAGAGTTTTATACCCGTGGGTACGGGTATGGGTAGAGTTTTCTATCCGTTGACTATACAGGTATGGGTATGGTATTGCTCTACCCGCCCCATACCCTACCCATTGCCATACTTAAGTCGGATTATGATTCTTTCCTTCCTAATCCCAAACCGACTCGCCCACACCTCGGCCGGCCCTTTTATACGTGAGCAGCCTAGCCCGATTGCTCTGTCCACCCACGCCACCAGATCCCCACCCGTCGACAGGATCGCCTGCCGCTATCGCATGGATAATTCCTCGCCGCCGGCCGACGGCCACTCCCACAAGGTGCGCATCTCCCGCCACTTCAGCTTTCTGTTCTGGTTCACCTTTATAGATTTCGCTTCAAGTTGAATTTTTTTCCCCACTAGGATGATAGATTTCGCCTTCTAGTTGAGATTTTCCCTTGGGATGGTCGATTTCACCTTCAATTTGAGAATTATTTTCCCCCAAGGATTATCGATTTCACCTTCAGGTTGAGATTTTTTTGACCTCGCATTATTGGGATTTTTTGTTTGATCGATCGATTAAAGGGTTGATCGATCGATTTCGGCGCGGGGATTTCGGCGCGGGGATTGATTTTGCCTGGTTTGCTTGCAGGAGCCGACCTTTCTTGAGCCCACGGTGATGATGATGAAACTTACTCCAGCTCAGGCTGAGAGATTCGCCCGTCGCAGCCGCCGCAACAACGACGACCCCCGCCTCGACCGCATGGGCCGCCGCCTTCGTCGCATGACCGACTACAGCTACCCCTACCTGCCGCACAGCCACAACCTGCGTTCTATGGACTTTGGTGAGCCTACAGTTGTCATTCCCGACCAGCTGTGTGTTCCTCCAGGTGAAGATCAACCTCGTCATCTAGTACACTTGGTGTATAAGTCCCTTCCTCCTACTACTAGTCAGACCGCAGATCAGCTACATCTAGAAGATGGAGCAACCAAGGTGGTATGCCTTACCCACATGCTCGAGGGGTCGCACCGCCGCCTCAAGGACGACGAGTTTTACGACCGCTTTGTGGACGATATCGAGGTACTAGCGCGCGAGTTCGGTCAGCTGGTCAAGCTCATTGTCCCGCGCCCAAATGGTATCCATCCGGTTGGAGGAGTCGGGAAGGTGTTCCTCCAGTACGCGTGCCTCGATGCTGCCAACGTTTGCAAGATCAGGATGGACAGGAGCTACTGGAAGGGTGACGAGCAAATCGTTGCCAGATTCTATCCGGAGGACAAGTTTGCTGCCGGAGACTATGGCTCTGGACAATAAATAGATCTAACTGGAAGACCAAATCTAACAAGACATCCTTGTCTTGTTTCTCAACTACCACAGCAGAGTGATCTGTTTAAGCTGAAAGAAATAGATAGGGAGTGTTTCTTCTCTCGTTGTTGATCTCATGTTTTCACTAGTGTCTCCTCCAATCACATTGTTGTTGCTGCAATCTCCATATATTACAGTACGTAATGATAATCGGCCAGGGTCGATTTTGGTGCTATATACTCCCTCGGTTCCAAACTAAGTGTCATGGTTTTGTCAAAATATGGATGTATCTATACACTAAAATATGTCTAGATACATCCATATTTTAACAAATCTATGACAACTAATTTGGGATGGAGGGAGTAATATATATACAACTTGTGTGATGTTCGGTATTAATCTTTCTCAACACTAATTCTTTTGCTGGGGACCATGGGCTGGTATTTTACTTTATGCATATATTTGGTTGATTAAGAATGACTACTATTTGTAGTTTTGTACATAGCAATGCAATCGTCACATGTAGTGCATACACAACAAGTGAAGATAAATAATCATTGTCACGTGCCATGGTTGATAGTTTTTCAGTCCCTTAGATGTTTAATGTAACTTTAACATAACTAATTGGCTGGATAAATCACTGGTTGCCATGGTTGTAGTGAAAAAGCTCTGATATTTGTATCTTCTATCCTTTACATTTTCTAAAAGAAATAACTACAAAAATTTCTTTCACTAATGGAAGATAATAATTTCATGAACAAAAGAAAACCGGCGACATTATTCACTTGTACTACTTGGCATCCGGGAACACTCATACGGACTCACAGATTAAGGAGTTTAGTATTCTTTTATCAGTCTTCATTGTGTGCACTCCACTACCTAACATGATAGGTAAACCATAAAGACCACAACTCACCTATGGAAATAAGAGACCGTACCCGACGTATTAGATTAGAAGTCTATGTGCACTAAAAATTCTAATATGTTTAGAACAAAGTTGGTCAAATTGACGGCTTTAAAAAAAACACTTGTCTAGAAACAAACTTGATCGAATTGCGAGCTTCCAAGAGGCTAAAAAAACATAGGCAAGATCATTCTGACGATGTATATTGTATAACAACATAATTCAACCAGAGAGTGGAGACTATAGGATAAAATAGCAAACATAAGATTTAAACGTCAACCGGCCACGTTCTAGCTCATTCTAGCTAGAGGCATGAAAAATATCACTTTCCTCATTATCCAAAAATCTACAGAAATGCAGTAAGTTTACTTTCATTTGACCCTTTTGAATGTCATACAATCTTACAGATGAATGCAACTTATGCAATGTAGAGCAAATTATGTATGCTACAGTTTTCTGCCATTTTAACCAATCCCTCACGTATGTTATCCCCGAAATTTAAGAATCTGTTCCATACCTTGGGTGGTTCTTCTACAATAGCTCGACGCAGCTAGATGTAGACATATCCAGTAGCTGTCCAATTGATGAACTTGAAAAGAGATGTAACCACAAAGCATTTCCTAACAGAACCAAAGAAATGTAGCAACCCATCATATCAATGAAGAAGACCAAGCTAATAATATATTACCTAGATAATCCAAATCAGTGGCGGCTCTAGGAATTTACAAATGGGTATTCATGTGTATTCATTTTGTCAAAATCATTGCTGTTTTTAGAAATTATCATTTATTTTGCCAAAATCAATACAGTTTTGTAAAAATCTTGGGTATTCATGGGAAGACCCAAGAATACACCTAGCGCCGCCCCTGATCCAAATAGCCATTTATGCAAGTACCTTTAACCAGGAAAAGATAAAGAACATTTTGGTATTTACTGTTTTGTGTAGTGGATGAAAACGAAAATGGATCAAGGGCGGTTCTTAAGTATATATGTTTTTTCTAAGATGGACGCATCACAATCCACAAGTTTGAAGAAATCCTGAAATTAAACATAAATGTGGAAATTTTTCTTATTTCCCGCTTTTAAAACATAACATGGATGAAAATATGAATCACTGGTTCGTTCACTAAACAAAATGTTACACCAAGCAATAGACCATGTCTAATTTCACAAAAAGCTACCATGCTACTTGATCAAGGCAAGAAAAATCATAAACTGAAAGTGGACTTGAAGAGACTACAATTGTGACCGCTCTCATCAATCATGAGATCTCTCCGGTGAAGAACCGAGTCACTGGTTCTGATTTGATATATTCACTGCTTGAAGAGCATTCAGCTCGTGCACTCGATTGGATCAGCACGCAGCAAAGGACCCGCTATGATAAATCAATGGTTGGATTTCAAAGCGGAGGGAGGGGAGACGAGGCGTACTTGAACGTGGCGAGAAAGCAGAGTCCAGGCCATGACGATGTCTCCAATAAGGGGATGGCACCCAGGGGGGTCACCATCGTTGAAGGAGAGATTTATCCCCGGCGCAACCAGTGCCCTCTCGAGGTCAATCGGGAGCACACCAACGAGGGCAAGAAGAGCTGCATGTCATCGTCGAATAAGAAAGGGGACCTCCCCAGGCCGGCCACATAGCCGAGGGTGTGTGCTGCATCCGCGCCTTGCCGCACGAATTCCACCTGCCACTACCACCTCACGCAGCTCGGGAACCACTTCCTCGCATCCATTCATGCACCGTGCGTAGGGGTTGCGACCCGAACGGCGCAGATCGGGCCCGTGCACACTCTGTTACCACACCCTACGTACGGCCACACTGCGGCAGTCGGTTGCGCCTCACACCCCGCCACCAGTGCACGCCAGCGCCTAGCTCCGCCGCCACCCTCGCGATCTCCACCGCGAGATTGTACCACAGTCCATCTGAGCCCATATCGGGACCAAACCTCCTCGCGTCCGCTACGTGCCTCCCACGCAGCACAAACTCCATAGAACACCAGAGAAGACCGCCGCCACCACACGACGCCGTTCCAAGCCCCATGCGTCATGGTTGTCGACCTCTCCGTGGGCAACCAGGAACCGTGCTCTCCTTCTGCTGGCACTCGATCTAGGGCAGCGGCGGGGCGTGGGGCGCGTGTAGCATGGTGAAAACTTTGATCGGCAGTGAGGAGCGATGGGGAATTCGCTTTGGTTCTCCATGCTTGGTCAAAGCGGTGTGGGGATAAGGAAAGAGGGAAGACGAAGATAAACCGCGGAAGCACGTGGGCTGTGGGGCCCACCACAAACACCCGGAGAGCACGCACACGCACACGAGGGAAAACAGGAAGGACATCCGTACGTGTCAAGCGCAGAAATAGCCCGATGACCATCCGAAAAACCAGAAATAAGGAAAGCTACGATGTTTCGGATCTTACATATAAAATTGTATAACACTGACTTGCCAGGTAGTCAGGTACCAAAAACATTTTTCCTTTTATTCGTTGATGCATGACGTGTGACACTGTCTTTAGGGACGGCGTGTGGACACCATCCTCCATGCCCCAGGCCGAGCACCAACATAGGGGCATGCAGGCGGACGCCCGCTCTCATCAAATTTTATGTCCGCCTTGGTACCATGTTTGACTGGTTCTCTTAAAAAAATGTTTACCAGATCGCGAATATGAACTAGCAAACGAGTTTGGCACGGGCGACATCCGGCTTTTTCCCCACCCCTCTGTTTTGAGAGTCGAAGAGCGGCGCCCGTGTCGCCCGGGCCGTTCCCGAAGCTTCTTCGCCGGCGAGGCTGGTCGGAGATGTGAAGGGGGCCTTGCTCGTGGCCTTGTACAGGGTAGCAGTAGTTTAGGGTCTCTAGTTGTCGGTTTCTTACCGGTTTCCGGCCATGTGCCGAGGGGTTGTTTGCCGCCGGCGCTTCTGAGCGGCGTTGGTGCCTCTCTTGAAGGAATCTTTGGAGCAAGATGGGTCTCCCATCTTGTGCTGTCGGGATTTCTTTGGGCTCCCCTTCAAATAAGCTCGATGAGGAGGATAGGGCGGATCTGTGCCGGCAGGATCTGCCTCTGCTTGATGTTGCTGCTGGGTGTGGAGCTCCAGTGGATGGAGATGCAGGCGCCTTGGCGGGGGATATCAAGCTTCTCCTTCGATAAAGCCGATGTTTGGATTCGTGGTCGCCCCTGCACCTTCTTTCTGCCTCCTCTGATGATCCGTGGCAGGCATCGGAGTTTTGACGATGGACGTGCTGCTACGAGGGGGTGGCGACGAGCTGTTCGAGATCTTGTTGGAGACTCGAAGCTATGTATCTCTTCTGTTGCCGTGGTGGTTGAAGGGAGATGCGCTGCTGAGGATTCCGGCGAGCTCATCGAGCAGTCATGGAGTGTTGAAGTCTGTTTCTACTCGAGCAATCAAGCGGCCATGCGTGGCCAAGAAAATTGGCTGGTGAGCTCCAGCCCTTCTTCAACCTCCATTGAGAGGCCCTTCGTGGAATCTGCGGTTGCTGAGGTGCGAGCCGCCATCGTTGCAAGTGGTTGCGTCCCCGTGATGGTGGTAGGCGACGGCAGGTGGATTCCTTCCATTCGGCTCGGCGGAGGGGAAAGAGGAGGACTCGATTGCGTTTTTGTATTTTTCAGTTTAGTCCTTTCTCCTTCTTCTGGGGACCTATGTGTGATTTTGTATTTCATGGGGTCCCTTGTAATTTAGTTGTACACCCTCCGACTGTTAACATGTGGCTTCTAGCCCCCTTTGGGGCGCTCCTGTTAAAAAACAAATAAACAAGTTTGGCGGACGTCCGCTGGCCGCTGGACTGTCCACTTGCATGCCTACACCAACACGTGCTCAGATGCTCGGGACGAGCAGATATGCAGGCCCAAGAAGACCGAGTGAGAAGGGGTGGATGTGGCTAGCCCACAGCCGCGCAAGATAGAATAGTTCGAGCCCATCATGATTCATGATTCATGAGCGTTGGGCGTATCGCACGCACCCAGACGCGCGCCTCGATGCACGAGCCCATCCGCCGCGTCCTCTCTTCCGAGTTTTTCTCCATTATTTTTTCCCCGTTTGCACCAGGCAAGTGCGGACACCTGGTATGACTCCGCAGCTCTGCCGATCACAACGCGTGTCCTCCCGACGTGGCGTTCACGTACAAGCCATGGCGCGACACGTGCCTGGGCGTCCCTCTGACCTCTTTGCTGTGTGCCTGGGCGTCTCTCTATAAGATACCAGGCGACGAAGCTGCTCATCACACAGCAAAGAGCTCAGCATCGCCAACGTCCAGAGCAACTTACATTGTACACTTCTCGAGTCCTATCCGATCCAGCTTTTGTTTGTAGTACGCTTCTGTAGCTCTATCCAGTTTCCGTTCGCATCGTTCAAGCCCTGCTTTCAGCTTGCGAAGAATGGCTTCTCGTCAGGATCAGGCTAGCTACCACGCCGGCGAGGCCAAGGCCCGCGCCGAGGTCGGTTTCGTGTTCGTGCAGGCGCTCGCCTTTTGGATATGTCAGTTTTTTTCCAGATACTTACACTGTTTTGGGCGCGTGCATTGCAGGAGAAGACGGGGCAAGTGATGGGCGCGGCGCAGGAGAAGGCGAGGGATGCCAAGGACACGGTGTCCGACGCCGCGGGCCGCGCCATGGGGAGAGGCGGCGACGCCAAGGAGGCGACAAAGGAGAAGGCGTACGAGGCCAGGGATGCGGCCTCGGATGCCACGGGCCGCGCCATGGACAAGGGCCGCGGCGCCGCGGAGGCGACCAAGGAGAAGGGCTGCGAGGCCAAGGACAAGGCGGCCGGTACCGCGCAGCAGACCGGGAGCTACATCGGGCAGACAGCCGAGGCCGCTAAGCAGAAGGCCGCTGGCGCCGCGCAGTACACCGTGGACACGGCGCGCGCCGGCACGGAGCAGACCGGGAGCTACATCGCGCAGACCGCGGAGGTCGCCAAGCAGAAGGCCGGCGCCGCGGCGCAGTACGCCATGGACACCGCCGTGGCTGGCAAGGACAAGACCGGCAACCTCCTCGCGCAGGTACATTTCTTGCTCCTTCAGTGCCAACGTATGGATCTTGGTTCTTGTGACAGACGCTCTAAAGATTACTTGGTTATGTGGATTCTGTTTTTGTTTGAAGGCAGGGGAGACGGTGAAGGGCGCGGCGGTGGGGGCCAAGGACGCGGTGATGAACACCATCGGAATGGGCGGCGACACCAACGGCAGCACCAACGCCCCCGCTAAGGACACCAGCACTCACAAGCCTGCCACCAGGGCTAGTCCTTACTAGTCGTGCTGAATTGCTGATTGTCATGAAAGCACCCTGATGTATCTTTCTAAGTTTGGTAGTTTAATTTCTGTAGTTTTCTACGAGTCGATCTGTTACCTCTTTGGTTTCTAATTTACCCCGTGGAGGCTGTAGCTTGTCAGGACAATGAGGCAGGCATTCCTGACTCCTCCTCTCATGTTTCTGTTTCAGAATCTAATAAAGTTTCGAATTAGTAATGCATGTTCCTGTAATGTACACGCATTTGTCATCATGGTGAATCGATTGATAGCTGATGAAATTGTCAGAGCCTTTTATTTTTGCGGGGAGAAATTGTCACGATCTTAACGATAGTTCGAGATAGGCATTCGTATGATCCGTGAGATACAATACAACCAGAACAGATTCTTGTGAATAGGAGCAACAATTGTAGGTTTTACTTCCTTCACAGGGACAAACAAACAAAACGAACGCACGCGGAGACACTTGAAGCAGTCACAGGAAGATCCAGCGGATACAAGGACAAGAACAAAGACGCACGCTTATAAAACGAATAAAGGGTACATCAGTGGATACCATTAGCAGAGGCGCTGAGCCGCTAGAAGCCGACGAATTTGGATTTCATGGCGGTGACCTCGTCCTCGGCCATGAGGAAGGTCTTGGTGAGCACCTCCATGGGCATGGCGGGCTTGGTGGCGAAGAGGCCGAGCGTGGGCACGACGAGCCCCGGCGACTGGGCGTCGAACATGGCCATGAACACGGCGTCCCCGGTGCCGACGTTGAGCTGGTAGTGCTGCAGGCCGCGCGGGATGACGTACAGCTCGTTCTGCTTCACCACCTTGGAGTAGAGGCGGTTGGTGGCGGACGTGAAGCCGACCATGACCTCGCCCTTGAGCACCAGCACGAGCTCGGAGCCGCGCGGGTGCGAGTGCGGCGGGTTGATCCCGCCCGGCGCGAGGTCGGTGCGCGTGATGGAGACGCCCAGCGTGTTGAGGCCCGGGAAGGCGGACACGGTGGCGCGCGTGGAGTTGACGCCGAAGGGGTTGTTGGTGCTGGGCGCGGGCACCATGGCCGCCGAGAAGAAGTCGTCGTCCACGACGTCGGACGCCGGCTTGCACGGGAACCCGTCGACCGCCGCCGCGGCCTTGAGGTCGGCCACGCAGAAGTCCTGGAGCGGCGTCGGGTCCGAGAGCACGCGCGGTGCCGCGGCGACCAGCAGCAGTAGCACCTGGAGCATGACGGAGCGGGACGATGCCGCCATCGATCAGGCGTAAGCGTCAGTCGTAGCCTACAAGAATTGCTTGCTTGCTCCGCTGCTAATTTGATCGCAATGTACTATTGATCTTGGACTGGTGGTGACTGCGTGTTGCGGTGCGTTCGCTATAAATAGAGCGCGCGGTGCATTGCACGGCGGAGCTGATGCGTGACAGATTGATTGAGTGACTGATGATGCTGCAGGCGGTTTACTGGGTCGTAAAGCGCGTGCGTGACAGCCAGTTTAGGAAGCAACGGTAGCACCCAGATGGGGCATAGTTTTGTTGCTCGTCGTGACTGTTTGTCGCTATCGAGATTACGACACCATTTGTCCTCGGAACGTCGGAAGGGAGTTTGGTTTCCGGCAGCGACGGGTTCTAGTGTTTGTGTGCGGCGCAGGTGCAAACTAGCTGGACAAGGGCGGGCGGGCGCATACCTAGCTGCGAGAATGCCAATTCGTATGCTTGTGTCGTGCGATTCAAGCTGCCGCGATGGTGTATACTGCTTCCATTTGTGTAGCGCTGCTGCACATGCATCTCCTTTCTCGGAAGGCAAGCGCTGAGCGTCCTCCATCGATCCTCCGGTTCGAGCGTAGTACGATGCGCGTGAGGAGAGACGTCCGATCAGCTTTGTCGGTAGACCCAGCACGAGCGGTCACAAATAAACTTAAAAAAACAGAGAGAATCCCGTCGCCCGCGGAGCGCCAAAAAACAGAGAGAATCCCGTCGCCCGCGGAGCGCCTTGCAGCACGGAGCAGAGAACCGTCGTCGTCCACGTGCGACGCCCCCTGCGGAAGCCGCCGACATCGGGGAAGACAACCCGTCTCCCGCGCCTGCGACTGTGCGGCATCCCCGTCGACCTTTCGTGATAGCGCCACCAAGCAGCTACGGTAGCACGTCCGTCCGCTGAAAGGAGCATGAGCATGGCGCGCCACCGATGGCAGCGCCGGCGTCCATCGACGTCCAGACATGGTAGCACCACCACGGGAGTACACTCGATGGCCGTTGTAGCATCTCCATCCCTCCGTGGGAGCATCACCATTCGCCCACGGGAGCATCACCATTCGCCCACGGGAGCATCGTCGTAAGCCCATCGGAGCAGCGCCGTTATCTCTCCGGCACCCGCCCATGGGAGCAGCGCCGTCGTCTCTCCGGCACCCACCCATGGGGTGCACAGTCGATGGTTCATGGTAGCCCCACAGTTCGCCCATGTGAGCATCACCGGGAGCCTATGTGAGCATCGGCGAGAGCCCAACGGAGCATCGAGGTCGTCTCCCTGCAGCACCGGCGTCCTCCCGCAGGAGCACAAAAATAGGTCTCCTTCAGCAGCACAAGTGTCTTCCCATGGCAGCACGGCCAGCGCCGTCGTCTCTACGGCACCCTCCCATGGGTGCACACTCGATGGTTCATGGTAGCACCGCAGTTCGCCCATGTGAGCATCACCGAGAGCCTATGTCAGCATCGTCGAGAGCCCATCGGAGCATCGAGGTCGTCTCCCTGCAGCACCGGCGTCCTCCCACAGGAGCACAACTAGGCCTCCTTCAGCAGCACAAGCGTCTTCCCATGGCAGCACGACCGTGCTTATTCAGCAGCACCACGCCGTCCTCCTTTTGGAGGCGCCGCCGCCCTCGTCCCCCGCCTTCGCCAGCATGGGCTCCTTCTCATGGGAGCACCGTCTTGCTCCTTTGGCAGCACCACAGCCTTTCCACAAGGGAGCTGCACCGCCGGCCAGCCGGCGTCAACCTTCCCACAAGAGCGCTGCGCCGCCGGCCATGGCGACAAGACCTTGAGGCCTAGGCCACGGCGTTGAGGGCCAGCAGCTGCGTCTGCCCGCCACACCCTGCATCTCCGGCTCGTGGTCGTGGCGGCACCGACGAGCCCAGAGCTCCGCAGAGGCGTATGGATGAGGCAGGCCATGGCGGCATGGTGGTGGAGTGCGGCACGCCGGCGGTCAAAGAGAGGAATGGGAAAAAGGAGAAAATCATGTGGAGGAGAACTTACAGGGGAGAGGATAACGCTACCGTGGTGGGCCCCCATCCCTGGCTGTCACATGCGACCGGGACACGCGTCACACGACGCGAGTCCATGCGGGACGCGGCTGCCTCTGTGATACTTGGGCGGCCAAAGCTACACGATATCACTGGGCTTTCTTTCCCCGGGAGTACACGATATCACTGGGCTTTACCAATTTCAAACGAACATGGATTTGGCACAGAGCACTGGCGCGCGTAGCACTTATCCCGGGAGGCCCTATGCATCGCCTGTAGCAAGGTTAATGCTCGCTCGCCATCGATGTGCGCGTTAGATGGACCGGGGCGCCTGGCCTAGCAGTACGGTCACCTACAAGCCTTGAGCCCCCAGCATAAGCTCATGTTCCTTTTTCCTTCAGTTTTTTTAAATATTTTTTCTTGTTCATTTTTATCTGTCCCTACCAAATGTTTTCGAAAATGAATAAATTCTGAAAGTAAAAAAGTTTCAAATGGCGAACAACTTTTGAAAATGGTGAACAATTTTTGGAAATCAACTAATTTTGAAAATGGTGAACAATGTTTCAAAATGTTGAACAATTTTTGAAATTTTTTTTTTTGAAAGTGGTGAGAATTTTCGAAAATGATCAAATTTATTTAAGAGCGATGAACGAATTTTGAAAATGAACAAATTTTAAAAATGGTGAACAATTTTTTAGAATGATTTTTTTAATGGTTCAGATTTCAAAATATTGACCTACAAATCTGAGAAAAAAGAAAAAAAACTAAAAATGGAAACAGAAACAGGAAAAAAAAAGAAAAAAGAAACAAAGAAAACAAAAAAAACTTGCGAAAATGGGCCGGCCCGTTTCTACTATCGATGTGACTCGTATCCCGATAGATTATCTAAAAAAAACTTATCCCGGTAGTTGTTGTTCATTGGGTCTCCTGTATGTGTCCTGCAAAGAAGAAGGAAATCCATAGCTGATGTATATGTAAAATCGAAAAAACTTTTGAGCAAGTCTACACTCTTTGAATAAACATGGAAGACTTTTAAGAACCCGCATGACGCATGAAACTTTAGGCGCAACTGTGTCCAGACTTAGCGACGAACGTCGAAGCACTTCTTAGCCACAAAAAGCCTTTTTAAAATAAATTTGGATATAGTAAGTATTAGACTCATTTTCGAGAAGTTTGTTGTGAGGAAGTTAAATATGTAAACATAACTAAATTTCCATATGGTATTTAAAAGTTGAGCTATATTTTTAGCTATTACTCTCTCGCATCGAAATATAAGATGTTTTAGCATTTCCTAGACAATATGTATCTAGACATGTTTTAGTGTAAGATGCATATGAATCTACACACTAAAACATGTCTACATATATTATATCTACAAAATGCTAAAACATCTTATATTTCGATACGGAGGGAGTAGTACATTTGGGAAAGGGAACCTGATCTAATGGAAAAATAGTCGGGAGGAGGGGGGATCCTTTTACGAGAATTAAAAAATAGCGCGCATGTTGATGGCCGCTCATACTCGAACCTCGAGAAAAAACTATTAAACGAAACCACATATAACTCTCTTATTAGTTCAGTACCAATCCTAGCTCTCAAACAGGAAGGACGTTCGATTTTCGCAAATACGGTAAAGGAATTTTATTAGGGTAAACATGGAGACAGGAATAGAAACTCAGGGTAGTGACTCAGCGCACCACTGCATGTGTAGTGTACAAGTCGATGACATAACATTCACGAAAGGACCACTCCATAAATATCACATCCTTAAGAGTAGTACAACATAAATCTAGCCGGTCCAAGGTAACACTATAAGATACAATTACATTCATTGCAAAACCCCGAGAACACTTTTTGCTCTATCAAAGAAGGTCTCGTGCAAATAAAACCTCAGAAGAAAAAAATCGTAACTCCAAACTTGAGAATAACTCTCTAAACTTAATACACTATGAATGTGGTCATAGTTCTAATCTATTGTTTCTGAGTATATATGTTTAGGAATGGACTTCTTCCACCTGCTATCTTCTCCTTCACTTACATTGTTAATGTCGTTGCTTCTAGTTTCATATGAATCCTTCTAGTTTCATCAGATAGCTTCGGTATCACGTTGAATACCTCCTCATCAACATGAGGGCTATCTGACATCTCCTGTAATGGCCTCAAATCTATGCAGGGGATCAAACGCGGAAACAATGAGTAACGAGGATTACTCAACAATTTTATTATGTATAGTGGGTAGTTTGATGCACTACCTACAGATTTAGACTCTAAAGAGTCACAAGCTAATGCAAGGTTTTTGCAAACATTTCTTCCAGAGATTTGTTTATATTGAAAACTGTGCCCGCCATATCTTCATAGGTGCTAGAACTTCATGGAGTTCCTTTCCTGCAGCGTTCGTAGCTCCTTCCTAGAACATGGAGTAACATGTCACATTGTTTTACACTCTGTAGAGGTGTGTTACTTTACCCATAAGCGATCAAGACCATGTTGCACAACCAGACGATCTTTCCTATCCACACTCCTTTAAGTGTGGGGCCCGGGTGTTGATCCAAACCATTCACCGTGCTTCTCTGAACCTCACATGCCTACCCATTTCATGTAACGCAGGTTTACCCCTGATATTCTCCCCCGCAAGGCAGAACTACCTAGGCTCCCCATGCAGACCATCATAGACACCAAAGTTCGTGGGAATTAAGGGATCCCACCCATGTGCATGTAGTCTGATACGTCTCAAACGTATCTATAATTTCAGATGTTCCATGTTGTTTTCATGCCTTATTCTACATGTTTCTTATACACTTTATGTCATTTTTATGGATTTTCTGGAACTAACCTATTGACAAGATGTCATAGAGCTAGTTCCCGTTTTCTGCTGCTTTGGTTTCAGAAAAGTTGTTCTGGAAATATTATCGGAATTGGACGAAACAGAATCCCAGAGTCTTAGAAAGTCGTCACGTACACGGAGTCCGGAGGAGACCTGGAGGGGGGCCTCAGGGGCCCCACACCATAGGGCGGCGCCCCCCTCTGGCCGCACCTAGGGATGGTGTGTGCCCCCTGGCCGCCCACCGACGTTTCCCTCTCGCCTATTTATACTTCTCCACGGGTTAACCCTAAACACCTGAGCCTTTTCCAACAAAAAGATCTGTAGCCGCCGTCATCGTCAACCCTAGTTCGGGAGGGTTCTGGAGCTCTCCCCGGCAACCCGCCGGGAAGGGGAATCATCACCAGAGGGCTCTTCATCACCATGCCTGCCTCCGGTGTGATGCGTGAGTAGTTCATCCCTGGACTACGGGTCCATAACAGTAGCTAGATGGTTGTTCTATCCTCTTTATGCCTCATGTTTAGATCTTGTGAGCCGCCTAACATGATCAAGATCATCTTATTGTAATGCTACATGTTATGTTTGCTGGGATCTAATGAATATTGAATGCTATGTCCAGTGATTATCAATCTATCATGTTATTTCATGTGTATGTTATTTATGATCTTGCATGCTCTCTATTACTAGTAGATGCTCTGGCCAAGTTGATGCTTGTAACTCCAGGAGGGAGTATTTATGCTCGATAGTGGGTTCATGCCTCCCTTTCACTCACGCTGGAGTGACAGAAACGTAACGGGTGGGGGATGTGCTGTTGCCATTAGGGAGAAAACAACAATGCTTTATCTAAGGATGATTTTATTGTTTACATTACACACTTTGCTTAATGCAATTATCCGGGGAGCTTGCAACTTAATACCCAAGGTTTGTTCGGATGACACTCTGAGGGTGGATTATTAGTCATAGATGTAGTTGGATAACGGTCTATGTATCTTGTTGTAATGCCCGCATGAATCACATCGTAATCATCATGTCATGCATATGCACTACGGTGCAGCCTTTATATCTGTCAATTGCCCAACTGTAATTTGTTTACCCAACATGTTATTTATTTGTTTTGGAGAGACACCTCTAGTGAAATGTTGACCTTGGTCCATTTCTTTACACCGATATACAACCACTGCAACCGTTTTTTACTACTATAATCATTTTTCTCTTTCATCTACTACAAACAAATATTATTTTCCACACTATACGTCTAATCCTTTGTTTTAGCGAAACCGGTGAGATTGACAAACTCACTGCTTCGTTGGGAAAAAGTAATTTGATTGTGTTGTGTAGATTCTACGTTACTGCTGAACCGGTAGTGCGCCCTACCAACATCAGCTACATCAACCTTCGGAAGTGATTTCTTTCTCCTACTGGTCGATTCAACCTTGGTTTCTTTCTGAGGGAAAACTTGTCGCTACACTCTTCATAACCTTTCTCTTGGAGTTTCCCAACGAGTGTCAACTACACACCAACAAGTTTTCTGGCGCCGTTGCCAGGGATTTCAAAGTCATCAAGAAGCAACCATTCCCTCGTCAACGTCAGCCCTCAACAAGTTTTCTGGCGCCGTTGCCAGGGAAGAAGAGGATTTGTGCAAGGGGAATCTCTCACATCCAATCTCTTTACTTTGTTTTTGTTTTTCTGAGTTTATTTTATTTTGTCTTGTTTACTTCTCTTTATAAAAAACACACAAAAAATTAGTTCTTATTCTAGTTGTTACTTTTATCCAGTTTTAATCTTGTTAAAATGAGTATTCCTGAGAACACTAAGTTGTGTGACTTCACTAGCACGAATATGACGCCCCTGGATCGGGTACTAGGGGATTTCAGCGTTCCAGCCAGAATCCACATAATACCGATATCGGCTTATCAACTTTTGGTAATCATTACAAAAGTTCACGAATAATCCACAACAACAACAGAATATATATACAACACGACTCCAACGAGTCAAGAGTACAGCTGATACAATACAAAGATAAAAAAAGCGGAAAACAAAATGGAATCTGGCTACGGATAAGATACAAATGGTACTCAGAGTCTTGAAGATAAACAATGGCGTCCAATCCCTGCTGATGTCTACGCATGCTTCGATTCTTGTAGACAGTGTTGGGCCTCCAAGTGAAGAGGTTTGTAGAACAACAACAAGTTTCCCTTGTCGCACCCGGACTTATAGAGGATACACACAGCCCGCTAAACAGTAGATAATTGGCTTACGGGGCCTACCTGCACCCGCATCTCAATATGAGTAGGCCAACACATAAACGTGTGACAACCATCCTCTACTGTTCATCGTCTGTGAAACCATCCAAAAGGAATCCGAATACTTCCATTGACGTACTTCATAACATACACACATGGTACGTCAACGGCATTTGAACAAGTGATATCACAACAAATCTCTAAGACACAAAGAAATAGAAATAAGTGGCAAAAGCTCTCACTAGAGCAGAGATAGCAAATACAATCATGCAGAGGACACATGTCCCAACAAGTCATCATTACATCACAGCGGAAGCATCCAAAGTGTCTGAGTACAGACAAGATCCAAATAGGCCTAAGAGGCCAGAAACGAAAAGAACGGAGCCCATCCACGAAGTCTCGGATCCTGCCCGGGTCCGCTATCTACTCGTCAGCAGCCTCGTCATACTCCACGTAGTAGCCACCATGGGGATCCTCGGATACGTAGTCTGCAGAACCAGCAGCCCCAAAGGGGTCAGTACGGACGAGTACTGGCAAGCAAGACGCACAAGATACCAAAGTGTACCCGACAACACCAAGTACAGATGCTTTGGGTTCAACGGAAGATAGGTGATACAAAGGTGCGGCAGCGGGCTGCACTAACCAACTACAGAGACACGCTACAACATCCGGCTACAAGAAAGGGATAAGATAGCGCATCGGAGCCAACTACCACTAACCCCAAACAAACCCATCCTGGATCTCGCCCCTTATCCAAAGAAGCAATCCGAGGATAACTCACACCGTTGGATTAATGAAGGTTCAGGTTATTGTGACAATATGCCTATTACTAGTCAAATTATTATTAATTAGGAGTAAGTTGTCTAATCCTTGTTAGCCAGCCCTATCACCAAGTCATCCATAACCGCGGACAACACGGCTTCTCGAGAAGATTTAACCCTGCAGGGATGCACCAATTTGGCCGTACACGTAAGAATAACCCGCCAGGCGGGGATCAAACCCACCAAGCAGGCCACTCAACACAACCCAACTCTTCTTCGCATCAAGCCCAAAGAACCCCGTGCAGTTGAGCGCACGGCTAATCAAGCCCCACGAAGAAAAGGGGACCCTCATAGCACTCTAAGAACGTGTCTCCCTAAATGCCGACTACAAAAGTTACCACCCTGGCGCCAAGGGTTCGCACCTGCATATGCATGCGGCAAATGGAAAACCCGAACTAAATGAGGCGATTTGGACGAGATGCGAATCGAATCAAAGTTGCGGGGGGGGGGGGGGGGCGCCCATACACGCTTCCCACATGCGGTTAGCGCACTCATCATGGATCTAGAGGACAAGAACTTTTCCTGAGTTCGACACTAGCAGGCCTCAAAACCATACCAGGCCTCCTGCCGGTGCCTTATCATCAAATTATTATTACCTCAAACATTAACAGGTGGTTGTTTAAACATCGAGCCCCCAGAACATATCTAAGATGGTAAAAGAAATAACGGACATCAGACTCGAGCACAACAACCCTAAGCATGCTAGTAAGACACATGCCAACAAGCAACAGGGTTATAGGTGTGGAGGTGAGGCTATATCAGGGTTACAGGATAACATGTGATAGGATCGGAACACAAGCAACGAATCATAAGGCTAGCAGATTAGACAACGGAAAGTATCGGTAACCAGTGTGGAAAGGACACAATGGTTCATGTGAGTGAATACTTGCCTGCAAACTCAGTAGCCTGGTACTGGGCTAACTCCTCTGAGGTTGTGTCGTAAACCTCGTCTGTCTCAACGTCGTCGTCTATTCGGGAAGAAGCAAACAAACAACAAAGAGAGACGAACAATCAATAACATGGCATAATGCACAACCATGGGATGATGCATGACAATTTATTATATGCATCAATTTAATGATAAAGGACATAAGAGCAATTTTAAATGGGCCCAATAGCAATTTTAAATTGCATTTGGGAATTACCCATATGTAATATTAATGAATTAACAGAATTACAAGTAAACATTAAGTGGAAGTGATTACATGCATGATGAATGATGAAAACAGCAAGAAAACAACTTTAGCTTCCAATTGATACCTCATTTGTCAAATTTGGAATTTTAAATAATTAATTATGAATTTTGCAATTTAAAAGATGGAATTAAAGTATTGATTTAATGCACCAACTTTATTTGCTCAAAACAGGAAGCAAATTGCATATTTGTAATCTACAGGGAATTTTGAATGGAATACATATTTTGTTTGTTGAATTTGGAATTTTTATGC
Source organism: Alopecurus myosuroides (assembly GCA_028641055.1). Taxonomy (NCBI): domain Eukaryota; kingdom Viridiplantae; phylum Streptophyta; class Magnoliopsida; order Poales; family Poaceae; genus Alopecurus; species Alopecurus myosuroides. The sequence continues at coordinate 235,459,899 of CM054058.1, read as the reverse complement.
CCAAGTTATGAATTTTGCAATATTAAATGAATTAAACAAGGATTTAATTATTTCACCAAATTAAAATACTCAAAACAGAATACAAAGTTTATATTTGGGTAGAGAATTTAATTTGGCATGGAAAACATATTTAAAATATTAAATTTGGGGTTATTATGAATTAATTATGCATTTTTGAAGTTTTGGTATTAATCTGTGATTATTTTAATTACGTAGGGGCCTGTTCGTGATGGACAAGGACTAAACTGTGAAGCCCTCAGGGACCTGTGTGCGAAAGAATTTACTGGATCTGGACAGAAACAGAGGGAAACAGCCCCAGGAGCCAGCCACAGTCACCGACTGGTGGCCCCAGCGCACAGGTGGCGCCAGCGTGGCAACGGGTGAAGGATGAGGTGGCCCCCAGGGCCAATGACCCGTGGGGCCTGGGCGCTGGCATGGCAAGGAAAAAATAAAAGGGGCCTTTTGCGCCCCCGGGGATTCGACCCCGCGGCCTCAGGCGCGCGCGCACGGAGCGGAACCACTGGGCTGTGGATGCACTTGGTGATAGGTATGGAGTGAGTGCGGTTTTGAGGTAAAGATCTGGGCTTGCTCGTTTTTCTGACGAAACTGAACCCTGTTCAGTTACTGAACGCGACGAGGACGAACGACGGCGACGTCCGCAGCGATGCTGCGCTGCCGGCGTGCGCGCGCCATGCTGCGCGGGGTACTGGGGCGTGCGCTTGCCCGCGGATGCAGAGGGGGAAGGAAGAAGGGGCAGGGCGAGCTCACCGAGGGCCTTGGCGAGGTGGAGCGTGGCGACGGGAAGGTGATGGTCGCGGCGTCGACGGCGGCAAAACGGAGATGGTGGGGTGGCCCTGCTGCTCCCCGGGCTCGGCCGAGGTGACGAGGAGGACGACGTGCCCGCGGAGGTTCCGTTCCCGCCCCTAACCAGCTCGGAGGGGCTCCATGGCGTCGGCAATTCCCGGCCGCTCTCCCCTGTGGTCTCGGTGGTGGAGGTTCAGAGAAGAAAAAGCAAGGCAGCGAGAGGGAAAGGGAGGAGGAGACGGCGGCGCGAGGAGCGGGAGGGTGGAGGCTAGGGTTAGGGTGGTGTGCGGCTCGGGGAGATGATATAGGAGGAGGGGGAGCAGGTGGATGGTGCCTGGTGGGGATGGTCTCCCCTCCTCTGTCTCCGTACAGAGGAGGAAGACGACAGCGGTCGTGGGGGGCTGGGCTTGGGGTGGTAGGTGGGCTCAGCCCACTTGGGCTGGCCTGCCTCCCCCAATGTTTTTCTTTTTATTTTTTTCCTTCCTGTTTTTTTTGTAGAGAAAGCAAAGGACAGAATTTGAAAGAGTTTTTGAATTCCTAAATTCATGAATTTAATTTGTATTGCTTAAGCATTGTAAAAGCCCAGTTGCACCACTTTTAGTTTTCAAAATTCAAATGTTTAGCCACTGTTTGAAAAAATAAACAAAACAATTGAATTCAATTGAATTTCACATCAAATGTATTAGTTGAAATTTTAACCAAGTCAAAATACTAGTAAAATTCAAATTTAAAAAAAACAATTGAATTGATTATGTTTGTGAATTGTTTTCAAACATTGGAACATACCAAGTATGAACCAAAGATTTGCAATTGATTTGAATTTGAAATGGAAAACAACACAATTAAAAAAATGCAATGCTCATGATGGAAATGATGCTTAACTTAAGTTAACAAAAGCAAAGCACTCTAAGGGTGTTTTCATACTTGGGATGTTACAAAACGCCCCCCTTGAAAGAATCGCGCCCCGAGATTCCTACTGAGAAGAGAAAAGATCCGGATACTTCTTGCGAAGATCCTCTTCGGTCTCCCACGTTGCCTCTTTATCGGAATGATGAGACCACTGGACTTTTAAGAACTTGGTGCTCTTGTTGCGAGTTTTGCGCTCGGTCTCATCGAGAATGCGAATAGGGTGCTCCTCATAAGAGAGGTCTTCTTGCAGTTCAATGGAATCATGATCAACTGCACGACCTGGATCTTTGAAGCACCTCTTGAGCTGTGACACGTGAAACACATCGTGCACCTTGGATATCTTTTCTGGAAGTTCAAGACGATAGGCATTTTCTGCACGCCTTGAGAGAATGTTGAAAGGACCAATATATCTTGGTGCAAGCTTTCCTTTGACACCAAAACGATGAGTGCCTCTGAGGGGAGTTACACGGAGATATGCTTTGTGTCCAGCTGCATAGACCATGTCCCTGTGTTTGCTGTCATAGTAGCTTTTCTGACGAGACTGAGCAATCTTCAGATTGTCACGAATGATGCGAACTTTCTCTTCGGCCTCCTTAACAATGTCAGGGCCTAAGAGTGAACGTTCACCAGCTCCAGACCAATTGATTGGACTCCTGCATCTGCGGCCATAGAGAGCCTCGAATGGTGCCATGCCTAGACTTGCCTGGAAGCTGTTGTTGTAGGAGAATTCAGCATATGGAAGACATTCCTCCCATTTCATGCCAAAAGAGAGACCACATGCTCTGAGCATATCCTCGAGAATATGATTGAGTCTTTCGACTTGCCCTTGAGACTGAGGGTGATAGGCTGTGCTGAACAGAAGCTTGGTGCCCAAAGCTTCTTGAAAGCTTTTCCAGAAATGAGAAGTGAACATGCTTCCACGATCTGAGCTTATTTCCAATGGAATACCATGAAGAGGAACAATCTTTGCTGTGTAGAGCTCTGCTAACTGACTAGCTGAGATTGTCTCTTTGACAGGAAAGAAGTGAGCGACTTTAGTGAGTCGATCAATGACAACGAAGATTGCATCGTTGCACCTCTTGGACTTTGGAAAACCAGTGACGAAGTCCTTTTCAATCATGTCCCACTTCCATTCAGGGATTTTCAGAGGTTGGAGAAGACCGGCTGTTTTCAGATGAACTGCCTTGACACGCTGACAGACGTCGCATTCAGAAACGTATTGAGCAATTTCACGTTTCATGCTAGGCCACCAATACAGTGTCTTGAGATCCTGGTACATCTTTGTACTTCCAGGGTGTATGGAAAGAGGAGTTTCATGAGCCTCTTTGAGAATGACATCTTTGAGACTTTGAATTTGAGGAACTGCAATGCGTCCTTCGAAGAACACAGTTCCCTTGTCATCAATTGAGAAGCACTCAAATTTCTCATTGCCTGCTTTGATGTGCTCTACAATCTTCTTGATCTCAGCATCACGAAGTTGTTCAGAATGAATCTTGTCCTCGAGAGTTGGACTGGCTGTCAAGTTTGCAAGATAGCCTTGAGGAACAAGACCAAGATTCAGTTTTTGGAATTCTTCATGAAGAGGAGGTTGGCTTTCCATGATCATGAGATCATTGCAATACGACTTGCGACTGAGAGCATCGGCCATAACATTAGCCTTGCCTAGAGTGTAAGAAATGGTAAGATCAAAGTCTTTGATCTTTCCAATCCATCTCCTTTGTCTGAGGTTTAGATCTGGTTGAGTGAAGATGTACTTCAGACTCTTATGATCGGAAAAGATTTCAGTGCGATTACCCAACAAGTATTGTCTCCATTTCTTTAGGGCAAACACAACTGTTGCAAGTTCAAGGTCATGAGTGGGATAATTGAGCTCATGTGTGTTCAACTGACGTGAAGCATAAGCCACAACTTGACGTTCTTGCATGAGAACTGCACCTAGACCTTGGAGAGAAGCATCACAGAATATTTGGAAAGGTTTGGAAGGATCTGGGCCAACCAGAACTGGTGTAGAAGTGAGTTTAGTCTTCAGGAGATTGAAACTTTCATCACATTGTGGAGACCAGACGAACTTCTTGTCCTTCTTTGTGAGGTCAGTGAGAGGTTTGGCAATCTTGGAGAAGTTTGGGACGAAGCGACGGCAATAGCTAGCCAAGCCAAGAAAACTTCTTACTTGCTTCACCGTCTTTGGAGGTTTCCAATCAACAATTGCTTTAACCTTTTCTGGATCAATGGCTATGCCCTTGGCAGAGATGACATGACCAAGATAAACGACTTCGGAAATCCAAAACTCACATTTGGAGAACTTGGCATAGAGACGATGCTCGCGAAGCTTCATGAGAGTTAGACGAAGATGTTCTTCATGTTCTTCCTCGGATTTGAAGTAGACAAGAATGTCATCAAGATATACCACAACGAACTTGTCTAGGTATTCATGGAAGACATAATTCATGAGTCGAGAGAAGGTCGCCGGTGCATTGGTGAGACCAAAGGACATGACGGTGAATTCATATAGACCATAGCGAGTGGTGAAGGCTGTCTTTGGAATATCCTCCTTTCTGATCTTTATTTGATGGTAACCCATTCTCAAGTCAACCTTGGAGAATATAGAGGCTCCAGCAAATTGATCAAAAAGATCATCGATGCAAGGAATTGGATACTTATTTTTGATGGTCTTCTCGTTAAGAGGACGATAGTCAACAACGAGTCTCTTTGTTTGATCCTTCTTCGCAACGAACAGAGTTGGGCATCCCCAAGCCGAGGAACTAGGTTGAATGTAACCTTTTTGCATGTACATATCAATTTGTTCCTTCAACAACTTCAGCTCGGGAGTTCCTATTGTAGGGATGCTTAGAGATTGGAGCAGTACCTGGTTCAAGTTCGATCACGAACTCAACAGCTCTGTCCGGAGGCATTCCTGGCAACTCTTCTGGAAAGACGTCAGGGAAGTCGCAAACCACCGGAACATTTTCAAGTGAAGGTAGAGGTTTTGCATTGAGGGTGCATAGCTGAATGGAACTTGATTCATGTGGAGAATAGATTATCTGGCCAGAAGGGTGGAACAAAGTTATTGACTTTTGAGCACAGTCAATTCTTGCTTTATTGGTCTTCAGCCAATCCATACCAAACATGACATCAATGTCAGAATTTCCAAGCAACATGAGAGAAGCAAGGAACATGCGACCTTCAATTAAGACTTGATTGTCCTTACTTATCTTGTAAGTCAACATTTGAGATCCCGGGGAGTGAACAGTGATCTGATTGCTTAGTGGAACCACAATTAGGTTGTTTGTTGTGGCAAAGGTCTTTGACACAAAAGAATGTGATGCTCCGGTATCAAACAACACTTTAGCTGGAATAGAGTTTACGGGAAATGTACCGAGAACGACGTCAGGAGCTTCCTCAGCTTTGTCGATCTTGACATGATGCACCCTTGCGGTCCTCCCGACAGGCCTGTTGTTGGAGTTGAAGGCCTTAGGCGGGGGAGCGCGCACCATTGCCTGGTTTGTGTTAGGACGAGGTGGTGGTGGAGGTAGCTGCCTCTGCGTGCACTTGTCAGCGTAGTGTCCCGTCTGCTTGCACTTGTAGCATGTGACGACACGAGGAGGCCCTGGCCTTGGCTGCCCCATCGAAGCCCTTTGATCATGCACCTGAGCAAAGTTGGGTGGGCGGGGAGCGAAGCCAGGAGAAGTTTGGGCATATGGAGCCCGAGTGACAGCACCATTTGGTACCCAGATGCGGCGCTTCTGCGGAGGGGTGGTCATGTTGGAGGAGGAACCACCCTCACGCGAGTGCTTGCGAGACTCCTCGAACGCCTTGCGCCCATTTTCTTCATTGAGCGCGGTGTTAACGAGATCCTCGAAGCTGTCGGCATTGACATTGGTGAGGGCATACTTGAGTTCCGGGTTAAATCCTCTGCGGAACCTTGCCATCTTCTTAGCTTCAGTGGACACCTCATCTCCAGCGTATCGAGCGAGGCGATTGAACTCACTCTGATACCCGATGACGTCCAACTTGCCCTGCTTGAGAGAGCAAAACTCTTCACGCATTCTTTCCATGAGACCATCTGGAATGTGGTGTTTCAGGAAGGCTTCCTTGAAATGATCCCACGTGACTGGCATGCCAGTTCTCATGGCCTGGAAGTTTTCCCACCAAGAAGCTGCCTGACCCTTCAGCGGATAGGAGGCATACTTGACCTTGTCTTCTTCAGCTACGTGTGCAATCTCCAGAGCCTTGGCTATCTCACGGATCCAGTCATCAGCGTCTAGGAGCTCGCGTGTGGCCACGAAGGCTCTCGGGCCCAGACTGAGAAACTCCTTGATGCTCACTCGTGGAGCTGTCTGGTTGATGTGCTGATTAGCCTGAAACTAGGCCATCTGCGTCATGACTTGGATCATCTGAGTCAACAGCTCCGTGATGGGCGGTGGCTCAGGCGTGGTGTTCCTTGTTGGCGGCACCCTGAATGGAAATGCATTTTAGCACAACAATAGAAAAGGACAGACTTGGCAACCGAAAGATAGATTACTCTGACGCATGAATAGATAACCAAAAGGTACACCATCACATGTTCAATTACATCAGAATATCCAACACACCATAAATGGTTCGAATACCAAAGGATAACTAAACATAGCTAAGAATGGATACATCGGTACTCCCATGCTCATCACGCAGGACGGCGGCGAGGAGTACGGCGAGAGGTACGGTGAGGAGCACGCCCACGAAAGTAGGTGGAACGACGATCCACGTAGATCTGACGTGGTCTGAGACCGACTCTAGGCGTGGTGAAGTACATAGCGTCGACTCCCTGTGCTCCAAAGCGGGGAATCCTAGTGTAACCAGTACCAAGGTTAAGGAGTGGACCTCTGATCGGCTCGTAACCTCCAGCATCTGGCAGACGACGCCCAACTGGCTGATCGAAACGTGCAAAGCGCTCGTCTCCAACAAAGTCTGTGGTGTAGTTCGCTAGACGAGTCAAAGCAAGGTAAAGCTGCTCTCTGACTGAAGCCAACTCCTGAGATAGTGTGCGGGCAACTGCGTCACTGTGTCTCACAAACTGAGCGGTGGTGTGCAGCCTGGAGTTATCATGCTCGTAAACATCCAAGTTGTCGTAGAGAGTGAAGTGAGCTCCCTCCGAAGTGATGTAACCACGGGGATGTGGCGATAGATAGAATCGTCAAATCCCCAGTAGTCAGCACGAAGGACGGTGAGGCTCACATAAGCTGCCTGCTGCACAGCCATATCCACTGTGGAACCCACTGCCTCATAGCGGTGGACTACACTCATGCCATCATCTGACAGAATGTAGACGATAGCCTGGTAGTAGGTCTGCTCAAACTCTCGCTGCTGCTCGTAGACCTGGTACTCTGGTGCCCAACGGAACCCAGAAAAGTGACCATGTCTCTCAGCATCTCCGGATAACCGGTAGTGCTCTCACAACGAGTCATACGAACCACCTGCGGGTAGAACCTGAGATCCATCTGCAGATGATCGGGGAAGCTTTGATTAGACGCCGGTAGAAAAACTGAAGTGGCAAGCAACAACAAGATTCCAATGGACGAAAAGGATCTTGAGAAGAACATGATATCGAAGCAACATTTGGGAAACACGAGACCAAACACTCCTGAGGTACTACGGAAAACCCATCCGGGCTTCTAGAGGATCGATATCTACTGCTTAAGGAATAGAGGATCTGCTTCCGGGGCTTATGTGCCTCCGTTCTCAATCGTGAGTAGGCAACATGAAAATCATGTCACAACCACCTCCATTCCTATGGTCTAGTAGATATAACCATCCTAGAGAAACCAGGATACGTGAAATCCTAACTTGAAAGTTCAGATGAGAAGAGAAAAACAACGTTGCACTTCCTTACCAGAAAAGGGAGGGTGGGTGGGGAAAGAAATAAAAGAACATAATTCCTACTCTCATGTTTCATTTTTCCTATATAGCTACAAAATAGTTTCTAAACTCAACTGCGACCAGTAAAAGGGATCCTACAGGCAGACAGGCTCTGATACCATTTGTCGCACCCGGACTTATAGAGGATACACACAGCCCGCTAAACAGTAGATAATTGGCTTACGGGGCCTACCTGCACCCGCATCTCAATATGAGTAGGCCAACACGTAAACGTGTGACAACCATCCTCTACTGTTCATCGTCTGTGAAACCATCCAAAAGGAATCCGAATACTTCCATTGACGTACTTCATAACATACACACATGGTACGTCAACGGCATTTGAACAAGTGATATCACAACAAATCTCTAAGACACAAAGAAATAGAAATAAGTGGCAAAAGCTCTCACTAGAGCAGAGATAGCAAATACAGTCATGCAGAGGACACATGTCCCAACAAGTCATCATTACATCACAGCGGAAGCATCCAAAGTGTCTGAGTACAGACAAGATCCAAATAGGCCTAAGAGGCCGGAAACGAAAAGAACGGAGCCCATCCACGAAGTCTCGGATCCTGCCCGGTTCCGCTATCTACTCGTCAGCAGCCTCGTCATACTCCACGTAGTAGCCACCATGGGGATCCTCGGATACGTAGTCTGCAGAACCAGCAGCCCCAAAGGGGTCAGTACGGACGAGTACTGGCAAGCAAGACGCACAAGATACCAAAGTGTACCCGACAACACCAAGTACAGATGCTTTGGGTTCAACGGAAGATAGGTGATACAAAGGTGCGGCAGCGGGCTGCACTAACCAACTACAGAGACACGCTACAACATCCGGCTACAAGAAAGGGATAAGATAGCGCATCGGAGCCAACTACCACTAACCCCAAACAAACGCATCCTGGATCTCGCCCCTTATCCAAAGAAGCAATCCGAGGATAACTCACACCGTTGGATTAATGAAGGTTCAGGTTATTGTGACAATATGCCTATTACTAGTCAAATTATTATTAATTAGGAGTAAGTTGTCTAATCCTTGTTAGCCAGCCCTATCACCAAGTCATCCATAACCACGGACAACACGGCTTCTCGAGAAGATTTAACCCTGCAGGGATGCACCAATTTGGCCGTACACGTAAGAATAACCCGCCAGGCGGGGATCAAACCCACCAAGCAGGCCACTCAACACAACCCAACTCTTCTTCGCATCAAGCCCAAAGAACCCCGTGCAGTTGAGCGCACGGCTAATCAAGCCCCACGAAGAAAAGGGGACCCTCATAGCACTCTAAGAACGTGTCTCCCTAAATGCCGACTACAAAAGTTACCACCCTGGCGCCAAGGGTTCGCACCTGCATATGTATGCGGCAAATGGAAAACCCGAACTAAATGAGGCGATTTGGACGAGATGCGAATCGAATCAAAGTTGCGGGGGGGGGTGCCCATACACGCTTCCCACATGCGGTTAGCGCGCTCATCATGGATCTAGAGGACAAGAACTTTTCCTGCGTTCGACACTAGCAGGCCTCAAAACCATACCCGGCCTCCTGCCGGTGCCTTATCATCAAATTATTATTACCTCAAACATTAACAGGTGGTTGTTTAAACATCGAGCCCCCAGAACATATCTAATATGGTAAAAGAAATAACGGACATCAGACTCGAGCATAACAACCCTAAGCATGCTAGTAAGACACAGGCCAACAAGCAACAGGGTTATAGGTGTGGAGGTGAGGCTATATCAGGGTTACAAGATAACATGTGATAGGATCGGAACACAAGCAACGAATCATAAGGCTAGCAGATTAGACAACGGAAAGTATCGTAACCAGTGTGGAAAGGACACAATGATTCATGTGAGTGAATACTTGCCTGCAAACTCAGTAGCCTGGTACTGGGCTAACTCCTCTGAGGTTGTGTCGTAAACCTCGTCTGTCTCAACGTCGTCGTCTATTCGGAAAGAAGCAAACAAACAACGAAGAGAGAGGAACAATCAATAACATGGCATAATGCACAACCATGGGATGATGCATGAAAATTTATTATATGCATCAATTTAATGATAAAGGACATAAGAGCAATTTTAAATGGGCCCAATAGCAATTTTAAATTGCATTTGGGAATTACCCATATGTAATATTAATGAATTAACAGAATTACAAGTAAACATTAAGTGGAAGTGATTACATGCATGATGAATGATGAAAACAACAAGAAAACAACTTTAGCTTCCAATTGATACCTCATTTGTCAAATTTGGAATTTTAAATAATTAATTATGAATTTTGCAATTTAAAAGATGGAATTAAAGTATTGATTTAATGCACCAACTTTATTTGCTCAAAACAGGAAGCAAATTGCATATTTGTAATCAACAGGGAATTTTGAATGGAATACATATTTTGTTTGTTGAATTTGGAATTTTTATGCCCAAGTTATGAATTTTGCAATATTAAATGAATTAAACAAGGATTTAATTATTTCACCAAATTAAAATACTCAAAACAGAATACAAAGTTTATATTTGGGTAGAGAATTTAATTTGGCATGGAAAACATATTTAAAATATTAAATTTGGGGTTATTAAGAATTAATTATGCATTTTTTAAGTTTTGGTATTAATCTGTGATTATTTTAATTAGGTAGGGGCCTGTTCGTGATGGACAATGACTAAACTGTGAAGCCCTCAGGGACCTGTGTGCGAAAGAATTTACTGGATCTGGACAGAAACAGAGGGAAACAGCCCCAGGAGCCAGCCACAGTCACCGACTGGTGGCCCCAGCGTGGCAACGGGTGAAGGATGAGGTGGCCCCCAGGGCCAATGACCCGTGGGGCCTGGGCGCTGGCGTGTCAAGGAAAAAATAAAAGGGGCCTTTTGCGCCCCCGGGGATTCGACCCCGCGGCCTCAGGCGCGCGCGCACGGAGCGGAACCACTGGGCTGTGGATGCACTTGGTGATAGGTATGGATTGCGTGCGGTTTTGAGGTAAAGATCTGGGCTTGCTCGTTTTTCTGACGAAACTGAACCCTGTTCAGTTACTGAACGCGACGAGGACGGACGACGGCGACGTCCGCAGCGATGCTGTGCTGCCGGCGTGCGCGCGCCATGCTGCGCGGGGCACGGGGGCGTGCGCTTGCCCGCGGATGCAGAGGGGGAAGGAAGAAGGGGCAGGACGAGCTCACCGAGGGCCTTGGCGAGGTGGAGCGTGGCGACGGGAAGGTGATGGCCGCGGCGTCGACGGCGGCAAAACGGAGATGGTGGGGTGGCCCTGCTGCTCCCCGGGCTCGGCCGAGGTGACGAGGAGGACGACGTGCCCGCGGAGGTTCCGTTCCCGCCCCTAACCAGCTCGGAGGGGCTCCATGGCGTCGGCAATTCCCGGCCGCTCTCCCCTGTGGTCTCGGTGGTGGAGGTTCAGAGAAGAAAGAGCAAGGCAGCGAGAGGGAAAGGGAGGAGGAGACGGCGACGCGAGGAGTGGGAGGGTGGAGGCTAGGGTTAGGGTGGTGTGCGGCTCGGGGAGATGATATAGGAGGAGTTGGAGCAGGTGGATGCTGCCTGGTGGGGATGGTCTCCCCTCCTCTGTCTCCGTACAGAGGAGGAAGACGACAGCGGTCGTGGGGGGCTGGGCTTGGGGTGGTAGGTGGGCTCAGCCCACTTGGGCTGGCCTTCCTCCCCCAATGTTTTCCTTTTTATTTTCTCCTTCCTGTTTTTTTTGTAGAGAAAGCAAAGGACAGAATTTGAAAGAGTTTTTGAATTCCTAAATTCATGAATTTAATTTGTATTGCTTAAGCATTGTAAAAGCCTAGTTGCACCACTTTTAGTTTTCAAAATTCAAATGTTTAGCCACTGTTTGAAAAAATAAACAAAACAATTGAATTCAATTGAATTTCACATCAAATGTATTAGTTGAAATTTTAACCAAGTCAAAATACTAGTAAAATTCAAATTTAAAGAAAACAATTGAATTGATTATGTTTGTGAATTGTTTTCAAACATTGGAACATACCAAGTATGAACCAAAGATTTGCAATTTATTTGAATTTGAAATGGAAAACAACACAATTAAAAAAAATGCAATGCTCATGATGGAAATGATGCTTAACTTAAGTTAACAAAAGCAAAACACTCTAAGGGTGTTTTCATACTTGGGATGTTACATCCCTTAAGTGGATTACCCAAAGTTTATCGAACTCAGGGAGGTAGAGGTCAAAGATATCCCTCTCAAGCAACCCTACAATTAAGATACAAGAAGTCTCTTGTGTCCCCAACACACCCAATATACTTGTCAGGTATATGGGTGCACTAGTTCGGCGAAGAGAGAGTAAAATGCAAGTAATATGGATGATAATAAGTGATAATAGAAATCTGAAATAAAAATGGCAGCAAGCAAACATGTTGCAGAACAGGCGGAAAACGGTGTTTCAATGCTTGGAAATAAGGCCTAGGGCTCCTACTTTCACTAGTGTACACTGTTAACAATGCTCACATAATTGAATGCGTAAATATCATTTCTTCACTATGCTACTCCGAACCACTCTCCGGTCGAATAATGAACACTAATCATTGCGTAGGGCTTTAACAACACTCCTCAAGTCTATATTCCCTCTCTAGGGCACCCCAATGTCACTACGAGTGCCATGAATTAGTAAACAAACGCCACAATTTCATAGGTTCACCTTCCAACGCAAGATATAAATATCATGCTAAACCACACGGAGCACACGCTATCACCTTTGCCCCGTGATCAAAGTGTTTACGGAGACAACAAAAACACTTGAGTAGCATAACATATGAAGATCAATCTACATATTCAACTAGATTACAAAGCTCATGATCACATAAAGATCACACCATGGGAGAGAGAGATGAACCACATAGCTACCGGTAGAGCCCTCAGCCCCGGGGGATAACTACTCCCTCCTCATCATAGGAGACAACAACGACGATGGAGATAGCGGTGGAGTCGATGGAGATGGCTTCCGGGGGCACTTCCCCGTCTCGACAGGGTGCCAGAACACAGATGTGTCCCCCGAAACTTGTCAGCGGCGGCGGAGCTACAGTTATATTTTGCGGAAAAGGTCGATTCCCCTAGGGTTTATGCATCGGGGAGTATATATGGGCGAAAGGGCGATGTCGGGGGGTGGCCAGGGGGCCCACACCCCTAGGTGGCGTAGCCAGGGGGACCCGCGCCACCCCATGGTGTGGCCACACTATGGCGCCCTCCGGGGCTCTTCGGGACTTCTCGGTTCTTCCGAGACTTTTAGGACTTCTGGCTTTCGAATTTTTTAATTCCGAGAATATTTCCAAAACAACTTTCTGAAACTAAAAACAGCAGAAAACAGGGAACTCGCTCTGTGGCATCTTGTTAATAGGTTAGTTCCGGAAAACATAAGAAAACGTAGGAAAACAACCGGAAAACATGTAGCAATTGCCATAATATCAACATGGAACATAAGAAATTATAGATACGTTTGAGACGTATCAAGCATCCCCAAGCTTAGTTCCTACTCGTCCTCGAGTAGGTAAATGATAAACAAAATAATTTCTGAGGTGACATGCTACCACACAATCTTGATCATAATATGTAAAGTAGAGCATGTAAACTAGGATCAAATGAACTAAAGCTGTGATCTATATTTGATATCAACAAGTAATGCATAAACAAATAAGAAGAAAGAAGCAAAACTTTTAATGAATCAATACTAAAAGACTATCAACCGTGCAAAGTTTATTAGAGATGATTTAAACTTTCAAGAACAACAATATCATGCACGTCAAACGATCTTTACAACCCCTGTTAGGATAAGGTCAAGCTTTCCACACGATGCAATGCTTGAATCTTAAACTATTTGCGCACTAAAAACAAGCAAGTGTTTTGCGTTGGTCCCTGGCACCGGGATGTTATGGCTAAGAGAACATTATGGGGGGTTTGGAAGGTCAATGGAAGAAAGGCTCACAAAGCTGAAAGTGGTCATTAGACAAGAGAAAGTCTTACAACCGAAGCTATGCAAGGAGTAGGGATTGCCACACAATGGATGCACATAGAGCTATAAGTGTATGAAAGCTCTCCAATGGAACTAGTGGGGGTGCATCCAACTTGCTTGCCCACGAAGACCTAGAGCTCATTTGAGGAGGCTCATCATTGGAATATACAAGCCAAGTTCTATAATGTAAAGTTCCCCACATAGTTATGAATGAATGATAATATGAAAACTCTCTCCAAACTGAAGTATTGGTGCTAAACATGAAGCACAAGTGTGGTATATAAAGGATAGTGATGCGCCCCCTCTCTCTTTATTCTCTCTTTGGCCCTTTCTTTTTTTCTTTTTGGTTTTTATTTTATTTTATATATCCTCGCCGGTAGGGGCAACATCCTATATTACAATGAATCATCACACTTTTAGTACTCATAACTCATAATGGAATATCTTTGATGTCTCTAACTACATGCTCCTGCCAGTGTAGCAGTATGCATAAATTACCATGAAGCTCATCATCAAGTAACATAATGGAGGTGGATGTTATGCAGCAATATATCTCAGAATGGCTATGGAAATGCCATGATAGGTAGGTATGGTGGCTGTTTTGAGGAAGAATATATGGGCTTATGTGTAGGAGAACAAAGTCCTCCCACGGGATTTGAATGCACTGACAAAGTTTGCACCAACTCTCAATGTGAGAAAGGGCAATGCACAGTACCGAAGAGGCTAGCAAATATGGATGGTGGAAGTGCCATGAATCGCAACATAGACTCACAAGTTAAAACATTACAGCAAGCAAATCATCTTGCAAGGCAAAGTGCAAATCACTCCAAGAGGGTCCATGGCAGTGACAAGTCACTGTTAGCTACCCCGACCGTAGTGCGTAACAAAAGGCCGATCAGAAATGTATCACTCGTAGCAATCATATACCATTGTTTCTATCAGCTGGTAATTTAAGCGTGGCACGGTTTCAAGTTTCTTAGACCAACCATTGAAATTTTATACTTACTAGTCCTTCCCGTTTATCCATTAAGCAAATTAATATCTCAAAACAACAGTGATTCAAGTGAAGTAGTTTAGTGATCTACAAGACCATGCGAGTTATTCCACTATACCAACTACCACATAAGCATTCCCATTTCCAAGAAAACACACATATAAGAACCACATAACTACAAAAGCTAACAGCTCTGAATAAGAGATGCATGAAAACAAAGGCTAAACGCAGCACAAGCAAAAAGTGAACACTCACAGAACAATAAGAATGAAAACTAGAGTGTTCTAAGCAATGAAAACGGAGCGTGTCTCTCTCCCACACAAGTATGATATGATCCAACCATTTATTACAACAAAGAAAACCAAACAAACTGAAAACAAAAATAAAAGACGCTCCAAGTAAAGCACATAAGATGCGACCGAATAAAAATATAGTTTCACTAGAAGTGACCTGATAATTTGTTGATGAAGAAGGGGATGCCTTGGGAATCCCCAAGTTTAGACGCTTGAGTCTTCTTGGAATTTTCTTGGATGTACCACCGGGGCATCACCAATCTTAGGCTTTTCAGTCTTCTTAATCACATCATATCATCCTCTTCTCTTGACCCTTGAAAACTTCCTTCACACCAATATTCTCACAATCTTCATTAGCAACGTTAGTGCAATTGAAATAATAAATTCACATGGTTCAGTTTCAACACAATTATAACACTCAAAAACAAATTAGCTACTATCACAACTTCTTTCAAAACTATTTTTCTCAAAAGAACACCAAAAGAAATAGATTAAGTTGCAAATGCAATAAATGGCAGAAATCTGTCAAAACAGAATAGCAGGTAAAGATCGATTTTTTCAAAACTCTTATGTTTCTCAAATCAAAAAGTGGTCTTGTAAGAAATTTTGCGTATATAACTCAGGATTAAGCACAAAAAACTCAGGTTATTTCGAATTTTCTGTGATTTTATAGGGAATAAACAGTGGACAGCAGAAATTTGTTTCCTGCGCAGAAATCCGAAATGTAGGCTCAACTTTCCACTAGAGGCTTTACTTGGCTCAACAAAAACTCAAAAGAAAAGATACAGCGGGGTTTCTAAGGAAATAGACAACACCCAGGTGCAAAGCACACAAAATAAAACGAAGGAAAACGGGTTGAAAACGGGGAAATAAAACGGGTTGTCTCCCGATAGTGCTTTTCTTTAACGCCTTTTAGCTAGGCATGATAATTTTTAAAAGATGCTCACATAAGAATAAGAGTTGAAGCACAATAATAGAGCATCAAGAATCAAATATATAACACGTTTAATTCTAAACCACTTCCTATTAAAAAGAATCTTGTAGAAAAACAAGTCAACAAAGCACAAAGTGACTAGCATAGGAAAGCAAAATAAGTGAAACTTCAAAATTTTAAACAAAAAGAGAGGAAACTTAATATTGTTGAGATGCATAAAACCATGTTTCCCTCTCTCATAATAACTTTCAGTAGCATCATGAATAAAATTAACAATATAACTATCACATAAAACATTCTTATCATGAGCCACATGCATAAAAGAATTAATACTCTCCACATAAGCATAGTCATTCTTATTAATAGTAGTGGGAGCAAATTCAACAAAATAGCTATCATTATTATTCTCATCACCATAATCAGTAAATATAGGAGGCATATTGTAATCATAATTAATTTTTCTTCAATAGTAGGTGGACTGAAAATATCATATTCATCATTGTAAACAAGTGGAACTAGAATACCACAATCATTATAATCATCATATATTGGAGGCAAGGTATCATCAAAGAAAATTTCCTCCTCAAAACTTGGGGGACTAAAAATATCATATTCATATAAACTAGCTTCCCCAAGCTTAGACTTTTCCATAGCATTAGCAATAATGGTGTTCAAAGAATTCATACTAATAACATTGCTATTAGCATGCAAATAAAGCTCCATAGGTTTTTTTAATTTTCTCTTCAAACACTTCATGTCCTAACTCAAGATAAATATTAGAAAGCTCTCTCATATTTTTGTTGTTTTCCATTTAAGCATAAAGATAAAAACAAGTTACAAGTAAAAATAAGCCTAACTAGTGAAAATAAAAACAATAAACAAAAAGATATAATTGCAGAATCTAAAGGAAATAACTCCGAGCACTCACACCCGAGGATGTGAGAACCTTTTACCTTACCTCCCCGGCAACGGCGCCAGAAAAGATCTTGATGTCTACGCACGCTTCTATTCTTGTAGACAATGTTGGGCCTCCAATTGCAGAGGTTTGTAGAACAGCAGCAAATTTCCCTTAAGTGGATTAGCCAAAGTTTATCGAACTCAGGGAGGTAGAGGTCAAAGATATCCCTCTCAAGCAACCCTGCAATTAAGATACAAGAAGTCTCTTGTGTCCCCAACACACCCAATATACTTGTCAGGTATATAGGTGCACTAGTTCGGCGAAGAGAGAGTAAAATGCAAGTAATATGGATGATAATAAGTGATAATAGAAATCTGAAATAAAAATGGCAGCAAGCAAATATGTAGGAGGCGGAAAACGGTGTTTCAATGCTTGGAAATAAGGCCTAGGGATCCTACTTTCACTAGTGGACACTCTAAAAAATGATCACATAATTGAATGCTTAAATATCATTTCTTCACTATGCTACTCCGAACCACTCTCCGGTCGAATAATGAACAATAATCATTGCGTAGGGCTTTAACAGCACTCCTCAAGTCTATATTCCCTCTCTAGGGCACCCCAATGTCACTACGAGCGCCATAAATTAGTAAACAAACGCCACAATTTCATAGGTTCACCTTCCAAGCAAGATATAAATACCATGCTAAACCACACGTAGCACACACTGTCACCTTTCCCCGTGATCAAAGTGTTTACGGAGACAACAAAACCACTTGAGTAGCATAACAGATGAAGATCAATCTACATATTCAACTAGATTACAAAGCTCATGATCACACCATGGGAGAGAGAGAGAGATGAACCACATAGCTACCGGTAGAGCCCTCAGCCCCGGGGGAGAACTATCCCTCCTCATCATAGGAGACAGCAACGGCGATGGAGATGGCGGTGGAGTCAATGGAGATGGCTTCCGGGGGCACTTCCCCGTCCCGGCAGGGTGCCAGAACAGAGATCTGTCCCCCAAAACTTGTCGGCGGCGGCGGCGGAGCTACAGTTGTATTTTGTGGAAAAGGTCGATTCCCCTCGGGTTTATGCATCGGGGAGTATATATGGGTGAAAAGGCGATGCCGGGGGCGGTGGCCAGGGGGCCCACACCCCTAGGTGGCGCAGCCAGGGAACTCGCGCCACCCCATGGTGTGGCCACCCTGTGCCCCCCTCCGGGGCTCTTCGGGACTTCTGGATGCTTCCGGTACTTTTAGGACTTTTGGCTTTCGCATTTTCCAATTCCGAGAATATTTCCAGAACAACTTTTCTGAAACTAAAAACAACAGAAAACAGGGAACTGTCTCTGTGGCATCTTGTTAATAGTTTAGTTCCGGAAAACATAAGAAAACGTAGGAAAACAAGCGGAAAACATGTAGCAATTGGCATAATATCAACATGGAACATCAGAAATTATAGATACATTTGAGACGTATCAAGCATCCCCAAGCTTAGTTCCTACTCGTCCTCGAGTAGGTAAATGATAAACAAAATAATTTCTGAGGTGACATGCTACCACACAATCTTGATCATAATATGTAAAGTATAGCATGTAAACTAGGATCAAATGAACTAAAGCTGTGATCTATATTTGATATCAACAAGTAATGCATAAACAAATAAGAAGGAAGAAGCAAAACTTTTAATGAATCAATACTAAAAGACTATCAACCGTGCAAAGTTTATTAGAGATGATTTAAACTTTCAAGAACAACAATATCATGCACGTCAAACGATCTTCACAACCCCTATTAGGATCAAGTCAAGCTTTCCACACGATGCAATGCTTGAATCTTAAACTATTTGCGCACTAAAAACAAGCAAGGGTTCTGCGTTGGACCCTGGCAGCGGGATGTTATGGATAAGAGAACATTATGGGGGGGGGGTTTGGAAGGTCAATGGAAGAAAGTCTTACAAAGCTGAAAGTGGTCATTAGACAAGAGGAAGTCTTACAACTGAAGCTATGCAAGGAGTAGGGATTGCTACACAACGGATGCACATAGAGATATAAGTGTATGAAAGCTCTCCAATGGAACTAGTGGGGGTGCATCCAACTTGCTTTCCCACGAAGACCTAGAGCTCATTTGAGGAGGCTCATCATTGGAATATACAAGCCAAGTTCTATAATGTAGA
Organism: Alopecurus myosuroides; assembly: GCA_028641055.1. Classification (NCBI taxonomy): domain Eukaryota; kingdom Viridiplantae; phylum Streptophyta; class Magnoliopsida; order Poales; family Poaceae; genus Alopecurus; species Alopecurus myosuroides. The sequence continues at coordinate 235,441,014 of CM054058.1, read as the reverse complement.
GTTCCCCACATAGTTATGAATGAATCATAATATGAAAACTCTCTCCAAATTGAAGTATTGGTGCTAAACATGAAGCACAAGTGTGGTATATAAAGGATAGTGATGTGCCCCCTCTCTCTTTATTCTCTCTTTGGCCCTTTTTTTATGGCTTTTTTTATTTATTTATTTTATATATCCTCACCGGTAGGGGTAACATCCTATATTACAATGAATAATCACAATTTTAGTACTCATAACTCATAATGGAATATCTCTGATTTCTCTAACTACATTGTAGCGCCCTACCTTTTGATAAAGATAGAAAACCTATGTAACCTTCTATTCCCGGGATCTCTGATAGCATACACATCACAAAATGAAATATTCATTGCAATAGCATCATTCTACATCGTTGATCTAGTGGATAAGAAATAAAATAGTCGTACAATTGGCATAGCCATCATGGACTAGCCCAAGTAACAGAGTTTCACACTAAACACAGTGGAAACAAATCTTCAATGAGCCTTCTTCACTTGATGCCCCACATGCAGAATATGTTGGCGATAGACTTGAGATCCTAAACAAAATCCTCACTCGTCTTCAAATTCATCTGCACGTTGGAATATGCAGCCCCCACAGGGAAGGAAGTCAGTACAAACAATGTACTAGCAAGTGACACTTGTATGGTGGCGGTTTTGAGGAATAACTAGCTACATGATATTTGGCTGGTGGAGTCTAGGCTATTTGCATAAAGCCAATTTTGTCCTATATTTGATAAATCATTTAATAAAAATGAAGACCATAGTACAACCATCATGTCTAAATCCACCATGAAGGTTGACAGTTCATCATGGCTAAATCCACCATGAAGTTTGATAAATCATCATGGCTAAATCCACCATGAAGTTTGAAAATCGTCATGGCTAAATCCACCATGAAGTTTGGTAAACCATCATGGCTAAATCCACCATGAGGTTTGATTGTGGCATCATGGCTAAATCCACCTTGTGCCCTAAAAGGGGTTTCTACCATGTTTTATTTCATTCAGAAAAGATGAGGAGATCCTTCGGCACCAACTCTGTCTAGCTGCTCAACTGGCCCATAACCGGGGGCACGGCTAAGATCTTAGTTTTTTAACTCTGCAGAGGTTTTGCACTTTCACCTTGAGACTCATCCTCCTCGAGAGAAGAGTGAGACAAGATCTTTGGGAAGAGGGATTCAACCATACCAGTATTGACTCGTTGCTCCTAAAATTCTACAACTCCTTGTCAATACAACAGGAGGAACCCCCACAACTTACTTAATCTTGGAAGAGCCCATATTACCTCAAGGCTGCACTGGAAGCTAAGTATACAGTGAAGACCTACAAATCTCTTTAATCCTGGGTGGCAATCCACAAGTGTACCCTCAGGTGATAACCACCACATCCTTGGCTAAATCCACCATGAACATGGCCCTGAGTAGCCACTCAACATAATCCATTCATACCAATCCACCCAGGTGTTTCATTGGGTTGGTACTTTTCAATTTTTAAATCATCACAACCCAACAAGTAACAACAATAGTTGTGATAGCATTCTAATATTGCTAAACTAGCACCTAGCAGGGGTTTCAGGTTGGCTACACACTACTAGGTTTTCTGAGCATAGCATACTTGGAAAACTAATTAAAATCACCTATGATGCCTACTACTGAAAAAACTAATGCAAAGTAAAACAAAGGTGGGACATGAGTATCACTTGCTTTGTGGGAGTTGGTATAAAAGCACTCTCTTCAGAAAAAGAATGCTCTCCGTACAATCTAAATAATACAAATAAATAACAATACACAAGAAATTCACTAACAAGCAAACAAATACAACAAAATATAAAACACATAAGCATAACAAGTTATTCAACTTGATTAGTGTTAACATGGACAAGGTTTTTACACATAATTCAATATGCAAAAAGAATTATGATGGGATGGTCATTGTTTTGTCTTTTATGGACAAGTTCAAGTTTATCACAATAATTCAATTTATAAAATGGAATGATAATGGCTTGGGTTAGGTTTAACAAACAATTAAATTTGCAAAAATAATTATGGTAAAAGGTTTAGGGTTAGCTACTAGGGCATGGGTTGGTCAAGGTCACAAATATTACACAAGGTTTGTCTTAAGGGTTTTAGAAAACAAAATCATGATCAACATGATTCATTTCATGGCTTTGGTTAGTAGGATTGAATAAATTTATAATATGGCTTGTAAATTTACATAAGGTATTGGGATAGGGGTTTCTGGTCCAAAAGTTACTTTACATATGGTCAACATGAAATGGGTGTTGGTTTGATCAAAATGATCATACTACAATTTTCCTAAAGGGGGTTCTCATCACACAACACATAATTTAAAATGGCTTATTACTATGGATGGTTTATATTACAAAGATTATACGTAATGGGTTCTCTAGTCACAAATGGTTTTGGTACTGGTCTCACTGGTCTAAGGTTGCTAAATGGGACAATTTTCTAGAAGATAACTAATTAAAAATATTTATAGAATTAAAACTAGGTGCAAAATACTCAAATGGTTATTTAAATTCTAAACTCCATTTTAATTGGTTCAATTATTATTTTGGGACAGAGGTATGAAAGTACACATTCTAAGGATTCCAAAGATATTTTATTTGCAATTTTTGGATTTACAGAATTTTAATTATGCCAAAATTCACTAAAGAAGCATATTTAAATTTGAACCAATTTTAGTTGGTCAAAATTTAATTTTGATAGTGCCAAAATTTTCTACATGCTCAGGAGATTCCAAAAATTCCAAGTTTGCTAAAATTGGCTAAGTGGTTAAAAAGTTATGATGATTTGAAGTTTCAGGGGCTAATCTGCAAAAGTGCCAATTAATTTCTATTCGGAAAGAAATCCAGAAACAACTGGATAAGGTTGGCTACGTGGCTTCCTATGAATGGTCGGGGGTGCTGACTGTGCGTCTACATGGCAGCTGATTTGGTGCGTCGCGCGGCTGTTTCCTATTGGACGAAACCGATTCGGTTAAAACGAATTAATATGGACCGTTGCGGGAAGATCCGACGGCTCCGATTTGATTCAACATTACCTAGCGGCGGACCTCGTCGGAGAATGGCGGCGCGGCGGAGCTACACTCTGGTGGTCGACGAAGTCGATCTTATGGTGGTCTCTGAGCTCGATGGAGACCACACTGGAGGCGATAGGGTTGTCGGCGTCTCCTCGGAGAGTTACTAGCGATGGCGGCGTGCTGATCTTGCAGGCACAACTCCGGTGAGATAGCTTTGAGGACGGCGGGATGAATCAGCCGCATCAGAAAAATTTCAGAGGGGTTTAAGAGGAGCGCGGGGTCACGGGGAGTAGGATAGGACACACCGGAGCGGGGGATACCGACGCAGTCAGCGGGAAACGACGATACACGGCAGCAGGACAGAGGGACTCCGTCGAGAAATTTGTAGAGCCTGGGGGCACGGTTTTGAGGAAGAGGAGAGGGGAAAGAGAGAGGGTATTGAGGGATTTTTGCGAGTGGACTCGACGTGCCCAGGGATGCGCGGGAGGGGGAGATCATGTGCATGTCGTGCGCTCGGTCGTGGGACGATTGGAGGTAGGGGATGACCGGGCTGACGTCACGCGCGCATCAGTGTCTGGTCCACCGGTCAGTGAGAGGGTGATAAGGAGACGGGTCGGGCTGGTTTTGGGATTGTTTGCTTTTTCTTTTCCGCGCGCGTGCGTTAGATAACGGGGTGGCCCGGTCTGCTGCATGCTCGTGGGGCTGGCTGGGCTGGGCCACATTGGCCTGGCTCGGCTGGCTTACATTTTTTTGTGTTTTTTCTGATTTCTTAAATGAATCATATCTTTTATTTGGAAACTCCAATTAGCCTCAAATCAATTTCTAATGCTTTGTAGAAATATAAACTTTCACATAAGTACATTTCTGTGATGTTTCAACACCTTTGAAATTTTAGATTTGAAAATATGTATAATGCCTTAATGATACTAAAAATCATTTTGAAATAGAGAAATAATAATTAATTGAAATTAGGGTTTAATAATATTAATAGGGGTTGTTTCAAATGTAAAATTTGGTTTTCAAGGTCTTTTACTTGTTTTCAAAAACAAAACAATTCATACAAACACTTTATTGGCTAACATTTGATATAATATTTGAAAAGGATTTTGGAAATAATTTTATTCACATGAAATAATTTCTCTTTATAATGAAAACTAGATTTGAAATAGGCTTGGGGTTTAAGGAAGAAAGGTACTTTGGATTCTTAATTCCAATTTCCTTGGAATGTGTATTGTTTTATTTTGTTTCTTGCATCTCTTTTGGTTTTTGGTGACTTGATGAACATGAAACAGAAAGTTTCAAATTTTTGTGATTTTTGCACTTTCTCAAAAAACAGGGATGTTACATACATGCTCCTGCCAGTGTAGCAGTATGCATAAATAACCATGAAGCTCATAATCAAGTAACATAATGGAGGTGGATGTTGTGCAGCAATATATCTCGGAACGGCTATGGAAATGTCATGATAGGTAGGTATGGTGGCTGTTTTGAGGAAGAATATATGGGCTTATGTGTAGGAGAACAAAGTCCTCCCACGGGATTTGGATGCACCGGCGAAGTTTGCACCAACTCTTAGTGTGAAAAAGGGCAATACACAGTACCGAAGAGGCTAGCAAATATGGATGGTGGAAGTGCCATGAACCGCAACATAGACTCACAAGTTAAAAGATTACAGCAAGCAAATCATCTTACAAGGCAAAGTGCAAATCACTCCAAGAGGGTCTGTGGCAGTGACAAGTCACTGTTAGCTACCCCGACCGTAGCGCGTAACAAAAGGCCGATCAGAAATGTATGACTCGTAGCAATCATATACCATTGTTTCTTTTAGCTGGTGATTTAAGTGTGGCACAGTTTCAAGTTTCTTAGACCAACCTCTAAAAGTTTATACTTACTAGTCCTTCCCGTTTATCCATTAAGTAAATTAATATCTCAAAACAATAACAGTGATTCAAGTGAAGCAGTTTAGTGATCTACAAGACCATGCGAATTTTTCCACTATAACAACTACCACATAAGCATTCCTATTTCCAAGAAAACACACATATAAGAACCACCTAACTACAAAATCTAACATCTCTGAATAAGAGATGCATGAAAACAAAGGCTAAACGCGGTACTAGAAAAAAGTGAACACTCACAGAACAATAAGAATGAAAACTAGAGTGTTCTAAGCGATGAAACCAGAGTGTGTCTCTCTCCCACACAAGTATGATAATATCCAACATTTATTACAGCAAAGAAAACCAAACAAATTTAAAACAAAAATAAAAGACGCTTCAAGTAAAGCACATAAGATGCAACCGAATAAAAATATAGTTTCACTAGAAGTGACCTGATAATTTGTTGATGAAGAAGGGGATGCCTTGGGCATCCCCAAGCTTAGACGCTTGAGTCTTCTTGGAATTTTCTTGGATGTACCACCGTGGCATCCCCAATCTTAGGCTTTTCACTCTTCTTGATCACATCATATCATCCTCTTCTCTTGACCCTTGAAAACTTCCTTCACACCAAAATTCTCACAATCTTCATTAGCAACGTTAGTGCAATTGAAATAATAAATTCACATGGTTCAGTTTCAATACAAGTCTAACACTCAAAAACACATTAGCTACTGTCACAACTTCTTTCAAAACTATTTTTCTCAAAAGAACACCAAAAGAAAAAGATTAAGATGCGAATGTGATAAATGGCAGAAATCTGTCAAAACAGAACAACAGGTAAAGATCGATTTTTTCAAAAATCTTCTATTGCTCAAATAAAAAAGTGGTCTTCTAATAATAGTTGCGTATATAACTCAGGATTAAGCACACACAAACTCAGGTCATTTTGAATTTTCTATGATTTTATACGAAATAAACAGTGGACAACAGAAATCTGTTTCCTGCGCAGAAATCCGAAATATAGGCTCAACTTTCCACTAGAGGCTTTACTTGGCTCAACAAAAACTCAAAAGAAAAGATACAGCGGGGTTAGTGGTTGACGCGGCAAGCAGCACTAACAACTTATAGAGACACGCTAAAACTTCCGTCTATTAGAAAGGGACGAGAGAGCGCGCTGAAACAACTATAACTACTCACCAAGAACAATACCCATCCAAGGTTAAACCCCCTCAACCAAATCCCAGGAGGTAACTCGAGGAAACTCACACATGTTGAAATAATAATCTCGTTATCGCACAGGTTAACAAATATCATTAGGTGTAAGTTGTCTGACTCTTCTTAGCCAGCACTTTCTCCAAGATCTTCACATAAGCGCGGATGATACGCCTTCTCGAAAAGATATAACCTTGCAGGGATGCACTACTGTAACCACACGCACCGAACTGTCGCGAGACTGTCGGCACAACACTTCATCTCACCACAAACAAGTCCAGGGAGCCACCTAGCTAGGTTGGAACCGCATAGAGAGTCCGGCGATGCTTCGAAGCGGACCTAACCGTTCGCGTCTACGCACGAAGCGGATCAAACCTGATCGGAACTGTCTGCTTCACGTCATACCGCGGAACCTATACAGTTGTACGCACATCGGTAACATACCATCATCATCCCCAACATCGTTTCCATCATTCCTGCAGAACAGGTGATGTGCGTACGCCAAATGGAAAGCCGGAACTAAGTTCTGGCATCCTGGACAAGAGTGCAGCAGGGCTAACAGGCTGCGGGGAGTCCCATTACCTCCCACAATGTGGTTATCGCGCTCATTCTTGGATCAGCGGACAAGAAACCTTTCCTAAGGCGACACCAGAGGGACCAAAAGCCTCGACGGGCCACCCGCCGGTGCCTTATCTCGAATTCAAAATTATTATTACCCCAAGCATTAAGATCATTTAATTAAGTTGAACCCAACTATCATACTAGTCAGGTGAAGGAACAAAACTTGCTAAAGAAGCTAAGCAGGCACTACGACTCACAAGGCCAACAAGGTAAAAAAACAATAGGGTAATAGGATATGGAGGGAAAGTTATATCGTGGCTGCAAGATATATATGTGGATGGGATTGCAACCAAGAATCGTAACACAAGGCTAGCATAATAGACAACCGCAAGCATAGGTAGCAAATGAGGAATCTGCAAACTTCGATAGCAAGTGAGGAAAGCTTGCCTGGAATCCAGCTTGTAGAAGTAGCAGAACTTGTCGATCCTCACATCATCTCAACGTACTATCCGCAAAGAAGCAAAGCACTAGAAGAAACACCAAATGCAACAATTACTACTACGGCAAAAGATCCAGCATGCTCAAGATATGGATGCATGACATGCGAGGATGCAACTAAACCAATTTAAATGGAATCGGAATCCCAACAATTAAGTAGAAGGTTCAATTTATTTATCTATCCATCAAATTAAATGTTGATTAACATGGATAACAAGTTATAGGTGAGCTACACAATTTAAATGGAACCGGAACAATATATATAGCGTCCCGACACATTCCATATTTATTATTTAGGTGTACATGCATAATAATCCTAAAATGCAAGATGAAAGATGCAAACATGAACATGGATGTCAAATTAAGATTCTATGAATTTTTCTGATAAAAATAGACATAAAGTTTGTGTTATTTGGATTAATGAAACAAAAGTTATAGGCATTTGAAGCTTGGGGTGCTTTCTGAAATGTGTAGGGACATGCTCATGATGGAAACAACAGAATGGAGGGCTCCGGTACAAAAAAGGAAAGGCCATGTGAAGGATACGTTGCATAAAAAACAAAACAAAATTCCTACGCGAGATAAACCCGAAGGGCCAAGATCTAATCTAGGAGATGTAAGCAACGGGCATAGAGAAAGTCTTAAGAAAACATACCCTCGAAGACTCTAAGCGTTACGAGATCGAATCTCGTTGTTGGCGTAGTCGTACTCACACCGATCCCAAGAGAGAGAAGATGTGCACCGCAATCCGGCGGTGCCTCGGTGATCGGTCACACATACGGCTTGATGACGACCTCCGTTCCCTCGATCCAGCGGGGCAGCGGAAGTAGAGGATCCCTCGGAACTCCAGCAACACGACGGCGTGGTGTGGTGGAGATAACTTCGCTCAGGGCTTCGCCAAGCGCATGAACATGAGGTGGAGCAGCGGGAGGAGGGAGGTGGAGATGACACCAAGTGTGTGAGGGAGAGGGATCTCATGCCCTCTATTTATAGGAGGAGGGGGCAGCCTAAAGGCCCCATGCGGCCAAGCATGGTGGTGCCCCCACCTCTCCCCTCATCATGTGAGTGGACTCTCCACTCACACCCACTCATCCTCCACTTAAAATCCACTCAAAAATCCTAAAGGTTTTTCTTTAATAAATAAATAAAATATTTTTATTTCTTTATTTCAGCATTTGTTAATTCTTTTAACAAACATTTGCATATAGCACCTCGAATCATTTGTTAATTATATTAACAACCATTCGATGAAAAAACCCTTGAACTATTTCAAATTTACCCGAAACGATTTCGGTGCTGTCCAAACTTTTCTCCGATATTCCGTATCCTCTCAAATGTGTCACCCTACGGTTCGCGAATAACATAGACATGATCGAGACACCTCTCCGATCAATAATCAACAACGGGATCTGGATATTCGTGATGACTCCTATATATTCAACGATGACTCTCGTGATCGTGTGAACCATCAACATCGTAACTATTCCCTTTGTCTCGCAATATTTTACTTGCCCGAGATCCAATCATTGGTATTGACCATACCTAGTTCGATCTCGTTACCGACAAGTACTCTTTTACTCGTTATGTGATATAACATCCTTGTGACCTAGTCACATGCTTGCAAGCGTTGTCGATGTGATATCACCGAGAGGGCCCATAGAATATCTCTCCATCATTTGGATGGACAAATCTCACTCTTGATCCATGAGCCTCAACTAACACTTTCTGAATACCCAACGACACCTTTATAGTCACCTTGTTACGGTGTGACGTTTGATGACATCAAAGCACCCTTCCGGTATTAGTGATTGACATGATCTCATGGTCTAAGGAATGAGGTTACTTCGTATGTAAGACATAACAACATAAACTAATTGACTTAATCATATTGTTATACTTAGTTTGGGTTTATGTTCATCACATCATTCTCCTAATGACATGACCTCGTTATTACAACATCCAATGTTCATGATCAGGAAACCTTGATCATCTATTAATCAACGAGCTAGTTAAAAGACAGGCTTTACTAGGAACGATTGTTTGTTTATTAAACACACATGTATCAACGTTTCCAGTTAATACAATTCTAGCATGAGAAAGAAACATTCATCATAAACAAGGAATAAGATAGTAACCACTTTATTATTTCCTCTCGGGCATATTCCCTTCACCACTGACTTAGATGCAAGATTTTAGTTCCAGATCAGGATCTGGGGGAGGTCTACCAACGGGCTGCCCAACCAGAGAGATTGACCAGCAGGCCCTGCCGCCACCTGGCGCTGATGAGGACATTGAACGGTGACGGCGACCTCCAGGGTCACCGGCATGCGCGGCCGGCATGCGCGCGGTGAAAACAAAGAAAGGAAGGGGAGGCTTTGCCTCAAGGGAGGTTCAAACTTGGGTCTCCCTGGTGTAGGACAGAGAACCAAACCATTGGGCTGGACTGCTGTTTGTGTTGGGATCGGGATCTGACAGAAGATAAATTATACTATCATCGGTCTTCCTACTGCAGCGCGACGGATCAAAGATCAGCAGAATGCTGATGGTTCCCCGCTCGCTCGGGAGATGTTGTGCATGCCCGATATCACCTGGGTGCCCTGGCCGGTGATGATGTGTGGTGCGGGAGCGTGAGAGTACAAAGGCAGGGTGCGACAGATCCAATAATTCAGTTGATGTACACAAGCTGGAGCTTCAGGTCGTTTATGGCGGACAGGAAACACAGCAGATGACATCGACGTCCACGGCAAGAAAACGAGACTGAAAAGAGCGGGAATTGGACGGGGTGCTCACCGGGAGGGGTTCGGAGTAGTCGATCGGGCTCGGGGGCGTCTACCACGGCAAGAAAACAAGGAAGACAGCCAGCGGCCGAACTGAGGAAGTGGAAGCTGCGGGTGTTCTGGTGCGCATCCGGCTTGTTCTTGATGTCGAGGAGGAAGAGGAAGGTGGGGTGGTTCTTCTCCACCGCTCATCTTGGTGCTGGAGCGTTCACGGCATCAAAGCGGCGGCGAAGTGCTCTGGTGGTCTTTGTGGTGCAGAAATTAAGAGAACAAAGAGAAAGGAGAAAGAGAGAGAGAGGCGGCGCCGTATGCTGAGAGGGTTGGGCTAGAGCAAGCTGAGAGGTGTGGGGTGCTGTATATAGGAGGGGAGGAGGTAGGTACATCGCCCATTGAATGGAGGAAGGACGTGATGGACGGCGTGGCAGAGGTTCGTACAAGAGGTGACGTCCTCACCAGGAAGAAGATAAAGAGGAGTCGGGCCTGGTTGATGGGCTGGGCCAAAAGATCAGCGGCTGGTTGAGGTTCTCTCTTTTCTTTTTTATCAAAACCTTTTCTATCTATTGCATTTTAATATTTTGAAAAGGTGCAACCGTTTTAATTGTAGAAAACTCTTGTGGAAGTTTTAAACCAATTTTACAAATACATCAAATACATTTGTACTTGGGTTTATTTGAAATAATAAAAGGAAGGAATAGTTAATTTAATAACCAAGCAAAAAAATGTTTTGACAAAGAAATATATAACACAAAAAGATTTAGAGGCATGGACAAGAAACATGTGATTTCATTTTATGCAATGTTTAGTAACACAAAAAAAAGGTGACATGGATGATGACATGATGCAGACAGAAGAACAACCAATAATATAATTGGGGAGAACCTCGGGCGTTACAACAAACAACAATGATTTTATTAGCACACCTATTGCTCCACCTGCTCCTACTGCTGATTTTTATGAGATAAAGTCTGCCCTGTTAAATCTCGTTATGAGATAGCAATTTTCTGGTTTTAGTACTGAGGCTGTTGTTGCCCATCTTAATAATTTTTTTGAACTCTCTGAGATGCAAAAATATAAGAATGTAGATGGAGATATTATTAAACTGAAATTGTTTTCTTTCTTTTCGAGAGGAAGAGCTAAAGAATGGTTGCTATCTTTGCCTAGAAATAGTATTGATTCATGGACTAAATATAAAGATGCTTCCATTGGAAAATATTTACCTCCTGCTAAGATTATATCCTTAAGAAGTAGCATTATGAATTTTGAACAACATGATAATGAGCATGTTGCTAAAGCTTGGGAAAAATGAAATCTTTGGTAAAGAATTGTCTCAATCATGGACTGACTACTTGGATGATCATCCAAACTTTTTATGCAGGTCTAATTTTTTCTTCAATAAACCTTCTGGATTCAGCTGTTGGATGAACCTTTATGTCCATCACTTTGGGCACTGCAACAAAGCTTCTAAATTATATGATGGTAAATTTTTCAGAATGTCACACTCAGAGAGCTCCACCAGGTAACAAGGTAAATTATGTTGAAGAAACCTCTTCCTTGGGCGATAGGCTTGATGCTATTATCTCTATGCTTGTTAATGGTAAAACTTATGTTGATCCAAATAATGTTCCTTTAGCCTCTTTGGTTGCTCGAGAAGAGCATGTTGATGTGTGATGACTAACGTTGGTAGACCCCAAGTGCACGGTGTGAAGAGTGCAACAACAAGTTTTCCCTCAGAAAAGAAACCATGGTTGAATCGACCAGTAGGAGGACAAGCAATCTCTGAAGGTTGATGCAGCTGAGGTGGCAGGGCACACTACCTGTTCAGCAGCAACGTGGAACCTGTCAGATATATACTTATTATGGGTATATCCGGCATTGTCCTAAAAGAGCCGTATTACCAGGGTTGCCTTTTGGTAATGGACCACAATCCATTAGGCGACCCAGTAAGCTGACGCACAGAAGCCAGATTCTAGAAGAACCAAGACCACGACCCCAAAGTTGTGCGGCTTGAGGTAGAAGGCGGATTCTTGCATTCCAAGTTAGATAATTTCCGTAGTCTTCTAGGTTTCCTTTCTGTAAGCCCTAACCCGGCTATTTATATAAAGTCGGACGGGATAGAAGAATGGTGACAATTATCTAGAAGCCAACTCACCGAGAAGTTGATCCTCGCCGAGTTAGCAAAACCCTACTCACATTGTACTTTGTATACTTCAGGCTTCAGCCCTGATTTAGTGAGTTTGCAGGAGTAGGAACGTCGCCTAGTTGCATCGTACTGAACCTGGGTAAAATTGGTGTTCCTGGTTGTCATACTACCACGCCCCCCACGTCTCTACCCGTAGACTCATGGCACCCCCATCTATGAACTCTACTACGATGTCATGACAGTTGGCGCCCACCGTGGGGCTAGCGACGTCAGGCGTTAAGTTTCAATCGGGGATACTCGGCGGAATCGGTAGTACCATAACTGTCGGAAGCTTGGAATTCGACAACGACGTTGGGCGCTTCCTCGACAATGGATCTTACATGCGAGCATGAAATCATCTGGTAAGGTTCTGCGTTTTACCGATTGGATCTGCAAACATCTTTATTGGATTAACTACAGAAGCAATAGGATTCTATGGTGGAAGTAAATTTATCCCACCCTCCCTATACCCAGTTCAAGAAAACTATGATACCGGATTTTGCTCAGATTGCCAAAACCCCGAATTTGCTGCCTCTTCGGAGATGCCTGCAATCAGATCTCACTTCATTAGCATGGTGCAATCCGAGGTCGCTGAAAACACGAAAGTAAGCAATCCCGTGGAAGAAGCAGAAAACAACAATCCCACAGATCAAGTGGAAGATCTGACACCCGCCAATTAAACGGTGGACTCGGAAGCCGACTCCGTACTAGCTGCCATAGAGGCAAGATTGGAGTCGGAACCTGGATATGAAGACATAGATTCATAAGATGAAGATGAAGACGCCTTCGAAAGGAAGGTTAAATCTATGCAGGGGGCTTCCATGAAGTACTTATGGCAAAACCGACTGATAACTCGGATGCCGAAGATGATAAAGACCCCAGAACACCTCCACCAGATGAGGAAAGAGACGGCGGTGAAACCAGTCCCATCTATCCTGATGTCAAGGAATTGACAGAAGAAGAACCGAGCAAAAATACTCCCTCTTCCAAGAAGAAAAACAAGACCGCCAAGAAGCTTCAGTACAAACTCCAGAAGAAAAAGTTGGCAGATAATGCTAACCAAAACCTGGAAGGAGGAGCAAGCGGAGTCACACCTGTGGAGAAGTAAAAGAAAGAAATCCTTGTTCCTGAATTGTCGGAACAGGACGAGATCGATCTGATCAAAACCCCGGTTGGACCATACGAGCCACCGGAAGTGCTGGAAGCAAGAAGGCAAGCCATTATGCGGTAGAAGCAACAAATATTCCAATCGCATGAAAATCTCCTCAAAGCCCAAGCTACTGTTAAAGCAAAGTAGGAGGTAAATGAAGAATTCGAAATACAGAATATGTCCGGGATAAAACCCACGAGATTACCCAGAATTGCAAGACCGGATGTGCTTCCAGCAAAAGAACGGCTGCAAAACCCTTCCTGGGAAAGACATGTTGATGGCGTAAACGCTAAGGGCGAACGCATCTACAAAACTGCAGCCGAAAACATGGAAGCCGCGTTCGCCATCCTTAATGATGATATGTATTCCAAAGACGAAAAGATCCAAGGAGTGTATGCTTTCCTGGGTAAATCACTGCAACAGCAACAGCAAGGACAAGCAAGATCATGGAAGTTGCATGACGACTCGGCCCTATGCAAAACTGCCACTTGCGCCGCTGGAGCACCTGGACCTGGAGAACCTGGAGATTCAGGCAATTCTAAGGATAAGAAGGGAGATCCTAAGAAGGACAAGAAAATTTCGGACAATACGAATGAAGCGTCTAGAACGGGATCCCATATGCCGAAAGGCGGAAATAAACCCTGTGATCATAAAGATCGGGAGGAACAAAACCGGAAAGACGAAAAAATGATGCCGCCTTCGAGACGCCCAGCTGAAAAAGCCGGAAGACATGAAAATCCTCACAGACGTGAGAGGTCCCGTACTCCTCCTAGGAATAAAGAAAGGCCAAGTAGTAGAACTCCGCCTCATTCCAAAGGACACGATAACAGACGAAATAGGGATAATCCCGGAAGAGCGCATTCGCACAACAATGGGCCAGAAAGGAGCAGATCCCCTTCTGTCCATTCAGCCGGCAGATATTCCGCACACGTTGATAAGGCGGAAAGAGATGATCTATACTTTGGACCTAAGTGTTTCACTGACAGGATCCGAAGAATAACCTACATTCTGGGTTTGCCAAAAGTTGGTCCAACTTACCAAAAGTACACCGGAAGTACAAACCCGGATACTTGGCTCTCAAATTACTATACTGCCGTTCAGATCAACAAAGGGACAGACCTGGAAGCAGTGAAATTTCTCCCCCTAATGTTGCTGGATGGGGCCATAGATTGGATTAACGGGCTTCCGTCAAGAACAGTGGATAGCTGGGATGATATGGCTAGGGTATCCGCTCAGCACTTTCGGGGTACGTACAAACGCCCTAAGAGCATCAACCAGCTAAATCGCTGCGTCCAGTTTGAAAACGAGTCGTATGTCGACTTTATATCAAGATGGACAACAATGAAAAACATCTTCTCTGGAGTAAGTGATGTACAAGCAATGCATACTTTCATCAATGGACTAAAACCCGGCCTCGTACCGTTCATGGTTGGTTCAAAGGAGCACAAAGATATCGGATCTATGCTTACTACCACCAATGAGCACACAACGGCCGAAGATGACATCAGAGTGAGAGGTGGAAATATTGATGCTTTGGTTCAGGCCAAAAAGACGCCTCGTTCTGAAAAGAAGGCTACTCCAGAAGCGCAGATAAAACCCAAAGAAGTGAATTTAACCTTTGGAAAGGATACTGGCAGCAAATGGAAAGGAAGAAACACAGAACCTATCTCCTACTCTAAGGAAGAGTGGGAAAAGATTAAGTCAGAAACTGTGTCCACCATTCGCAATTTGGGAAACCTACCCATACAAATGCGCAGTGTCGCCTCAACAAGCATATGAAGGGCATGTAGGATCCGGGAACAAAGGAAAGAACTCCAAGAGGAAATTCTCCAAGAAAAAGCCAGAAGCTGAAAAAGAAGAGAGTGAATCGAACACTGATGAAAAAATCCAGGAACAGCAGCGCAAAGGCGAACCAAAATTCCCGAGATTTGATGGAGAATGCAACCTAACTTTCCTGGCAACTCCCTCAGCAAAACAGGCAAAGCGAACACTTCGAGAAATAAACGCGGTTGTCCCACCAACACCCAAATTATTGAAGTATTCCAATACACAAATTACCTGGGATCAGTCAGATCATCCCGGAAATATCCCAGAACCCGGCACACAAGCTCTAATTCTAAGCCCTATTGTTCAAAACACTAGGCTAAAGAGAGTGCTGATGGATGGATGATCCAGTATCAATATTATGTACCTGGATACACTAAAGCATCTGCAATCTCTGAGACCCATCTCAATCACAGCAACATACGTTTCCACGACATCGTTCCTTGTAGACAAGCACATTCCCTAGGAGAAATTTCCCTAGATGTAACCTTCGGAGAAAAAGAGCAATTCCGACAGGAAAAAATCTCATTCGAGGTGGTGCCGTTCGAAAGTGTATACCATGCAATACTCGGACGTCCAGCTTTCGCCAAATTCACGGCAAGATCATGTTATATTTATAACAAGCTAAAGATGCCAGGGCCAAAGGGAGGAGTAATCACCATATCAGGAGACTTCAAATTGGCGAACGAGATGGAAAAGGGAAACTCCCTTTGCACCGAAAAAGTAATAGCAAAGGAGGAATTGAAAGAGCCGGCAAAGGAAGTATCGCCGACAGAAATACCGGCAGGGAAAGAAAGCCAGAAGATGGCCGATAGTTTCAAAGCTTCCGAGAATACGAGACATGTTATCCTAGATCCCAAAGATCCGACAAAGTTTGTCGTATTAGGGACCGGGATGACCGACAAATAGGAAAACACGCTCATCGAGTTCCTCCGTGAGAACTGTGATATTTTTGCCTGGTGTCCGACAAATAGGAAAACCCGTCAAACAAGGTCTCCGTCGTTTTGATGGAAGAAGACGGAAGGTTATAGGCAAGGAAATTATCCGGCTTTTAGCAGCTGATTTTATCCGGGAAGTTATTCATACTGATTGGTCTGCGAACCCAGTATTAGTCCCAAAGAAAGACAGTATTGTTCTTAGGATGTGTATAGATTACACCGGATTGAACAAATTGTGTCCAAAAGACAGGTTCGTGTTACCGCGAATCGATCAAATAATAGATGCCACTGCTGGCTCTGAGATTTTATGCTTTTTGGATGCTTATTCCGGGTACCATCAAATACGTATGAAGGAGGAAGATCAAATAAAAACTTCCTTCATAACCCCGTATGGAACATACTATTACATAACCATGCCTTTTGGCTTGAAGAATGCCAGCGCAACGTTGCATGCAAAGATGCTTGCGTAGTAAAATCGGCAAAAACATTCATGTTTACATGGATGACATTGCCATAGTTTCCAAGGAAAAGGATACACTCCTTGAAGATCTACAAGAAGCCTTCGAAAATTTGCGCACTTACAAAATGAAGTTGAATCCATTAAAGTGCGTATTCGGGGTTCCCTCTGGAAAGCTTATGGGTTTTATCGTTTCTCACAGAGGGATAGAAGTAAACTCGGAAAAGATCAAGGCAATCTTGAACATCACAAAGCCTACGTGTTTAAAAGATGTACAAAGACTGACGGGTTCTGCAGCCGCAGTTAGCAGGTTTATAAGCCGGCTAGGAGATAAAGCTCTGCCATTATACAAATTGTTGAAGAAATCCAACAAATTTGAATGGACAGAAGAGGCAGACAAAGCATTAACCCAGCTGAAAAAACCTTGATGAAAGCACCGATTTTGGCATCCCCAAAAGACGAAGAACCCATGTTACTGTATCTTACAGCAACAAACAGGGTTATCAGCGCTGTGATAATTGTGGAAAGGCGGAAGGATGAACAAAGTATACCAGATCAGCATCCAGTATACTATGTTAGCAAAGTTTTCTTCGAGTCAAAGCAAAGATACCCACATTATCAAAAGCTGGCATATGGCGTGTTTTTCGCATCCAGAAAACTCCGCCATTATTTCCAAGGACATTCCATAACAGTGGTAAGCAAAGCACCACTAGGGGATATCATTAACAATGTGGACGCAACAGGCCGAGTAGCCAAATGGGGCATTGAGCTAGCTGCGTTCAACATTAAGTACCAACCCCGGACGACAATTACATCCCAGGTGCTGGTAGATTTTGTCGCTGTTTGGACAGAAGCAATGGAAAACACACACATGCCGCAGTCGGAATACTAGGTCATGCATTTTGATGGATCCAAGATGAAGGAAGGTTCCGGAGCTGGTGTAGTGCTAAAATCCCCAAAAGGTGACATTATGGAATATGTATTACATATACACTTCAACGCCAGTAACAACATTGCTTCATGGCTTGCATATTGCAAAAGAAATAGGTGTCAAGCACATACTATGCTATGGTGACTCGGATTTGGTACAACATCAGCTAAACCAAACATGGGACGCCAAAAGCCCCATCATGTCCGAATACCAGAGAACGGTGGACAAGTTCGCCATTTGCTTCCTTGGATTTGAGGTACTTCATATCAAAAGGGAAGAAAATTGGAACACGGATGCATTAGCCCGCATGGGGTCGGAAAGAGTGAAAACCTTACCACCTGGAGTGTTTGTCCAACACTTGCACGAACCATCGATCAAAGGTGGAGATGTTGAATATCCTCTCGTTTCTGAGTCAATTGAAGTTCTGCTCGTTAACCCCGATTGGACGATTCCATACTTAAACTTCTTAGTTGATCAGAAGTTCCCGGATGGAGCAGATGATGTCTTGCAAAGGCAGATACAGGGCCGATGCAAAGGATACACGGTAATCAATGGTTGCCTGTATAAGTGCAGCACTATCGGAATTTTTCAGCGATGTATTTCACGAGAGGAAGGACGAGAAATCTTGCAAAAATCCACGCAGGAGATTGCGGACATCATGCTCAATCAAAAAGCATAGTCAAAAAAGCATTCCGTGCAGGGTTTTTCTGGCTCACAGCCAAGACAGACGCCGAACACATAGTAAACACATGTGCCGGATGCCAGTATTACGCCAAGAAGACGAATATGCTAGCTCAAGCACTCAAAACTATCCCTATAACATGGTTATTCGTGGTCTGGGGACTAGATATGATGGAACCATTCAAAACTGCAAGAGGCGGACTTACACATCTACTCGTTGAAGTTGATAAGTATACCATGTGGGTGGAGGCGACACCCATAAAAAAACTTGACGGTGTGACTGCCATAAATTTCATCATTCACGTAGTCATGAGATACTGCGTTGCACACAGCATAATCACCGACAATGGGACAAATTTCTCAATTGGAGAGTTGGCAAAATATTGCCGACAAACAGGAATACACCTAGATCTTGCATCTGTGGCACACCCACAATCCAATGGGCAGGTTGAAAGAATGAATAGCTCAATCCTGCAGGGAATACACCCAAGACTCGAATCTCCTCTTCGTAGAGCAGCTGGAGCATGGGTAGAAGAATTGCCTTCCGTGCTTTGGAGTATTCAAACGACGCCAAATAGATCAACAGGGCAAACCCCATTTTTTTCTGGTTTATGGCGCAGAAGCAATGCTTCCAACGGACATGCTCCATGATAGCCCAAGAGTGCAGGCTTACGATGACTCGGATGCCGAAAGCGCACGACAGTACGCCATCGATCTTTGAGAAGAAGAACGAGACCCTGTGCTTCAAAGATCCGCCATTTATCAGCAGGGATTGCAACGCTACCATAGTCGGAAAATCGGATACCGTTCTTTCAAAGAAGGTGACTTAGTGCTAAGATTGGTGCAGGAAAGAAAGCACAAGTTAGCCCCACTCTGGGAGGGACCATTTGTCATTAGCAAATCTATGAAAAAAATGATCTTATTATCTTGTAGATATTCGAGACACAGAAGATGATCCCAAGCGTCCGAATCGCAAAAGAAAGAGAAAGATAGATGTTGAATTAGGAGAAACAAAGAGACCCTGGAGCATCCAACAGTTACATCCCTTCTACACTTAGTTCAATTTCTATGTAAACATCTTTGCAATCATGAAATAAAGTTATCGGAATTCATGCATTACTATTTTATCTGTTTTCATACAAAGCATAAGTCCGTCTTATGTATTTCCCAATGATCTTTCAAAATACTCAATGTTAACCCGAATTGTGCCTGCGTGCTCGGAGTTATAAAACTGAATGCTTTTCAGCCTAAGAAGGCTTAAGGAAACCCATATTGTTCCTGCGTGCCTGCGTTTCGTACAATTTCAAAATTCCTTACTTTTCTCTAAGTATTATCTGATTGTTTATGTGTTGGGTCACTGAAATTAGTAAGTGAAAATGCCTTAGTACAATCCATGTTTTCGAGTTTCAACTGATCGGTTAAACCCGGTCACTTGGCGTGAAGATTAAGTACTATTGAGCCATTTCAAACACTAAGGACAGTTAAAGCATATAAACCAGAGAACTTAGAAGGCAAAGGAATTAAAACCCGGAAAACTTGCAAAGACTTATAAATTAAATTGCAAAAGCAGAGTACTTGTTTATACAAATGATAGATAGCATTACAATGAATATTACATTGTAAGAATAGTAATGCTTCTATTTTTCCTATCTTCTACCCAGGACTCAAGCAGCTTCTTCGGGATCCGAGTCCTCCTCCTCGCTGCTGGACTCCTCAGGAGTTGTCGGAATTTCCTCCTCGGGGTAGAAGGTGGAGATGTTCACCATTTGCGCTATTTTGGTGGCGTGGCCTTTGACGGAGTCAAAGATGTTGGCCCGCTGAGCGTCCGTGTATCCTTGAGGGATACCTGACACAACGCGCCAAGACTTGGCGGTGGTATAATGCATACGCATGAGTCCAAGGGCCATGCACGCACCACCGCGAGCCGCGGAACGGAACCATGAATCTTTGCGGTTCGCAACCTCCTCGATCGCCTCCGGAAGCTTGCTAACTTCCAAGAGTTCTCCTTCTTTGTCGGGAATTTACTTATTGATAATTAACATCCCTGCGGACTTCAGCGCGGCGAAGACTCTCCCGAAAGCTCGGATTCGATCAATCTGAGTAAGCAAGGGGTTCCCTTCTGTTTAAACCAACAAAAGAAAGTTAGAACAAAATAGAGGAGGAAAAGGGATAAATCCGATAAAAGTTTAAGAACTTACCGAGAATCATGTCCATCTCCGTGCCTTCCTCAAGGCGTTGGTTCAGGGCATTCTCCAAGTCCCTGATGGTGGCCTGATCCTTCTCGGCCTGGCTAGAGGCCTTGGACTCGGGAATGCCGACAGCCAGTTGGTCGGCCTCTAGGTCCTTCTGGAGCTTCACATTGGTCTTGTGAAGTTCCATGTTTTCCTTGCGGAGGTTCTCAGCATTGCCAACATCTTCAGCAATTTGTTTGGCTTTCGCCAAAGAAGCTAAAAAAGCAAGTAAAATGAAGAGTTAAAACTCGTAAAAATACTTAGAAAAAATTCTAAACAAAAGCAGAGAGAAAAAATTACCTGCTGGTTCATCCAGCTTTTGCTGAACGGAGGCTAGCTCTGCATCCTTCTCATCAAGAATGCTATGGAGAGTTTTCACCTCCTTATTCTTGATTGTAAGTTTGCTAAAAACTTCCATGTTAATGTTTTCAGCAGTTTGCTGAAACATGGAAAAGAGACACATCGCTTAAGTCAGAAAACAAGCAGGGTCATAATAAAAGCATTAAGTCAAAAAAATGTATACGTTTGGCATAATTCTTGGGGGCTAGAGATATTACCTGGCTCATTTTTGTCAGGTTTGCCAGGTTTTCGTTGAACTCTTTTGCATAGTCTGCAAAAAGAATCCCGACGTGGCAAAGGCCATCCTGGATGACCTACCGAGGTGAAAGTACGAAGTTATTCCTAACAATAAGCCCGCCTTGCGGCCAAGGACGGATTAAGGGAGCTGGAGCGAAGTGTTTTGTCGCCCACGGATGCATATACCCGTGTTCGTCAAACGGCTCTTCCTTTACCTTGAACTCTTTGTCGAACGTTGGGATAGGTTCCTCCTCTGGAGCACGAGAAGGACCTCCCGTTTCCGGCACCGCCCTTTCCCTCGCGTCCGACTCGGACGCAATGGGTTGGCTGGACTGCAAAGGGTACTCTTCCGCCCTTGCAGCCAGGTTCTCTCCTCCTGTGGCAACCGGGGTGTCGGGGGCTGCAGCGGGAGACGGCTGCACTCCTCTGCTAACAACTGCCTTATGCTTCTTCCGGGCTTTCGCCTTTAGGATGGTAGGAGCAAGGCTGGAAAAGAAGGGAAAGGAAAGAAATTCCGAGAAAGAAAAAAAATACATGCAATAAAAAACATAGGAAAAACCCGGGAAATTCTTACCTGGATGTTGCGACGGGAACGCCATCAAGGTTGATGACCTCCTGAGTGGTGGAAGGCTTCTTACTTTTACTCCCACCGGCAAAGTTGGCACGTAGTGTCGAATAGTCATCTCAACAAGTCCCTCGGATGAACCCATACGAAAGATTTCGTGTTAGGGAGCTTATGTGAAAGAGTTTTTGCGTCTTGATATGCCCATACGAAAGAATTTTCGTGTTAGGGGGTTTATGCGAAAAAGTTTCCGCGTCTTGATATGGCCATACGAAAGAATTTTCGTGTCAGGGAGCTTATGCGAAAGACTTTTCGCGTCTTGATGAGGTATGCAGTGATGTCACCGCGCACCCATCTATTCTGACTTCTCCCGATGGGACGTGACCAGAAACGATAGGTCACATCCGGGTTTTCCGCGAGCCACGCGCTGGAACTGCGCACGATCTTTTGTAAAGATCGTGCCAGAGTAACCGCTCGCGCCGCTTCGTTTCCGCTTCACGCGTGGCGGCCGCGATGGGTGCCACGTTGCCAAATCCACGGTCTCGATTAGCGCAACCTGTGTATAAATGTTTACCCTTAGGAGATGGGTAAGTCTTCCGGCTCTTTGCTCATCTTCTTCCTCCTCGCGCACACCTCCTGCTCTGTAAGCACAAGAGAGCTCCAATGGCGGGTGGGAAGAAACGCAGTGCTGCCGCATCGTCGTCGAAGGAAGTGGCGGACGCTTCCGGGCCGCCCCTCGTGAGAACGAGCGATTGGCGCGCCGCCAACACCACCAAGAAGAGCATCGCTGAGATGCAACGGGAAGGACTGCTCTCGCCTGACACGGACAAAGAGCGTGCGCTTGTCCAACAAAGAAGAGGTACCCAATCCTCATGCGAACGAGCGTGTGCTCTTCGCGGAGCATGTCTTGTGCGGTCTCTCTCTTCCTCTCCACCCTTTTCTCCCCGGGTTGCTGTATGTCTACGGCATACAGCTCCACGACCTGCCTCCAAACGCGATTTAGCATATATCGTGCTTTATCGTGCTTTGCGAGTGCTTTCTGGATATCCGCCCGCACTGGGGCCTCTGGAAGGCCCTCTTCAAGGTACGAATCTTCCGGGAGAGAGCGCAACCAGACGAGAAGCTGGGGGAGCCGTTGCGTACCGGAGGCTTTGGGATCCAGGCGAGAACTTACATCCCCTACATGGAGATGTATTTCGTCGACTCGGCGAAGGGTGGCGGAAGAAATGGTTCTACGTCATTGACAACAGCGCAGGTGGAGCCCCTGAATTCCACCCATTCGCCATTCTGAAGCGGAGGAAATCCTGGTCGCACAAGCTCTCCGCCGAAGACAGCATGATTGTTTCCCCCCTACTCGCGAAGGTGGCGAGCTTCCGCGACAAGGCGTTGGGTGTTCCGTTGAATGGACTACACGTAGCGAGTGTGTTTCTTCAACGAAGGATTCATCCCCTTCAGGCGAGGCCATCCACCATGTGGGAGTACCAGGGCACCTAGGACCCGAGCCGCGCCTGCGAAGACATTCTCTTGAATGCTGAGTTCGAGAAAAAGATCGCGGCCATCACCAAGCTGAAGAAAGGAGAGGCCTACTCGGCCTGTTCTCTCGAGCCGTTCGAGGTTGCGAATCCTCCCCCAACTGAGGTGAGTTTCTTCTTGTTCTTCTTTGGTCTCTTTCTAGTCCGAAATTTGGTCGACTGAAGTTCTTCTCTCTTTTTCCTCTTTTGCTTCCGTAGATCTTGAAGGTGGCGACGTGCTACCCGCCAGTTTCGGCTGAAGATGCCTCGGACCTTCTGGCGAGTAACGTCGAGGCTCCTCTCGAAACTAGTGTCGCAGAAGCCGATTCGAGCTCCGACCGTGACTCTATGGACGACGGGGAGCAAGCGCCGCAGACACGAGGATGACGAAGTCACTTCCAAGGATAGTTCCTTGGGTGATGGGTCCACCAAGGCGACCGAGCCTCTCCAGGTGCCTCCTCTTCGTACGCTCCCACCTCTTTGTCGTCCACCGAAGGTTTCCACTGCCTGGAACGTGGACGTTCTGGATGATGACGACGAGGATGAGTAAGTGTTCTGTGTTTCACTTTTAGTTGCGAATTTTCTTTCTCGTTCCTTGTTCTTTATTCTGATTTCGCTTTCAACAGCAGCCTTGCGACTATTAGCCCTGGCCGGTTTGCTTCTTCGCTTCCTTCCATGAAGAGAAAAGAAGTAGCCGCGACTGAAGCTGCAGTTGTTGAGGCCGCCCGAAGATCTCCAAGTCCTGCGAGAGCAACCGCCACTCCGGAGTACGAGCTGCCCAGTTTTGCGGGTGGAGTGTCCGCGAGTAAGGAAGTTTCGGCCAGCTCGGCGGAGCCTTTGTCAACCGCTCAGGGCAAAGTAATTCCACTTGTCTTTTCCTTGCTTGTTCGAGATTTTATCGGGTGCATGGCAGTGCTCCCGATGGGAGTATCCCCCGAGTCTGTGGTTAATTGCTTGCAGTTGGCCACAGGCTCAAGTCGAAGTCTTCTCCTCCTTTCTTCTTGAATTCTATCTGGTGCACGGCAGTTCTCCCGATGGGAGAAGCCCCCGAGGCTACATTCGACTGTGTACAGTCGTGTGTAGGCTCAAGTAATACCTTTTTGACTCGAATTTTTGTCTTGGGTTTTTGCAGGCTCTCCTCGACTCCCTCGCTGCTTTCGGGCGCCGAGTACTTTCTGCCGAAGCGGACTGCATCTCCCTTAGGGCAGATCGCGATCGGCTTGACCAAGACGGCCGTTCTCTTGAAGGTAGGCTAGTACGCCATTCTTCGTCTTCATTGTTTCTCTTTGATTGTAAAGGTTGCTCCAGCCGCATGCTTTGTACTGCAGACGAAGTCACCCGCCTGAAAACTGAAAAAGCTGAAGCTGTCGCTCGGGTGAAAACCCTTGAGGCGGAGTTGGAATCCTCCCGAAAGGAGTTGGAAACCACTCGCAAGCATTCAGCTGATCTTGAGGGGAGCTTCGAGAAGACTCAGGAAGCGCTGAAGAAGCTGGAGGAGGCGGGTGCCAAGCATGACAACGATCTTGTCGACCTCATTCGTCCTTCGGCTCAGAAGCTTGCGGGTAAGCTGTGTTTCACCTTTCTTGTACTGTGGTTTGATTTTATCCTGCTTTCTTAGAGATTTAATCTGTCTTTGTTCCAGACGCTCTTGGGATTGGACTGGAGTTTCCTGGAAACCAGAGACTGGATGCCCTCATGGATTCTTGTACTTAGCTCCAGGAACATGCGAGTAGAATCTGCGCCCTTGTTGGTGATGCCACTCGAGTGTTGACGCGATTCCACGAGCGTTTACTGGTGGACGTGGCGATTCCGCCTACTCTGGATGGCCTCCGGAAGGTGTTCCTGGGTGATGAAGATCTTCTCCATGGGTACTCAGTCGCCCAGTCCGAGTGCGGGGCCAGGATGGCTATTCAATTTGCCTTGGCGCATGGAGTCTCGGATGACCTGGAGAAGGTGTATTCGAGCGTTCCTTACGATGCCCATGGCAAAAAGGTAGCACTCTGTCCTTTTGGCGTTCGTGCTGAAGTCCTCGCGAAGATGCTTTCTGAGGTGCTCACTCGTGCTAGTCGCAAGGGGCATCCTTCCGCGAGTGGAACTACTTCTGCAGCCCCCTAGGATAGTTCTTTATTTCCTTTTGCTTGTCGATGTAATGAACCTTGGGATGTATTCCCGTATTTTATGTTGCGTAATCAAAGTGTTTTATGAAATCCAGTGTGTCTGATTGTTGCGCCTTACTTTTATATACTCTCGATGGGAGTAGCCCCCGAGCACCCGAGAAATGGGTGGTATGTTCTCGAGTGGGGTCTTGTGATTTTTCTGAACTTTCTTCTTTTCTTTCCAGGTAGTGGATCCCAGCGTAGAGTCCTCGAGTAGGTTTGCTTTGCAGGTTAATGCCCTTGTTGCTGCTGCCAGCACATTTGCATCACTCCGTGACCGTGTTGCGGATGGTGAGCGCAAGTTGAAAGCTCAGCGAGGTGTGGCCGATGTTGCCAAGTCGAAGCAGAAACTTGCTACGGAACGTGAGCAATTTGTGATGGAAGAACTAGCGGCTGTTGCCAAGGGCATGCTTTGTAAGTTTGCGATCCCCCGAGTACTTTGTCGTTGGTTCCTCTCTTTGCTTTGACGCTTTTGTTGTCCTTGCAGTTGTTGAACCTGACAGAGTCTGTGAGACCCATTGGGTGAATAATCACATTATTCACGAGTCGAGTAGCCCCAACCCTCATGCGAGCGAGTTATGGTCTGACCACAAGCGAGGCTTTATCCTTGCTACCCTGAAGTATCGGGCGAGCCAGGCGCAGGTAATCATTGAGTCTTGTCGCGACGCCTTGTCCTCTGTCCATCAGACATTTTATCCTTTGGGTGTTGTCCCGGATAGCTTGATAGTTTGCTCAGGATGTTCCGTTGGGTGGGAGAGGTTCGAGAGTGCGTACAGCAACAACTTGTTAGTGGAGCCCAGGTGCCACTTGCCTTCGTTCGGCTGTGGCACCCTGAGGGCAACTTCCTTTCTGTGGCGCGGCTTCCTAACTCGAGAGGTTCACCAGTCGATTTTTCTCCTCACTATGCGGCCGTGCGCCCTGCAGAGGAGCAGATTGTTCGACTGACTTCCGAGGAGATTGATCAAATATTTGCAGATGAGGGCGCCCGCCGTTAAATGTAATTTGAAGATGTAAATATCTTGTTGTAAGGTGTTTTGAAGGTGTAAACCTTGTTGTACATTCGATGTAAAATATATCACATTCGATGTTTTTAAGGTGTTTATAAGGGGTGGACCTTGTTGTACCTTGTATTTGTTTTTATCGACTGATGTTACTCGAAGGTATGTGATAATGCTAGTTAGACATAGCCCCCGTGTGTTTGGGGTGTGTACCTGTCGGTTTAGCATGTTTAAAGAAAACAAAAGGTCTCAATTGCTATGGTTGAGAAACCATGTATTTATTGATATGGCTGAGAAGCCATGTGTTTGGTCCAGCTACAGCATGGCCGGTATAGCCTTATTTCTTGCTAGTAGGATAATCTTAGGGGTAGAACTTGCGGTGATGCGCAATGTTCCACGGGTTGGAGTAGATACCACCGGTCTTCGGGTTCTTCAATCGATAGGCGCCTCCTGGGATAACTTCATGTATTATGAAGAGTCCTTCCCATGGTGGCTCGAGCTTGTGTCCTTCCTTTTGTTTGAGCCACAGCACCAGGTCTCCTACCATGAAGGATCTGTGGCGTATACAGCGACTGTGATAGTTGCGCAGTGATTGCTGGTATACTGCGGATCTTGCGAGTGCAATGTCCTGAATCTCATCAAGTGCGTCCACGTCTTCTGCGAGTGCCCTGTTTGAGGTATCTTCGCTGTATGAACCGAATCGTGGAGCACTGAATTTGACGTCTTCGGGTAGGACGGCTTCAGCTCCATATAACATGAAAAATGGCGTATAGTTTGTTCACTGATTAGGTGTTGTGCGTAGGCTCCACAGTACTGATGGTAGTTCTTCGGCCCAGAGCCCTGCTGCTGGTTGCAGCCGATCTAACAGCCGCTTCTTTAGGCCAGCCGAAACTAATACGTTAGATCGTTCGACTTGGCCATTGGTTTGCGGGTGAGCTAACGAGGCAAAACTGAGGGTGATCCCCTTCTCCTCGCAGAATTCCTGTGTTTCTTTGACTGTAAAGTTGTTGCCGTTGTCTGTAATGATGTTGTGTGGCACGCTGAATCTACACATGATGGAGTCGAGGAATCGCACGGCGCACTGGGCGTGCGTGGAGGTGACTGGCATGACCTCTATCCATTTTTTGAATTTTTCGACTGCCACGAGCAGGTGTATGTATCCTCCAGGTTTTGACTTGCGCAGCGGTCCCACCATGTCGAGCCCCCATTGGGCGAAGGGACAGGCGATGGGAATCATGTGCAGTTCTATCGCATGGGCATGCGGTCTGGGCGCAAACCTTTGGCAGGCGTTGCATCTGTCGACTAGATCTTTGGCGTCTCTTGCTGCTGTGAGCCAGTAAAATCCTGCCCTGAAGGCCTTACCCACGATTTCTCTCCAACTGGCGTGGTGGCCACAATCTCCCTGGTGTATATCCCGGAGCAATTCCTTGCCGTCTTCGGGTGCTATGCATCTCTGCAATACCCCTGATATGCTTTGCTTGTATAGCTCGCCGTTGATTACCCGAAAGGATTTGCTGCGCCGTACGATTTGACGGGCCTCACAAATGTCTGCTGGGAGCTGTTTGTTGGACAAGTAGTCGAGGTATTTCTGCGTCCAGACTCGATCGACCATAAAAACTTGCCTTGAAATGTTGTGGATGAGCTCGATCATAGAAATTTGCGGGCTGTCGTCTATTTCCACTGTTGCGGGTGTTCCTGCTGGCTTTCTGACTTTGACTGATCGCGTGATCATTCGTTCGAAGTAGATTCCTGGAGGGATGGGGGCGTTTCTTGACCCCATGTTGGCCAGCTTGTCTGCTTCTGTAACATCCCAAGTATGAAAAACACCATTACAATGCTTGCTTCTTGTTTGAATTAAGTTTGCATCATTTCCATCATGAGCATTGCACTTGTTTTCCAATTGAATTTCAAACAAAAATTCAAATCCTTGTTTCATACTTGTTCTGTTACAATTTTTTCAAATGAAACATTCAAATCAAACCAGTCAATTGTTCCAATAAACTAGAACTCCCAAACTATTAACTTGCTTAATTTTTTTTCAATAATTCCATTACTGCAAATTTCACTCAAATCCATTTGAATTTCAAACAGCAATAGAATTTAAAGTTTTTGGAGAAAAAAAAAGTTGCACAACTGGGCTTTTGTAATGAAGAACTAATAAAATTATCACCAAAAATTTTCAAACCCCAAAACCCTATTTGAATTTTAAATAACAATTTCAAATCATTTGGCAATTTCAAATTTTTGGAAATAAGCACACATACTTTTGAATCTTGCTATTTAGTTAATTCAATAAAAATTATTGCTAAAATACAAGCACCAAAAAAAATCCTATTTCTTTTTCTCTCCTTTTCTTTCCTACAAAAAAAAAGTAAACAGAAAAAATAAAAAACAGAAAACAAAAAGGGGGGCAGGCCAGCCCAAGTGGGCTTGATGGAGGGATGATAACCCGGTAGGCCAACGCCAAGGTGTAACTCGGCCCAAAGGACGCTACGCGAGACCCGGCTAAGGATAAAGGATCTTCTAGAAGGCCCAAGATCGTAGGCCTGGTAACCCGGACTGTGGGTTCCGGCAAGGAAGTTTAGGGTTTTGTAGGCAGTGTCCGGGTAGGATCCAGAGTACGCCTTGGAGAGCAGGCCAGGAGGTCCGGATGCTTTATAAGCCGGTCCTTAGGTTAGGTTTAGAGAGATCCAAGAGTTAGAGCAATATCGCTAGGTATCGAGTATCCAGTGTAACACGAGAGCTGAGTTAATAGATCGAGATCGGAGACTCGGCGACTAGATTGCCGGCTACCAGATCGCATATCGTTATGTTTTCCCTTGAGCTAAACCCTCTCCCAAACACCAGAGTCGTCTTGCCCCAAGATAAGTTACCCCCGGTAATGTCTGTCGTGATTATCCCACGACAGTTGGCGCCCACCGTGGGGCCTACGTCCAAGGGTGTTTACATCACGGGAGAAGCTCGGAAGAACATGGAGAACCTTGTCATCGGCGAGATCTACACCGACCGCGAAGGAGAGAAGATGGTGGACGATTCCGGCTGGGGGCCAGAGTCGGATCTACTCGAATCCGGATCTGTCGTAACAATCGGCCAAATCAACGTCTTCGTCGGCATGGTACGTACGTACGGTTCAATCCCTGACGATTTCGAATTTGATTCTGTGTCAGGGGAGGCCACCTACGCTCAATCAGATGGAGAAGAATCGGTCGGGACAGTAGATCCGACAGAAGAGACCCCCACGAAGAGGGAACATCGGAGGAGCCGGCATGGACCCCGCGTGGCCGGGTCATGAGAGAAGACGATACCGAATCCATCCTGCATCTGCTGGAAAACCGGTACGAGGAAAATAGCAGCGAAGAGGAAGTGTACGAGTCCGCGCCAAGCATTGTGCGCCAGGTTGCGGTTTACACGGCTCCTGCGACCAATCTTAATCAGGGGAACGTGACCGCGGCCACAGTCGGAGTAGCACAAACATTGGCCCAGCAGCAAGATCCGGTTGACGGAAACCCGGTTCTCACCCGGGTTGACGGAGAAGCAGCATCAGTTACCAGTCACGCGGCGGACAGTGAGTTGCAGGCAAACATGTTTGGATATCTGGCAAACCGAACGCCAGGGGCCGGTCCTTCAAACCCGCAACACCCGGCCCTATTCAACAACAACTTGATTCTGGATCCAACCGTTTTAGCTACAGTTATTACTCCGGAAAACGCGGCGGAACGTGTCAGAGATCTGGACGTAGCCCGCCGTGCATTGGAGCAACAGTGAAGGCAAGTAGAAGCAGAAAGGCAGGGGATGGCCACCCGCCAACGCGAGCTGGATGCATTGGAAACCCGGCTCCGAGAAGAGACAACCAGGGCGCGTCAAAGGCATCAAACCATGTTACCAGCAACGGGTGGAGTTATAAATCCGACCAACCTATTTATCACACCTCAGGATCAACCGATTCCAGCAGCAGACCAAGGAACCGTACAACAACCTGTTACTGGAGGAGCACAGCCGGTAAACACACAAGCCGGGTTGCCCACATTACAGACTGGAGTCACCGCCGGCAATACATTACCACCACCACCACCATCACGATTTCGCACGCCAGCAGGTCACTACAACAACCCCATGGATAATGTGTATGCTGCAACATTAGCATTGAATCAGATCCCCGTAAGAGAGTCACCCCATGCGGAGCAGACCCGACGGGCGATCGAGTTATTGCATACGGCAGTAGCACATCAAGTTAATTACCCGGATCACAGAAGCGGGATGCATGGGACACCATATGTCAGCCAACAACGAGCTAATACCGGCAATATTCAGACAAGTTCAGCACGGCGGAGGGCGGAGCAGCAGCAAATACCGCCCCCTCCCCGCGTTCAAGCAGTACCAGCAGCATCAGCAGCACAAGCTATCGTGGATAGCTCCAGAGCCAGGAGGGCCGTGGCCGGGTCTGCAGTGCACGGGCCACCAGCCGTACCGCGCCCAACCGCACCTCCCGCTGGATCACACGTTTCCCGAGTGAGGCCAGTTCCGACTAATCTCGCTGGGCCTAAGTGCCTGTCGGACAACATCAGGGCTGAGCCTTACCCGGATAAATTCAAGGAACCGGGTAAAGTGGTGAATTATGAGCCGACTATGGATCCGGAAACATGGTTGAGCAGCTATGAGATGGCAATGTCGATTCGCAACGCAACTGAAAATCTTCAAGCCAAGTTCATGTACTTAATGATGTCAGAAGGAGCAGCAAAATTATGGTTCAATAATCTACCAGAGGGATCTATCAAGTCGCGGGAAGAGTTAAAAACTGCATTTATCAAACATTTTCATGGAACGTGCAGAAAGCTATTTACTATTGATGACCTAGAGCGATGTGTCCAAAAGAAGGGAGAATCGGCGCGCAGCTGGGTGCGCCGGGTTATGGAGATACTTCACTCATCTACGGATATTCAGCCCAAAGATGCGCTACAAGCTATGGCAAAGACATGTAAATACATACCTTTAGTGCAAAAGCTAACTCGCATGAAATCCAGTCGAAATGCTTCAGAGGTTACGATGGGAGAGTTAATGGATGCATGCAACAAACACGCTGCAACGGATACTACAAAAGAGGACGTCGATGACAAGAAAGCAAAAGCAAGTACAAATAATAGTGGAAGAACCGGCAATGGATCAACGCCGGGTAACAATGGAGGTAACAATGTGAACAATCAGAACAAGCGCCCGTTTGAGGGAGGCTCCGAGTTTGTCGCTAGCACAGAAGCCGGGTCTTCGAGGCCTAGGGCAGAAGGAAATTTCAATACTGGAAATCACAACTGAGGAAATTATCAAGGGCCACCAAGGCCAAGTAACAATTGGGATATCTTCTGAATGGCGTGGCCAAAACACAGCAGGAACGGTAGGCCGGCTAACCACTCTTTGGAGCAGTGCGCAGATCTACAGAGATGGAAGAACGAGGAGATAAACAAGGCTATGCGAGGTGCAGGTCGGGGAGGAGGACCGGGCCCGGGTGGAAACCCGGGCAATGGTCCACCCCCAGCCGGTAACCCGGCAGGCGTAAATCCGGGTAACAACCAAGGGGGAGCTGGAGGTTTCCAAGCTAACCCCAAGCAACTGGGACAATATCACGTGCACACCACAGGAATTTCTAACAAGTATAAAAAGATACTGAAACAAGCAGTAAACTCGGTTTCTTCGGCTGTCCCGAGATACCTGAGATGGTCAGAGCAGGACGTAACATGGAGCAGAAGAGATCACCCGGAAAGGATAGAACACCCGGGAGTCCTAGCATTGGTGGTTGCACCACAGGTCAATGGTTATGAGCTGAAGAAGGTCCTAATGGACGGTGGAAGTAGCATCAATATTTTGTATTGGGAAACCTTTCTACGCATGGGTCTCAAGGAGTCCCAGCTACAGAAAAGTTCAACAGTCTTTCACGGGATAGTGTCGGGTCACTCAGCATGCCCCGAGGGAAAAATCGCATTGGAGGTAGCTTTTGGAGAATCAAAGGACAATTTCCGGGTTGAATGGTTTACTTTCAAGGTGGTTAAGTTGCGCGGTCCTTACCACGCGCTATTCGGAAGGCCGACTTATGCTAAGTTCATGGCCAGGCCATGTTATGTGTATCTACAACTAAAAATCCCGGGTCCCAGGCAGACCATCACCATACATGGGAGCCGGGATATAGTGGCTGAGTGTGATGAAGGAGATGCGGCAATGGCCGAACAAGCTTGCAGAAAAGAGGAACTCAAGTATTACCGGTCTCAAGTAGACCGAGATGACAGAACAGCGTTAAAAAGACCGAATACTGAGGACGAAAGAGCAAAGTTCAAGGCAGCACAGGACACAAAGATGGTGGCTTTCATCGAGGGTGATCCCTCCAAACAATATGCCATAGAAGAAGAAATTGCACGGCCACTTATAACCGGCTGTATCATGGAAGTAACCACCCCGGGTTGGTTAGCAAACCCGGTACTCATAAGGAAAAAGACCAACGAGTGGAGAATGTGTATTGATTACACTAGCTCGGGCTAGATCCCCAAGAATAATTAAACGATGTAACTGGCAGCAGGTTTCAGACGTACTCTTTTCCTATCCAGGGTACCTAAGGGGACTGGAGGGTTTTTAACGAGGCGGCTTGCTGACCTAACTTTCTCCTATCAATAAAGGGACGGTTAAGCAACGTATCGTTCTTCCTCCTACCCTGTTTTATCATGCTTTTCATTTTTTCTGTTACGTTTTTCACTTTTCTTCCAGGTAAGTATTATTTATTATTCTTAGTACATTAGCTTCTTTAGTATGTTGCATATATTTAGGTCTTGGGGTCTGATTGCTTGAATAGCACAGTTATAAACTCAAAGACCCGGCCATGATGCCTATGAGTTATAAGGGCCGATTACTCGCAAACGAGTACGGCCGCAATCTTATAACCGGACAAAGGAGCCAAATTTCTTAACTTTTCTTACTTAAGCTCGATGTGACTCGCACTAAAGTGGCATGATTTGCTCGCTTACGATTACAATCAGCCATGATGCCCAATGGGACTTGCCTGACCCTGTCTTCGTACAGATGTAACAACATGGTATCCACGCGAAAGCCGGCTTACAGTACAAGAGAGTCAAAAGGGTCATCTAAACCACAAGTTATGCAGAGTACAGGGTTAATAACCGGAAACTCAAAGTCTATAAAGCATAACTTCAAAACCTATGTGAAACGGCTCTAGGTTTTGGGCTTAGCAGAAACAACTTGTTTTCTTCGAGATACCTCACACCCCAGACTCGGAATTTCGGGCCTTGGGGACTGGGGATTTTGAACAAAGAGGCGAGTTATCTAGCTAATAAGCACAAAAGCCCAAAAATCCGAGTCTTGGGGACTTGGGGACTTAGAGAAAAGTTCACCTGTCAAAACCCATGTGACCCGGAAATCGAGTCTCACAAAAGGAACCATAAAGAAAGTCGGAGTATCAAGAGTAAATAAGCTCAAAGGCAGATAGATATCAAAATCATCCAAAGGCCAGAAGAGGCACGAAGTTTATCAAGGCATTAAAGTACATTACAAGTCTCGATACTAGTATTAAAGGCGCACAGGCGCACCGTCAAAAATAATTGTTCAAAGGGCCCATTTGCCGGCCGACGCATACGAAATGATAGCGGATAGCAGACATCACTCGGCATCCGGGACTGAGGCATACATCTTCCCCTTGCCCTTGCCAGCCGGGTCTTGTTCCTTGGCTTGCCCTTCAGTACTCTTGGTAGCAGCAGCACCCGGATTAGTAGTAGTGCCAGCCCGTGCAGGAGGAGGGACGATTGGTGTGGAGGTAGCAGGCGCAGAATCGGCCTCAGCCTTCTTCTTCGCGGCCTCCTCTCTCAACTGGGCAGCCTCCGCCTTCCATCGGGCCAGCATATCGTATGGATTGGGAAGATCCGACTTGATAGCCTTGTCGTCAGAATCATATGCTGGAATAATGACACTAAGGTCCAAACCATCGGCAATCATGCTGGCCGGGTGACGGACTTCCTTCTGGATGGCCTTGAAATTCTTCGGAGAGAACTTGGATCCATCGTGATTAAATTCCGGAAACCCGCCCATAAGCTTGGCCGGCTCGAGCTTAGGAAAATAAGCTTTAGCCAGCGCAAGCCCCCGGGTTACTCCCACCCGGCAGGACGAGCGCTTCCAATGCCAAATCCACTCGGGAATAGTGGAGCATGCGTCCAGCAGTTTCTTCAGGTTTCCGTGCCCAACACCCGACCATCGCAGTTCTTCAAGAATCCACTTGGTTCCGGCACAGAGCTGCCGGATAGTGCTCTTGATGGTTTTCAACTTGGCAATGTCATCTTCGTCCGGGATTACTTCATCCGGACCTGCAAGAAAACTCAACGAATAAGGAAACCCGGCTATTTATCAGAATGAGAACCCGGATCATGATTATCAAGTTAAGAATTATACCGGTCAAAGCACGATATGTATCAGCGATTTGAACAGAAAGCGTCGTCAGCCTATCTTCTGCTGCATGAGCCCTCCTTCTATACTTCCTTGTGATCTTCCCGCTCCTCCTAGCTTCAGCTTCAGCCGACTCGCGCAGAGACGCCTCCTTCTCAGCAAGCTTGGTGGCCTTCGCCAATGCTTTCTCAGATTGGGTAACGAAGGCCTGCGTGGACACAAGGAAGGATTAGCCGGATAAAAAGCAAGCTATCAGTCGGTTATACCACGAAGTTCCAAGCAAATTATCAATAAATTCACTCGGAACTTGGGGACTAGATAATGATACAGGCAATATTGCTCGGATTTACCTCATGTTTAGCTATCAAAGCTTCTAAGATATTTTCTTCATCGGCCCTCAAGGTGTGCAGGGCATCAAGCATCTGGGAGAACGTCATGTCTTCAGGCCTGACACCGGAAGAGCCGGCTGCTTGATCGCGTGGCAGGTGAACTTTCCCCGACTTTGGGGTTGATACCCGGACTGTCTGGGTGTCCGGGTTTGGAGAACTCACCCTTGTGTCCAGGATCTCAATCTCCTCGTCCACTGCCTCTTCGGACGACTTTGGAGACCCGCCTGCCTGTTGAGCTGGGTCAACAAAGGGGTCTTGTTCTTGATTGCCTTAAACATCGCCGCTAGTCGTGGCGTCCATATCATCAGTCGGCTCATCCGTCTCCCGGTTATCCGTCCCCATGTTCTCCAAGTCACTAAGTGTGGCTTGGGCACTAAGGAAAAAAGAAAAGAGATAGTTAGCGACAGTGGATGAAAATTATCAAGTATATAAGGATATCATATAGTGAAGACTTACCCGGCGTTTACGGTGAAATCTGGTGGGAGCTCGCTGCTGGAAGCAGATGAAGCTGTTACAGGAACCGATAGCGGAACCCGGAACTGCCCGGCCCGTGGATGGTTGGGGGAAGGGTGATGCTGAGGGGAGTTGGAAGAATGAGGCGGAGGAGTACCGGCGCGGTGGACTGGTGAGGTGGAGATGCCCGGGTTGAGGGGATCGTCACCCAGGGAACTCCGGGTCACTCTACGCTTTGCCGGAAAAGGGTCCTTCAAGTATGATGAGTTTGATAATTGATGGTTAAGTTTGCGCATGTTATCAAAGGAGTAGGGTTCGGAGGACATATAGGAGAAAGGAACCTTGGATACCACCCCTCTGGCCTTCCGTTTGGTCCCGACTGTCATTTCTTGATCGGACTCGGTGGCCTCCGGGTCCTCCTCGTCCTTGTCATCTTCATCCTCCAACCCTGTAAGCCGAGTATGTATCGAGGGAAAAAGTTAGACGAGTGAGGAAAATGATGCAAGTAAAGCTGATTCACGACTCGGATAAATACCTTCGTCATTGTCAGCCGGCTCTTCATCTTGTTCCGGGTCTCCGGAAGAAGGGGAGGTCTCGACGTTCTAGAAGTGAGAACTAACGGCTGTATCAAGTCAAGGAGTGGGAATAAATTTACGAGTATCGGTCTTACCGCTGGAGCCGGATTTTCCCGGGTGAACGCCGGTAACCCGGCGATGTTCTTGATCACCTCCAACTTTTCCGTCAAGAAGCTCTTGATGGTCTTGTTGGTGTCACCAGCTGGATAATTCTTGGAGGAGTATCGGAGCGCGTCAGTGACGTGCCCCGAGTAATCGCACATTAGCTTGGTGCAGATGGAATTAGGCTGGATCCAGAAATCCACCCATGTCTTAACCAAATTGAGCCCAAGGAGACCTTGGGCGGAAAGGACGGATATTTTTGTGAGGAGGGGTTGGATTGCCTCCCTGTCCGAGTCAGGGGCGAAGGCGTTGAAGTTTTCAGGGATATCGAGGAGACCCTCCGAATAACCCGGCAGTTTCCTCTCGCCGGGTGGGGAGGTGTCTCGGCAGTAAAAGTAAGAAAGTTGCCAATGTTTGACATGAGAATTGAGAGTAAGGGTCGGCATGGGTGAATTCTTGCGGCGTTGGATAGAGACCCCGCCGCAAGCAAGAAGTGCCCCGTCACCGCTTTCGCGGCACGGTTTGCACTGGAAAAGTTCGATAAAAAGAGCCAAATTTGGTGGGACGCATAAGTATGACTCGGAAAGAACTATGAAATGGGTTATGTTCAACATAGAGTTAGGCCCTATGTCGAACACCCGGAGGCCATAGTGGCTCAGGACTTCACGGAAGAAAGGGTGACCCGGAGGACGGAACCCCCGGGTCACGTGCTCTACGAAGCAAATTACCTCGTCATCAGCGGGTGTAGGACGGGTCTCGCACCCGGCACCCTCCAGTGGATGTCCTTCTGGGGGGAGGATCCCTAACTCGGCCAGCTCTTCCAGCTTGGCCTTGGTAACCGTGGATCGCGCCCAGTTGGCGGAGATCGATTGAGTCATCCGGGCTTTGGCCTGCTGTTTCCCTTGCTTCTTGGGAGCCATGGGTTCAGTCTGTGAAGCACAAGACAAGTGTACAAAGCATAAGACTCGGAAATCACGAATAATCCGAGTATAGGCAAGCGGTATCAGCTAGACAAAGAAACTAAGAATCATCCGGGTATCATTGAAAAGAGCAAAAGTTATGGATTGTCCGAGTATCAAGTATCAGAACAGAAATTATGGGGTACTTACATATTGGTAAGCATACGTGGAAGAAGGGTGGTTGCCCATGTATCTAATGCAGATGAAAGAACCGGAAGAAAAGGATCTGCCGGGTGTCAAAGTCAGTTGCGGAAAATTTGGGCGGCCCGAGCCTAGATTGGAGATTTCATTTTCAGATTCGTGGTGAAATTAGCGACTACAAGTGATAGGAGAATGAAGTGGAGCCTATATTCAAGCCATTGGACGAACTAGTATGAGTCCAGGTGACCTAATCCGGCGCAGGGCAAAAAATGGCCCGCGGAAGACCAAGATCCAATCTGGGTCGATTCGAGAAATTGCAAAGCTAAATAAAAGGGAGCAAGGAGCTTACCGGATGGGATTGAAGTAGAGCGCGGCGACGGCAAATAGCGCAATCTGAATTACCCTTTGCGACTGCCGGCGAGCTGCTCAAGGACGCGGCGGCGGAGGTTGGCGGCGGCGCGGGACGAGCCGTGGCGGAACGTAACCGGCGGTGGATTGGTTCCGGAGGCGTGCGCAAGGACTCCGTGGCGGCGCTCCGTGAGCTTGGGTGCGGGAGTGAAGGAGAGGGAGAAGAAATGGACCGTTGGGGTTAGGTTATCCCATAGGTGCCTATTTATAAGGTGCGGACGGATAAACCTAGACCAACGGACGATAACCGGAAATTTTGGGATAAAGGATATCCGCCGGATTTTCCTGGATATGCATTAAGTGCTAGACGGGATATCCAGAACAGATGTGAGGCAAATCTTTCCCGTGATACTTGGATCGGTTAGATAAGTGAAGTAAGCCGGATCTTTGGCATCATTATCAGGGCACTGACCCGGAGAAATAAGCGATAGACTTGGAGAAAGCCGGGTTACTATATGGCCACCATGGAGTTAGGCCTAGCTGTTTATCAAAGCAATCTAACCCGGCCTCTATGAACTTGAATGTTGATATTTTTGCAGGGAATAGCGTGCGCTTCAAGGAGAATCCCATGAAGCCCAAGCTATTCTGAGGACTACTGATGGAGGGATGATAACCCGGTAGGCCAACGCCAAGGTGTAACTCGGCCCAAAGGACGCTACGCGAGACCCGGCTAAGGATAAAGGAGCTTCTAGAAGGCCCAAGATCGTAGGCCTGGTAACCCGGACTGTGGGTTCCGACAAGGAAGTTTAGGGTTTTGTAGGCAGTGTCCGGGTAGGATTCAGAGTACGCCTTGGAGAGCAGGCCAGGAGGTCCGGATGCTTTATAAGCCGGTCCTTAGGTTAGGTTTAGAGAGATCCAAGAGTTAGAGCAATATCTCTAGGTATCGAGTATCCAGTGTAACACGAGAGCTGAGTT
The DNA here is from genome assembly GCA_028641055.1 of Alopecurus myosuroides. Classification (NCBI taxonomy): domain Eukaryota; kingdom Viridiplantae; phylum Streptophyta; class Magnoliopsida; order Poales; family Poaceae; genus Alopecurus; species Alopecurus myosuroides. Next base: position 235,402,462 of record CM054058.1, on the reverse strand, counting down.
AATAGATCGAGATCGGAGACTCGGCGACTAGATTGCCGGCTACCACATCTCATATCGTTATGTTTTCCCTTGAGCTAAACCCTCTCCCAAACACCAGAGTCGTCTTGCCCCAAGATAAGTTACCCCCGGTAACGTCTGCCGTGATTATCCCATGACAGGGCTGAGCCCACCACAGCCCCGCAGGCCCAGCCTGCCCCACACGTCCCTTTCGTCCTCCTCTGTACGGAGACAGAGAGAGGAGGGAGCTCCCCCACCGGCAGGAGCTCCACCTGCCCTCCTCCCCTCTACTTAATCCTCTGAGGCCGTGCCGTAGGGCTTCCCCTCTCCCTCCTCCATCTCCGCCGCCGTTTTCTTCTCCTCATCCTTCCTTTTTCTCTCCCTCTCTGCTCCCTGAACCTCCACCACCGCACACCACCGCGGCAGCAGCCGGCGATCACCGTCGCCATGGCGCTCCTCCGCGCAGGCTGAGCGCGGGAATCGATTCCCCGTGCCTCCGTCTTCCTCCTCGACACCGCAACGGGGACTGGGAGCAGCAGGATCGCCGCCGCCGTCTCCGTCTTGTCGCCGCCGTCGCTGTCTGAAACTCTTCCCCGAGCCGCTGCTTCGACGACAACGGGGGGTGAGCACCCCGTCCTCCTCTCCTTTCTCCTCCTACTACCTGCACGCACACCCTGCACCTCCCTGTACTGAACCACGAGCAGCAGCAGCGCAGCGTCGCCGCCGGTGACGACCGTGCCCTCCGTCAGTTTCAGTCGTTGCACGAATTCAGTTTCGTCAGTCCAGCCCGCAACTGCACCTCAAAACCACGCGTTCCCCTCTTCTGTTACGAATCGATCAGCAGCCCAGTGGCACACGCACCGCGCACGCGCACCCGAGGGCGGGGGTTCGATTCCCCCCCTCGCGGGATTAAATCCCACCATTTTTGCTCGCTGCCACGCAGCCACGCTGGTCCCACCCGTCAGCGACGTGGTGGCCACGCGAGCGCACACACCCGCGCCACGCAGGCGCCAGCTGGGCGCTGGCCCACTGGCCAGTGACCCAGAGGCTGCTCTGCCTGCGTAGAAAAGGTTCCAGGGACCTTTCTGAAACTCTATTTTCGCACCTAAGCCCCTGGAACAATATTAATACCTTTAAAAATTGCAGAATAGCCCCTGTAATTCAAATTCATGTATCTTTTGCAAATCAAATCCAAATTTAATAAATAAAATATGTTTCCATACCAAATTAAATTCTCTACATGTTAAAACCATTTATATACTGTTTTGAACATTTCAAATGGTTTCAAAAATTCAAATTCAAACAACTCTCTCAAATTTGGTCAAATTCATAACTAGTTCAAATTTAATTCAAATGGCACATGTAAAATATGTTTTCCATGCAAAATTGAACAAGCTTTCCAAATATAATTTTTTTTTCCTGTTTTGAATAAATTAAATTGGTTAAATAATTCAAATCTTGTTTAAATCAATTAAAATTGCTAAATTAATAACTTGGTCAAACTAAATTCTTTTTGAACATATAAAATATGTTTTCAAACCAGAAAAGTATAATCTTTTCAAATATGAATTTATTTAATGTTTTGAACAAATAAAAATTCAAATAATTTTATACTTGAATTAAATTCATTTAAATCTTGTTTAAACTTGTTTAATTCATAATTAATTCATTTTAAATCCATTGTCAACAAATGAAATATGTATTCCACCTAAAATTTTGTGTTCTTTCCAAATATGAATTTTGTTATCTATTTTGAACAACTAAAATTGGTGAAAACAACAAATGCTTGTGTAACTCATTTAAGAAGCCAAATTTCATAACTTAATAAATAAAATTCCAAACTTGGTAAACAACATTTCAAATTGAAGCTAATGTTGTTTTCTTATTGTTTTCACCATCCATGCATCATTCTAATCAACTTTCACATGATGGTTATTTGTAGATCACTTAATTCAACTTTAATTCTAGGGCCTTTCTATATGCAACCCAAATTGCATATGGGCCCAATTAAATATGATTACCATGTCAACTAGCTTATCTTTGAGGCATCAATTAAATTGTCATGCATCATCCCATGTTTGTGCATTATGCCATGTTATTGATTGTTTGTCTCTCTGCGTTGTTTGTTTGCTTCTTCTCGAATAGACGACGACGTTGAGACAGACGAGGTTTACGACACTACTTCAGAGGAGTTAGCCCAGTACCAGGCTACTGAGTTTGCAGGCAAGTATTCACTCACCTGAACCATCGTGTCCTTTCCACAATGGATACCGATACTTTCCGTTGTCTATTCTGCTAGCCTTAAGATTCGTTGCTGGTGTTCCGATCCTATCACATGTTATCCTGTAACCCTGATATAGCCTATCCTCTACACCTATAACCCCGTTGCTTGTTGCCTGTGTCTACTAGCATGCTTAGGGTTGTTTATGCTCGAGTCTAATGTCCGTTATTTCTGTTACCTTATTTATTATGTTCTGGGGGCTCGATGTTTAAACAACAACCTGTTAACGTTTGAGGTAATGCTAATTTGATGATAAGGCACCGGCAGGAGGCCGGGTATGGTTTTGAGGCCTGCTAGTGTCGAACTCAGGAAAAGTTCTTGTCCTCTAGATCCATGATGAGCGCGCTAACCGCATGTGGGAAGCGTGTATGGGCGCCCCCCTCAACTTTGATTCGATTCGCATCTTGTCCAAATCGCCTCATTTAGTTCGGGTTTTCCATTTGCCGCATGCATATGCAGGTGCGAACCCTTGGCGCCAGGGTGATAACTTTTGTAGTCGGCATTTAGGGAGACACGTTCTTAGAGTGCTATGAGGGTCCCCTTTTCTTCGTGGGGCTTGATTAGCCGTGCGCTCAACTGCACGGGGTTCTTTGGGCTTGATGCGAAGAAGAGTTGGGTTGTGTTGAGTACCTCGCTAGGTGGGTTGATCCCCCGTCTGGCGGGATATTCTTACGTGTACGGCCAAATTGGTGCATCCCTGCAGGGTTAAATCTTCTTGAGAAGCCGTGTTGTCCGCGGTTATGGATGACTTGGTGATAGGGCTGGCTAACAAGGATGAGACAACTTACACCTAATTAATATAATTTGACTAGAAATAGGCTTATTGACACAATAACTTGAACCTTCATTAATCCAACTGTGTGGGTTATCCTCGGATTGCTTCTTTGGATAAGGGGCGAGATCCAGGATGGGTTTGTTTGAGGTTAGTGGTAGTTGGTTCCGATACGCTATCTTATCCCTTTCTTTTAGCCGGATGTTGTATTGTGTCTCTGTAGTTGGTTAGGGCAGCCCGCTGCCGCACCTTTGTATCACCTATCTTCCGTTGAACCCAAAGCATCTGTACTTGGTGTTGCCGGGTACACTTTGGTATCTTGTGCGTCTTACTTGCCAGTACTCGTCTGTACTGACCCCTTTGGGGCTGCGTGTTCTGCAGACTACGTTTCCGAGGATCCCCATGGTGGCTACTACGTGGAGTATGACGAGGCTGCTGACGAGTAGATAGCGGACCCGGGCAGGATCCGAGACTTCGTGGATGGGCTCCGTTCTTTCGCTTCCGGCCTCTTAGGCCTATTTGGATCTTTTCTGTACTCAGACACTTTGGATGCTTCCGCTGTGATGTAATGATGACTTGTTGGGACATGTGTCCTCTGCATGACTGTATTTGCTATCTCTGCTCTAGTGAGAGTTTTTGCCACTTATTTCTTTCTTTGTGTCTTAGAGATTTGTTGTGATATCACTTGTTTAAATGCCGTTGACGTACCATGTGTGTATGTTATGAAGTACGTCAATGGAAGTATTCGGATTCCTATGGGATGGTTTGCACAGCCGATGAATAGTAGAGATTGGTTGTCACACGTTTACGTGATGGCCTACTCGTAAGAGGTGCGGGTGCAGGTAGGCCCCGTAATCCAATCATCAACTGTTTAGCGGGCTGTGAGTATCCTCTAGAAGTCCGGGTGTGACAAATGGTATCAGAGCCTGTCTGCCCGTAGGATCCCTTTTACTGGTCGCAGTTGAGTCTAGAAACTATTTTGTAGTTATATAGGAAAAATGAAACGTGAGAGTAGGAATTCTGTTCTTTTATTTCTTTCCCCACCCACCCTCCCTTTTTCTGGTAAGGAAGTGCAACGTTGTTTTCTCTTCTCATCTAAACTTTCAAGTTAGGGTTTCGCGTATCCTGGCTTCTCTAGGATAGTTATATCTACTAGACCATAGGAATGGAGGTGGTTGTGACATGATTTATCATGTTGCCTACTCACGATTGAGAACGGAGGCACATAAGCCCCGGAAGCAGATCCTCTATTCCTTAAGCAGTAGATATTGATCCTCTAGAAGCCCGGATGGGTTTTCCGTAGTACCTCAGGAGTGTTTGGTCTCGTGTTTCCCAAATGTTGCTTCGATATCCTGTTCTTCTCAAGATCCTTTTCGTCCATTGGAACCTTGTTGTTGCTTGCCACTTCGGTTTTTCTACCGGCGTCTAATCAAAGCTGCCCCGATCATCTGCAGATGGATCTCAGGTTCTACCCGCAGGTGGTTCGTATGACTCGTTGCGAGAGCACTGCCGGTTATCCGGAGATGCTGAGAGACATGGTCACTTTTCTGGGGTTCCGTTGGGCACCAGAGTACCAGGTCTACGAGCAGCAGCGAGAGTTTGAGCAGACCTACTACCAGGCTATCGTCTACATTCTGTCAGATGATGGCATGAGCGTAGTCCACCACTACGAGGCAGTGGGTTCCACAGTGGATATGGCTGTGCAGCAGGCAGCTTATGTGAGCCTCAACGTCCTTCGTGCTGACTACTGGGGATTTGACGATTCTATCTATCGCCACATCCCCCGTGGTTACATCACTTCGGAGGGAGCTCACTTCACTCTCTACGACAACTTGGATGTTTACGAGCATGATAACTCCAGGCTGCACACCACCGCTCAGTTTGTCAAACACAGTGACGCAGTTGCCCGCACACTATCTCAGGAGTTGGCTTCAGTCAGAGAGCAGCTTTACCTTGCTTTGACTCGTCTGGCGACTTACACCACAGACTTTGTTGGAGACGAGCGCTTTGCACGTTTCGATCAGCCAGTTGGGCGTCGTCTGCCAGATGCTGGAGGTTACGAGCCGATCAGAGGTCCACTCCTTAACCTTGGTGCTGGTTACACTGGGATTCCACGCTTTGGAGCACAGGGAGTCGACGCTATGTACTTCACCACGCCTAGAGTCGGTCTCAGACCACGCCAGATCTACGTGGATCGTCGCTCCACCTACTTTCGTGGGCGTGCTCCTCACCGTACCTCTCGCCGTACTCCTAGCCGCCGTCCTACGTGATGAGCATGGGAGTACCGATGTATCCATTCTTAGCTATGTTTAGTTATCCTTTGGCATTCGAACCATTTATGGTGTGTTGGATATTCTGGTGTATTTGAACATGTGATGGTGAACCTTGTGGTTGTCTATTCATGCGTCGGAATAATCTCTCTTTCGATTGCCAAGTCTATCCTTTTTCTATTGTTGTGCTAAAATGCATTTCCATTCAGGATGCCGCCAACAAGGAACAACACGTCTGAGCCACCGCCAATCGCGGAGCTGTTGACTCAGATGACCCAAGTCATGACGCAGATGGCCCAGTTTCAGGCTAATCAGCACATCAACCAGACAGCTCCACGGGTCAGCATCAAGGAGTTTCTCAGTCTGGGCCCAAGAGCTTTCGTGGCCACACGCGAGCCTCTGGAAGCTGATGACTGGATCCGTGAGATAGCCAAGGCTCTGGAGATTGCACACGTAGCTGAAGAATACAAGGTCAAGTATGCCTCCTATCTGCTGAAGGGTCAGGCAGCTACTTGGTGGGAAAACTTCCAGGCCATGAGAACTGGGATGCCAGTCACGTGGGATTGTTTCAAGGAAGCCTTCGTGAAGCACCACATTCCAGATGGTCTCATGGAAAGGATGCGTGAAGAGTTTTGCTCACTCAAGCAGGGCAAGTTGGACGTCATCGGGTATCAGAGTGAGTTCAATCGCCTCGCTCGATACGCTGGAGATGAGGTGTCCACTGAAGCTAAGAAGATGGCAAGGTTCCGCAGAGGTTTTAACCCGGAACTCAAGTATGCCCTCACCAATATCAAGGCCAACAGCTTCGAGGATCTCGTTAACACCGTGCTCAATGAAGAAAATGGGCGCAAGGCGTTCGAGGAGTCTCGCAAGCACTCGCGTGAGGGTGGTTCCTCCTCCAACATGACCACCCCTCCGCAGAAGCGCCGCATCTGGGTACCAAATGGTGCTGTCACTTGGGCTCCATACGCCCAAACTTCTCCAGGCTTCGCTCCCCGCCCACCCAACCCTGCTCAGATGCATGATCCAAGGGCTTCGATGGGGCAGCCAAGGCCAGGGCCTCCTCGTGTCGTCACATGCTACAAGTGCAAGCAGACGGGCACTATGCCGACAAGTGCACGCAGAGGCAGCTACCTCCACCACCACCTCGTCCTAACACAAACCAGGCAATGGTGCACGCTCCCCCGCCTAAGGCCTTCAACTCCAACAACAGGCTTGTCGGGAGGACCGCAAGGGTGAATCATGTCAAGATCGACAAAGCTGAAGAAGCTCCTGACGTCGTTCTCGGTACTTTTCCCGTAAACTATATTCCAGCTAAAGTGTTGTTTGATACCGGAGCATCACATTCTTTTGTGTCAAAGACCTTTGCCACAACAAACAACCTAATTGTGGTTCCACTAAGCAATCAGATCACTGTTCACTCCCCGGGATCTCAAATGTTGACTTCCAAGATAAGTAAGGACAATCAAATCCTAATTGGAGGCCACATATTCCTTGCTTCTCTCATGTTGCTGGGAAATTCTGACATTGATGTAATTCTTGGTATGGATTGGCTGAAGGCCAATAAAGCAAGAATTGACTGTGCTCAAAAGTCAATAACTCTGTCCCACCCTTCTGGCCAGATAATCTATTCTCCACATGAATCAAGTTCCATTCAGCTGTGCACCCTCAATGCAAAACCTCTACCTTCACTTTAAAATGTTCCGGTGGTTTGCGACTTCCCTGACGTCTTTCCAGAAGAGTTGCCAGGAATGCCTCCGGACAGAGCTGTTGAGTTCGTGATTGAACTTGAACCAGGTACTGCTCCAATCTCTAAGCATCCTTACAAGATAGGAACTCCCGAGCTGAAGTTGTTGAAGGAACAAATTGATATGTACATGGAAAAATATTACATTCAACCTAGTTCCTCGGCTTGGGGTTTCCCAACTCTGTTCGTTGCGAAGAAGGATCACACAAAGAGACTCGTTGTTGACTATCGTCCTCTTAACAAGAAAACCATCAAAAAAAAGTATCCAATTCCTCGTATCGATGACCTTTTTGATCAACTTGCTGGAGCCTCAATATTCTCCAAGTTGGACTTGAGAATGGGTTACCATCAAATAAAGATCAGAAAAGAGGATATTCCAAAGAAAGCCTTCACCACTCGCTACGGTCTATATGAATTCACCGTCATGTCCTTTGGTCTCACCAATGCACCGGCGACCTTCTCTCGACTCATGAATTCTGTCTTCCATGAATACCTTGACAAGTTCGTTGTGGTATATCTTGATGACATTCTTGTCTACTCCAAATCCGAGGAAGAGCATGAAGAACATCTTCGTCTAACTCTCATGAAGCTTCGCGAAAATCGTCTTTATGCCAAATTCTCCAAATGTGAGTTCTGGATTTCAGAAGTTGCTTACCTTGGTCATGTCATCTCTGCCAAGGGCATAGCCATTGATCCAGAAAAGGTTAAAGCAATTGTTGATTGGAAACCTCCAAAGACGGTGAAGCAAGTAAGAAGTTTTCTTGGCTTGGCTAGCTATTGCCGTCGCTTCGTCCCAAACTTCTCCAAGATTGCCAAACCTCTCACTGACCTCACAAAGAAGGACAAGAAGTTCGTTTGGTCTCCACAATGTGATGAGAGTTTCAATCTCCTGAAGACTAAACTCACTTCTACACTAGTTCTGGTTGGCCCAGATCCTTCCAAACCTTTCCAAATATTCTGTGATGCTTCTCTCCAAGGTCTAGGTGCAGTTCTTATGCAAGAACGTCAAGTTGTGGCTTATGATTCACGTCAGTTGAACACACATGAGCTCAATTATCCCACTCATGACCTTGAACTTGCAGCAGTTGTGTTTGCCCTCAATAAATGGAGACAATACTTGTTGGGTAATCGCACTGAAATCTTTTCCGATCATAAAAGTCTGAAGTACATCTTCACTCAACCAGATCTAAACCTCAGGCAAAGGAGATGGATTGAAAAGATTAAAGACTTTGATCTTACCATTTCTTACACTCCAGGCAAGGCTAATGTTATGGCCGATGCTCTCAGTCGCAAGTCGTATTGCAATAATCTCATGATCATGGAAAGCCAACCTCCTCTTCATGAAGAATTCCAAAAACTGAATCTTGGTCTTGTTCCTCAAGGCTATCTTGCAAACTTGACAGCCACTCCAACTCTCGAGGACAAGATTCGTTCTGAACAACTTCGTGATGCTGAAATCAAGAAGATTGTAGAACACATCAAAGCAGGCAATGAGAAATTTGAGTGCTTCTCAATTGATGACAAGGGAACTGTGTTCTTCGAAGGACGCATTGCAGTTCCTCAAATTCAAAGTCTCAAAGATGTCATTCTCAAGGAGGCTCATGAAACTCCTCTCTCCATACACCCTGGAAGTACAAAGATGTACCAGGATCTCAAGACACTGTATTGGTGGCCTAGCATGAAACGTGAAATTGCTCAATACGTTTCTGAATGCGACGTTTGTCAACGTGTCAAGGCAGTTCATCAGAAAACAGCCGGTCTTCTCCAACCTCTGAAAATCCCTGAATGGAAGTGGGACATGATTGAAATGGACTTCGTCACTGGTTTTCCAAAGTCCAAGAGGGGCAACGATGCAATCTTCGTTGTCATTGATCGACTCACTAAAGTAGCTCACTTCTTTCCTGTCAAAGAGACAATCTCAGCTAGTTAGTTAGAAGAGCTCTACACAGCAAAGATTGTTCCTCTTCATGGTGTTCCATTGGAAATAAGCTCAGACCGTGGAAGCATCTTCACTTCTCATTTCTAGAAAAGCTTTCAAGAAGCATTGGGCACCAAGCTTCTGTTCAGCACAGGTTATCACCCTCAGTCTCAAGGGCAAGTCGAAAGAGTCAATCAGATTCTCGAGGATATGCTCAGAGCATGTGGTCTCTCTTTTGGCATGAAATGGGAGGAATGTCTTCCATATGCTGAATTCTCCTACAACAACAGCTTCCAGGCAAGCCTAGGCATGGCACCATTTGAGGCTCTCTATGGCCGCAGATGCAGGAGTCCAATCAATTGGTCTGGAGCTGGTGAACGTTCACTCTTAGGCCCTGACATTGTTAAGGAAGCCGAAGAGAAAGTTCGCATCATCCGTGACAATCTCAAGATTGCTCAGTCTCGTCAGAAAAGCTACTATGACAGCAAACACAGGGACATGGTCTATGCAGCTGGAGACAAAGCATATCTCCGTGTAACTCCCCTCAGAGGCACTCATCGTTTTGGTGTCAAAGGAAAGCTTGCACCAAGATATATTGGTCCCTTCAACATTCTCTCAAGGCGTGCAGAAAATGCCTATCGTCTTGAACTTCCAGAAAAGCTATCCAAGGTGCACGATGTGTTTCACGTGTCACAGCTCAAGAGGTGCTTCAAAGATCCAGGTCGTGCAGTTGATCATGATTCAATTGATCTGCAAGAAGACCTCTCTTATGAAGAGCATCCTGGTCGCATTCTCGATGAGACCGAGCGAAAAACTCGCAACAAGAGCACAAGTTCTTAAAAGTGCAGTGGTCTCATCATTCCGATAAAGAGGCAACGTGGGAGACCGAAGAGGATCTTCGCAAGAAGTATCCGGACCTTTTCTCTTCTCAGTAGGAATCTCGGGGCGCGATTCCTTCAAGGGGGGGAGTTTTGTAACATCCCAAGTATGAAAAATACCATTACAATGCTTGCTTCTTGTTTGAATTAAGTTTGCGTCATTTCCATCATGAGCATTGCATTTGTTTTCACTTGTTTTCCAATTAAATTTCAAACAAAAATTCAAATCCTTGTTTCATACTTGTTCTGTTACAATTTTTTCAAATGAAACATTCAAATCAAACCAGTCAATTGTTCCAATAAACTAGAATTCCCAAACTATTAACTTGCTTAATTTTTTTTTCAATAATTCCATTACTGCAAATTTCACTCAAATCCATTTGAATTTCAAACAGCAATAGAATTTAAAGTTTTTGGAAAACAAAAAGTTGCACAACTGGGCTTTTGTAATGAAGAACTAATAAAAATTATCACCAAAAATTTTCAAACCCCAAAACCCTATTTGAATTTTAAATAACAATTTCAAATCATTTGGTAATTTCAAATTTTTGGAAATAAGCACACATACTTTTGAATCTTGCTGTTTAGGTAATTCAATAAAAATTATTGCTAAAATACAAGCACCAAAAAAAATCCTATTTCTTTTTCTCTCCTTTTCTTTCCTACAAAAAAAAAGTAAACAGAAAAAATAAAAAAAATAAAACAAAAAGGGGGGGCAGGCCAGCCCAAGTGGGCTGAGCCCACCACAGCCTCGCAGGCCCAGCCTGCCCCACACGTCCCTTTCGTCCTCCTCTGTACGGAGACAGAGAGAGGAGGGAGCTCCCCCACCGGCAGGAGCTCCACCTACCCTCCTCCCCTCTACTTAAGCCTCCGAGGCCGTGCCCTAGGGCTTCCTCTCTCCCTCTTCCATCTCCGCCGCCATTTTCTTCTCCTCCTCCTTCCTTTTTCTCTCCCTCTCTGCTACCTGAACCTCCACCACCGCACACCACCGCGGCAGCAGCCGGCGATCGCCATCGCCATGGCGCTCCTCCGCGCAGGCTGAGCGCGGGAATCGATTCCCCGTGCCTCCGTCTTCCTCCTCGACACCGCAGCGGGGACTGGGAGCAGCAGGATCGCCGCCGCCGTCTCCGTCTTGTCGCCACCGTCGCTGTCTGAAACTCTTCCCCGAGCCGCTGCTTTGACGACAACGGGGGATGAGCACCCCTTCCTCCTCTCCTCTCTCCTCCTGTCACCTGCACGCACACCCTGCACCTCCCTGTACTGAACCACGAGCAGCAGCAGCGCAGCGTCGCCGCCGGTGACGACCGTGCCCTCCGTCAGTTTCAGTCGCTGCACGAATTCAGTTTCGTCAGTCCAGCCCGCAACTGCACCTCAAAACCACGCGTTCCCCTCTTCTGTCACGAATCGATCAACAGCCCAGTGGCACACGCACCGCGCACGCGCACCTGAGGGCGGGGGTTCGAGCCCCCCCCCCTCGCGGGATTAAATCCCACCATTTTTTCTTGCTGCCACGCAGCCACGCTGGTCCCACCCGTCAGCGACGTGGTGGCCACGCGAGCGCACACACCCGCGCCACGCAGGCGCCAGCTGGGCGCTGGCCCACTGACCAGTGACCCAGAGGCTGCTCTGCCTGCGTAGAAAAGGTTCCTGGGACCTTTCTGAAACTCTATTTTCGCACCTAAGTCCCTGGAACAATATTAATACCTTTAAAAATTGCAGAATAGCCCCTGTAATTCAAATTCATGTATCTTTTGCAAATCAAATCCAAATTTAATAAATAAAATATGTTTCCATACCAAATTAAATTCTCTACATGTTAAAACCATTTATATACTGTTTTGAACATTTCAAATGGTTTCAAAAATTCAAATTCAAACAACTCTCTCAAATTTGGTCAAATTCATAACTAGTTCAAATTTAATTCAAATGGCACATGTAAAATATGTTTTCCATGCAAAATTGAACAAGCTTTCCAAATATAATTTTGTTTCCTGTTTTGAATAAATAAAATTGGTTAAATAATTCAAATCTTGTTTAAATCAATTAAAATTGCTAAATTAATAACTTGGTCAAACTAAATTCTTTTTGAACATATAAAATATGTTTTGAAACCAGAAAAGTATAATCTTTTCAAATATGAATTTTATTTAATGTTTTGAACAAATAAAAATTCAAATAATTTTATACTTGAATTAAATTCATTTAAATCTTGTTTAAACTTGTTTAATTCATAATTAATTCATTTTAAATCCATTGTCAACAAATGAAATATGTATTCCACCTAAAATTTTGTGTTATTTCCAAATATGAATTTTGTTATCTATTTTGAACAATTAAAATTGGTGAAAACAACAGATGCTTGTGTAACTCATTTAAGAAGCCAAATTTCATAACTTAATAAATAAAATTCCAAACTTGGTAAACAACATTTCAAATTGAAGCTAATGTTGTTTTCTTATTGTTTTCACCATCCATGCATCATTCTAATCAACTTTCACATGATGGTTATTTGTAGATCACTTAATTCAACTTTAATTCTAGGGCCTTTCTATATGCAACCCAAATTGCATATGGGCCCAATTAAATATGATTACCATGTCAACTAGCTTATCTTTGAGGCATCAATTAAATTGTCATGCATCATCCCATGTTTGTGCATTATGCCATGTTATTGATTGTTTGTCTCTCTGCGTTGTTTGTTTGCTTCTTCTCGAATAGACGACGACGTTGAGACAGACGAGGTTTACGACACTACTTCAGAGGAGTTAGCCCAGTACCAGGCTACTGAGTTTGCAGGCAAGTATTCACTCACCTGAACCATCGTGTCCTTTCCACACTGGATACCGATACTTTCCGTTGTCTATTCTGCTAGCCTTAAGATTCGTTGCTGGTGTTCCGATCCTATCACATGTTATCCTGTAACCCTGATATAGCCTATCCTCCACACCTATAACCCTGTTGCTTGTTGCCTGTGTCTTACTAGCATGCTTAGGGTTGTTTATGCTCGAGTCTAATGTCTGTTATTTCTGTTACCTTATTTATTATGTTCTGGGGGCTCGATGTTTAAACAACAACCTGTTAACGTTTGAGGTAATGCTAATTTGATGATAAGGCACCGGCAGGAGGCCGGGTATGGTTTTGAGGCCTGCTAGTGTCGAACTCAGGAAAAGTTCTTGTCCTCTAGATCCATGATGAGCGCGCTAACCGCATGTGGGAAGCGTGTATGGGCGCCCCCCTCAACTTTGATTCGATTCGCATCTCGTCCAAATCGCCTCATTTAGTTCGGGTTTTCCATTTGCCGCATGCATATGCAGGTGCGAACCCTTGGCGCCAGGGTGGTAACTTTTGTAGTCGGCATTTAGGGAGACACGTTCTTAGAGTGCTATGAGGGTCCCCTTTTCTTCGTGGGGCTTGTTTAGCCGTGCGCTCAACTGCACGGGGTTCTTTGAGCTTGATGCGAAGAAGAGTTGGGTTGTGTTGAGTACCTCGCTTGGTGGGTTGATCCCCTGTCTGGCGGGATATTCTTACGTGTACGGCCAAATTGGTGCATCCCTGCAGGGTTAAATCTTCTCGAGAATCCGTGTTGTCCGCGGTTATGGATGACTTGGTGATAGGGCTGGCTAACAAGGATTAGACAACTTACACCTAATTAATATAATTTGACTAGAAATAGGCTTATTGACACAATAACTTGAACCTTCATTAATCCAATTGTGTGGGTTATCCTCGGATTGCTACTTTGGATAAGGGGAGAGATCCAGGATGGGTTTGTTTGAGGTTAGTGGTAGTTGGTTCCGATACGCTATCTTATCCCTTTCTTTTAGCCGGATGTTGTAGTGTGTCTCTGTAGTTGGTTAGGGCAGCCCGCTGCGCACCTTTGTATCACCTATCTTCCGTTGAACCCAAAGCATCTGTACTTGGTGTTGCCGGGTACACTTTGGTATCTTGTGCGTCTTACTTGCCAGTACTCGTCTGTACTGACCCCTTTGGGGCTGCGTGTTCTGCAGACAACGTTTACGAGGATCCCCATGGTGGCTACTACGTGGAGTATGACGAGGCTGCTGACGAGTAGATAGCGGACCCGGGCAGGATCCGAGACTTCGTGGATGGGCTCCGTTCTTTCGCTTCCGGCCTCTTAGGCCTATTTGGATCTTGTATGTACTCAGACACTTTGGATGCTTCCGCTGTGATGTAATGATGACTTGTTGGGACATGTGTCCTCTGCATGACTGTATTTGCTATCTCTGCTCTAGTGAGAGCTTTTGCCACTTATTTCTATTTCTTTGTGTCTTAGAGATTTGTTGTGATATCACTTGTTTAAATACCGTTGACGTACCATGTGTGTATGTTATGAAGTACGTCAATGGAAGTATTCGGATTCCTATGGGATGGTTTGCACAGACGAAGAATAGTAGAGATTGGTTGTCACACGTTTACGTGATGGCCTACTCGTAAGAGGTGCGGGTGCAGGTAGGCCCCGTAATCCAATCATCTACTGTTTAGCGGGCTGTGAGTATCCTCTAGAAGTCCGGGTGCGACAGCTTCCTCATTGCTTGATCGCGCGATGTGCTTCAGTTTGCACCCTTTGAAACTTCCTTCGAGCAGATTGTACATGTCACGATAAGCGACCACGTTATCCGCGATAGCATCGTACTCCTTCATCGTCTGCTGCACGATGAGATTTGAGTCTCCATATATCATCAATCGGGTGGCTCCGCAGGCGAGCGCCATTTTCATGACGTGTAGGAGGGCCTCATACTCCGCGTCGTTGTTCGATGCTTGGTCATCAGGAGGGAAATCCAGTCGCGGGATGTATTGCAGCTTGTCGCCTTGGGGAGATATGAGAATAACTCCGGCTCCGGCTCCGGCTCCTTCGTTCCTCTTTGACCCGTTGAAGTACATGATCCAGTTGCTCGTGTATTCTGGGGGTCCTGGTGTTTGCAGCTTCGTCCACTCGCTTAGAAATTCCACAATGACTTGGGAGTTTATAGATTTGCGGCCTGCATAAATGATGTCCCAGGCGCCTAGCTCGATGCTCCATTTTGCGATTCTTCCAGATGCCATTGGGTTGTTCATGATGGTACCGAGTGATGCATCGTTTAGCACCGTGACGGTATGCTCCTGGAAGTAATGCTTGGTCTTTCGGGCCGTGAGGACTACGCCATATGCGATCTTCTGATAGTGAGGGTATCGCTGCTTGCATGGTGAAAGCACCTCCCTAACATAATCTATTGGCCTCTGAACTCCGTACGCCGTGCCATCCTATGGCCGCTCGACGACAATAACCGTGCTGATGACTTGGTTTGTTGTGGCCAGGTATAGGTATAGGGGCTCCCTCTCTTGTGGTGTTGCCAGGACGCGCCTACTCTGCAGTGCTCTTTTCAAGTTGATGAACGCCTTTTTTGTTTCAGGTGTCCATTCAAAGTTATCTGTTTTCTTCAGCAACTTGTAAAAGGGCAATGCTTGCTCGCCTAATCTTGCGATGAATCTGCTCAGAGCAGCTAGTCGCCCTGCGAGCTGTTGTACGCCGTGAAGATTGATTGGCTCCTTCATTGTCAAGATTGCTTGAATTTTCTCCGGATTGGCTTCAATTCCGCGGGCGGACACCAAATACCCGAGAATTTGTCCCGCAGGAAGGCCAAAGACGCATTTTGTCGGGTTGAGCTTGATCCTGTACGCGTTGAGAGCGTCGAATGTCTCCCTTGTGTCCTCGAGGAGCGTATCTTCCACCCGAGTTTTGATGACGATGTCGTCAACGTACACTTGTATGTTCTTTCCAATGAGCTTGGCGAGGCATTTTTGCATGCAGCGCTGATATGTTGCGCCTGCGTTTTTCAGCCCGAAGAGCATTGTCGTGTAGCAGTAGACACCATGAGGTGTGATGAACGCTGTCTTCTCCTTGTCCTCCTCTTTCATCCTGATTTGATTATAGCCCGAGTAGGCGTCTAAGAAGGAGAGTCGCTGGCAGCCTGCAGTGGAGTCCACGATCTGGTCGATCCGTGGCAAGGGGAAGTTATCCTTGGGGTAGTGTTTGTTCAACGACGTATAGCCATGCACACGCGAAGGATGTCAGTGTTTTTCTTCAGAACCAACACCGGGTTTGCTAACCAGGTGGATATTTTTATCTCTCTGATGAATTTTGCGTCGAGTAATCGATTCACTCCTTCTCCGAGTGCCTTCTGTTTTGGCTCGGAGAATCGTTGGGTCGTTTTTTTGATAGGGATGGCGTCTTTGAATACTTCGAGTGAGTGCTCGGCGAACTCCCTGGGTATCCCTGGCATATCTGAAGGCTGCCAGGCGAAGATTTCCCAGTACTCACGGAGGAGTTCGACGAGTGCGCCTTCCTATGCAGGCGAGAGGGTGGTGGACACCATCGCCGTCTTTGCGGGTTCTGTCGGGTGCATTTGATGCTTTCGAGTGTCGCTGTTTGCACTGAACTCGAGTTTTGGAGCGTTCTTTTTGGTGAGTGGCATCACAGAGTGGTCCGTGGTCTTTGCCAATTCTGCCAGCTCCTCCTGCATCCCGAAAGATTTCGCGATCTCATTGAACTCAATATCACACTTATCGGATTTTTAGAAGTCGCCATCTATGGTGATGGTGCCGTATTCCCCAGGAAGTTTGAGCTTCAGGTAGGCGTAGTGGGGTACTGCCATGAATCTCGTGAACGCTGTTCGGACGAGAATGGCGTGGTACTGTGAGAGCCAGTCGACTACTTCGAAGTCGAGGAATTCTCGCCTGTAGTTTCTTGGGTTTCCGAGCACCACCTCCAAGTTTATTGTTCCGAGTGGTCGGACTGCTTTGCCTGGTACTATCCCGTAGAAGGATGTTTCTGATTCTGCGAGTCTGTCCAGATTGTAACATCCCAAGTATGAAATATCCCTTAGAATGTTTTGTTTCTTGTTTTAATTCAAGTATTGCACCATGTCATCATGTTTAATTATTTGTTTGCATTTGTTACCATTTGTGTTGCATCTGTTTTATCTTGTTTTCATAATGAAACTCAAACAAATTCAAATGGTCATTTCATACTTGCTCTGTTACAACTTTTGGAATAAAAATCACAAATGAAAACAACCAAATTGTTCCATTTTATTCCATGTTGATCACTCATTAACTTGTTGGTTTTAATCAAACAATTATTTTCAATCAATTAATTCTAAATCACTTCAATTTCAAACCAACTCTTCAAATCAGTACCCCTTTTAAATCCATGGAATTCACCAAACCAATGTAATCCTTAATCACATTAAATCTTAGGGGTAACCCTATTAAAAATGTTTGTTTTCAATAAGGTTTATTTAGTATTTAAATTCTTTCAAATATGGATTCAAATACAAACAGCATTTTAAATGTCAACTTTTTGCAAACCAATCTTGGCATTTGTTTGCTAATGTTCTATATAGCTTAAACTAATTTTTCTGGAATTTTTAATAAACAAAACCCTATCAAATTCTTCCAAATCTGTTTTCTGCAAAAAAAATAAAACAGAAAAAGAAAAAGAGAAAAACTACAGCGCGCGCGCGTCAGCTAACAAGCCCAGCCCACCTAAGCCTACCAGCGCGCAGCCCAGCCCGCCTACCGCGCGCGTACCGCTTCAAAAAGTGTGCACGCCTTCTGTTTGAAGTACGGCGGCCATCCGAGGCCGCCACGTCGGCGTACGGCGGCGCTCGACGGCAAGGGAGCTCCCCCGCACGGTATAAGTACCACCTAGGCCCCTGGCGCCGTGCCCTAGAGCCTAGGGTTCCTATTCCCCCTCGGATCCGCCGCCACTCCTCTCCCCCTCGCCGGAATTCCTCGCTGCCTTTCTCACCGGCGACAGCATCTCTGAATTTTCCGATGGCGCCGCCACCTCCTAGCCCCACCTAGCCATCTATCTACGGGAACCACTCCGCCACTCCTTCCTCTACACGTTGGACACCGGAGCGCGAACGGAGGAGCACGGCAGCCACGCCACCGTCCACGCCTTCGTCGCCTCACCGTCGGGCTCGCCCTCTGTTTTCCCTCTGCAATCGCGGTGAGCACCACCGTCCCCTCCCATCTCATCTCCTCTCTGTTGCGCGACCAGGTCTGAACGCATCGCCACCACAGCATCACCAGCACGAGCGCATGTTTCCATTGATCGCCGCCGGCAGGAACTCTGTAAGGTTCAGTTTGTTCCGTCAGCGAGTTTCAGTAACGCTTGGTTCTGAAGAATAACCTTTCTGCAGCGCGCTTACTGTCAAACGAGCGAAACACACCGCAGTGGTTTCAGTCCAACGCGCGCGAGCGAGGGGAGCTGGGTTCGATCCCTTGCTTCCCCGGGATTTATCCCAACTTTTTGCAGCCAGCGCTGACAGGGAGGCCCCCCTGTCAGCCTCTCTCTTGCCACGCCAGCACACCAGGGCCCGTGGCCCACCCTGCAGTGGCTGCGGCTAGCTGCTGTTAGGTGCAAAACGTTTTAACACGTTCTGTTTTAATTTCTATTTCTTTTAAATAGCAGAATAAAACACTAAAAACCAAATCTTTAATAACTTTTAATCTATAAGTCCAATAAATAAAAATTATATATGTTTGTTGTTCCAAATTTAATGATCTTTCCAAATAATCCATTTGTGTACTGTTTTACAAATTCCAAATGCATTTAAAATTCAAATTTGAATAATTCAAATGCAAATTGCAATAATTCATAAATAATTCATACTAATTCCAAATAAGGCAAATAAAATATGTTTTTCATACCATTTTGAATATCCTATTCAAATATAAATTTTGTCTCCTTGTTTGAATAATTTAAATTGCCTAAATAATTTAATACTTGTTTAATTCATTTAAATTTGATAAAATCATAACTTGCTCAAAATAAAATATTTTTGAACATGCAAAATATGTTTTCAAACCATCAAAGTGTGAACTTTTAAAATGTGAATTTGAATTTATGGTTTGAACAAATAAAATTCAAATAATATTCAAACTTGATTTAAATCAAATTAACACTTGTTTAATATTGTTTAATTCATAATTAAATTATCCTAACTCCTATTTCAATATGTGAAACATGTAATCCAACTAAAATTTGATGTTCTTTTCAAATATAAATTTTGTTAATTGTTTTGCACACTTTAAATTGATGAAAACAATAATTGTTTGTGTGACATGTTAAGTAACCAAACTTTCCAAACTTAATAAATGATTTCCAAAACTTGTTAAATCCTTTTATCACTTGCATCTATTATTGTTATTTGTTGTTATTTTGTTATTATCATCATGCATGCATCATGCTAACAACTTTCACATAATAATTAGTTGTAAATCATTTGTTCCCACTTAAGACATGGACTTTTTCCTATATGCCACTCAACTAGCATAGGGGTCCATTTAAATTGTGTCATCATGTTAGCTAGTTTATTTCGATGCAACCATCAACTTGTCATGCATCATCTTGATTGTGCACAATGCCATGATAATGATTGTTTACATTCCTGTTTTGTTTGTTTTGCTTCTTCTCGAATAGACGACGACGTTGAGACAGACGATCTTTACAACACCCCTTCTGAGGATCTAGCTCAGTACCAGGCTGCTGAGTTCGCAGGCAAGTTATCACTCACATGAACCATTGTGTTCCTTTCAACCCTGGTTACCGATACTTTCCGTTGTCTATTTTTGCTAGCCTTAGTGGTAGTTGTTTCTGTTACGAACCTATCACATGAATCCTTTAACCCTGATATTGCCTCACCACCCCTCCTACAACCCTATTGATTGAGCCAGTGTCTTACTAGTATGCTTAGGTTGTTTTGCTCGAGTCTGTTACCCGTTACTTTCTGTCACTATTTCATTATGTTCTGGGGGCTCGATGTTTAATCAATCAATCAATCATGCTAATATTGTTGTAATAATAATTTGATGATAAGGCACCGGCAGGAGGCCCTGTGTGGTTTTGAGGCCTGCTAGTGTCGACCCTAATAGGAAAAGGGTCTTGTCTACTGATCCATGATGAGCGCACTACCCGCATGTGGGAAGCGAGTATGGGCGCCCCCCTCAATTTGATTCGATTCGCATCTCGTCCAAATCATCTCATTTAGTTCGTGTTTTCCTTTTGCCGCATGCATGTTTTTGCGAGCCCAGCGCAGGGTGGAACCGTTGTAGTCGGCATATAGGGGGACACGTTCTTAGAGTGCTATGAGGGTCCATTTTCTTCTGGGCTCGATTAGCCGTGCGCCCAAGGTGCTTTGGGCGTGATGCGAAGAAGAGTTGAGTTGTGTTGAGTGCCCCGCTTGGTGGGAGGCATCCCATCTGGCGGGTTATTCATACGTGTACGGCCAAATTGGTGCAACCCTGCAGGGATAATCTTCTCGAGAAGCCGTGTTTTCCGCGGTTATGGTTAACTTGGTGAAAGTACTGGCTAACAAGTACTCAGGACAACTTAAACCTAATGATTCACAATCTCACACCCCATGATTAATAACTTGACTGGTAATAGGATTATTGACACAATAACTTGATTCATCTTTAATCCAACTGTGTGAGTTATCCTCGGATTGCTTCTTTGGATAAGGGGCGAGATCCAGGATGGGTTTGTTTGATGTTATCTTTCAGTTGGTTACAACACTCGATCTTATCCCCTTTCTGATAGTTGGAAGTGATAGAATCTCTGTAGTTGGTTAGCGCAGCCAGTTGCAGCATCTTATATATCCCCTTCCTTCCGTTGAACCCAAGTCATCTGTGCTTGTGTTGACGGGCTATACTTTGGTGAACTGTGAGTCTTGCTTGCCAGTACGTCTATGTACTGACCCCTTTGGGGCTGTGGTTTCCGCAGACTACGATTACGAGGATCCAGGTGACGGCTACTACGTGGAGTTTGACGAGGCTGCTGACGAGTAGTTAGCGGACCCGGGCAGGATCCGAGACATCGTGGATGGGCTCCGTCTTTATTTCAGTTTCCGGCTTCTTAAGCCTATTTGGATTTGTCTGTACTCAGACCCCTTTGAATGCTTCCGCTGAGATGTAATGATGCTATGTTGGGACATGTGTCCTCTGGATGATTGTATTTGCTATCTCTGCCCTAGTGAGGGCCATTTGCCACTTATTTCAATCTTTTGTGTCGTAGAGGCATGTTGTGTTATCCTTTTGTTCAAAGCCGTTGACGTACCATGTGTGTATGGTATGAAGTACGTCAATGGTAGTGTCCTGATTTCTACAGGATAGTTTACATCGACGGTGAATAGTAGCGATGGGTTGTCACACATAAGTGTTGGCCTACTCGTAAGAGGACGCGGGTGCCGGAAAGCCCCGTAATCCCATCAGAATACTGTTCAGTTCGTACGGTGAGTATCCTATAGAAGTCCGGGTGCGACAAATGGTATCAGAGCCTGTCTGCCTGTAGGATCCCTTTTTACTGGTCGCAGTTGAGTCTAGAAACTATTTTGTAGCTATATAGGAAAAATGAAACGTGAGAGTAGGAATTCTGCCATTTTTCTTCTTTCCCCACCCACCCACCCTTTTCTGGTAAGGAAGTGCAACGTTGTTTTCTGTTCTCACCTAAAATTTCAAGTTAGGATTTCACGTGTTTTGGGTTCTCCGTAGTACCTCAGGAGTTTTTGGTCTCGTGTTTCCCGATGTTGCTTCAATATCCTGTTCTTTTCAACATCCTTTTCGTCCGTTGAACCTTGTTGTTGCTTTCCACTTCAGTTCTCTACCGGCGTCTAATCAAAACTTCCCCGATCATCTGCAGATGGATCTCAGGTTCTACCTGCAGGTGGTTCGGATGACTCGCTGTGAGAGCACCGCCAGTTATCCGGAGATGCTGAGAGACATGGTTACCTATCTGGGGTTCCATTGGGCACCAGAGTACCAGGTCTACGAGCAGCAGCGAGAGTTTGACCAGACCTACTACCAGGCTATCGTCTACATTCTGTCAGATGATGGCATGAGCGTTGTCCACCGCTACGAGGCAGTAGGTTCCACAGTGGATATGGCCGTGCAGCAGGCAGCTTACGTGAGTCTCACCGTCCTCCGTGCTGACTACTGGGGGTTTGACGATTCTATCTATCGTCACATCCCCCGTGGTTACATTACGTCGGCGGGAGTTCACTTCACTCTCCACGGCAACCTGGATACCTACGAGTCTGATAGCTCCAGGCTGCACACCACTGCTCAGTTTGTGAGGCACAGTGACGCAGTTGCTTCCGCACTGTCTCAGGAGTTGGCCTCAGTCAGGGAGCAGCTCTATCTTGCTTTGGCTCGTCTGGCTACGTACACCACAGACTTTGTTGGAGATGAGCGCTTTGCACGTTTCCAGCAGACAGTTGGACGTAGTTTACCAGATGCTGGAGGTTACGAGCCGATCAGAGGTCCACTCCTCGACCTCGGAGCTGGTTACACTGGGATTCCACGCTTTGGAGCACAGGGAGACGACGCTTTCTACTTCACCACACCTAGAGTCCCTCTCAGAGCAGTCCCGCTCTACGTGGATCGTCGTCATACCTACTTCCGGGGGATTCCTCCTCACCGTATCTCTCGTCGCACTACTCACCGCCGTCCTGCGTGATGAGCATGGGAGTACCGATGTATCCATTCCTAGCTATGTTTAGTTATCCTTTGGCATTCGAACCATGTATTGGTCTGTTGGATATTCTGATGTATTTGAACATGTGATGCTGTACCTGTTGGTTATCTATTCATGCGTCGGAATAATCTATCTTTCGGTTACCAAGTCTATCCTTTTTCTATTGTTGTGCTAAAATGAATGTCTATTCAGGATGCCGCCAACAAGGAGCAACCCGCCTGAACCACCTCCGCTCACGGAGTTGTTGACTCAGATGACTCAGGTCGTGGCTCAGATGGCCCAAATCCAGGCTAACCAGCACAACAACCAGAATGCTCCGCGAGTCAGCATCAAGGAGTTTCTGAGCATGGGGCCGAGAGCTTTCGTGGCAACACGTGAGCCTCTGGATGCTGATGACTGGATCAGGGAGATGAACAGGGCTCTGGAGATTGCTCATGTTGCTGAGGAGGATAAAGTCAAGTATGCCACCTACCTACTGAAGGGTCAGGTAGCTACCTGGTGGGAGAACTACCAGACCATGAGAGCTGGCTATCCTATCACCTGGGGATGTTTCAAGGATGCCTTCCTGAAGCACCACATCCCAGATGGTCTCATGGAAAGGATGCGTGAGGAATTCTGCTCTCTCAAACAGGGCAAGCTGGACGTCCTCGGCTACCAGAACGAGTTCAATCGTCTCGCTCGATACGCTGGTGACGAGGTGTCCACTGAAGCCAAGAAGATGGCAAGGTTCCACCGAGGTGTTAACCCGGAACTGAAGTACGCTCTCACCAACATCAAGTGCAAGGACTTCGTGGAGCTCGTGAACACCGCGCTCAATGAGGAGAATGGGCGCAAGGCGTTCGAGGAGTCCCGTAAGCACTCGCGTGAGGGTGGTTCCTCCTCCAACATGACCACCCCTCCGCAGAAGCGCCGCATCTGGGTGCCAAATGGTGCTGTCACTCGGGCTCCAAATGCCCAAGCTTCTCCAGGCTTTGGTCCCCGCCCACCCAACCCATCTCAGATGCAGGGTCAGAGGGTTCCAATGGGGCAGCCAAGGCCAGGTTCTCCTCGTGTCGTCACTTGCTACAAGTGCAAGGAGACTGGACACTACGCTGATAAGTGCACTCAGAAGCAGCTACCTCCACCACCTCCTCGCCCCAACACCAACCAGGCAATGGTTCGTGATCCTCCGGCTAAAGCCTTCAACTCCAACAACAGGCCTGTCGGGAGGACCGCGAGGGTGAATCATATCAAGGCCGACAAAGCTGAGGAAGCTGCTGACGTCGTTCTCGGTATATTACCCGTAAACTCTACTCCAGCTAAAGTGTTGTTTGATACCGGAGCATCGCATTCTTTTGTGTCAAAGATTTTTGCAAAAGTATACAACCTAGTTCTGGTTCCGCTAAGCAATCAAATGACTGTTCACTCTCCGGGACCGCAAATGTTGACTTCCAAGATAAGCATGGACAATCAAATCCTAATTGGAGGTCGCATATTCCTTGCTTCACTCATGTTGCTGGGAAATTCTGACATTGATGTCATTCTGGGTATGGATTGGTTGAAGACCCACAAAGCTAAAATTGACTGTGCTCAAAAGTCAATAACTCTCTCTCACCCTTCGGGCCAGATAGTCTATTCTCCATATGGATCAAGTTCTGTTCAGCTGTTCAACCTCTATGCTAAACCCCTTCCTGCAATTGAGAATGTTCCGGTGGTTTGTGAATTCCCTGACGTCTTTCCAGAAGAGTTGCCAGGGATGCCTCCGGACAGAGCAGTTGAGTTCGTGATCGAGCTTGAGCCAGGTACTGCTCCAATCTCTAAGCATCCATACAAGATAGCTCCTCCTGAACTGAAATTGTTGAAGGAGCAAATCGATATGTACATGGAGAAAGGTTACATTCAGCCTAGTTCCTCCTCTTGGGGTTGCCCAACTCTGTTTGTTGCCAAGAAGGATCAAACAAAAAGACTCGTGGTTGACTATCGTCCTCTCAACGAGAAAACCGTCAAGAACAAGTATCCAATTCCTCGTATCGATGATCTTTTTGATCAACTTGCTGGAGCCTCAATATTCTCAAAGTTGGACTTGAGGATGGGTTACCATCAGATAAAGATCAGAAAGGAAGATATTCCTAAGACAGCTTTCACCACTAGGTACGGTCTATATGAATACACCGTCATGTCCTTTGGTCTCACCAATGCACCGGCAACGTTCTCAAGACTCATGAATTCTGTCTTCCATGAATACCTCGACAAGTTCGTTGTGGTATATCTCGATGACATTCTAGTCTACTCAAAATCCGAGGAAGAGCATGGAGAACACCTTCGTCTCACTCTCATGAAACTTCGCGAGCATCGTCTGTATGCCAAGTTCTCCAAATGTGAGTTCTGGATTCCAGAAGTTGCATATCTTGGTCATATCATCTCTGCTAAAGGCATAGCCATTGATCCTGAAAAGGTTAAGGCAATTGTTGATTGGAAACCCCCTAAGATGGTGAAGCAAGTCAGAAGTTTTCTTGGCTTGGCTAGCTATTGCCGTCGTTTCGTCCAAAACTTTTCCAAGATTGCCAAACCTCTCACTGATCTCACAAAGAAGGACAAGAAGTTCGTTTGGACTCCACAATGTGATGAAAGTTTCAATCTCTTGAAGACTAAACTCACTTCCACCCCAGTTCTGGTTGGCCCAGATACTACCAAACCTTTCCAGATATTCTGTGATGCATCTCTCCAAGGCCTAGGAGCAGTTCTTATGCAAGAACGTCAAGTTGTGGCTTATGCTTCACGTCAGTTGAACCCACATGAGAAAAACTATCCCACTCATGATCTTGAACTTGCAGCAGTTGTGTTTGCCCTCAAGAAATGGAGACAATACTTGTTGGGTAACAAAACTGAAATCTTTTCCGATCATAAGAGTCTGAAATACATCTTCACTCAGCCAGATCTGAACCTCAGGCAAAGGAGATGGATTGAGAAGATTAAAGACTTTGATCTCACCATTTCTTACACTCCAGGCAAGGCTAATGTTATGGCCGACGCTCTCAGTCGCAAATCCTATTGCAATAATCTCATGATCATGGAAAGCCAACCTCCACTTCATGAAGAATTCCAGAAGCTGAACCTTGGTCTTCTTCCTCAAGGTTACCTTGCTAGCTTGACAGCCAGTCCAACTCTCGAGGACAAGATTCGTTCTGAACAACTTCGTGATACTGAAATCAAGAAGATTGTAGAGCACATCAAGGAAGGCAATGATAAATGCAAGTCCTTCTCAATTGATGACAAGGGAACTGTGTTCTTCGAAGGACGCATTGCAGTTCCTCAGATTCAAAGTCTCAAGGATATCATTCTCAAGGAGGCTCATGAAACTCCTCTCTCCATCCACCCTGGAAGTACAAAGATGTACCAGGATCTCAAAACTCTGTATTGGTGGTCTGGCATGAAACGTGAAATTGCTCAATACGTTTCTGAATGCGACGTTTGTCAACGTGTTAAGGCAGTCCATCAGAAAACAGCAGGTCTACTACAACCTCTGAAAATTCCTGAGTGGAAGTGGGACATGATTGAAATGGACTTCGTTACTGGGTTTCCAAAGTCCAAAAAGGGAAACGATGCAATCTTCGTTGTTATTGATCGTCTCACTAAGGTAGCTCACTTCTTTGCTGTCAAGGAAACTATCTCAGCTAGCCAGTTAGCAGAGCTCTACACAACAAAGGTTGTTCCTCTTCATGGTGTTCCATTGGAAATAAGCTCAGACCGTGGAAGTATCTTCACTTCTCATTTCTGGAAAAGCTTTCAAGAAGCATTGGGCACCAAACTTCTGTTCAGCACAGCTTATCACCCTCAGTCTCAGGGGCAAGTCGAAAGAGTCAATCAGATTCTCGAGGATATGCTCAGAGCATGTGGTCTCTCCTTTGGCATGAAATGGGAGGATTGCCTGCCATATGTTGAATTCTCCTACAACAACAGCTACCAGGCAAGCCTAGGCATGGCACCATTTGAGGCACTGTATGGTCGCAGATGCAGGAGTCCAATCAATTGGTCTGGAGCTGGTGAACGTTCACTCTTAGGCCCTGACATTGTTAAGGAAGCCGAGGAGAAAGTTCGTATCATTCGTGACAATCTCAGGATTGCTCAGTCTCGTCAGAAGAGCTATTATGATAGCAAGCACAGGGATATGATCTATGCACCTGGTGATAAGGCATATCTCCGTGTAACTCCCCTCAGAGGCACTCATCGTTTTGGTGTGAAAGGAAAGCTTGCACCAAGATACATTGGTCCTTTCAACATTCTCTCAAGGCGTGCAGAAAATGCTTATCGTCTTGAACTCCCGGAAAAACTATCCAAGGTACACGATGTGTTCCACGTGTCACAGCTCAAGAAGTGTTTCAAAGATCCAGATCGTGCAGTTGATCATGATTCCATTGAACTGCAAGATGATCTATCTTATGAGGAGCACCCTATTCGTATTCTCGATGAGACCGAGCGTAAGACTCGCAACAAGAGCACCAAGTTCTTGAAAGTGCAATGGTCACATCATTCCGATAAAGAGGCAACGTGGGAGACCGAAGAGGATCTTCGCAAGAAGTATCCGGACCTTTTCACTTCTCAGTAAGGAATCTCGGGGCGCGATTCCTTCAAGGGGGGGCGTTTTGTAACATCCCAAGTATGAAATATCCCTTAGAATGTTTTGTTTCTTGTTTTAATTCAAGTATTGCACCATGTCATCATGTTTAATTATTTGTTTGCATTTGTTACCATTTGTGTTGCATCTGTTTTATCTTGTTTTCATAATGAAACTCAAACAAATTCAAATGGTCATTTCATACTTGCTCTGTTACAACTTTTGGAATAAAAATCACAAATGAAAACAACCAAATTGTTCCATTTTATTCCATGTTGATCACTCATTAACTTGTTGGTTTTAATCAAACAATTATTTTCAATCAATTAATTCTAAATCACTTCAATTTCAAACCAACTCTTCAAATCAGTACCCCTTTTAAATCCATGGAATTCACCAAACCAGTGTAATCCTTAATCACATTAAATCTTAGGGGTAACCCTATTAAAAATGTTTGTTTTCAATAAGGTTTATTTAGTATTTAAATTCTTTCAAATATGGATTCAAATACAAACAGCATTTTAAATGTCAACTTTTTGCAAACCAATCTTGGCATTTGTTTGCTAATGTTCTATATAGCTTAAACTAATTTTTCTGGAATTTTTAATAAACAAAACCCTATCAAATTCTTCCAAATCTGTTTTCTGCAAAAAAAGGAAAAAAACAGAAAAAGAAAAAGAGAAAAACTACAGCGCGCGCGCGTCAGCTAACAAGCCCAGCCCACCTAAGCCTACCAGCGCGCAGCCCAGCCTGCCTACCGCGCGCGTACCGCTTCAAAAAGCGTGCACGCCTTCTGTTTGAAGTACGGCGGCCATCCGAGGCCGCCACGTCGGCGTACGGCGGCGCTCGACGGCCAGGGAGCTCCCCCGCACGCTATAAGTACCACCTAGGCCCCTAGCGCCGTGCCCTAGAGCCTAGGGTTCCTATTCCCCCTCGGATCCGCCGCCACTCCTCTCCCCCTCGCCGGAATTCCTCGCTGCCTTCCTCACCGGCGACAGCATCTCTGAATTTTCCGATGGCGCCGCCACCTCCTAGCCCCACCTAGCCATCTATCTACGGGAACCACTCTGCCACTCCTTCCTCTACACGTTGGACACCGGAGCGCGAACAGAGGAGCACGGCAGCCACGCCACCGTCCACGCCGTCGTCGCCTCACCGTCGGGCTCGCCCTCTGTTTTCCCTCTGCAATCGCGGTGAGCACCACCGTCCCCTCCCATCTCATCTCCTCTCTGTTGCGCGACCAGGTCTGCACGCATCGCCACCACAGCATCACCAGCACGAGCGCATGTTTCCGTTGATCGCCGCCGGCAGGAACTCTGTCAGGTTCAGTTTGTTCCGTCAGCGAGTTTGAGTAACGCTTGGTTCTGAAGAATAACCTTTCTGCAGCGCGCTTACTGTCAAACGAGCGAAACACACCGCAGTGGTTTCAGTCCAACGCGCGCGAGCGAGGGGAGCTGGGTTCGATCCCTCGCTTCCCCGGGATTTATCCCAACTTTTTGCGGCCAGCGCTGACAGGGAGGGCCCCCTGTCAGCCTCTCTCTTGCCACGCCAGCACACCAGGGCCCGTGGCCCACCCTGCAGTGGCTGCGGCTAGCTGCTGTTAGGTGCAAAACGTTTTAACACGTTCTGTTTTAATTTCTATTTCTTTTAAATAGCAGAATAAAACACTAAAAACCAAATCTTTAATAACTTTTAATCTATAAGTCCAATAAATAAAAATTATATATGTTTGTTGTTCCAAATTTAATGATCTTACCAAATAATCCATTTGTGTACTGTTTTACAAATTCCAAATGCATTTAAAATTCAAATTTGAATAATTCAAATGCAAATTGCAATAATTCATAAATAATTCATACTAATTCCAAATAAGGCAAATAAAATATGTTTTTCATACCATTTTGAATATCCTATTCAAATATAAATTTTGTCTCCTTGTTTGAATAATTTAAATTGCCTAAATAATTTAATACTTGTTTAATTCATTTAAATTTGATAAAATCATAACTTGCTCAAAATAAAATATTTTTGAACATGCAAAATATGTTTTCAAACCATCAAAGTGTGAACTTTTAAAATGTGAATTTGAATTTATGGTTTGAACAAATAAAATTCAAATAATATTCAAACTTGATTTAAATCAAATTAACACTTGTTTAATATTGTTTAATTCATAATTAAATTATCCTAACTCCTATTTCAATATGTGAAACATGTAATCCAACTAAAATTTGATGTTCTTTTCAAATATAAATTTTGTTAATTGTTTTGCACACTTTAAATTGATGAAAACAATAATTGTTTGTGTGACATGTTAAGTAACCAAACTTTCCAAACTTAATAAATGATTTCCAAAACTTGTTAAATCCTTTTATCACTTGCATCTATTATTGTTATTTGTTGTTATTTTGTTATTATCATCATGCATGCATCATGCTAACAACTTTCACATAATAATTAGTTGTAAATCATTTGTTCCCACTTAAGACATGGACTTTTTCCTATATGCCACTCAACTAGCATAGGGGTCCATTTAAATTGTGTCATCATGTTAGCTAGTTTATTTCGATGCAACCATCAACTTGTCATGCATCATCTTGATTGTGCACAATGCCATGATAATGATTGTTTACATTCCTGTTTTGTTTGTTTTGCTTCTTCTCGAATAGACGACGACGTTGAGACAGACGATCTTTACAGCACCCCTTCTGAGGATCTAGCTCAGTACCAGGCTGCTGAGTTCGCAGGCAAGTTATCACTCACATGAACCATTGTGTTCCTTTCAACCCTGGTTACCGATACTTTCCGTTGTCTATTTTTGCTAGCCTTAGTGGTAGTTGTTTCTGTTACGAACCTATCACATGAATCCTTTAACCCTGATATTGCCTCACCACCCCTCCTACAACCCTATTGATTGAGCCAGTGTCTTACTAGTATGCTTAGGTTGTTTTGCTCGAGTCTGTTACCCGTTACTTTCTGTCACTATTTCATTATGTTCTGGGGGCTCGATGTTTAATCAATCAATCAATCATGCTAATATTGTTGTAATAATAATTTGATGATAAGGCACCGGCAGGAGGCCCTGTGTGGTTTTGAGGCCTGCTAGTGTCGACCCTAATAGGAAAAGGGTCTTGTCTACTGATCCATGATGAGCGCACTACCCGCATGTGGGAAGCGAGTATGGGCGCCCCCCTCAATTTGATTCGATTCGCATCTCGTCCAAATCATCTCATTTAGTTCGTGTTTTCCTTTTGCCGCATGCATGTTTTTGCGAGCCCAGCGCAGGGTGGAACCGTTGTAGTCGGCATATAGGGGGACACGTTCTTAGAGTGCTATGAGGGTCCATTTTCTTCTGGGCTCGATTAGCCGTGTGCCCAAGGTGCTTTGGGCGTGATGCGAAGAAGAGTTGAGTTGTGTTGAGTGCCCCGCTTGGTGGGAGGCATCCCATCTGGCGGGTTATTCATACGTGTACGGCCAAATTGGTGCAACCCTGCAGGGATAATCTTCTCGAGAAGCCGTGTTTTCCGCGGTTATGGTTAACTTGGTGAAAGTACTGGCTAACAAGTACTCAGGACAACTTAAACCTAATGATTCACAATCTCACACCCCATGATTAATAACTTGACTGGTAATAGGATTATTGACACAATAACTTGATTCATCTTTAATCCAACTGTGTGAGTTATCCTCGGATTGCTTCTTTGGATAAGGGGCGAGATCCAGGATGGGTTTGTTTGATGTTATCTTTCAGTTGGTTACAACACTCGATCTTATCCCCTTTCTGATAGTTGGAAGTGATAGAATCTCTGTAGTTGGTTAGCGCAGCCAGTTGCAGCATCTTATATATCCCCTTCCTTCCGTTGAACCCAAGTCATCTGTGCTTGTGTTGACGGGCTATACTTTGGTGAACTGTGAGTCTTGCTTGCCAGTACGTCTATGTACTGACCCCTTTGGGGCTGTGGTTTCCGCAGACTACGATTACGAGGATCCAGGTGACGGCTACTACGTGGAGTTTGACGAGGCTGCTGACGAGTAGTTAGCGGACCCAGGCAGGATCCGAGACATCGTGGATGGGCTCCGTCTTTATTTCAGTTTCCGGCTTCTTAAGCCTATTTGGATTTGTCTGTACTCAGACCCCTTTGAATGCTTCCGCTGAGATGTAATGATGCTATGTTGGGACATGTGTCCTCTGGATGATTGTATTTGCTATCTCTGCCCTAGTGAGGGACATTTGCCACTTATTTCAATCTTTTGTGTCGTAGAGGCATGTTGTGTTATCCTTTTGTTCAAAGCCGTTGACGTACCATGTGTGTATGGTATGAAGTACGTCAATGGTAGTGTCCTGATTTCTACAGGATAGTTTACATCGACGGTGAATAGTAGCGATGGGTTGTCACACATAAGTGTTGGCCTACTCGTAAGAGGACGCGGGTGCCGGAAAGCCCCGTAATCCCATCAGAATACTGTTCAGTTCGTACGGTGAGTATCCTATAGAAGTCCGGGTGCGACACAGATTCCTGTTCATCTTACGGAGTGTCTCCGCGTAAATGATGTTGATTCCGTTGCCGTCCATGAACACTCGTGCGAGTTTGTAGTTGCCTATCTGCGCTTGAATGACGAGCGCGGCGTGTCCTGGTCGATACACCCGAGGGGGGGTGTCATCTTTGGAGAAAGTTATCTACTGGTCCGCCATTTTCAAGTATTCAGGTTTGCACGGTGGAGCTTGTACTGCCATGACCATTTGGCGTGTGTTTGTTTTCTGGACCCTGCGGGAGGGGCAGACTTTCTGTATCATTCCGAGGAGTCCTGCTGGGTTCGGGTACCCATTGCCTCCCTGGTTTGCGGCGGGTGGCGCAGGTAGCGTGGGAAATACCGTGTTTTGATGTCCTGGTGGAGGTAGGGGCTGTGGCGGGTGGAATCCCTGATGTCCTCCTCCTGGGAGCTGTGGGTAGCCCTGATTGACTGCGGCTCTGTTTTTCTTCGTGTAGGCCTCGTGGATGTCCTGAAACTTTCGGCTGTCCTTGAGGAGGTGGGTTGCCTTGGTATTGCCTGTGCGCTTATCTGTGAATAGATGTAGCATGCAATAATCGTCAAGGTCCTCCTCGGTAGTTTTATCATCTGGCTTTGGCTTCCAGTCGCGATTTCCACGAGGTCCGCTGTCACGATTTCTTGTAAACTCTGCCGCAACTAGTTCTTCTCGATCGTCGTGATCGTAGTGCTTTCTCCTTTTCTTTCGACCATGGTGGTCATCCTCAGGTGCTGGCGAAGATGCCTTCTCATTGCGCACAGAGTCTTCACCGTTGGCCCATCTGTGGGCTATGACCATAAGCTCCCCGATGGTTTTGGGTGCGGATCGCCCCAGCTCTTCTCTGAAGGCGGTTTGTCGATCTCCATTGGTGAAAGCTTCGACTGAAACTTCCTCCGATATGTTTCCCGCCGTATTTTTGAGCGTGGTCTACCGCTAAATGTACTCGCGAGTAGACTCACCACTCTTTTGCTTACAAGCCCGCAGTTCCTCGATGGACGCGGGTCTTTTATATGTTGCTTGGAAGTTCTTGCGGAAGTCTAAAGTTAGATCGTCCCATGATCCGTAGTACGCTCTCGGTCTTCCTTCGAGCCAGCTGCGCGCAACGCCTACAAGATGTAGGTTGAGGTACTGCATAGCCGTTATCTTGTTCCCACGTTGGCATTTCACTGCCGTGAGGTAATCTGACAGCAAGGATTTGGGCTCCAACGAGCCGTCGAACTTTGGCACCTCCGTAGTGAGTTTAAATCTCTTGGGCATCGGTGCCTCGCGGATGTCGCGAGTGAAGCACAGCGCACCACAGGCTTCTTCATCGGAGGAGGTGGACGGGGACCGTGCATAGTTCCTGATCGCTCGGGCCTTGTTGATTTTGTTCTGCGCGATGTCAGATTGCGCATTGTATTCGGGCTGGTCGCGATCATTCTCCTTCCGTGGTTCCTTGATGCGGTGTCGCGAGCGGCTGCTATGATGTCGTGGACTGCGATCACGATCCCTCGGGCTGTCGTCGCTGCTACTCGGGCTATCACCGCGACGTCGGGCTTCCTTTCCTTGGGCGCGACGAGGTGATTTCTCCCTTCTAGGTGATGCGCTCCCGCGTCTGCAGGGTGTTTCTTTGTCTTTCGAGGGGTCTTCTCAGTCTCTTGTGCAGTCGCGTTCTTGCGGCCTTGGGCAGCGAGTCTCGCGGCTGCCATGCCTAGCTCCTTCTGGACTCGTCGATATTGCTCCGCGCAGGGTCATTCTCTCATGGCTGGTTTGCCTGCAGGTACGTGGTTGCGGCCAGGACTGCGGCAGCAGGAGTCATCGGGTGTACGTTGTCGTCGTTATCGACGTGCATGAGAGATGTCTCGAATGTCTTGCTGGCCCCGCTAAGAGATTCGCGATCCAGGGCTACAGTCTTCGAGATGTATTTTTTCTTTGGGGGATTGTTCCCTACCGAGTAAGTTTTGGACAGTGCCGCACGACGTAGACTCGATTCATCCGTCAATGTCTTCCGCTCGTCCAGATTCTTGCAGGCCTCCTTGATCAGCTCTGCTGCTTTTACCAGATGATAGTGGTATGCAGTTAGATCTTGTTGAGGGGCCCCTTCTTCAATTGGCTGGCCTAGATGTACAACCTTTTTCGCCTTGAGCCAGGCGTCCCGTGACACTTTGATGTGCTCTCGCTCTTTCAGGGTGTCTTCCGTTTCCTCGGGTGGCTCCATCGATCCTGCCATGCAGACTTGAGCTAGATATGGCCCGTAAGTCCTAGGCGTAGGTTGACAAGTTTTGCCGACCCGAGAAGGTTCTTCAGCTGAGATAATATGGAAGTTGCGAGTGTTCGGGCGGATGGATCCGCCGCTGGGCGTTAGATCGCGGTCAGCGTCGTTGGGCAACGAGTCAAAGGTTGCCAGGGTCGAGACAGACTCGGAGTCCGATTCACCGAGATCGGCCTGCTCGGAGAAGTGCAGGATTCCTGCTTTGTTGGTGTGGTAGTGGAGGCCCCCGAACGCCAGGCTAATGCTCTTCTCCAATCCGCTGAACACCGGGTGTGATTCTGGCAAGTGGGGCGCGACGACGATCGACTCGAATCGGATCGGATCTTCTGAAGTTGAGGTTCCGGGGCTCCAGCTGAAGGTTGGTGATGATGAGACCGAAGACGCCGTAGATTCAGCGCCCGTCATTCCCACAGACGGCGCCAATTGTCAAATAGTCATCTCAACAAGTCCCTCGGATGAACCGATAGGGTTTCGATTAGGAGAACGTATAGGCGTTGGTGACGATCGTCGGCTAACAGGGGGCACGATTTACCCAGGTTCGGGGCCCTCGTAGAGGTAAAACCCTTACTCCTGCTCTTGTCGATATGTATTATCAATAGATCGGTTACCATGGGGGGGGGTGCTCGAGTCGAGAGTATGGTCTCGAGCTCAAGGCTTTGGTGGTGTGAGATTGCTTGGATCCCCCTCTCGGTGGTTCTCCTGGCCTTATATAGGTGGCCAGGTCTCAAACCGTACCGGGGGGGGGGGGTTACAAACCCTAGCTTAGGTCGGTTACAAGTTTCCTTCTTGACCTTCAAGACTTTGCGGGTGGGGCTTCGATTGGGCCTTCTAGAACGTTTGGTGGCACCTTTCCTTGGGCTTAGGTCTTGGACCTTGGACCGGGTAGCCTCACCCGATAGGTCCAGGATTCATCCCCACGTCACGCAGAGTGTCCAACTCAGCGTCAGAGGCAAGCTCTGAATCGGGAAGAGTTGTAATCTGTCAAAAAGGACAAAAGTCCGGGTAAGACAAAAACATCCGAGAAAAATGCAAACGAGAAATTTGCCTAAAGGGGGAAAAAGTCTACCTTTGGAGCTGGATGCCCAGCATGATACATTTCTCGACTTTCTTCATACTGGTCTCGAGTAGAGACCAATTGATTCAGCCGTTTATTGAAGTCCTTCTTCAGGAAACCCTTGTCCGTCGTCCTCATCGTGTCCTCCGGGCCCGAGTATTTGCACATTAGCCGTTTTCCGCGATAGGCTAATGGCTGAATATGCCTTCTGAGCCAGCACATAACTATGTCTGTGCCGGTGAGAGGAGGAGTGGCGTATACAAGCTTGGCTATGTGTCGCTTGATCCTCATCAGATCTGCTGGCAGAGTCTAGACCGCTTCTACAGTCCAATTATCTTGCGGGGTAGCAGCAGAATTATTGAAAGGTGGAATTCCCGTCTCCTTTCCAGGAAACGGGACATCTTCATGATAGAAGAAGGAACCCGTCCAAAATTTGACAGATTCCGAGGTTTTTATCTTGGGGAACCAGTCCTCCCTAAACCTACGGACGGTGAAGGAGATGGTCCCGCAAGTAAGGCGAGCGCCCTCGGAAGGGTTTCTCTTAACTCCGAAATAGTATTGCCAGAAGTCTAACCTAGGTTCTATTCCTAAGTATCCTTCAAAAAGAGCTTGAAACCTGACAAGGTAGAGAATAGAGTTTGGTGGAAGGTTATGTGGTTGGATGTTGTAGTGGTCAAGGACTTGGAGGAAAAAGGCAGAAGGTGGGAAACCCATACCTCTATTTATGTGAGAGGCGAGGAGAACCCTTTCTCCGGATTTTGGCAATTGCTCGGAGTCGTCCTCCTCGTACCGCTATTTGTACTTGAGAACATACCCTTCCTTCTCCATTGACGGAGGAAGGGATGGAACCACATTGCAGTGGCTCCAATTCCCAGAATTTTCTTCTGCGTCTTCTTCGGCTCCGGCGGCGCCCGAGACGGTGAGCTCCTCACCGCCGCGAGCGAGGTTTTCTTCCGCAGGCTCGGTGGCGAGGGGCGGAGTAGGCGTGGCAGACAACGACGGTATGTCTTCAGCCACGGGAGGAAGATCCCCGCGGGCCGAATCACCGGCGTTTTCCTCCGGCAAGCTCTCGCTGGCGCGGCCGGGAGAATCCAGCAGCGGGTCAATATCGTTGATGATGTTGTCAATGTCCAGGGCGACGGAGCTCGTTTCCGCGGCGCAGGGTGATCCTCCGGTGGTCATTTTCGGGCGGCGCGGTGTCGATCCGGATCCTCCGATGGTTCTTTCCGGAGAGTGCACTTATTCTCTGCTTACTCTCGCAAGATCGAGCTCGAGCTCTATGGTTAGGGCACTGGGCTTGAAGGAGAAGTGGAAGCGGAAGGAAAATCCGGAGGACCCGAGGCGGCTATTTATAGCCGGGAATGCGTTGAGATTGGCTACAACGACTATTTTAGCCGTTGGATCCTTGACGCGTGTCACGTCCGAGATTTCTGGGAAAAGAAGAGATAAAGTGATAAGTGCTATCTCCTCGATTCCCGGAAGAATCTGTCAGGAGATATGTTGCAGGGTTTTGACTGAAGCCAAACGTCTGTGATGTGAGCACGATTTTATCGCTGACGTCACTAAGTTCCTTCTCCACGAAGGCTCGTGGAAGAAAAGCCGGATTCTGATACATCCGAGTTTTGTATAATACATCAAGAAATTCCTTCTCCACGAAGGTTCGTGGAAGAAAAAGTCGGATTTTGACGGAATCCGAGTTATGCATTATGAAGTTTTGGGAAAAAGAAGAATCGAGACAAAGCACCAACATTTATCGGAGCAGAATGCGAATTGAAGAAAGATTGCAGGATGAAGTCTCAATTCTTCTTGTGGGCTAGTGTCGGATATATACTGATTAGGGGTATATCCGACATTGTCCTAAAAGAGCCAAATTACCAGGGTGGCCTTTTGGTAATGGACCACATTCCATTAGGCGGCCCAGTAAGCTGACGCATAGAAGCCGGATTCTAGAAGAACCAGGACCATGGCCCCAAAGTGGTGCGGCTTGGAGTAAAAGGCGGATTCTTGCTTTCCAAGTTAGATACTTTCCGTAGTCTTCTATGTTTCCTTTCTGTAAGCCCTAACCAGGCTATTTATATAAAGCCGGACGGGAGAGAAGAATAGTGAGAATTAGATAGAAGCCAACTCGCCGAGAAGTTGATCCTCGCCGAGTTAGCGAAACCCTACTCACATTGTACTTTGTATACTTCAGGCTTTAGCCCTGTCTTAGTGAGTTTGCAGGAGTAGGAACGTCGCCTAGTTGCGTCGTACCGAACCTGGGTAAAATCAGTGTTCCTGGTTGTCGTACTACCACGTCCCCCATGTCTCTACCCATAGACTCAGGGCACCCCCATCTATGAACTCTACTACGATGTCTCGACAGAACCTACACAACACAATCAAATCGCTTTGTCCCAACGTAGCAGTGAGGTTGTCAATCTCACCGGTTTTGCTGAACACAAAGAGGTTAAACGTATGGTGTGGAAAACAGTATGAGAACAATATGAAAGCAGTAGCAGCAGTATGAAAGCAGTAGGTGTTTTATCAGTATGAGGAAAAAGGACAAGGGTCCACATCTCACTAGTGGTGTCTCTCCGTGAAAGATAAATAACATGTGTGGTGAACAAATTACAGCTGGGCAATTGACAGAAATGAAGGCTGCACCGTAGTGCATATGCAAGACATAAAAATTACTATGTCATTCATGCGGGCATTACAACAAAGTACATAGACCGTTATCCAACTGCATCTATGACTAAAAATCCACCCTCCGAATATCATGCAAAAAAACGTTGGGTATTAAGTTGCAAGCAACAGATAATCGCGGTAAGCAAAGTGTGTAATGTAAACAATAACATCATCCTTAGACAAAGCATTGTTGTTTTCTCCCTAATGGCAACAACACATCCTCCATTCGTCACGTTTCTGTCACTCGAGCACAGATGAAAAGGAGGCATGAACCCACTATCGAGCATAAATACTCCCTCTTGGAGTTACTAGCATCTACTTGGCCAGAGCATCTGCTAATAACGGAGAGCATGCAAGATCATAAATAACATAAGCATGAAGATAACATGGTAGATTGATAATCCGAAGACATAGTGTAACATCCCAAGTATGAAAACTCCCCTTAGAATGATTGATTTCTTGTTTATTTAAGTATTGCATCATGTCATCATATTGTTTCCATGTTGTTTGCTTTTGTTTCTAAATTGTTGCATTTGTTTTCCACTGTTTTCACAACTCAATTCAAACCTCACTCAAACAATGTTTTCATACTTGTTCTGTTACAACTTTTGGAGTAAGAATAACAAGTGAAAACAACCAAATTGTTCCATTTTATTTCATATTGGATCACTTATTAAATTGTTGCTTAATTCAATCAATCACTTTAATCAATTAATTCCAAATCACTTCCAAACTCAAACCATGTCTCAAAATCATTAAACTTTTGAATCCATGAAGTGCACCACTAATTTGAATTCCTTAAATCACTTTTAAACCCTAAAGAAAACCCTATTGAAAAATACTTTGTTTTCTAATATTAACTAATATTGCAAATTTCAATCAATTTGGTTTAAATTTTAAACAACAATCAAACATTTAAATTTTTGCAACTAAAAGTTACAAACTGTTAGTAGGTGGCCTAAGGAGTTTCCCTAAAATTTTCTCAAATTTTTCTACTAACCAAAATCTCATGTTTTGATTCCACTTGCTTTTGCTACAAAAAAAAAGTAAAACAAACAAAAAATAACAAAGAGGAGAGGGAGGCATGCAGCCCATCCCTTTTCTTTTCTTCCCAAGCCCAACTTTTTCCTGTTGGCCCAATACCCTTTCACGCCCCTGCTCCTATCCTGTCACAACCCGAAGCACACCCCAGTGGTGCTGTTCCTTGCGCAGTAGCAGGAGGTTGGGGGTTCAAGTCCCCCCTCCCACCATTTACCCAATTCTTTTTATTACCTTTGTTTTAGAACATCACCTTCTCAGTAATCACCAATAGGTCCCTGTTGATTAAATCTATGCCCCTGAAATATATTTTCCAAGTCCCTAATGAACTAAAAGTGGCAGATTTGCACCCAAACTTCTAAATTGCATAAATAAATCATCCTAACTCCAAATTCAACATTTTTGATATGTTTTCAATACCAAATTAAATGTTCTATCCAAATATAAAATTTGTTTACTGTTTTGAATATGTTAAATTTGTGCACTATTCGAAAACTTGTCAAATTCCCTTAAAATTGCAAAATTCATAACTTGAGCATAAAAATTCCAAATTCCACAAACCAAATATGTTTTCCAATCAATTTTTCATGTACTTTTCAAATATAAATTTTGTTTGCTGTTTTGAATAATTTAAATTGCTGAAAACAACTGTTTCTTGTTTATTGCATTTAAAATTGCCAAAATACTAACTTGCTCATTTTAAATCCAATTTCCACAAATGAAATATGTTTTCCATGCAAAATTAAACCACCTTTCCAAATATAAAATTTGTTTCATGTTTTGAATAATTAAAATTGGTTAAATAATTCAAATCTTGTTTAATTCATTTAATGTTGTTAAATTCATAACTTGATCAAATCAAATTATTTTGGGACATATAAAATATGTTTTCAAACCATAAAAGCATAACCTTTTCAAATATAAACTTTGTTATCTATTTTGGACAATTAAAATTGGTGAAAACAACAAATGCTTGAGTGACACCTTTAAGTAACCAAAATTTCCTAACTTAATAACTGAAATTCCAAACTTGTTAAACCTTATTTCCAATTGATTCTATTGTTGTTATTTTGCTGTTTTCCTCATCCATGCATCATGCTAATCCACTTACACCTATTGGTTAGTTGTAAAACAATTAATTCAACCATAATTCATGGGCTTTCCATATGCAATCCAATTGCATGTGGGTCCATTTAATCCTATTTCTATCTTGTCAACTAGTTTATTTTGATGCATATATTAACATGTCATGCATCATCCTTGATTGTGCACAATGCCATGATAATGATTGTTTACCTTTATGCCTTGTTTGTTTGCTTCTTCCCGGATATACGACGACGTTGAGACCGACGATCCTTACGACACCCCTTCCAAGGAGTTAGCTCAGTACCAGGCTACTGGGTTTTGCAGGCAAGTTATCACTCACATGAACCACTGTGTTCCTTTCAACATTGGTTACCGATACTTTCCGTTGTCTATTTCTGCTAGCCTTAGTAGTAGTTGTTTCTGTTACGAACCTATCACATGAATCCCTTAACCCTGATATTGCCTCACCTCCATACCTATAACCTTTTGTTTGAGCCGGTGTCTTACTAGCATGCTTAGGTTGTTTTGCTCGAGTCTGTTACCCGTTACTTTCAGTTGTTATATCTTTATTACGTTGTGGGGGCTCGATGTTTAATCAATCAATCATGCTAATGTTACTATTAATAATAAATTTGATGATAAGGCATCGGCAGGAGGCCCATGAGAGGTTTTGGAGCCTGCTAGTGTCGACCCTAATAGGAAAAGGGTCTTGTCTACTGATCCATGATGAGCGCACTACCCGCATTTGGGAAGCGAGTATGGGCGCCCCCCTCAACTTGACCTGATTCGCATCTCGTCCAAATCGCCTCATTTAGTTCGTGTTTTCCATTTGCCGCATGCATGTTTTTGCGAGCCCAGGCCAGGGTGGAACTTTTGTAGTCGGCATATAGGGGGACACGGTCTTAGAGTGCTATGAGGGTCCCTTTTCTTCGGGGCTTGATTAGCCGTGCGCCCAAGGTTCTTTGGGCTTGATGCGAAGAATGGTTGGTTGTGTTGAGTGCCCCGCTTGGTGGGGTGATCTCCCATCTGGCGGGATATTCATGAGTGTACGGCCAAATTGGTGCAACCCTGCAGGGATAATCTTCTCGAGAAGCCGTGTTTTCCGCGGTTATGGATTACTTGGTGAAAGTACTGGCTAACAAGTACTCAGGACAACTTAAACATAATGATCCAACAGGTTACACCCAATGATTAATAACTTGACTAGTAATAGGCTTATTGACACAATAACTTGAACCATCATTATTTCAACTGTGTGAGTTATCCTCGGATTGCTTCTTTGGATAAGGGGCGAGATCCAGGATGGGTTTGTTTGAAGTTATCTTTCAGTTGGTTACAATCCTCGATCTTATACCCTTTTTCTGTTAGCCGGAAGTGGTAGAATCTCTGTAGTTGGTTAGTGCAGCCAGTTGCAGCATCTTTTATATCCCCTTTCTTCCGTTGAACCCAAGGCATCTGTGCTTGGTGTTGACGGGTTACACTTTGGTGAACTGTGAGTCTTGCTTGCCAGTACGTTTATGTACTGACCCCTTTGGGGATGTGGTTTCCGCAGACCTACGTTTCCGAAGATCTACATGGTGGCTACTACGTGAAGTTTGACGAGACTGCGGACGAGTAGATAGCGGACCCGGGCAGGATCCGAGACTTCGTGGATGGGCTCCGTCTTTTCGTTTCCGGCCTCTTAGGCCTATTTGGATCTTGTCTGTACTCAGACATGTTGATTGCTTCCGCTGTATTGTACTGATGTATTGTTGGGGCATGTGCCCTCTGAATGATTGTATTTGCTATCTCTGCTCTAATGAGAGCCATTTGCAACTTATTTCAATCTTTTGTGTCGTAGAGATCTGTTGTGATATCAGTTGTTCAACGCCGTTGACGTACCATGTGTGTATGGTTTGAAGTACGTCGACGGAAGTGCCTTTGATTTCTAGTGGATAGTTTACATCGACGATGGAATAGCAGGGCTTGTGTTGTCGCGCATAAGCGCAGGCCTACCAGGAAGCTGGGACGTGGGAGCAGTTATGCCCCATAATCCAAGCATCTGCTATCCAGTTCGTACGGTGAGTATCCCCTAGAAATCAGGGTGCGACAAATGGTATCAGAGCCTGTCTGCCGTAGGATCCCTTTTTACTGGTCGCAGTTGAGTCTAGAAACTATTTTGTAGCTATATAGGAAAAATGAAACGTGAGAGTAGGAATTCTGTTCTTTTTCTTCTTTCCCCACCCTCCCTCCCTTTTTCTGGTAAGGAAGTGCAACGTTGATTTTCTCCCTTCTCATCTAAACTTTCAAGTTAGGATTTCACGTGTTTTGGGTTCTTCGTAGTACCTCAGGAGTTTTGTGCTCGTTTTCCCCGGTGTTGCTTCGTTATCCTGTTCTTCTAAAGAACATTTCGTCCGTTGAAATCTTGTTGTTGTTTCCACTTCAATTCTTCTACCGGCGTCTAATCAAAGTTTCCCCGTTCATCTGCAAAACTCTATTTCAGCTAAAGTGTTGTTTCATACCGGAGCATCACATTCTTTTATGTCAAAGATCTTTTCCACAACATACAACCCAATTCTGGTTCCACTAAGCAATCAAAACTCTGTTCACTCCCCGGGATCTCAAATGTTGACTTCCAAGATAAGTAAGAACAATCCAATTCTAATGGGAGGCCACATATTCCTCGTTACTCTCATGTTGCTGATTCTGACATTGATCTCATTCTTAGTTTGGGTTCATGCCAATAACTATGTTCAACCATTCTAGCCAGATAATCTATTCTCCAAATGAATCAAATTCTATCCAGCTATACACCCTTGATACAAAAACCTCTCCCTTTACTTGAAAATGTTCCGGTGGTTTTCAAATTCCCTGACGTCTACCCAAGAAGTTTCCGGACCTTCTCTTTTCTCAGTAGGAATCTCGGGGCGCGATTCCTTCAAGGGGGGGCATTTTGTAACATCCCAAGTATGAAAACTCCCCTTAGAATGATTGATTTCTTGTTTATTTAAGTATTGCATCATGTCATCATATTGTTTCCATGTTGTTTGCTTTTGTTTCTAAATTGTTGCATTTGTTTTCCACTGTTTTCACAACTCAATTCAAACCTCACTCAAACAATGTTTTCATACTTGTTCTGTTACAACTTTTGGAATAAGAATAACAAGTGAAAACAACCAAATTGTTCCATTTTATTTCATATTGGATCACTTATTAAATTGTTGCTTAATTCAATCAATCACTTTAATCAATTAATTCCAAATCACTTCCAAACTCAAACCATGTCTCAAAATCATTAAACTTTTGAATCCATGAAGTGCACCACTAATTTGAATTCCTTAAATCACTTTTAAACCCTAAAGAAAACCCTATTGAAAAATACTTTGTTTTCTAATATTAACTAATATTGCAAATTTCAATCAATTTGGTTTAAATTTTAAACAACAATCAAACATTTAAATTTTTGCAACTAAAAGTTACAAACTGTTAGTAGGTGGCCTAAGGAGTTTCCCTAAAATTTTCTCAAATTTTTCTACTAACCAAAATCTCATGTTTTGATTCCACTTGCTTTTGCTACAAAAAAAAAGTAAAACAAACAAAAAATAACAAAGAGGAGAGGGAGGCATGCAGCCCATCCCTTTTCTTTTCTTCCCAAGCCCAACTTTTTCCTGTTGGCCCAATACCCTTTCACGCCCCTGCTCCTATCCTGTCACAACCCGAAGCACACCCCAGTGGTGCTGTTCCTTGCGCAGTAGCAGGAGGTTGGGGGTTCAAGTCCCCCCTCCCACCATTTACCCAATTCTTTTTATTACCTTTGTTTTAGAACATCACCTTCTCAGTAATCACCAATAGGTCCCTGTTGATTAAATCTATGCCCCTGAAATATATTTTCCAAGTCCCTAATGAACTAAAAGTGGCAGATTTGCACCCAAACTTCTAAATTGCATAAATAAATCATCCTAACTCCAAATTCAACATTTTTGATATGTTTTCAATACCAAATTAAATGTTCTATCCAAATATAAAATTTGTTTACTGTTTTGAATATGTTAAATTTGTGCACTATTCGAAAACTTGTCAAATTCCCTTAAAATTGCAAAATTCATAACTTGAGCATAAAAATTCCAAATTCCACAAACCAAATATGTTTTCCAATCAATTTTTCATGTACTTTTCAAATATAAATTTTGTTTGCTGTTTTGAATAATTTAAATTGCTGAAAACAACTGTTTCTTGTTTATTGCATTTAAAATTGCCAAAATACTAACTTGCTCATTTTAAATCCAATTTCCACAAATGAAATATGTTTTCCATGCAAAATTAAACCACCTTTCCAAATATAAAATTTGTTTCATGTTTTGAATAATTAAAATTGGTTAAATAATTCAAATCTTGTTTAATTCATTTAATGTTGTTAAATTCATAACTTGATCAAATCAAATTATTTTGGGACATATAAAATATGTTTTCAAACCATAAAAGCATAACCTTTTCAAATATAAACTTTGTTATCTATTTTGGACAATTAAAATTGGTGAAAACAACAAATGCTTGAGTGACACCTTTAAGTAACCAAAATTTCCTAACTTAATAACTGAAATTCCAAACTTGTTAAACCTTATTTCCAATTGATTCTATTGTTGTTATTTTGCTGTTTTCCTCATCCATGCATCATGCTAATCCACTTACACCTATTGGTTAGTTGTAAAACAATTAATTCAACCATAATTCATGGGCTTTCCATATGCAATCCAATTGCATGTGGGTCCATTTAATCCTATTTCTATCTTGTCAACTAGTTTATTTTGATGCATATATTAACATGTCATGCATCATCCTTGATTGTGCACAATGCCATGATAATGATTGTTTACCTTTATGCCTTGTTTGTTTGCTTCTTCCCGGATATACGACGACGTTGAGACCGACGATCCTTACGACACCCCTTCCAAGGAGTTAGCTCAGTACCAGGCTACTGGGTTTTGCAGGCAAGTTATCACTCACATGAACCACTGTGTTCCTTTCAACATTGGTTACCGATACTTTCCGTTGTCTATTTCTGCTAGCCTTAGTAGTAGTTGTTTCTGTTACGAACCTATCACATGAATCCCTTAACCCTGATATTGCCTCACCTCCATACCTATAACCTTTTGTTTGAGCC
This sequence comes from Alopecurus myosuroides, assembly GCA_028641055.1. Taxonomy (NCBI): domain Eukaryota; kingdom Viridiplantae; phylum Streptophyta; class Magnoliopsida; order Poales; family Poaceae; genus Alopecurus; species Alopecurus myosuroides. Next base: position 235,357,700 of record CM054058.1, on the reverse strand, counting down.
GGTGTCTTACTAGCATGCTTAGGTTGTTTTGCTCGAGTCTGTTACCCGTTACTTTCAGTTGTTATATCTTTATTACGTTGTGGGGGCTCGATGTTTAATCAATCAATCATGCTAATGTTACTATTAATAATAAATTTGATGATAAGGCATCGGCAGGAGGCCCATGAGAGGTTTTGGAGCCTGCTAGTGTCGACCCTAATAGGAAAAGGGTCTTGTCTACTGATCCATGATGAGCGCACTACCCGCATTTGGGAAGCGAGTATGGGTGCCCCCCTCAACTTGACCTGATTCGCATCTCGTCCAAATCGCCTCATTTAGTTCGTGTTTTCCATTTGCCGCATGCATGTTTTTGCGAGCCCAGGCCAGGGTGGAACTTTTGTAGTCGGCATATAGGGGGACACGGTCTTAGAGTGCTATGAGGGTCCCTTTTCTTCGGGGCTTGATTAGCCGTGCGCCCAAGGTTCTTTGGGCTTGATGCGAAGAATGGTTGGTTGTGTTGAGTGCCCCGCTTGGTGGGGTGATCTCCCATCTGGCGGGATTTTCATGAGTGTACGGCCAAATTGGTGCAACCCTGCAGGGATAATCTTCTCGAGAAGCCGTGTTTTCCGCGGTTATGGATTACTTGGTGAAAGTACTGGCTAACAAGTACTCAGGACAACTTAAACATAATGATCCAACAGGTTACACCCAATGATTAATAACTTGACTAGTAATAGGCTTATTGACACAATAACTTGAACCATCATTATTTCAACTGTGTGAGTTATCCTCGGATTGCTTCTTTGGATAAGGGGCGAGATCCAGGATGGGTTTGTTTGAAGTTATCTTTCAGTTGGTTACAATCCTCGATCTTATACCCTTTTTCTGTTAGCCGGAAGTGGTAGAATCTCTGTAGTTGGTTAGTGCAGCCAGTTGCAGCATCTTTTATATCCCCTTTCTTCCGTTGAACCCAAGGCATCTGTGCTTGGTGTTGACGGGTTACACTTTGGTGAACTGTGAGTCTTGCTTGCCAGTACGTTTATGTACTGACCCCTTTGGGGATGTGGTTTCCGCAGACCTACGTTTCCGAAGATCTACATGGTGGCTACTACGTGAAGTTTGACGAGACTGCGGACGAGTAGATAGCGGACCCGGGCAGGATCCGAGACTTCGTGGATGGGCTCCGTCTTTTCGTTTCCGGCCTCTTAGGCCTATTTGGATCTTGTCTGTACTCAGACATGTTGATTGCTTCCGCTGTATTGTACTGATGTATTGTTGGGGCATGTGCCCTCTGAATGATTGTATTTGCTATCTCTGCTCTAATGAGAGCCATTTGCAACTTATTTCAATCTTTTGTGTCGTAGAGATCTGTTGTGATATCAGTTGTTCAACGCCGTTGACGTACCATGTGTGTATGGTTTGAAGTACGTCGACGGAAGTGCCTTTGATTTCTAGTGGATAGTTTACATCGACGATGGAATAGCAGGGCTTGTGTTGTCGCGCATAAGCGCAGGCCTACCAGGAAGCTGGGACGTGGGAGCAGTTATGCCCCATAATCCAAGCATCTGCTATCCAGTTCGTACGGTGAGTATCCCCTAGAAATCAGGGTGCGACAAATAGCATTCAACATTCATCAGATCCTAGCAAACACAACATGTAGCATTACATAAAGATGATCTTGATCATCATAGGCAGCTCACAAGATCTAAACATGAGGTACAAAGTGGAGAGAACAACCATCTAGCTACTGCTATGGACCTGTGGTCCAGGGATGAACTACTCACGCATCACTTCGGAGGAGGGCATGGTGGTGTAGACCCCTCCGGTGATGATTTCCCACTTCGGCAGGGTGCCGGGGAGCGCTCAAGAACCCTCCCGATCTCGGGATGACGATGACGGCGGCCTCGGGTGTTTCTTAGAAAAAGTGGGATATCTCTAGGATTTATGTCTCGGGGGATTAAATATGCGAAAGGGCAGAGGCGGTGGAGCCCTGGGTTCCCCCACACCACCCCCGGCGCAGCCAGGGGGCGCCGCCCTATGGTGTGCCCCCCTGAGGCCCCCTCCGGGTCTCTTTGGGACTACGTGGAACCTTAAGGAATTCTAAGACTTCCGGGCTTCGAACTTTCCAATTCCGAGAATATTTCCAGAATAACTTTTTTGAAACTAAAAACAATAGAAAACAAGGAACTCGCTCTGTGTCATCTTGTCAATAGGTTAGTCCGGAAAATCGATAAAAATAACATAAAGTCTATAGAAAACATGTGGGAAACAATAAGAAAACAACATGGAACCTCAGAAATTAAGGATACATTTATGACGTATCATTGTGAACTTCATTAAAAACAATAATTTCAACAACAATGCTTATAGGAACAATTTTGGTAGCAACAATTATAGGCCTTATCCTGCTAATAGTGGTAATAATTCTTATGATAGATCTGGAATGTCTAATGAAAGAATTTCAGAAGTCGAAAGAGCCAATAAACACTTTATGCAAAAGAAATATGAGCAAAATAAATTATTTACTAAGACCATGGAGGAACAATCTGTTATGTTGAAAAATATTAGTCATCAACTCAAGAATTTAAATAGGGAAATTTTTGGTTTGCAAGTTAAAATTTCTCGCGCTGAAATTGTATTTCATCCATGTCTGAAGCACAATCTTCTTTAATAAATAGAATGGCTGCTAAAACTGAAACTATAGATGAAAATCCTTTTTGTACTACTAATGCCATTCAAGTTAAAATTGATGACAATGTTAGGATGTTAGATGAATTGAATGCTAGACGGGAAAGAGAAGATGAAATAGCTAGAAAGAATAATATAGATAGTGTTTGCAACATTACCACCACTAGTAAAACTGAAGCTTCTCATTCTAGTAAACCTTCTACTATTAATGGTAAATTAATTGGTGTTGGCCTTACCTCCATTTCTTCTGTTAAACGGTTAAAATTGCCTGAAACCACTGAAACTATTCCTGATAAAAGTGCTGAAATTTTTCGAAATATGGGAGACAATGGTCCCATTACCTTTGATAAAAATGATCTTGATTTTGATGATTGCAATATATCTGAAGTAATTGTGTTCCTACAAAAGCTTGCTAGTTTTCCTAATGCTAGTGCTATGAATATGGCTTTCACAAAACATATTACAAATGCTCTCATGCAAATTAGAGAATAAGAATTAAGATTTGAAGCCTATATCCCTAGGAAGTTAGATGATGGTTGGGAACCCATCATTAAAATGAAGGTGAATGGTTTTTATTGTAATGCTTTATGTGATCTTGGTGCTAGTATCTCTGTTATGCCTAAGAAACTTTATATGTGCTTGATTTGCCACCTTTGGAACACTGTTATTTGGATGTTCGTCTTGCTGATAATTTAGAAAGAAACCTTTGAGAGTTGATGATGTTCTTATTATGGTTAACAATAACCTTGTCCCCTTTGATTTCATTGCCATGAATATTGAATGCAATGCTTCTTGTCCAATTTTTTTGGGAAGACGTTTTCTTAAAACTGTTGGTGATGTTATTGATATGAAAGAGGGGAATATTAAATATCAATTCCCACTCAAGAAAGGTATGGAACATTTTCCTAGGAAGAAAATGATGTTTCCTTATGAATCTATTATAAGAACAAGTTACAATTTGGATGCTTCTTCACTTGAAAGTACTTGATTCTAGTTTTATGGGCCTAGCTAAAAAGCGTTAAATAAAAGCACTTCTTAGGAGATAACCCATGGTTTTATTTTTTTCTTTGTTTTTCTCTGTTTTCTTTGAGTCAAGGTGTTGTTTAGTTCTGTAGCAACTCCTTTGTATCTTTATTTTCTCGCATATATTGTCCTAAGTAAAGTCTCTAGTGAAAGTTGAGGTTAGATTTGGATTTCTGCACATGAAACAAATTTCTGCTGTGCAACGTTAAATTCGTGTAAATTCACATAAAGATCAAATTGACCTGCAAATTTTTCTGCTTATTCCAAAAGTCTTTATATCTTTGCATTTTTTTATTTGAGCAACGTAAGTTCCCCGAAAAAATCTTCTTTACATATTGTTCTGGTTTTCACAAATTCTGCATTTTTTACTTGCATTCTCTCTTTTACTATGTCGAGTGGATTTCTTTGCTCCACAAAACATGAGTGGATGTAGCTAATGTTTAAAAAGTATTAATAATGCTTGTGTCCAAGGAGAACATGTGAATTTTTGATTGTGCACTATCCCTCTAATGAGAATTACATTGAGTTTGGTGTGAAGGAAGTTTTCAAGGGTCATGAGAAGAGGGTGATATAATGTGATCAAGAAGAGTGAAAAGCCAAATCTTGGGGATTCTCCCGTGGTTCATCTTAGAAAATTATAAGAAGACTCAAGCGTCTAATATGCACTTCTTCATCGGCAACTTATCAGGTCACTTCTAATGAAACTATATTTTTATTCGGTCACATCATATGCACTTTACTTGGAGCGTATGTTTATTTTTGTTTTGTTTTGTTTTGTTTTGTTTTCTTTGCTGTAATAAATATGTTTGGAACCCAGCATTCTTTGTGTGGGAGAGAGACACGCTCCACTTTTTCATACGAATACTCGTTTTCTTCCATGCTCGTATTCTTATTTTTTTCTTCTAGCTGCTGCAAACCCATTTAGCTCATGTTTTTCATGCATCTCTTATTCAGAGATGTTAATTCTAGTAGAGTAGTGTTATTACCCTCTTTTTTCATTGCTACATTAGTTGGAGAGTTTGTGTTGATATATTTTTTTTTTTTGTGTTTGGTGGAAATAGAAAATGCTACATGTGGTAGCTCTTGTAGATCATTAAACTGTTTCACTTAATTATTTACCGTTGTTTTGAGATATTAATATGCTTAGTGGTAAACCTGCTGGTTTAGTAAGGTAAAAACAATTAATGGCTGGTCTAAAAGTTTGAAACTGTGCCACACTCGAATAACCAGTTGATAGTATAATGGTATATGACTTCCTCTCCTGATGACAATCGTAATGGCTTTTTGTTACACGCTACGGTCGGGGTAGCCAACAGTGACTTGTATCTTGGAGTGATTTTTCATTATGCCTTGTATGATCATATTTCTAGTTGTAATCTTTTAACTTGTGAGTTCTAAGTTGCAGTTTTCTGGCACTTCCACCATCCATATTTGCTATCCTCTTCGGTACTGTGCATTATCTATTCTCAAAACCCAATTAGAAGCACTAATCCAATTATAGGGGCTTTAATTAGACCCTCTACTAGAGAGAGGCTTGAGAGAAAATTGCTCACAAAATTATGTTGTATCTCAAGCCTTGGGGGTCCTTTTATAGTTGGAGGGAAGGGGGTACATACCAAAGGGGGGAGGAGTACTACTGCAGCTTGAGAGGGGCTTGGTCGCACCAAGGAGGTGGCTGCACCCCCTCTCCTAGGTGAACTTGGATTGGACTCCCATATGGGAGTCCAACTCGACCTCTTCCCCCTTTTTCCTTTTCTCGTTCTTTTCCTTTTTTACCTTCAAATAAATTTGGGAAAAACACCAGAAGGTCCTATGTGCCATGTTTTGAGGCCTCGGGCCTCACCTGCAAGCCCCACCAAGTGGTGCGGCCATGGGGATGAATCTGCCACCCTCCGGCACTCCCCCTTCTCGTTTTTTGCCTGAAACTCTTCCAGAACCTTATGAATCATATAGATAAAATCATTGACCTTATGTACTGATGTTAGCCTGGACATCTCATGTCCATCGCTATCTCTCATATAAAATTATGTCTAACACCGGCATCATTTCTCCCTTATAGTAACTTGCCCGAAACCTCTCCGATTGACACCGGACTTGTTTATGTGACATCGTATCAACATCGAACATTAATAAAACCAATAACAACATCTTTATTATCTGAATTAAAGGTTGGCACGGCTTAGGCGTGTGACCCGTAAAGGCTCGATAACACACAAACATGTTCGGGAACTTACCGAACAATAACCAACAGCGGGACCATGGACACTCATGATGGCTCCTGTGTGTTCATGAAGATCGAGGGAACCTTACAAGTTACTCATTGCACTTATTCCCTGAAATTTACGATACCAATGATTCACGAGGCGAGACTATGTGATCTAGCCCGATCAAACTCAACATCTTTATTATCTCAATTAAAGGTTGGTGCGGCTTAGGCGTGTGAGCCGTAAAGCCTCGATAACACACAAACATGTCCGAGAACTTACCAAACAATAACCACCAGCAGGACCATGGACACCCATGATGACTCCTGTGTGTTCATGAAGATCGACAGAATCTTACAAGTTACTCATTGCACTTATTCCCTTAAATTCACAATACCAACGATTCATGAGGCGAGACTATGTGATCTAGTCTGATCAAACTCTTTGATCTCAACACATATAAAACTCGTTATCGATATCATCCTCTTTTCTCATCCATATCCCCGATATACGTATGATAAATCACACTATGTCTAGCCAGACAATTGATTGACATCGGTGATATACCGAGAGGACCCAGATCATGTATCTCTCTATCGTCTAGAGAAGTTAAGTACTAGTTTTGAACGATCTCGGTTCCATTACAATTTTCAGATTATACCCAAATATCGATGTTATGATCCCGAATTATGGCATGATGGTTGATGACATCTAAAGTATAACTTTTGATCGTGCGGTCACTAGATATTCTTATAGTATAGGAATTATAGTCAATGAAAATTTTATATGTACTTTGCTAAATACGTTACAATTGTTTAGTCTCTTTTAGTAAGATCATATACTTGGGTCGGTTCAGCTCTATTGTTACCCTAACAATAAACTCTTATATTTTGTTATACTTTTATCCAAGTCCATGATTAGGAAAACCTGAACATCTCAAAAATCATAAGCTAATCTTAGAAACAAGATTAGGGACTCTTATTTATTTATGTATTCACACCCACACAAAGATTTTCTTTTGAAAACCCACTTTCAAGTGTTATAGTGGTTGTAGCATAATGACACAAACTTAATTATGAACTTGGAGATATAATAATAACTGAATATTATTATCTCTAGGGCATGTCTCCAACACTCCTTTGCTCGTGCAATAAGGACATCCAATATGTCATCAACTGAATTAAAAAATACAGGAGTCAACAGATCTCCCTGTCTCAACGCTTTTAAAGTTTGGAAGAAATGGCCAATATCGTCATTCACACAAATCCCCAAACGCCCACCCTAAACAAACCTCGCAAACCATTCACACCACTGTGGTGTCAAACCTTTCATGCACAAAGTTCTTTTTGGAAAGCTTGATTGAATTTGTTACAAGCCTTTTTAGAAATCAATTTAAACAGGACACCATCCATTTTTCCTCTAAAGTTCACATATGGTTTCATGCAACATAAATATTTCTTCCAAAATGTTCCTTCCCATATGGAAAGCAGATTTGGGATGGACGAATGACTTTTTCCGTAATAGAGGTGACCCAATTTGTTACAATATTAGTGAAAAAATTTAAAGCTTCCATTCAACAAATAAATAAGTCTATTTTTTTTTTTTTAAGATTTTGGAAGTACATAGCCACGTTGTGGAAGTACATAGCCACGTTGCTTACATTCACCAAATTTAAAGAGTGATTTGATGGACATGTTTTCTGCATTCCGGTAATCTTCCATTATTTAAGTTAAATTTTGGAGTAATTGTCCACTACGCAACGTGGCTATGTGTACTTCCGTCAGCATCCGAAAGATATGTAGATGGAAGAAACATTAGGAATTTACGTCACCATCCGTCAGGCCGACAACCTGAGCACATTGCATCATGATTGTGTGCTCGAGGGAAGCAAGCCCACGCACATGAAACTTGAGGCTATGTTGCAACAAAGCTAATTGAGAGAACACGATCTAACTGAGCAGTGTGAAGGCAAAATATAACCTAATTGGCCATGCAAATATGATCCCACAAACTACTGGCTCCATCTCTTCAAATCCTAAGCCAAATTCCGCATTTTTTGTGTCAAGGCACTCAAGAGCAGTGGCGGAGCTTGACGAAGAGTGAAGGCCACGAAAGACAAAAAAAGACAATGTTGGGGGGGGGGGGGGATACTATATTTCTTCTCAATTGACCCCTCCCCAAAAATATTCTTTACAATTTGCTAAAAAAACTGGGTGGGGGTATTGTCGTTCTAGATTTCCTATACCGCATCGAGGAATCTGGACACCTTGACCTACAATCTAGCAAACCAGAAATGACACTTATAAAACTTATAGGCTGAAGTAGACATGAGGATCGTCCAGCGATCGGAGAGGGCGCAGAGCACGAGGAGTCCGAGTTTATTTTCTCACACTCCATTGAGACGAAGCATCGATCATTTTTGTCTAGTGTTGGGGAGTCTCTTTCATTACTCCATATGCAGTGACGTCTAAGGCCTTCCGTAATGCTCTAAGTCATCGTATCTTAGCACTAGCCACCTAGGATTAACACTGACATGGAAGTGTAATTAATGAATGCAGAGGTCACTGCGAATTGAGGAAAAAAACAAGTCTCAACGATCTTGTGTGGCATGTGCATGTGCCCTTTTCCTTTCTCTTCACAACTTTAGATGCTGCGCTAGCACAGAGACATAGAAGATCCCTCGTGCTTTTACTTTGCATGCAAGAAAAAAAACACTACACAATAGTTCATTACTTTCTCCACCTCCACCTTGTTGTATATTTTTTAGAAATGGAGGCAAAGCCCCAGCCTCTGCATCAGAACGATGCACACGGCTTTATTTCATATGAATAAAAGAGTATCCAACCAAAGTGTCTCAAGTACTTAAATTATTACATTCATGAATCACACAAAGTGAAGGTGAAAACCAGCCATAGAAAAATGCACGACCTATCCATTAAGCCGCTTAAGAGCATGCCACCTTATTGTATATGACGTGGATTGATATTAGATACGGTTTTGTCGTTTCCCACTATGGATGGCCTATTGGCCGGTTGACATGCGGTCGAGGTCCAATCGTAAACAAACGTTCTTTTTATTGGCTGCCCCAATCATCTACGAGGTGTATGCTGGTTTGTTAATCCCCTATTAGGGCATCTTCAACGGCTGTAAGATAGTCGTTGGTAAAATTTGCCAACTAGAATTTGTGATGATGTGGCATGCAATAAATAAGGAGAGAGAGCAAAGTTGTATGCAACTTAATCAACAACTCATGCATAAAGCTCCAAGATGAAATAGAGAGCAATCACATTTATTTCTTCACATTCTATTGGACAAGTTAGATACAATCCATCGAAGAAGTTGTATGATAACTTGTTGGTTGATGACATGCTACTTTTACCAACAAGTTAACCAAACCAACTATAGAAGATGCTCTTATGCCGATACCAGATTCATAATAGTTGCGGCGGCAGGATCCCTTTCTTTGTGTACAGTATATTTATAGATTAATAGATACATAGTGATCACTTGACTTTATACCAACTTCTGCAGGCGGGCAAATAAACGCACGGAAGAAGAAATATATTACAGTAAAAAAGGTCGATAAAAATGAAGGAATTCACACACACATCCACGCAAAAGGACGAGTACTGGCCTCTGCCTACGTAGCATTATCAACTTGGCAGCTGAACTGGTAGGAGAGAACGCTTTGTTTGGGCAATCACGCATCATCAGAAGCCCGCGAACTTGGATTTGATAACGTCGACTTCGTCCTCGCCCATGAGGAACGTCTTGGCTAGCACCTCCATGGGCATGGCCGGCTTGGTCGCGAAGAGCGAGAACGTGGGCACCACCAAGCCGGGCGACTGTCCATCGAACATGGCCACGAACACCGCGTCCCCAGCGCCGACATTGAGCTGGAAGTGCTGCAGCCCGCGGGGCACGACGAAGAGCTCGTTCTCCTTCACAACCTTGGAGTAGAGCCGGTTGGCTCCGGACGTGAACCCCACCATGACTTCGCCCTTGAGAACCAGCACCAGCTCCGAGCCGCGAGGGTGCGAGTGTGGTGGGTTGAGCCCGCCCGGCGCGAGGTCGACGCGCGCGATGGAGAGGCCCAGCGTGTTCAGGCCCGGGAAGGCCGACACCGTGGCGCGCGTGGTGTTTGCGCCGAAGGGATTGCTTGTATTGGACCCGGAGACGATAGCGGCTGAGAAGAAGTCATCGTCCACCACGGTGGCCGGCGGCTTGCACGTGAACCCGTCGACCGCCGTCGCGGCCATAAGGTCGGCCACGCAGAAGTCCTGGAGCGGCTCCGGGTCCGAGAGGATGCACGGCACCGCGGCGAGGGCCGCGGCAACCATCAGCAACTGGAGCACAACAGAGGGAGCCGATGCCATCAGATATGATGATGTAACTTACAGGGATTGTTCTTATGGTCTAGCCTTGGGTATACTGTAGAGTAGCAAAAGTCTTCTCGGTGGTGACTTCGTGTCGCTGCTCGTTCTTTATATAGAGCGAGCAGCATGGGTGGTGCATGCACGGTGGAGTTGATGTGGATGCTGCAGGCAGTTTACTTGGTCGAAAAAGGGCGTGGTCGTCGTGCAGCGGCCGGGAAGACACCATTTGGCCTCACATGGGACTGAGGCGAATTGGCTGTGTTGGTGCATACAGCGCGTATGTTTAAGTCGAGTGGCTGTCGGCTGGGACGCGCACACGAGTGCGTGCGTGATTTTTGGGAGCTTCCTGGCGGAGGACGCCTCGAGCACGCTAAACAAGAGATCGAGTAGAAGCTGACTTTGTCCTGAAAAAAAAGATTCATGGAAATAAACATTTTCATCGAGATGAAGAGCTCGTTCTCCTTCACAACCTTGGAGTATAGAAATAGGGTCTTCTGCCAAAGAATTTTTCTTTTTCTTTGAGCGATCTACAGCGGACAAAAGCCGGCCTGAACACTTATATAAAACCCGAATGGGTGAAAGTTACATCAAGGAAAAGAAAGAAACCAAACCAAAAAAAAAAAGGTAAATACAAAGTTGAGGACGAAGGGAAAACTACACTACACATCTAATCATTTACAACAAGATGGGCAAACGAGATAGCCCAATCGTTGAGAATCAGCTTATGAGCCGGACTACACTAGTGGAAACAACCCCTCTCGTCCAGGGGGCCAGGAGGCAGCTGTCCCGGTTGCAACCGATTCCGGGACAAATGCCATGTTTTGGTCCCGGTTCGTGCGCCCGGGGCAACAGGAATCGCCTGGAGGCATTGGTCCCGGTTCGTGGGGGACATGTCGGTCCCGGCTCGTGCCACGGACCGGGACCAATGCCTAGCCACATGCCACGTGGCACGCGCATGAACATTTGTCCCGGTTCAGTCCACGAACCGGGACCAATGCCCCCCTTCCCCTATATATACTGCCCCAGCCCCTCCCCCCTTCCATCTTTTTTTTTGCTTGGAGGTGTGAGAGAGTGTGGTGTTAGTGTGTTTTATTTTACTATGCACACGAGGTGTTCGACGAAATTCCCGAGCCGCACATAAGCTCACTGAAAATGGTATCTTCGACCGAGGTTAACAAACTTATCTTTTTCATCTGTAACTGATACATAAAAAAGTAGTATTTGTTGTATTAATATGTTATTGTAATGTATTTTGATAAACTTAATTATACGATGCAGCTGGATGCACGGCAGCGATGGATGTATGGTGACCGACGCACTTCCGAGTATATGGCAGGCCTGAATGCATTTCTTGCTGTAGCTCAGGCGAACAAAGATAATGGCTTCATGTGTTGCCCATGTGTTGATTGTCGGAACGTCAGAGAGCACTCTTCCGAAAGAATCATTCACGGCCATCTACTTCGGAGAGGTTTCATGCCCAGCTATAATTGCTGGACGAAGCATGGAGAAAGAGGGGTTGTGATGGAAGACGATGATGAAGAAGAAGAAGATCATTTGTTCCCTGAATACGACGATACTGCAATGGAAGAGAATGGAGAAGAAGGAGGTGATCAAGAACAAGCATCAGAAGAGCCCGATGATGATCTTGGCCGAGTTATTGCTGTTGCAACGGAAGACTGTGAAAACAAATTGGAGAGGTTGAAGCTGGACAACATGTTACAGGATCACAAAAAATTGTTGTACCCAAATTGCGAAGATGGTAGCACAAAGCTCGGTACCACACTGGAGTTGCTGAAATGGAAGGCACAGAACGGTGTGACTGACAAGGCATTTGAGAGTTTACTTCAACTAATGAAGCCAAAACTTCCAAAGGATAACGAATTGCCTGGGAGTACGTACGAAGCAAAGAAAGCTCTCTGTCCTCTAGGATTAGATGTGCAGAAGATACATGCATGCATTAATGACTGCATCCTCTTCCGCGGTGAGAAGTACGAGAATTTGGATGAATGTCCGATATGCACTGCACTTCGGTATAAGATCAGAGCAGATGACCCTGGTGATGTTGTCGGCGAGCCCCCGCGTAAGAGGGTTCCTGCTAAGGTGATGTGGTATGCTTCTATAATACCACGGCTGAAACGTCTGTTTAGAAACAAAGAGCATGCTAGGTTGTTGCGATGGCACAAAGAAGACCGTAAGAAAGACGGAAAGTTAAGGCACCCCGCCGATGGATCGCAGTGGAGAAAGATCGAGAGAGACTTCCCAGACTTTGCAGGAGAGGAGAGAAACTTATGGTTTGGTCTAACTACAGATGGCTTTAATCATTTTGGGGAGCAGAGCTCCAGTCATAGCACTTGGCCCGTAACTCTATGTATGTACAACCTTCCTCCTTGGTTGTGCATGAAGCGCAAGTTCATTATGATGCCAGTTCTCATCCAAGGCCCGAGGCAGCCTGGCAACGACATTGATGTGTATTTAAGGCCATTAGTGGACGAACTCTTACAATTGTGGGGAAAACCAGGTGTACGTGTGTGGGATGAGAACGAACAAAAGCCATTTGACCTACGGGCGTTGCTTTTCGTAACCATCAATGATTGGCCTGCTCTTAGTAACATTTCCGGACATACAAACAAGGGATACAATGCATGCACACACTGTTTAGATAATACTGACAGTGTTTTTTTTGGATAAATGTAAAAATGTTGTATACCTGGGGCATCGTAGATTTCTTCCGATCAAGCATCCCGTAAGAAAGAAAGGAGGGAACCATTTCAGAGGTGAGGCAGATAACCGGAAGAAGCCTGAGCTGCGTAGTGGTAATGATATATTCGATATGGTCAAGGACCTAGAAGTAATCTTTGGTAAGGCTGCTGGCAGCCAACCAGTTCCGTACGGCCCTGATAAGCGCGCACCCATGTGGAAGAAGAAATCTATATTTTGGGAGCTACCCTATTGGAAAGTTTTAGAGGTCCGGTCTTCGATCGACGTGATGCACGTGACAAAGAATCTTTGTGTCAATCTGCTATGCTTCCTGGGCGTGTATGGGAAGTCCAAAGATACGCCAGAAGCACGGGAGGACCAACAACGTATGAAAGACCCAAGCAACAAGCACACAGATAGGCGCCATTACTTAAGCAGCTACGCTCTTACTAAAGCAGAGAAGGAAATATTCTTTGAAGTCCTTTACAGTATCAAGGTTCCGTCTGGCTTCTCGTCGAATATAAAGGGGATAATAAACATGGCAGAGAAAAAATTCCAAAACCTGAAGTCTCATGACTGCCACGTGATTATGACGCAGTTGCTTCCGATTGCATTGAGGGGGCTTCTACCGGAAAATGTTCGAGTACCCATTGTGAAGCTATGTGCATTCATGAACGCAATATCTCAGAAGGTAATCGATCCAGAAAGTCTGACAAGATTACAGAGGGATGTGGTCCAGTGTCTTGTTAGTTTTGAGTTGGTGTTCCCACCATCCTTCTTCAACATTATGACTCATCTCCTGGTTCACCTATGTGAAGAGATTCATATTCTTGGTACGGTATTTCTACACAATATGTTCCCCTTTGAGAGGTTCATGGGAGTCTTGAAGAAATATGTTCATAACCGTGCTAGGCCAGAAGGAAGCATCTCGAAGGGCTATGGAACAGAGGAGGTCATTGGGTTCTGTGTTGACTTTATTCCTGACCTTAAGAAAATTGGTGTTCCTGAATCGCGACATGAGGGGAGACTGAGGGGAAAAGGAACGCTGGGAAAGAAAACAATGATACCTAGGGACGGGCATTCTTTGACCAAAGCACACTACACAGTTCTACAAAATTCTATGTTCATGGCTACGTATCTCGAGGAACACAAGAATATTGTACGGTCTGCAAACCCGGGGAAGGATGACTCATGGATTAAACGCGAACACATGGAGACTTTCGGAAGTTGGTTGCAAACACATCTTATAAATGACACCACTGTTGAAGATCAGCTGTACATGTTGGCAGGGTCACCATCTTCGACTATTGTGAGTTTTCAAGGGTACGAGATAAATGGGAATACATTTTACACGAGCTCCCAAGATAAGAAGAGCACCAACCAAAATAGTGGTGTCCGCTTTGATACAACAAACGAGAATGGAAAAAATGACACATACTATGGTTACATAGAGGAGATATGGGAACTTGACTATGGACCTTATTTTAAGCTCCCTTTGTTCAAGTGCAAATGGGTCAACCTGAATGGAGAAGGGGTAAAGGTAGACCCGCTTTATGGAATGACAACAGTGGATCTCAACAATATTGGTTACAATGACGAACCATTCGTCCTAGCCAATGATGTGGCTCAGGTCTTCTATGTGAAGGACATGTCTTCCATACCGAAGAAAAGAAAAAATAAGGAAACAAATTCATCATACGATGAGCCGAAGCGTCACATAGTTCTCTCAGGGAAAAGACACATCGTGGGAATCGAGGACACGACAGACATGTCAGAAGATTATAATAAGTTTGTTGAAATTCCACCCTTCACAGTGAAAGCTGACCCCACCATCCCGTTAAATAATGAAGATGCTCCATGGTTACGGCCGAAGCGATCATAAGCAAGGGACACGAAGAAAATTCAGAAGACTAGATAGGGATGTTGTTGGTGATGTGTAATAATAAACGTGGAATACATGATCATAGTTATTATAACGTAGTATGAACGAGATTTTGTTAGCCAAAATGATATTTATACATATTCTGTGATTATGAATGGAGTAGGTGCAAGTTTGACCAATAATTTGTATTGATCGGTCAAAAGCTGGCAAGCATTGAGTGCTTGACAACTATGACCAGCCTGACTTCATTATTATTCCAACCAGCGGCACACCCACCCACTTTTCTGTTTCTCTCTCCTCCATCTGTTGGTGATGTGTAATAAAGTATTAAGGGATATATTCCACTGCTAAGTAGATTGTATGAGGATAGAGAAAGATGGGCTTTGCCTTATGGGTGTCATATATTCTGCGCAGATATTGCAGGCACACTTCGAAGTGATAGCAGGGATACCATCCTGACAGATATCCTTAAAACAGAAATAGAGCTTCGTTACTTCTTTAACAGATATGATAAATTTTTGAAGGAGAAACGTTGACTGAACAACAAAGATCCCAAATGTTGAAGGCGGAGGGGAGCGCGACGGCGACGGCGGACGAGCAGAGGAGAGGAAACCGCGACAGCAACGGCGCGGTCTCCCCCGCCCGACCGCCCATCTCTGCTTTAAGTCTACTGCTCCCACTGCGGCTTGCCGCGTACACGGAAGTTACTATGTTTTCAAGCGGGGGTCGGGATAAAGGGAAAATACGTGTGGATGCGCAGAGTAAACCTTCGAAGGAAAACTATGGTTTTTCTGTTGTAGACGAAGATCTCAAATTCACCGTGTCAATAAGGTACAACTCGCTTTGTCGAACTTTATATAAATCACCCGGGATGCCTTGTATGCTCTGGACTAACTCGGAAGATCACGAGAGAAAACAAAAATTGTAACATTTTTATATTCAAATTATATACAAATGGTAAAATAATTAATAGTTTCAATAGTTAGAATAATTATTTAGTTAAACAAAAAATGGATTTAAATTAGTTATGCAAATTCTAGCATTTTTCATGTTGGAATTTTTGTCAAATTCGAAAGTATATAGAAGTTGTTAATGTGCAAACTTAACCATTTTCAAAATTTGGCGCTAAAAATTTTTGGGCGCGCAGGGTGCCACCGAAGTTCGAAATTAGTTTTTGGTCCCGGCCCGTGGTACCAACCGGGACCAAAGGGGCTCTAGTCCCGGTTGGAGGCACGGGCCGGGACTAGAGGCCCAGGTGTATAAATATCTCGGCCCTCTCTCCAGGCCGAGCGAACACCCAGGACAGCGGACATGGCTTGGCGAAGCCCTGCCGGCGGCGGGAACGAGTAGAAAGATCCCGCCGGCGGACCGCCGGCGGGGTTGGGCTAGGGACACGTTAGACTAGGACACAAACATATATTAAAAAAAAAGCCCAGGGGCCTTGCTTACATATATAGGGGGGCGGCGCGGCCACAGGCGGCCGGCCGTGCTTACATATAGGG
Source organism: Alopecurus myosuroides (assembly GCA_028641055.1). Classification (NCBI taxonomy): domain Eukaryota; kingdom Viridiplantae; phylum Streptophyta; class Magnoliopsida; order Poales; family Poaceae; genus Alopecurus; species Alopecurus myosuroides. Next base: position 235,341,349 of record CM054058.1, on the reverse strand, counting down.
GGCGGCGCGGTCACAGGCGACCGGCCGTGCTTGCATATAGGGGGCGGCGGCGCGGCCACAGGCGGCCGGCCGTTTTCTTTGGGGGGGGGGGTGGTGGGTAGCTTAGTCTAGGGGGGGGGCGCACCGGCGCCGACCTACTCCTCCTCGTCGGAGGAGATGCACTGGTAGGGGGGTGGCTGCCACAGGTGGGCAGGCGGCTGGGGCGGGCCAGCCGGGGGCTGCGGAGGCATCGGGGGCGCGTACGGCGGTGGCGGGGGAAGCACCTCCTGCGGCGGCGGCGGCGGCGGGGGCAGCTCCTCCTCCTCCGGCGACCATACGCCGCCGGTCCAGGCCCAGGACATGCCGTACTCCAGGCCGGGGGGAGCGGCTGCGGCGGCGGCTGGTCCTCGGACGCCTCCAGCTCGGCGTTCATTACCTGCCACTAAGGGGCAGGCGCCGAAGGGGGCGGGGGCGGCGGCATGGCGTTGGCGTCGGCGGCAGCAGCGGCCAGGACCGCCTCCCACCGCTTGACCTCGTCCTCGACGAGGGAGCGGCGGGAGGCCTCGTAGGCCTCCTCCATGCTGTCCCGGAGCTCGGGGTCGTCGTCCTCGGGGATGGCGTCGCCGTCGTCCACCAGGAGCCAAAGCTCCGGCTCCCTCCCCGGCGGTGGCGCGGGGTAGTCTTCGGTGCTCACCTCCTCGGCTGTGGGGATGTAGAAGCGGCAGCGCTGCTCGTGCTCCTGCTGGAGCCAGGTGGCCCAGTAGGGGGAGCTCCGCGCGTACGCGCGGTCCCTGAGGAGGCGGGCCGGCAGGAGCGCGCGCCGGCGGTCAATCTCCTCGCCCAGGGCCTCTCTGCTGGACGGGGCCGACGGCACGGGAATGCGCTGCGGGTTCAGGTGCCAGCCGTCCGGAAGGTGGACGTCCGGCCAGAACACCGGCGTGCGGCATTCCCAGTGCCAGTCGGCCTCCTCCTTCCGGACGTACCGGTGGAAGCGCGTGACGCCGGAGGCGGAGCGGGGACGCGCGGCTGCCCGCCGATGCGGATGCCTCCCGGGCCGAAGCCGAAGGTCCCTTTATAAAGGACCCGGGGGAGGCTGGCATGCCAACCGGCGGCCGGAACGTGGCGGCGGTTGCAGGCGGCCATGAATGCGGGGGGGGGGGGGGAGCCGAGGCGTGGCGGCGGTTGCAGCTGGGCACGCGCGCGTGGGGAAGTGGAGGGGTGCGGGAAGACGAGGCGGCAGTGGGCCCTTTGACCGTCCCTGTGGTCTTAATTTAAGGGACCGGGCGAGCCAGCCACTAGGCCGCTGGCCAGTGGCCCCTTTCGACCCCTGCGAACCGTTGACCAAACATAATAAAAGACGCGGGCCAGTGGGCCCTTTTGACCAAAAATGTGGCCAGTGGGCTTAATTAAAGACGTGGGCCTGGACGCGGTTGGGGAAGGGAGGCCGGTTGGGGATTGCGAGACAGGAGCCCAAAAAACGAAACGAAAAAAACCTGCCGCGGCAGGGGAAAATTGGCGGGATATATTTTTTTTTCAAAAAAGTATCCATCCCAGTCCCTAAAACGAACCGGGACGAACTCCCTGGCCGTCCCTGGCCCAGGTTCGCCACGTGGGCCATCCTTACCATCCCGGGTCCTGGCACAACCGGGACCAATGGGGGAGGGACATTTGTCCCGGCTAGCCCATCCCGGTTGCACAACCGGGACAACTGGCCCTTACGACCCGGGACAAATGGCCCTGTTTCCACTAGTGCTAAGACATCGTTGAGTCCAAAGAAACAAGTCTTCGGCACACCTGCGAAAGACCAACTGCATAGGTTCCACCTCATGCCAGAATGCTTTTGCATTGCGCCGCTTCCAAAGGTTTCAAAGCGCATAAATGATAACTAAAGTTCTGACCTTGCAAAGAAGAGATCCCTCCCAAAGATCCCTCACCCGAATACACGTAAGCACATATCAGTGAATGGTAGGAACAGAAGACCAGAATAACTAAATTGAGGTGCGGTGAGGGAGAAGGTGTTCAGTTGATTCTGCAGCCGAGCAGAATGGGTATGCAGCAGAGTCCGTCATCCCTTTACGAAAGCGTCACAAGTTCATGAATAGCCGTCCTCGATGCCAGCCAAAGGAACAAGCGGCAACAGTTTGCCGCGTAGTTCTTCCAAGTCGGAGTTGTGAAGGGGACATTCTGCAAATGTTGCCGAATATGCTGATTTAGTGGTTAGAATCTTGTTGTCAAGTTTCGATACCCTAACGTCTGGAACACTCAAATCAAGGCTAACAGAAGCTAAAAGAGAGAGCAATGCCGAAAGCTCGGAGGCGGCAGAATGGGAGAGACGCGGTTGAAGAGAAATGGCTAAGGGATAGGAGGAACAAACTGAAGCAACAGAGGAGTGGGGTTTAGTCAAATGTGAGTATGGGGCAGGGAAGCGCAAAGCAAGGGAACGATTTTGGAACCAAATATCATGCCAAAAGGAGGTAGAAGTTCCATAACCGATGGAAACTTTTGTGTTGGCACGGAAAGCAGGTAAACAAATAAGTAGATCCTTCCAAATGATGGAATCAAAGCGACTAGTCTCTCCATGTTTTTTATTTTCCGGCCAACCGTAAGACGCATGGAACCAAACTTTCCAAGGAAGAGACGAGGTCAAGTGAAGCTTGGATAGGAATTTCATGAGAAGCGCAGCATTATGAGTTCTAAGATAATGAAAACCCAACCCACCTTTTGAAATCGGGGCACACACTTGTTCCCAAGCGACCTTACATTGGCCACCATTAACGTGGTCATCTCCCGCCCAAAAGAAAGCTAAACAAATCTTATCGAATTCCTTGATGGTACCTGTGGGCACTAGCAAGGAGGAAAGGAGATGGGATGCCATGGAGCGAAGGGAAGCCTTGACAACGATAGCCCGAGCACTGATAGGAAGCATTTTCCGATCCAACCTAGAATACGGCGACCAAAATTTTCTAGGTAAGGGAGGAAACATTTAACCTAAGTTTGTGGATGGAAAGCGAAAGTCCTAAGTAGGACGGGGGGAAGGAGGTAACGGTGCAACCGAAGGATGATGCCAAGGAGGAAGCTGAGATAGGGGAGACATGAATAGGGTCGAAAGTGCTCTTGCGAAAGTTGATTTGAAGACACATGCACTCCGAGAAAGCTTTTAAAACTTGTTTTAGGTTATCTATGGAGTCGTGGGTGGCTTTGAGAATGATAATGGTGTCGTCAGCGTACTGCAAATGATCGTCGAGGGGATGCAAAAGCAGACCATCATCAGATGTCTTGTGAATCATTAAGCACAGAATGTCGGTGACGAAATTGAATAGGTAGGGAGAAAAAGGGTCGCATTGACGTAACCCGCGACGACGCTGGATTCATTTACCCGGAATACCATTAAGGAGAACAGCCGATAAGCTAGATGAGTTGAGGTTCCGGATCCATAAACAAAAGCTAAGAGGGAAGTCTAAGGCTAGTAAGATGTGATCTAGGGGTGCCCAACTAATAGAATCGAAAACATTTTGAAAATCCATCTTAAGAACAAACGCAGGCCCTTCCTTTTGTGGCAAGACCGAACAATGTCCGTCGCTTAAATAAAGTTTTTTGAGACAGAACAGCCTTTAAAGAAAACGGTTTGGTCCTCACTAATGAGAGTAGGGATAATAGGCTGCAAGCGGATGGAAAGGCATTTAGAGCCGAGTTTGACACAACAATTTAAAAGGAAGATCGGTCTGAACCGACCCGGGCTGGTAACGCCAAGAGTCTCAGGAATAAGGACAATATAAGATTTATTTATCCGGCATAAATCAAAATGAGAGAAAAGGATGATGTTGATAGTCTGAACCAAGTCATTTTTAATTAGGTTCCATTTTTTTTATAGAACGTTGGCCCAAATCCGTCCGACCCAGGACAAGAGTTACACTACATGGCCCAAAGGGCGTCGTGGACCTCCTGAACCGAGAACGGAGTGACAAGGGCAAGAGATTGAGAGTGAGAGATGCTGGAGCTAGAGAGCAAATTTTCTAGGTCGGAGGAAAAAGTATTAGGTCTAAAAACGCCGATGAGGTTTTTGAAAAAGTCATGAAGAACCGCGTGCATGCATACCATCGTGAGAGGTGACTGAGATACCCTGCAAGGAGAGGAGACGGATCTGGGTTTTTTGCAACCTAACCGTTGGAGTAAGGTGAAAGAAAGCAGAGTTTTAATCGTCGAGAACGCAATGTCTGATCTTGGCCCGTTGCCTCCAATATGCCGCCCTTGCGGAGTTGAGATTATGAAGGGAAGCTTTAACCAAGATATAAGTATCGAATTCGATTGGCGATAGAGGGCGAAGCTCTTCAATTTTCTCGAAAAGTAAAATGACAGTGTCGCGGTTTTGGGCTGTGACTAGGGGGGTACGAGCATGCTTGTTCCAAGTTTTTGCAGCAGCTCCCATGCGTTTAACCCGAGGGAAAGGGCACCTGCAAGGCCGAGATGATTGTGCGAAGCATCTAGGCTGTTCCAGTTACAGGCAATGATGGAGCTAAAAATCTAGTTGGACAAGATGTGGTTATTTAAGCGGAAAACAGTCGGGCGAGGGACGTTGGAAGAAGCCGCCAGGACAATGGGAACATGATCGGAAACGGGCCTGATTTTTGATAAGAGGGTGGAGATAGGAAAGACAAAGTTCCAATCAGTGGAAACGAAAGCCATGTCAAGATGACATAGGGTGGGAACCGTTTGGTTTTTGGACTAAGTGAACAATCGATTTAGAAGGGTGATTTCACGAAGCTGCAACTGATCAGTGCATTGTTTAAAGCGAGCTGCTTCAGTGTCGTTAAACTTATTATTGGAGCGGTCGAAAGGAGATAGATATCATACAATAATGGCCCATAATTTGTATACTCAATTCAAAACTTACCGAATTATATTTTTATTTTCGAAAAGGACATGTTGCTGCCTTCTCACATGGAAAATATGCGTGGTCCTCCAAGCTCCTGATTCCCGTTTTTAACTAATATGATTCTCCTTTTAACTAATTATTATAATCGGAAAATTACTTGTGTACTCTAATTGCCACGGCCACGTGTCAGCTGGCACTCGACATATTTATGGACTCTTTGATAAAATTAATACAACTTTTTGATAATTGGAGGTTCTAGAAATGTTCGTGCTGGCGGTGCGTGGGGGCTAAGGGAGCGGCAGCCGCTCGCGGCAGTGGAGTCGAGTAGTTCCTCCACCACTTAAAGTTCCTGAGAGCTCTAAGAAGTGGTCGAGGCACCGATGGAGGCAACAATGAATCCCGTATTTCCAATTGTTGGCAAGGTCATGGTCGACCAACACTACCGCGGCGCCGGCTCGAGCGTGCAGTGCGACGTGGACCTCATGTCGTTGCGCAAGGGTCGGGCGTTCACGTCTGTAGCGGTGGCTTACGACGTCGACACTGTCTGTCGCGGTGTTCTATTTTAGTATTGTATGTTATGTACTAAGCTTGTTGATGACTTTGAGATTGTTACTTTGCATCAGTTTAAAGATAAGCCGTGTGCATCGCTTTGATGCGGAACCCGAGGGTTTCAACCTCCTTTTTAAAAAAAGTGACTATGTAATATACTTGGGCTATCTATGTTATGGAAAGTTTCGAAGAGCAATCTCGTTATTGATGTGCATGGTCAACCTGCCTAAGTTTGCATAAGGTCAACTAATATCATTGAGACGGTGATAACTTCGATAAGGATTACATATGCAATATAATAGGTGTTTCCCTAGAGAACTAGGTTTCATCGAATCAGGAAGTAACTTCTTGGAAATATGATCTTTAACAAGTCTATAAAAGTATAAATAGTTTTGTTTACCAGACGAACAATTTTATTTGGATTTTATTAATGGGTCAAAATAGTCCAGGGCAGAGGTTTCACCCGCAGTTGTGCACACACACAATGTGATCATAAAGATAGTATTAAGCACTATTAGTGATTATTAATAATTATGTTAACATGGATAGGTGAGGGCGATGCATTATTGGGACACCAAAGCCTATTGTCGCGGCACTATGGATTCCTATCCAACCTCGCAGCTTAGTTCTCAGTTGGCCCGAAATCTACCTATATAAGTATCATATTACACATATCGTTTGATAGAACTTAAGCCCAATGATCCATAACTTTGATCGTACGAGAACCTCAGATCTAAGAATATAACATATACATTGATGAGACTAGCTGACGTGAGGGTACTTGAAAGACCCCCTACGGTGCTCCTACCGGGTGCAGCCCATATGGGAATACCTTACGAAGGCCTTTGGGCAGCCGCACCAGAGACCACTACGGAAACATGAACCAGGTGCAAGGAAGGACTTTCCCAAGAAGTTAGGAAAGAACACAACCGAATTAGAATCGAGTCCTACTCATGTACGGCCCCTGAGACCCGACTACCTATATAAATGACGGGAGGGGATCATAGGGCGACAAGCAAACCTAGACAATAGTTGCGCCATATCCGATCTGTTCGGCACCCCTGTAATCTGTTTCACCTCGTCAAATAAGAGTAATATGGCGGTCAGTAATCCATCTAACCGAGTAGTCCACCAGCGCATTTTCCCTTACGAAACGCCAGGTCCCTAACCATGGGGATTATTGAGGTATCATCCTCTTTATTGGAGCCGTCTATGGGAAACTGGGGCGCTGGACTTGAGGCTTCTTCGGCCTCACCTTCGCCGAATGGCGATTCATCGATCTGGGCGAACTCGATTCGCTTAGGGTCTGTCGACTTCACCAAGCACTCGCCGACATCGCTTCTGGTATTTGACTCCGTCGACAACAACATCAACCTCATGTTCGGTGACCTGAACTTCCACGCAAGTCGCAGGGAGTATTACGCCTGCAGGACTCTCCTCGTCTTCAAGCGGCGGAGTCGATCACGCCGGCGACGGAAACCCTACCACTACAACCCGAAGAGGAGGAAGACTCCAAGTACTCTAGTTCCGACGACCCCCACCTCCACTTTGTCGTGACAGTCAGGCGATCCAAGCACTTCACCTCAGACAGTGAAAGCAGTTGCAAGGACCCGACCGATCCAAGCAAAACGGCGGACGCAACCAACGATAGGACAATTGGAGATGGCGATGGACTTGAAGAAGATCCGCCAAAATCCCCGCCACCCGAGGATAAGGACCCGAACGACAACGACGGACTCGTCGGGCCCAGTCGGTCAATTGACTTCGAGTCCGCGGCCAAAATAGGAAAAACAAGGAAGGTCGTCCTACGATGCACGTGTCAGGTGAAGGCAAGGTATGACCTCAAAGACTATTTGCAGCTAGTCCACTTGTGGCCCTGCAGTTTGCAGTTGCCACAAGTGACTTTGGCCATTCTAGATGTATCTTTTTTGCTTAGGCACCTCAAACTGATCATTCCTCCTTTTCTCCTACTTTCTACCATTAGGAAGAACAAACATAGAGTAATCAATTTAATTACTAAAGTTTGTATATCTGAAGGCTAACATTATTTCAGTGCCAACTCAACTCCGTGTATCTGCATGTTAATAGTAGCATGCCTAAAGATGGTGGCCCTAGTTCAGAGGAGAGATCTATGGCATCACAAGCATCTATGGGGCCATCACCAGCTTCAAGGCCACCTTCTGGAGCTCCTAGGGCAGCACCAGCAACTACAATTCCATCTCAGCCTCCAACGCCACCTTCTACAACTACTAGGGAACCACAAGTAGCTCCAAGAGGCAATACAAGGACAGGATTCCAGGCACCAAGGCCATCTACTCATGTAGGAATTTTGGCTTACTTAAATGGAGGTAGAAATGCATTTCTTGGTAGAGATGCCAATCCTGACCCATTATGTTCTTCATCTCCAAGTTCTGATGTGTTGTGAATTTTTTGTCAATGATGTATTGATGAAACATCTGATGTTCTGTGAACTTTACATTTATTTTGGATGTGAACTGTTTGGTCCTTTTAGTGCATGTGACAAAACTATGTGATGTAACGGATTTGCTAAGTTTAATGTGACAAAGCTTGCTGATGTGTGTAATATTCTGCATTTATTTTGATTTGTTCTATGTTGCTGCAATCCTCAACTATTGTGACAAAAATACGGGAGGTGTTGTTCAATTTTTGGGTTGTCGATGATCAAAATGGTTTGTCGATGAGTAAAATGTGTTCTTGTTGATGAAAATGGTTTGGCAATGATCAAAAAGGGTTGTCAATGATCAAAATGGTTTTTCCATGATCAAAATGTGTTATCGGTGATCAAAATGGTTTGTCGATGATAAAAAAGGTTGTGTATGGTCAAAAAAGTTGTGGATGATCAAAAAGGGTTGTAGATGACCAAAAAGGGCCGTTGATGATCAAAATATGTTGTCGATGATCAAAATGTGTCGTCCATGATAAAAAAGGGTTATCGATGATCAAACTGTGTTCTTGATGATCAAAAAGGATTGTTGATGATCAAAATGGTTTCTCAATGGTCGAAATTCATGAAACAAATACTAATAAAATTAGAAATAAATCTTCCACCTCCAACAAATCATGAAAACTACAAATACACTTTGAAATAATTCTGCTAGCTTACAAAAATCATGAAAATGCACAAAACAACTTATAAATAATTATGGTAACTTCGAAAAATCATGAAAATGCACAAGTCAACTTAGAAATAATTGTTCTACCTTAGAAAAATCATGAAAATGCACAATTTAACTTCTAAATAAATCTTCTAGCCTCCAAAAATCATGAAAATGCACAAATCAACTTAGAAATAATTCCGCTACCTTAGAAAAATCATGAAAATGCATAAGTCAACTTGTAAATAAATCTGCTAGTTTCCAAAAATCATGAAAATGCGCAAGGAAACTTAGAAATAATTCTGCTACCTTAGAGAAATCATGAAAATGCACAAGTAAACTTATAAATAAATTTGCTAGCTCCCATATTCTAACTCATTACTTAGCTAATAAAATATTATCATAATTCAAAGCATTACAAACAAGTACTTGTTCAACAAATAAGGTGCTACAAATTTAACAAATAACATAACTTGCAGAATTAAAGTCACAACTTAGACATGATCACAACCATAATAAAGTATTCATCACATGTTTCCTTTATCTTCATAATCTTTGTGTTGGTCCCTTCTTTCTGCTTCAGCAAATATGCAATGGTGAACTCTAACTTTTTCTTCTCCTCCTTGAACTTGTCCCTATCTTTTCCAGCCTTGAACCTCAACACTTTGTGCATATTTGTGGTTGCAACATCAAGTTGTTTCTTCTACTCCAGTTTAGCTTTGGCATCAACAAGGGCTTGTTATGTTTTTTACTTCAGAGCAAGTGTCCCCCGCTTCTCCTCCACAACCTTGTTTACTTCATCTTGCAAATTCTTCAGATGAAGATGCAGTATCTCATCCCGATACCTAAACTTATGTTGCATATAGTAGAGAGCATCATTGACTCTACCTTGTTTGGCTTCTCCATAATTCTCCCACGGTTTAGTCAATGCTTTCTGCAGCAAACTAGGACATTCTAAGTCGACCTAGTGGAAAAAATCACATGTATCACCACTATCGAGACATCGTAGTAGAATTCATAGACGGGGGTGCCATGAGACTACTGATAGAGACGTGGGAGGAACGTGGTAGTATGACGATCAAGGACACCAAAGTTTACCCAGGTTCGGTACGTCGCAACTAGGCGGCGTTCCTACTCCTGCAATCTCACTAAATCAGGTCTGAAGCCTGAAGTATACAAAGTACAACGTGAGCTGGTTTAGCTACTCTACGAGGATCAACTTCTCGGCAAGTTGGCTTCTAGCTTATTGTCTGTATCTTCTTCTCTCCCGTCCAGCTTTATATAATAGCCGGGTTAGGGCTTACAGAAAAGGAAACCTAGAAGACTACGGTAAGTTCTAACTTGGAAGGCAAGGAATCCGCTTTCTACTCCAAGCCGTACCACATGGGTCGTGGTCCGGGTTCTTCTAGAATCCGGCTTCCGCCCGTCTGCTTACTGGGCCGCCTAATGGACCGTAATCCACTACCAATTAGGCCACCCCGGTAATCCGGCACTTTAGGACACTATCTGATATACCCCTAATCGGTATATATCCGATAGTAGCCCCCAAGAAGGATTGAGACTTCAATTCGCCGTCTTTTGTCAATTTTGCATTATTTTCGAGAAATGTTGGCTCATTGTCTCGATTCTTCTTTTCTTCAAATCATGCTTTAACACGAAACTCGGAATTTTGGGAAATCCGGCTTTTTCTTCCACGAGCCTTCATGGAGAAGGAACTTCCTACGTCAGCGATGAAATCATGCTGACGTCAGGGATGTTTGGGTTTCGAGTGTGAAACCCTGAAACGCATTTCTGACAGATTCTCGCGGGAAACGAGAAAGTAGCAATAATCACTCACTGCCTCTTTTCCCGGATTTTCCGGCGAGTGACACGCGTTGAAAATCCAACGGTCCAAAGAGTCGTTAGTGCGCATCGTAAAGGTTTTCCGGCTATAAATAGCCTCCTTCGTTCCCTCCGGCGATCCTTCCGCCCCCCCCCCCCCCCCCTCACCTTCTAGCTTCCAAGTGTCATAGCCTCCAAGCCAAAGTTCCAGCGAGAGCAGAGCCCGTGCTCATCCAGCACCGTTCCCGGAACTTCTCCATCGGGAGCTCGAAGTCCTCACTCCGCCGCCCGATTATGGAATCACCGCGCGCCTCCGAGGAGCACTCCGTCGCTGCTGACATCGACGAGATAATCAATACGATGGACCCGCTGCTCGATTCGCCGAGCCACGCCGCCGCCAACGCACCGGAGAACATTTCCGGCGGCAAGGCCCACGAGGATCTACATCTCGCGGCCGAGAACCTGGCCGCTTCTTCCTCTGCGCCGCCTCCGCCACTCATCCCCGAAACGGCGGAAGAGAAGGTCCTCCTTGTCGGGGAGGAGCTCGCCGCCGCGGCTGCCGCCGCCGGAGCCGAAGATGAGGGCGAGATTTCCGGCAATTGGAGCCGGTGCAACATCACCCATTCCCTTCTTCCGACAATGGAGAAGGAGGGGTTGATTGTAAAGGGGAAATGGCAGCACGAGGAGGACGACTCTGAGCCCTCGCCCATAGCCGGTGAGCGGGTTCTCCTAACCTCGCACATCTCATGAGGTATGGGATTTCCACCATCCTCCTTCTTCCTCCAGGTACTCAACCACTACAACATCCAACCCCACAATCTGCCACCCAACTCTATTTTATACTTAGTTGGGTTCCAGGCCCTCTTTGAAGGGTATCTAGGTTTAGCCCCTAAGTTAGATTTCTGGCTGTATTGTTTCGGGGTTAAGCGAAACCCCTCTGAGGGCGCACTCCCTACTTGCGGGACCATATCTTTCACCCTACGTAGATTCAGGGAAGATTGGTTCCCCAAGATAAAAACTTCGGAATCCATCAAATTTTGGACGGGTTCCTTTTTCAACCACCAAGACGTCCCGTTTCCTGGAAAGGAAACATGGATTCCACCTTTCGTCAACACTGCTGCCACTCCCCAAGATAACTGGGTAACAGAAGCAGTGCAGACCCTGCCGCCGGATTTTCTTAGGATTAAGCGACGCATCACTAAACTTATCACTTCCGATCCACCTCTGACTGGCATGGACACAGTTCTATGCTGGTTAGAGAGTCGAATCCAACCTTTGTCTGATCACGGTCCCCGGCTCTTATGCGATTACACAGGAACGGCGAACGACGAATAAATCTTTGACGACAAAATATTTGCGAAAGCGCGTAAACCAGTTGGTCGCAGCATGCGACCAATACGAGGAAAGTCGGCCGATGTATACGGCGACAAACCCGGCTCTAAAGGTACATCTTTTACATTTGGGGTTTTGCGTTCTTTCTTTCTCGGATAATTGTCTTAACCCGGACTTTGTCTGTTTTGACAGATATTCGATCTTCCTGAGGCAGACCTCGCGACTCATGCCGAGTGGAACGCATTGCGTGCCAACTTTGCAGGTGGATGGAAACGCAAGAAGGTTTCCGCTTCACATGAGATAATCGACCTTGACGGGGTTCCCGTCGCTATCTCCAGGTTTGACATCCGGGTTCGTTCTTTTTGTTGGAATTTCCTTCCTTTGTCTCGGAATTCTAATTTCCTGGTAATTCTCTTTTTAGCCTGACTCCAACGACATTGAAGCCAAAAAGGCTAAAAAAAGGCTTAAGTCTGTGGCCAAAATAGGGTCACATCCTTCTCCTGCAACTTCCCCAGATACTCCAGTTGCGGCCGCAGAAGAGCATACTGCTACCATGGACGAAAAACCCAGCAGACAATACATCCCATTGTGCCGAAAACAAACACGAGGGAAAGGGCGGCCCCGGAAATGGGAGGTCCTTCTTGGACAACTGAGGAGGATCCCATTTCAACTTTTGATAAGGATTTCAAGGTCATCTAGGAAGGCCTTAGTCATGTCGGGACTCTTTTTGCAGAGTATGCAAAAGAGTTCAACAAAAACTTGTTGGGTTTGCAGCGGATGAGCCAAGTAATATCTCTATCCCCCAAGCAATAAGTCAAATGCATGGTTTTTTTCCTTAATGCTTTTTTCACTTTTATGCTTGTTTTTTAACTTAAGCACTTTTTGTCTCTTTCCCGTGTTTTAGCAAACTGCTGAAAATATCAACGTGGAGGTTTTCAACAAACTTACCTTCAAGAACAAGGAGGTGAAAACCCTTCTTTCCATTCTTGAGGATAAGGAGGCAGAACTGGCATCCACTCAGCAACAGCTGAAGGACTCAACATGTAAAATATCTCTCTGCTTTCAATTGTGTATTTTTTCTAAGTAGTTTTCCGAGTTTTTAAATCTTCCTTTTCTTACTTGTTTTCTAGCTTCTTTGGCGAAAGCCAAACAAATTGTTGAAGATGCCGGCAACGCCGAAAACCTCCACCGTGAGAACCTGGATCTTCACAAGCTTACTGTGAAGTTACAACAGGACCTGGAGGCCAGCCAACTAGCTGTTGGCATCGCCGAGTCTAAGGCCTCCAACCAGGCCGAGAAGGATAAGGCCACCATCTAGGATCTGGAGAACGCCTTGAACCAGCGCCTGGAACAAGGCACCGAGATGGACAAGATTCTCGGCAAGTGTTTTGTCCTTTACCGTATTTTCCATGTTTCATATCCTTCAGTTTTTTCTAACATTTGTGTGTTTTACTGAAACAGGAGATAGCCCCCAGCTTACCCGGATTGAAAAGATCCGAGCTTTGGGGAAGGTCTTCACCGCTATCAAGGCTGCGGGGATGTTGCTGGTCAACAAATGCCTTCCTTCCAGGTCTGGGGAGTTCTCGGAAGTTGCAAAACTTTCGGAACCCATAGTGGAAGTGGCGGAGTCCAGGGAATCCATCCTACGCTCTGGGGCACGTGGTGGTGCGCGCATGGCTCTTGGGCTCATGCGCATGCACTACCCAACTGCCAAATCTTGGCGTGTGGCGTCCGGCATCCCTCAAGGATACACGGAGGCGCAGCGGGCCAGCATCTTTGATGAATTCAAAGGTCATGACACCAAGATTGCCACCATGGTGAACGTCTCCACCTTCTACCCGGAAGAAGCTATTCCGGAAAGTCCCGAGGAATCCAGCAGCAAAGAGGAGTCGGATGCCTGAAGGATGTTTCCTGGTCCTGGGTAAAAATAGGAAATAGAAGAATTATTGTAATTATAATGTAAACTTATTGTAATTCTTTCTATTCTTTTGTATAAACAAGTACTCCGCCTTTGCAGTTATATTATTAAATCTCTGCAAGTTTTACGGGTTTTTATTCCTTTATCTTCTAAGCTCTCTGGTTTATATGTCTTAATTGTCCTTAGTGTTTGAAATGGCTCTATAGTACTTAATCTTCATGCCAAGTGATTAGGTATAACCAATCAGTATAAACTCGAAAACATGGATCATACTAAAGGCATTTTTACTTATGTCGAGACATCGTAGTAGAATTCATAGACGGGGGTGCCATGAGACTACTGATAGAGATGTGGGGGGACGTGATTGTGCGAAGGAAAATGACACAGGGTTTTTACCCAGGTTCGGTACGACGCAGTAATGCGACGTTCCTACTCCTGCAATCTCACTATTCAGGACTAAAGCCTGGGAATACAGAGTACAATGTGAGGCTCTATTAGCTGCTCGTCAAGGATCAACCTCTCGGCGAGTTAGCCTTTAGCTTCTTGTCTATCTATCATATCTCCCGTCCGACTTTATATAATAGCCGGATTAGGGCATACAGAGTAGGAAACCTAGAAGACTACGGTAACTATTAACTTGGAAAGTAAGGAATCCGCCTTCTATTCCAAGCCAGATCACGTGGGCCGCGATCCGGGTTCTTCTAGAATCCGGTTTCTGTGCGTCAGCTTACTGGGCCGCCCAATGGACCGTAGCCCACTACCATTTCGGCCACCCTGGTAATCCAGCACTTTGGACTGTCATCTGATATACCCCTATTCATTATATATCCGACAGTAGCCCCCAAGAAGGATTAAGACTCTGATTCGCCGTCTTTCGCCAACTGTATATTTTCCGAGAAATATCGGCTTGCAGTCTTGATTCTTCTTCTTCTTCTCAAAGGATGTTATAACGCAAAACTCGGAATCCAGAAAATCCGGCTTTTCTTTCACGATCCTTCGTGAAGAAGGAACTTCCTACGTCAGCGCTTTAATCATGCTGACGTAAGGGACGTTTGGGTTTCAGGCGGGAAACTCAGAAACATATCTCTGACAGATTCTCGCGGGAAACGAGGCGATAGCAATAATCACCCGTCGTTTCATTTCCCGGAATTTCCGGTGAGTGACACGTGTTGATCATCCAACGGTCAAAAGAGCCGTTAGCACGCATCGTGACGGGATTCCGGCTATAAATAGCTGCCTCCGTCCTCCTCAGCAAACCTTCCGCCCTCACTCGCAGCACCATTCCCAGCGCCCAAGTTCGTAGCAGAGCCACTCCCGAGCGCACGCACGAACGCCGCCCGAAACCTCACCGGAGCAGCCGGAAACCCTTCGCGCCGCCCACTGATGGCATCTCCAAGCTCCTCACCGGCACGCTCGTCGCAACGGAGATCGACGAGATTATCAACATGATGGATCCCTTAGTGGATTCACCGGTGCATGCCACCGGCGACGAGCCGGCGAAAACTGCTAGCGGTGCGGCGGGCGAGGAAATACCTCTCGCCACCACAGATCTTGCGGGGTCTTCCTCCGCGCCATCTCCGCCGTTCGCGCCCAAGACGGCGGAGGAGAAAATCTCCCTCGTTGGAGACGAGCTTGCGGCCGCGGTGGCTGCGGCGTTCGCCGCCGCCAGGGGAGAAGACGAAGGGGAAACTGCCGGCAATTGGAGCCAGAGCAGTATTCCGCCTTCCCTCCTTCCGACAATGGAGAAGGAGGGGCTTGTGCTTAAGGGGAAATGGCGGAGCCCGGAAGACGAGTCCGAGCCCGCGCCAAGAGACGGGGAACGGGTTCTTCTTACCTCCCACATCGCAAGAGGTATGGGTTTTCCACCGTCCGCCTTTTTTCTCCAAGTTCTAGCCCACTATAACATCCAACCCCACAATCTGCCACCCAACTCCATCCTTTACTTAGCCGGATTTCAGGCCCTTTTCGAGGGATATCTAGGTATAGCTCCTAGGTTAGATTTCTGGCTATATTGTTTTGGGGTTAAGCGGAACTCCTCGGAGGGCGCACTCCCAACTTGTGGGACCATTTCCTTCACCCTGCGTAGATTTAGGGAGGATTGGTTCCCCAAGATTAAGACATCGGAATCCGTCAAATTCTGGACGGGTTCCTTCTTCTATCATCCCGACGTTCCCTTCCCTGGGAAAACCACCGGGGTTCCACCTTTTTCGAACACCGCTGCTGTCCCCCAAGAGAATTGGGGAACTTAAGCAGTTCAAACCCTGCCGCCGGATCTTCTCAGGATCAAGCGGCGCATCGCGAAGCTCGTCGCCTCCAATCCGCCTATGACTGGCATGGACACTGTCCTATGCTGGTTAGAAAGGCGGATTCAGCCTCTGGCTAATCACGGCACTTGCCTTCCTTGTGATTACACGGGAACCGGCGATACTATGCGGACAACGAGCAAGATTTGTACGGCAAAAGATTTGCGGAGACGCGCGAATCAATTGGTCGCCTCACGCGACCAATATGAAGAAAGCCGACACTTGTATACAGCTTCAAATCCGGCTCCCAAGGTACAATTTCTTTGCCTTTCGGGTTTAGATCCTTTTCGTTTTCTCGGTTTCGTGTTTTTAACTCGACTTTTGCCTTTTTAACAGATCACCGAGCTTCCTGAGTCGGAACTTGCTTCCGACGCCGAGCTGGAGGCATTATGCGCCGCCTTTGTCGGCAGACGTAAGCGCAAGAAGATATCCATTTCACAGGAAATCATTGATCTTGACGGGGTTCCCGTCGCCACCTCCAGGTTTGAGCGTCTAGGTGTTTCTTTGTCGGAGTTTTTTCCTTTGCCTCGGAGTTTTAACTTTTCGGCCCTTCTCTTTTTTAGCTTGGCCCCCACAACTCTGAAGCCCAAAAAGCTAAAGAGGCATAAATCTGTGGCCAGCAGAGGCCCACATCCTTCCCCTGCTACTGCTCCGGATACCCCGATAGTAGCAACAGAAGAGCACGCTGCTGCCCCCAACGTCGAAACCTAGCAGACCAGCCAGCCCATTGTGCCGGAAACGGACACGAGGGAAAGGGCGGTCCCTGAGGTGGGAGGTCCTTCTCGGATAACTGAAGAGGAAATTCCCACCTTTGATAAAGAATTCAAGAATATCAACGAGGGCCTTAGCGCTGCCGGGACTCTTTTTGCTGAGTACGCAAAGGAGTTCACCGAAAATTTGGCAGGTTTACAGCGGATGAGCCAGGTATTATCTCTAGCCCCCAAGCAATAAGTCAAATGCCTGCTTTTCACTTAATGCTTTCATTATCATGCTTGTTTCTAACTTAAACACGTCGTTTCATTTCCGTGTTTCAGCAAACCGCTGAAACTATAAACCTGGAAGTTTTCAGCAAACTTACCGTCAAGAATAAGGAGGTTAGAAACCTTCTATCTATTCTAGACGTTAAGGAAGCAGAGCTGGCATCGTCTCAGCTACAGCTGGAGGAAACAACAGGTATATTTTAGTTCTCTGAAGTTTCTTGTCCATAATTTTTCCTAAGTATTTTTCCGAGTTTTCTTAACCCGGAATTTTTTCTCGCTTTTCAGCTGCTTTGGCGAGAGCCAAACAAGTTGCTGAAGATGCTGGCAACGTCGAGAATCTCCGCCGGGAGAACCTGGACCTTCATAAGGAGCTTATAAAGGTTCAGAAGGAGATGGAGGCCAGCAATTTGGCTCTTGGCATTGCTCAATCCAAGGCCTCCCAGCAAGCTGACAAGGACAAGGCCACCATCCAAGATTTGGAGCATGCCTTGACCTTGCGCCTGGAGGAAGGATCTGAGATGGACAAGATCCTCGATAAGTTAAATACTTTTACCGGATTTTCCATGTTTTAATTCCTTTCTCTGCTTTTTCACTAACCCTTCGGTTGTTTTTCTGAAAAAAAACAAGAGATAACCCAGCACTTTCTCGGATTGAGAAAATCCGAGCTTTTGGGAAGGTGTTCACCGCGATCAAAGCTGCGGGAATGTTGCTCATCAACAGATACCTTCCCGCAAAGTCTGGGGAACACTCGGAAGTTGAAAAACTGTCGGGAGCCATCATAGAAATTGCGGAGTCCAAGGAATCCACCTTGCGCTCCGCGGCACGGGGTGGTGCGCGCATTGCTTTAGGACTTATGCGTATGCATTATCCCAGTGCCAAATCTTGGCGCGTGGCGTCCGGTATCCCTCTAGGATATACGGAGACCCAGCGGACCACCATCTTTGATAAAATCAAAGGTCACGCTACCAAGATCGCTTCTATGGTGAATATCTCCATCACCTATCGGGAAGAAGAGATTCCAGGAGCCCCCGAGGAGGACAGCAGCGAAGAAGACTCGGATGCTTGAAGAATTTTCCTCGCCCTGGATAGGAGAAATAGGAAATAGGAGCATTACTGCACTTTACAATGTAAATTTTATTGTAATGCTTCTATTCGTTTGTATGAACAAGTACTTGATGACTCCCAAGTGCGGGAGATCAATTGTAGTACCTTTCGATAAGTATTTGAGTGTCGAACCCACGAGGAGTTGAAGGTAAGCTATCTATTCTCTAAAGCCCTATAACCCTCTTATATGGCTGTTTATGCAAAGCAATAAGTTTGACTAAAAGGAACTAACTAATTAAAAGCAAGTGACGTGGAGTGTGGTTTGTCTAGTAACTAGTGAAGCAAGTTTAAAATGCAAGTAGTCCTAGAGCAAGTTTCTAAAGCAAGTTTCTAAGCAAGTTTCACAAGTAGCAAGCAGCAAATATCTCAAGTATCTCAAGGGAGCAAGTGTTCTAGCAATAGGTGTTTCGTTCGTGTGGTTGTCACAATTAGTGAAGCACATGTTTTAGTCTTAGTTGTTTCTTCTAGGAAGGAGCCATGAATAGGTATAGTCAAGTAAATGATCTACAACCCCTTATGATGGATCATGTGGCCAAGTAAATGACTGCACAAGATTTATTAAGACATAAAGTCCCACCATAGCCTTACGTTCTAAGGTCCCCTATATATATCCCCCAATAACTTAACTTTGTGGCTTGGTCTCAGGTTACTGTCACTCCCAAGTCACCACCACTCCATTATGCTACCGGTGATCACCTTACATGCATTCCCCAACATATGTGTGCACTCATATATTGTACATAAAGACAATCATAGAAGATAACAAACTTGTATGCAACCAATCAACGAACTATTTCACCATTGCCAAGAACAATTCACTACTCAAACATAGACGGGGAGACACAATACATCAAGGGAATAAAGTATTGCATCATACATCGTGTTTTCCAAGAGATTACAGTGGAGAGATGGAGCCGATCTTGCTGTAGATGTTGATGATGGACACGCCGGAGGGGGGTGGAGCCCTCCGGGGGTGATCCCGGCGGCGTTTCCCCCCTCCGATCTTCTCCGGCGGCAGCCTTCAGTCTCTCTGTTTTGTGGTTTCGTCTCTCGGCGCCGCATCCTTCTCGAAAAGGCCAGGGGACCCTTTATATAGTCGTTTTTAGGTCACGAGACACTCGGGAGAATAAAGATCGACGGCATCGGAGCCACGGGGGCAAAAAGGGGGCCCCACACGCGGCCAAAGAATCTGGCCGCGTGGAGTGTCCTCTTTTCCACCTGGTTGGCCTTTTGGCCCTCTACTTTGGCCCATGGTCTTCGTCTCAAAAATTCTGAACCGTGCTCTTTGGCCTTGCCCTTTTTGGAGTCCCGAAGCTCCCGGAAAGTCTGAAACACTAAAAAGTACGTTTTCTGGAAAAACAGGGTTAGAACCAAAAGAAGGGGGGTTGTTCAGAAAATCCCCCAAATCATTATAAAACATGAATATAAGTTGCTAATATGTAGGAAAAACAAGTAATAACATGCAAAGTTCATGTATGCATTTTACATGCATCAACATCCCCCAAGCTTAACCCATACTCGTCCTCGAGTATGAAGGTGATAAAACTAACATGGACTCTGCATTTTAAAACAATCTTGGAATTTCAAAGAAGATTATTCATGCTACATATAATCAAATGATTCATAATGTAGATGAGTAGAAACATACAATTCATGTTATAAGAAATATTAAATATGCAAGCAAAGATGCTTCATGAAAGTTCACAAAGTGTAAAATGAAATAAAAGCACTATGGACCAAATGCATACACAAAATGAAAAATAAAATCCTATATTGGTCAAAGAATAGCATAATGGAAAATAGAAAATATGGTGGACACTTTGGAGAAAATTGAGTAGAGGTAAAACATGATCAAGTCTTATTTAGCCTCTAAATTATTCAACTAAAATTACTAATTGAAATGTGGCATCCATTGGTCTAAGACTCTCATTTCCCCTTTATCACTAGCATCTTAAATTGTGAATGTTGAAGTAATGTGATTGACAAGGTGTTGGTTGAATGCCTCATGCCCCGTGAGTGTGAAAACCTACTCCATGATTACTCAACTTAAGATTCCTAATAAGCTTTGTACAATCATAATAAGTATTAATGACATCATAGAGAACCGCAAAGAGGTACCTCTTGCCCCATGACATGGAAACCAGCCCATGTCACAATCACAAGATGAAAAAACGGAGTAGACTCATCATCCTTTTTTATTTCATTCACTATATGCATAGCTTCTTATTTTATTGTAGGATGTGTTTGTAGAGTCCACTCTAGCTGTAAGTAAATTTCCACCATGATCAAGCATGGCTTGGGTTAGCGGCCCAATGCGTTTCTCTAGTCATAAATATACTTACTCATCAAAACTTACTATTCCTCTATTTCATTTTGGCATGGCAGGAGTCCAAAAACAAAAGTACATGATATCAACCAAATGTAAATTTTTGTGCAATGTTGAAAGCTTTCCAGTGATACACGTTTATATCTAGCTCCCAACCAAACACTTGTCAAACGCAAAACTTTTATCTCCCGTTATTGGGTCATGTTTATTAAGTGCAATGAAAAGTAAAGGTGTGCATTCAAAAGTTCGTGAGAGTCCTATCCCAAATTCAGCTCATGACAATTAATAAAGTGAATATCTTAATTTAGAACATAAATAACACTATAACATGGTGAACATACTCGGAATAGCTCTGAAGCTAATAGGTAGATATGGTGGACTCACTGGAAATACTTGGCTAAAGGGTGTTGGAAACAAGTTTATACTTGTTGGAATTTTTACTTTTTTGGCTAGCAAGAGGGAGATAGTTGACCAGATACTATGCATGCATTAGTGTCCATAGAACTACTCATTTCATGACAAACTAAGTAAAGTAACAATTAACATCAAAAACATGAATAAGAGATAGCTCATGACAACACTATTGCAAATTTCTACACCTAAAACAGCATATAAATCATGCAACTATAAGTAGCTTTTATAATCAACTAAAGCATCCCTTTCCCAATAAATATAACAGAATCCAACTTAATTCAACCCATTATTCTAGTAGCTGATTCTCATAAAGATATTTGTGGTGGTGGTCTCACAAATAAACTAAAAAAAACAAAACTAGACGCTTCAAGTTTCTACGATAAATGCTTTGCTTAGAAAAACAGAAAGTAGACGTGTGCTAACCAAAATAGTGTTGGTCCAGGGGGGTATTCACCACATCCCCAATCTTGTGGTTTTCACCACTCTTGGATCTCTCTTGGCGCAGCTCCTCTATTCCCTGTGAAAAAAACTTTACAAAACATGTTTCTCCCATTCTTTTTCTGTGGGGTGAGATTAGCAAGGACAAACAAAACGTATGCATGCTGCACAAAATTCCAAAACAAATGCTCCATAAGATAGAAAATAAGGTTCATAATGTTTTATGTTCACTCTCTAGCTCGAAAAGATCAAGAAAATTCATGTCCCAAACCCAAAGAGTGCATCCAACAAAAGAAGGGAAAATCTGTCCAGAAAAGCAATAGCAGCAAAACGAACTTTTTCCCTAAGCTAGACTCATCAAAAAATTAATCCAATTTTTGTGCTTACATAGTATGAAAAGTTGCAGAACATAATAAAAAATTAGCTCAATCCGACTTACAGATAAAAAATGAAAAATCGTACGGTGAGCAGAATCGTGCTGAAACAGAAATTCCAAGCACTAGGATAGCAACTTTTAAATTTAAATGGGTGAAACTTGACACTTTATTGAAAACTCCAGAAACTAAACTAAAGACTAAGTCTCTCGTTACAGCAAGAGGACACTAGGAAAAACCAACTAAGAACAACCGGGTTGCCTCCCGTAAAGCGCTTTATTGATAGCCGTATAGCTAGGCTTTTCTTACTTAATATCATGATGGTTGGAGTGAGGTGGCTCGGCATCCCCAAGCTTGGATTCTTGTACTTATTTGATACATGTAGGGTGAGCCCAGGGGTACATCCCCAATCTTGATTGGTTTTCCCTCTTGATCTTTGTTCATCTCACTCAACTCTTCCTCCTGAAAAATTCTTCTTACACAAATCTCAACATAAAACTTGATTAGAGGGGTTAGTGCCTCCATAAATAAAATCCACATAGGTACAGAAAAGACACATCATAAGTTGATTCTAAATATTAACTACTGTTACTACAGTTGTGCATTGCTCCTTGATCAAAAGAACCACACAAAACACAAGTAATGAGAGCAATGCAAAATAAAGACATAATCTGCCAAAAACTGAACAACCCGTAAAGAGTGAATTTTTAGAGGCACTTAAGTTGCTCAAATCAGAAAACTTAAAACTAATGAAATATGTAGTGATAACTAAATGTTGCTGTCGTAAATTACCAGGTCAAAATTCCACTTATGTGATTTTAAACATTTTTTGCAGTGAAGTTCAGGAATCTGTTTTCTGGACAGCTAATTACTATTGTTTAATGCTATCTCTCATATAAGATTATTCTTGCCATTTATGATGAGAAATAAGACAGAAATGTGATGTTACAGTAGTGAACTAATATTTTTTATTGTTTTTAGATTTAGAAAAAGTTTTAATGATAGAGACTTTGCAATGGTTTCATTGGCATGAACAACACATGTTCAAGGTTGACCCCAACTTCTCCATTACTCATCCTTCTCATTTACTTTCCCAAAAATTTTATAAAATGAAAATCTTAAACTAAATGATAGATAACAGTAGGTAAAGGTATTTTACATGTTGAAAAATCATAAATGTGTGCTCAAACCGAATAGGAAATTAAAGCATAAGGAACACACCAAAAAATATTAAACAATTTATTTTTAAGTCTAACCCCTTTCCTATGCATTGGAATTTTGTAATGAAACAAATAAAAGAAGCACATAATAGCAAGCATAGAAAGGTAGATCAAGTGCAACTTCAATACTTTCAGCATAAAGAGGGGAAACTTAATATTTTTGAAATATGTGTAACCATGTTTCCCTCTCTCATAATAATTTTCAGTAGCATCATGAATAGATTCAACAATATGAATATCACATAAAACATTCTTATCATGAGCCACATGCATAAAAGAATCACTACTCTCCACATAAGTAAAATCCTCATTAGTGATAGTGGGAGTTAAACATTCATACTTTTCATTGCAATCATCATATATAGGAGGCATAGTATCATCAAAGTGAATTTTCTCCTCCAAGCTTGGGGAACTAGAAATATCATGCTCATCAAAACCAACTTCCCCGAGCTTAAAACTTTCCATAGAATCAGCAAGTATATCATTTTTATCCTCAATAGTAGGGGAATTAAAAATATCATATTCATCAAGACAAACTTCCCCAAGCTCAAGGTTTTCCTTAGCAATAAAGGTGTTCAAAGAATTAGTACTACCACAAATATGATTGTTGTGCAAATAATTTTTCAATTTCTCCTCAAACACTTCATGTCCTAATTCAAGGTAGATATTATACAGTTCTAAAATTGTTTGGTTGTTTTCCATTTTATAATTTTTTTGTGTGTTTTAGGTTCATATGTTAGTATGCAATGCAAACAAGAATAAAAGCTTAGCACAACGCTCCCCGGCAACGGCGCCAGAAAAGTGCTTGATGACTCCCAAGTGCAGGAGATCAATTGTAGTACCTTTCGATAAGTATTTGAGTGTCGAACCCACGAGGAGCTGAAGGTAAGCTATGTATTCTCTAAATCCCTATAACCCTCTTATATGGTTGTTTATGCAAAGAAATAAGTTTGACTAAAAGGAACTAACTAATTAAAAGCAAGTGACATGGAGTGTGGTTTGTCTAGTAACTAGTGAAGCAAGTTTGAAATGCAAGTAATCCTAGAGCAAGTTTCTAGAGCAAGTTTCTAAGCAAGTTTCACAAGTAGCAAGCAGAAAATATCTCAAGTATCTCAAGGGAGCAAGTGTTCTAGCAATATGTGTTTCGTTCGTGTGGTTGTCACAATTAGTGAAGCACATGTTTTAGTCTTAGTTGTTTCTTCTAGGAAGGAGCCATGAATAGGTATAGTCAAGTAAATGATCTACAACCCCTTATGATGGATCATGTGGCCAAGTAAATGACTGCACAAGATTTATTAAGACATAAAGTCCCACCATAGCCTTACGTTCTAAGGTCCCCTATATATATCCCCCAATAACTTAACTTTGTGGCTCGGTCTCAGGTTACTGTCACTCCCAAGTCACCACCACTCCATTATGCTACCGGTGATCACCTTACATGCATTCCCCAACATATGCGTGCACTCATATATTGTACATAAAGACAATCATAGAAGATAACAAACTTGTATACAACCAATCAACGAACTATTTCACCATTGCCAAGAACAATTCACTATTCAAACATAGACGGGGAGACACAATACATCAAGGGAATATAGTATTGCATCATACATCGTGTTTGCCAAGATATTACAGTGGAGAGATGGAGCTGATCTTGCTGTAGATGTTGATGATGAACACGCCGGAGGGGGGTGGAGCCCTCCGGGGGTGATCCCGGCGGCGTTTCCCCCCGCCGATCTTCCCCGGCGGCAGCCTTCTGTCTCTCTGTTTCGTGGTTTCGTCTCTCGGCGCCGCCTCCTTCTCGAAAAGGCCAGGGGACCCTTTATATAGTCATTTTTAGGTCACGAGACACTTGGGAGAAGAAAGATCGACGGCATCGGAGCCACGGGGGAAAAAAGGGGGCCCCACACGCGGCCAAGGAATCTGGCCGCGTGGAGGGTCCTCTTTTCCATCTGGTTGGGCTTTTGGCCCTCTACTTTGGCCCATGGTCTTCGTCTCGAAAATTCTGAACCGTGCTCTTTGGCCTTGCCCTTTTTGGAGTCCCGAAGCTCCCGGAAAGTCTGAAACACTAAAAAGTACGTTTTCTGGAAAAACAGGGTTAGAACCAAAAGAAGGGGGATTGTTCAGAAAATCCCCCAAATCATTATAAAATATGAATATAAGTTGCTAATATGTAGGAAAAACAAGTAATAACATGCAAAGTTCATGTATGCATTTTACATGCATCAGTACTCCGCCTTTTGCAGTTAGTATTATTAATTCCTTTGTAAGTTTTCCGGGTTTTATATTCCTTTATCTTCTAAGTTCTCTGGTTTATGTGCTTTAACTGTCCTTAGTGTTTGAAATGGCTCAGTAGTATTTTAATCTTCATGCCAAGTGACTGGGTAAACCGATCAGTTCAAACTCAGAAACACGGATTATACTAAAGGCATTTTTACTTACTAGCTCTAGTGACCCAGCACATAAACAATCAGATAATACTTAGAGAATAGCAAGGAATTTTTTGAATGAAACTCAGGCACGCAGGCACAATCCGAGTTTCCTTTAGCCTTTAGCAGGTGCTGGATACTCCAAGGCCTCTTTGTCTCTCCTAGTTCAGCATCTATATTTCTCTTTCTTTTGCGATTCGGCTTGTCGGGATGGTCTTCCGTATCTCGAATGTCTACAAGATAGTATGATCCATTTTTTATAGCTTTGCTGATGACGAATGGTCCTTCCCATACTGGGGCCAATTTGTGCTTTCTTTGCTGTACCAATCTTAGCACTAGGTCACCTTCTTTAAAAGAACTATGCCTGATTTTCCGACTATGGTAACGTCGTAAACCTTGCTGATAAATGGCGGATCTTTGAAGCACAAGCTCTCGTTCCTCTTCTAAGAGATCGACGGCATCCTGTCGTGCGTTTTCGGCATCCAAGTCATCGAAATCCTGCACTCTTGGGCTATCATGGATCATGTCCGTTGGAAGAATTGCTTCAGCACCATAAACTAGGAAAAACGGGGTTTTCCCAGTTGACCTATTTGGTGTTGTTTGAATACTCCAAAGCACTGAAGGTAGCTCTTCTACCCATGCTCCAGCTGCTGTATGAAGAGGAGATTCGAGTCTTGGGTGTATTCCTTGTAAGATTGAGCTATTCATTCTTTCAACCTGTCCATTGGATTGCGGGGTGCGCCACAGATGCGAGATCTAGGCGAATTTCCGTTTGTCGGCAATATTTTGCCAACTCTCCAATGGAGAAATTTGTCCCGTTGTCGGTTATTATGCCGTGTGGACCGCCGTATCTCATGACTATGTCAATGATGAAATTTCTGGCAGTTACACCGTCAAGCTTTTTGATGAGTTTAGCCTCCACCCACTTGGTATATTTATCCACAACTACGAGTAGATGTGTAAGTCCGCCTCTTGCAGTTTTGAATGGACACATCATATCTAGCCCCCAGACCGCAAATGGCCATGTAATGGGGATAGTTTTGAGTGCTTGGCTGGCATATTTGTCTGTTTGGCGTAATATTGACACCCTGCACATGTATTTACTATGTGCTCAGCATCTGTCTTGGCTGTTAGCCAGAAAAACCCTGCACGGAATGCTTTTTTGACTATGCTTTTTGATTGAGCATGATGTCCGCAATCCCCGGCATGGATTTCTTGCAGGATTTCTCGTCCTTCTTCTGGTGAAATACATCGCAGAAAAATGCCGGTAGTACTGCATTTATACAAGCAATTGTTAATTACCGTGTATCCCATGCATCGACGTTGAATCTGTTTCTGCAAGACTTCGTCTGCTCCATCCGGATACTTCTGATCAACTAAGAAGTTTAAATATGGAATTGTCCAATCCGGGTTAATGAGCATGACTTCAATTGACTCGGAAGCGAGAGGATAATCAACATCTCCACCTTTTATCGATGGTTCATACAAATGTTGGACGAACACACCTGGTGGAAGGATTTTTACCCTTTCTGATCCTATGCGGGCTAATGCATCCGCGTTCCAGTTTTCCTCCCTTTTTACATGAAGCACTTCAAATCCAAAGAAACAGATTGCAAAATCGTCCATCGTTCTCCGATATTCGGCCATGATGGGGCTTTTGGCATCCCAAGTTTGGTTGAGCTGGTGATGTACCAAATCTGAGTCGCCATAGCATAAGATGCGTTTGACACCTATTTCCTTTGCGATATGCAAGCCGTGAAGCAGAGCTTCGTATTCTGTCACGTTATTACTGGCATTGAAGTGTATTTGTAATACATACTCCATTGTATCTCCTTTAGGGGATTTTAGGACTACACCAGCTCCAGCGCCCTCCTTCATCTTGGATCCGTCAAAGTGCATGATCCAGTACTCGGACTCCGGCATCGGTGTCTTTTCCATTGCTTCCGTCCAATCGGTAACAAAATCTGCCAGAACCTGGGATTTTATTGTCGTCCTGGGTTGGTACTTAATGTCGAATGCTGCTAGCTCGATGCCCCATTTGGCTACTCGGCCAGTTGCCTCTTCATTGTTTATTATATCCCCTAGTGGTGCTTTACATACCACTGTTATGGAATGTCCTTGGAAGTAATGGCGAAGTTTTCGAGATGCGAAAAATACGCCATATGCCAGTTTTTGATAGTGTGGGTACCTTTGTTTGGACTCGGAGAAAACTTCACTTACGTAATATACCGGATGCTGGTCTGGTATGCTTTGTTCGTATTTCTTCCTCTCCATGACTATTACTGCACTAATAACCCGGTTTGTAGCCGTGAGGTACAATAGCATGGGTTCGTCGTCTTTTGGGGATGCCAAAATCGGAGCTTTCATCAAAGTTTCTTTCAATTGAGTTAATGCTGCATCTGCTTCTTCTGTCCACTCGAATTTGTCGGATTTTTTCAACAACTTGTATAGTGGCAGGGCTTTGTCCCCCAGCCGGCTAATAAACCTGCTAACGGCTGCAGCGGAACCCGTCAATCTTTGTACATCTTTTACGCACGTAGGCTTAGAGATGTTTAAGATTGCTTTGATCTTTTCTGGGTTTACTTCTATTCCTCTGTGAGAAACGATGAAACCCAGAAGATTTCCTGAGGGAACCCCGAATACGCACTTTAACGGATTTAACTTCATTTTATAAGTGCGCAAATTTTTGAAGGTTTCTCGCAAATCTTCAAGGAGCGTGTATTTTTCCTTAGAAACGACGGCAATGTCGTCCACGTAAATGTGGACATTTTTGCCAATCTGACTATGCAAACATCGTTGCATGCAACGCTGGTAAGTTGCACCTGCGTTCTTCAGGCCAAATGGCATGGTTATGTAATAGTACGTCCCATATGGGGTTATGAAGGAAGTTTTGATTTGATCTTCTTTCTTCATGTGTATTTGATGGTACCCGGAATATGCATCCAAAACTCATAAAGGCACTGAGCCTGAAGTGGCGTCTATTATTTGATCGATTCGCGGTAACGCAAACCTATGTTTTGGACACAATTTGTTCAAGCCGGTATAATCTATACACATCCTAAGGGTAGTACTATCTTTCTTCGGGACTAATACTGGATTTGCAGACCATTCAGTATGTATAACTTCCCGGATAAAATCTGCTGCCAAAAGCCGGATAATCTCCTTGCCAATAGCCTTCCGTCTTTTTCCGTCAAATCGACGGAGACCTTGTTTGACGGGTTTAGATCCTGGAATCATCTTGAGTTGATGCTCAGCAAGTTCCCTGGGTACGTCTGGCATGTCCACTGGACACCACGCGAAAATATCCCAGTTTATT
This sequence comes from Alopecurus myosuroides, assembly GCA_028641055.1. Classification (NCBI taxonomy): domain Eukaryota; kingdom Viridiplantae; phylum Streptophyta; class Magnoliopsida; order Poales; family Poaceae; genus Alopecurus; species Alopecurus myosuroides. The sequence goes on along the minus strand of CM054058.1, from coordinate 235,312,854 downwards.
TACTATGCCACGCTGGCATAGTAAATAGTAAAATGCTTTTAAAACAAATATTTTTTAGTTGGGATGAGAGAGTACATAATATAGGTCTCAAAATTGATTTTTAATAAACAACTCTTTTGAAAATATTTGAGACACCAAGTGGAAAAAGGGTGAAAACAGGAGTTTATTTAATAGGATAAAAACCATGAGAGAAGAATAATTAAATGGCCATTGGAAAATAAATCGACCATATGGAGGTGATGTATAGGTCATGGAGATGACAAGGGTAGGTTCATTGGTCCTGAAAACAATGAGGAGTTATTTTGAGTAACACAGAAAAAGTGCATCAAGATAACAGGGATATGATCAATATTTAGGGATGCCTTCTAAAGGACTTTGAAAAGAGATACCAATGTGTTTCAATATCCATAATAACAACTTGTATAGATATCATAGATATAGACAAAGAGATTTATGATTATGCATTGGTGAATACAACAAAAATTGGACATAAGAGCATGTCTCCAAAGTTGGAAGTTTTTAGGAAAGCAGAGGATAAAATGGACATGTGATGGAATATGATATAGATGCTTGATCTTGTTATTAATAGGTTTTATTTTAATAGAACAGCACACATTAATCAACAAACAGAAATAAATACTTCAAGCAAACACAAGATAAGATCACACAACAAGCAGATAAAATAACAAGTCACACAAGATCACTCAGACAACTGTGTTCTTCAATTTAATTTCCAGGATGTTTTTCTCAAGTGTTAATTTTAGGTAGTGATCAAGTCACACAATGACAAGAGGATTTTGTAAAGAGGCTCAACTCAAAGCTTGTTATTTCTAAAAGAATAGAATTGAGGTAAAACACAGGGGTAACATAATCCCCTCTTATTGTTTTTGCAAAAGAAGGAAGTGAGAAGGAGTTTTTGAAATACTTGCAAAAACATCTTGGTTGAAAACAAGTTGGAGATGATTAGCTCAAAAATACTTTTCATATAGTTTTGGAAATTATCTTTTATTTTCTCAGAACATGGACTTTGGGTTTCTTCTAAAATCAAAACATTTTCAAAAAGGTTTTTGCCAAAAGAGGGTGATGGATGTGGATGATAAGTTTTCTTGTCATGACTTGATCACAAGGGTTGTGTTTTAATAAAGTTATGATCATTGGTTTTAATGTTAGTTGTTAATAAACACAAACACATACAACAAGCAAATAGAAAAGAAACACAATCATTAGTCAAACATATTAAAAAGTTTTTTGTTGGCCCTGATTTTTGGGTTATTGAAAACAAGTTTTTCATGTCTTCCAAAAATTGGGCTGTTACAGCTCTTCCCCCCTTAAAATGAATCTCGTCCCCGAGATTCGTAAGTGGGTACTTAAGAGTGTAACTAAAAACAAGAGTCTCGGGCTTCTTCAATTTTTTTTAAATGAAGGTCCTTTGACGAGGTGGCCTTCTGAGAACTCGAGTTGTTGATGTTGTCAGAAAGTTGCTTGTCGAGGAGATGGATATGCTCACTTGACACTTCATGTCCTTGTTGTTGATGTTGGTGGAACGACACAAGCTAATGAAGGGTCTTGATTTTGCTGCTTCGTAGACCTTCTGTCGTGGTTTAAATAGATTCAACTTCAACTTTTTGAAAAACAATTGAGTGGTTTACTTTGCAACTTTCAATTGGAATTTTAGACATGTGTGAAAGTTTTAATTGTTTTTGAATTTTTCAGTTGTGGTGAAAACATGGTGCAATGCATATGAGGCATGTGATGCAAAGCAAAAAGAAAACAAACACTTTCTACTTAGGGTAACACCCCAGGTGTTACAGACGACACCACTAACAAGGGATTGCGCCCTCGCAATCCACCTGCTAACCCGGGAGGGGAAAGAAGTTCGACTATCGATTCTTCGTGCTTCCAGTTGATCTCCTCGACACCACTAACAAGGGATTCTTGCTCGGAGTGACGACGATGTTCTCCCACCAGGAATCTTCCGATGATCGAACCTATTAGGATAAAGGCTCAGAAAACGTCCACCCACGTAGGGTCCTAACACTTTGAAAGATTGACAAGAGGGGAAGACTCCAAAACAAATAAGATGGGAGGGGAAATAGAATAGGGATAAGGAGAAAACAAGAATCCTATTGAGATGTTTTTTTCCAAAATAGTTTAGCAGATATAGTTTTTTTACACTCTAGAAACAACGACCGTTAGCTAGGTTATCCTACAGGCTTTGCGGACCCATTGCTTCGATAACCATTCGTATCGAAACAATATCGGGAATCGGAACCAAGGCTCTGATACCATTTGTGACGCCCCGAGATCGGGCACTATGCAGATTTCAGCATTCCCGCCAAAATCCACATAATAACCGATTCCAGGTTGCCACTTGTGATAACATTACAACAGTTCACGAATAATCCACAACAACAACAGCAAAGATATATACAAGATGACTCAAACGAGCCAGGGATACAACCGATACAATACAGAGATCCAAAATAACAGCGGAAGAAATAACATATCGTCCGTCTACGGACAAGATACAAATTGGACTAAGAGTCCTGAAGATAACCGAGAGCGTCCAATCCCTGCCCAGGCCAAGCCGGAGGGATTCCCAAGCTAACATCGTCAGACTTCAAACCTGTTGACTGCAATGTTGAATATGCAGCCACGAAAAAGGATTCGTGGGTCAGTACGGTTAAGTACTGGCAAGTGGATAAACCATACTCACAAGATACCGGCGTAGCCAGTCATCACAAGATACAAATACTTTGGGTTCAACGGAAAGGAAAGGATTATTGCAAATAGGCGGCAGCGGGCTGCACTAACCAACTACAGAGACTCACTACAACAGCCGGCTAAAAGAGGGGGATAAGATAGCGTATCGAAACCAACTACAACTACTCACCAAACAAACCCATCCAATGTTGCCCCCTACTAAGGAAGCAACCCAAGGATACTCACACTGTTGGATTAAGGATGGATCAAGTTATTGTGTCAATAAGACTATTACTAGTCAAGTTATCATTAGTTAGGTGTAAGTTGTTCTGAGTACTTGTTAGCCAGTACTTTCACCAAGTTAACCATAACCGCGGAAAACACGGCTTCTCGAGAAGATTTAACCCTGCAGGGATGCACCAATTTGGCCGTACACGTAAGAATAACCCGCCAGACGGGGGATCAACCCACCAAGCGAGGTACTCAACACAACCCAACTCTTCTTCGCATCAAGCCCAAAGAACCACATGCTGTGCGTGCGCGGCTAATCGAGCCCCACGAAGAAAAGGGGACCCTCATAGCACTCTAAGACCACGCCGCCCTAAATGCCGACTACAAAAGTTCCACCCTGGCGCCAAGGGTTCGCACCTGCACATGCATGCATCAAATGGAAAGCCCGAACTAAGTGTGGCGATTTGGACGAGATGCGAATCGAATCAAGTTGAGGGGGGCGCCCATACTCTCTTCCCACATGCGGTTAGTGCGCTCATCATGGATCAGTAGACAAGACCCTTTTCCTAATTAGGGTCGACACTAGCAGGCTTCAAAACCACGCCGGGCCTCCTGCCGGTGCCTTATCATCAAATTATTATTACCCAAAACATTAACATGTTGTTGATTGAATTGAAACCCAACTATCAAACTAGACAGGTGATAAGACGGACAACAAGACTTGAGCGCAAACAACACTAAGCATGCAACTACGACACGAGGGCCAACAGGGCAAACAAACAACAGTTGATAGGAAGTGGAAGGAAGGCTATATCATGGCTGCAAGGTAAACATATAATAGGATCGAGACACAAGCAACGAATCAACAGGCTAGAATAAGAACAACGGAAAGAATCGGTAACAAGTGATGAAAGGCAGCCATTTGGCAGCAAGTGAGTATACTTGCCTGAGATCCAGCAAGTAGAGGTACATCCACAGAACTTGTCGTTGCTCACATCATCTCAACGTCCTATCCGGGAAGAAGCAACGAACCTCGAACAAACACCGGATGCAACAATTACTACTACGGCAAAAGATCCAGCATGATCAAGATATGGATGCATGACAATTTAATGGATGCATAGAAATAAACTAGTTGACATGATAACATGTTTAAATGGACCCATATGCAATTTGAGTTGCATATGAAAAGCCCATGAATTATGGTTGAAACAATTGTTTTACAACTAACCAACAGGTGAAAGTGGTTTAGTATGATGCATGGATGAGGAAAACAACAAAATAACAACAATAGAACCAATTGGAAATAAGGTTTACCCATTTTGAAATTCACTTATTAAGTTTTGGAATTTTGGTTACTTAAAGGTGTCACACAAGCATTTGCTATTTTCATCAAGTTAAATTGTTCAAAACAGATAACAAAGTTCATATTTGGAAAGAACACCAAATTTTAGGTGGATTACATGCTTCAATTATTGAAAAAGGAATTAGAAAGAATTACTTATGAATTAAACAAGTTTAAACAAGATTTAATTGAATTTAATTCAAGTATGAAATTATTTGAATTTTTATTTGTTCAAAACATTAAACCAAATTCATATTTGAAAAGTTTATACTTTTCTGGTTTGAAAACATATTTTATAGGTACAAAAAGAAATTAATTTGACCAAGTTATTAATTTAGCAATTTTAAATGATTTAAACAAGGTTTAAATTATTTAACCACTTTTAATTATTCAAAACAGGAAATAAAGTTTCTATTTGAAAAGGTGGTTCAACTTGGCATGGAAAACATATTTCATTTGTGACATTTGAAATAATATTGAATTAGTTATGAATTTCACCATTTAAATGATTTAATTAAAGCATTAAGTAATTGCATTAGTTTTATTTATCCAAAACAGAAAACAAATGTTATATTTGGAAAGAGCATGAAATTTTGGTTGGAAAACATATTTTGTATGGGCCATTTGAAATATATTTGAATTTGTTATGGATTTAGCCAAATTCATAAGAGTTATTTGAATTTGAATTTTTGAAATTATTTGGAATGTTCAAAACAGTGCACAAACTGCATATTTAGAAAGTACTGGAAATTTGGAGTGGAATACATATAAAGTTTGTATTATTTGGATTTATAAATTAAAAGTTATAGCCATTTGAATTCTAGGGTTATTTCTGTAAAAGACAGGGCTGGGAATGTGAAAGAAACAGTGCGGGAGGGACTCCGGTGCAAAAAAGGAAGAGGCCAGGGGCCTAGATGCAAACCGCCAGATCCAGATCTGGATCTGGGGTCGTTTCTCACCGGGGGTGATCCCAGCCACTGCCGCTGGCAGGCGGGCCCCTGTGCCACGCGGCGCACACGCGGCGCGGGGGGGAGGCCACGCAGGCCACCGCGGTGTATGGCAGGTGGGGCCGGGTGCACGGGCGGAAAATGCGAAAAAGGTGGTCTTTTGCGCGGCCGAGGGGAATCGAACCCGGCCCGCGGGTGTGCGCGCGAGGGCTCGTTGCCAGTGCGCTGTTCGGTGGTTGCTGTTGGTAAGCGGGACTAACGGAGGAAGTAGTGTACTCGACAGTTTTAATTGAATTTCGACAGCGCTCTCTGAAACTGACGTGAACAAGCAGCGATCTCCGGCGATCTCGAGCTGCTGGTGCTCGACTCGCGCCGTGTGCGTGTGGGCGCAGCAGTGAGTGTGCGGTGGTGCATGGACGTGTGTGTGGCGTGCAAATACGAGAGAGATAAGAGGGAGGAGGAAGGGGAAACGGAGCGCACCTGCTGCCGTTCGAGAAGGCAGATGGCGGCGGTGCTTTCCAGCGACGGCACGGTCACCCTGGTGGTTCCCAGCCACGGCGAGGAAGCGAGGCATGCCGAGGGAGTCACCACGGTTCCGTTCCCGTGGAGGGCTCGTCTTGAGGAGGATCGTGACGACGGCGAGCGGCCGGGGTCTGACGGCGAGTGTGGAGGTGCAGGTTCAGAGACAGAAGAAAAATGGGGGGGGAGGGAGGAAGGAGAGATGGCGGCGCTAGCTGGGGGATGGGAGGTTCTAGGGCGAGCAGAGGGAGAGGCTAGGTGTTTTATGGGGAGTGGAGCTTGGTACGGCAGGCAATCGGGAGGGGGAGGCGATGATCCTGTGGTGGTTGGGGGGTCGTACTGCTGACGACAGCTCGAGGAGGAAGACGACAAGCATCGAAGGGGTATGGGCCAGAGAGGGGTGGGCTTGGGTGGTGAGGTTGGGCCTGCCTCCTTTCTTTGGATTTTTTCCTTTTCTTCTTTTTTTTTGCAAGAGATAAAAGAGGGAGAGAGAGAGGATAGGTTGGGGTTTGGGGTTTTAAATTTTATAAATAATTTTTATTAATTGGCAAACAGCAATTCAAAGCAATTGTGAATATTAGGTCCAAATATTTGAAATATTTATTTGAGTTTTTAAGTTGTTATTTGAATTTCCATAGTATTTCATAAAGATTGAATTTTAAACAATTTTATTCCACTAACTCAAACAATTATGAAAACATTTATTGAATTTTAATTGTTTGCAGGAATTTAATGTTTAAACCACAATTGGAAACATGCCCATTAAGAAGGAATTGATTTGAAATTTAATTTGCCATTTGGGTTTTTAACAAAAGGGAAAAAAAAATTTAGCAGGCAATTTAAATAGATTCAACTTCAACTTTTTGAAAAACAATTGAGTGGTTTACTTTGCAACTTTCAATTGGAATTTTAGACATGTGTGAAAGTTTTAATTGTTTTTGAATTTTTCAGTTGTGGTGAAAACATGGTGCAATGCATATGAGGCATGTGATGCAAAGCAAAAAGAAAACAAACACTTTCTACTTAGGGTAACACCCCAGGTGTTACAGATTACTATTAGGAAAGCCGTTAGGAAACTCCTATATGCTTCTTGGCTTCTTGAGTGGTCGACCGCGTTGAAGTGCGGATGCTTCCCCCCTTTGATTGGTCTTTGTAGGTTGTCGGGGATTATCTTCGTCTTCGTCTCCTTTTTTCTTGGTGCGACGACAGGTCGTGGAAGGATCTGTTGGGTCTTGATCTTCATGGAGCTTTGTAGGCGTCGTCATAGGTGATTTAGGATCACATAGTTAGCTTTCCCTCGGGAAAACTAGCTAGTGCCTTAAGAAAAACTTCGGTTAGATGTTAGTCTAAAATTAGACAGTTATGTTAGTAGTGTTAGACTAGTAAAAGTTTTTGTTGGTGTCGCGAGACACTTCTCGCGTCTTCTCGGTCTTGAATCTGACCTTGTCGCCCTTCTTGATGTCTCTTGATGTAGTTGCACAAAAATGGTGTGTGAAGTCCACTATCCGTCTTGAAGAAGATTCCAGAGATCTTGGGCTCTCAGGTTGAAGTAGAGAGCGTTCCATACCTTGCACTTCTCATGAGGGGATGGGGGGTAAAACTTTTTGAAAAGGGGGTTTTGCTAGGTCAGACTTTTGAAGAGACACCAAAAGTGTAACTAAGGCCGACATGGAAAAAAAGAGTTTTTGCAAACAAATAGGAACAAACAAGAGGTAAAAGTGTAGTGACTTTGTTTTTCCGAAAAAGGCGTGCTTGTGAGACACTCAAGCAAACAAAATCAAAAGCACACACAACAAGGGAGCAAGTAAAAACATTATGCAAGAGTAAAACACACAATTAGCACCCAGGCAAGAGACAAACAAGGTACCTTTAGTACAAGCAAACGTCTATTACCGCTGAAGAACGGGTAGCTCAAAAACAACAGAGCGAAACCTATCGATTCCTATGGGGCTAGGTTGACAAAAGGGTTATTGAAGTCTTCTCGTTATCTCATCTTGATGTTGAGGTCTTCTGAAAGGAAGCTTCTTTTTCTTCGGGTTACTAACTACTAAAGTCTTCTCGGGACATCGCCAAGTATGCACTTTTTAATAGAAAGATAACAAAAGAAAACTTTTTGGTAGACTTTTTAGACGAAAACAAAGGTTTGATAAACTCATGCTTATTTATTTACAAAATATTTTGAGCCATGAAAACAAAGGACAAAAAGGTATGTTTACTATTTTCTCTGTTTTTCTTCAAAACTTCCGTTTTATAAACAAGGCAATAATTTTTTTGAAAATATGAGACAAATGGAAACCATGCTTAGGGTTCCTTAGATAAAAACATTTTAGGCAGTAATATAGTTTTTACCAAAATATTTTTATTTCCTATCTGACGTCCGTGCTAAACTAAGGTCTCCTAAAGTCAGGATGGCTCTGATACCAACTCTGTGGGGACCCCAGACTAGCAGTCCGAGACCTCCAGTATGCATACATTCACGATCCCATGATCATTTAGTCGTGAACAACATACTCGATTTGGCATTTCAGATTACAACATCCACTACACGAATACACGGCTTACACAACTGGTCACTTGACTCAGTTGAAAACAACTGCCACGCAGGGCAGGAACACACACTAAAAACAGCGGAAGGCTGAAAAACACACTCGTGGTAAACCCAAGTCACGCCTTGACTACCTACAGGCTACTGACTCGGAGACGTTTCTAGTTTGCATAGCCGTCAGCGACACCATCTTCTTCAGGTTCTCCGGTTTTCTGCTCAAAGTCTGGCTAAGACAATAGCCAGGGACGAAACCAATATGAGTACGTTTGAATGTACTCTTGCAAGCCACCCCAAATGAAAGCTAAACATGCAAGCATGCATATATATAGGTGGTAGGAAGGCTTTAATTAGGGTTCAACTAGCCATGATGAATTTAAGACCCATCATAGTTGCACAAGTTTTATTTTTCTTTGTTGAAGAAGATACTTCAAAAGATATTTCATTTCTCTTGTAGATATAACATGTCCACAAGGTTTTGATAAAGCATTCTAAATCAAGAAAACATTTCTCTTTGCAAAACTTCTTGGAAAAACACATCTTTAAGATCATCATTTATCTGGTACCTCAAAGGTACAATAATTCCCTTTCAACGTACCTCCCAGGTACAAGTTCCAAAACACTTTTCCAGCTTTTTGAAAACATTGACACAATGCTAGCTACATGGCCATTCAACTGTTCATATCCGAGGACGCGGCTATTCTGAATAGTTTTACTCTACAGAGGTGTACACAATCCACAAGATCCAGTACATCCGCCGTGAACAACCATGGACTGTCCGAGACAGTATGCAAACATCGGATAACTGGTCCTAACCATCCACTATGTCAGTGCTAGTAAATGGCTACCTCTTCAACTGGGTTTGTTCTCCCCGGCACCGAGTGAGTCAGCCGTATCGATCCGGTTTCCCCTGACAACACACCGCCATGGCAGGAGACCCAATTGCTGCAACCGGTAGTGAACTTAATCCCACACTGTGAATGTCCCGTTTCTCCCTCCCGGCGACAATTCGGTTCGGGGGACTCTAACCCCTATAGCACTTTGAGGTAGACACGGACTAACACCGACAAGCAATTACCTAGACCCCGTTCCCATATTGGGGTAATGTGGCAGCACGGCTTGGTTGTCCGGCGAAGACTAGGTTATGTGTCATTTTTTGGAAAACAAGTCGAAAACATTTCCTTCTTCACAAACCTCCCTCGGACAAGGTCCCACCTTTCCTCGGGGGTTTTTCCAAGCTTTTGCTTTCCAAAAACATCAAGTTAAAATGTCCACTAGGGGAATTAAGTTGGTTAAGTTATGATACTAAAATATCTAAAGGGCTTGGTAACACCAAGATTATATAGTGGATATAGCAGATTGGATACATAAAACAGATAGTGGTATAGTCCACTTAAAAGAATAGTTTTTTTTTAATCAAACTTTTGTAAAACTTTAGAAGTAAAACATGCATGATAGATAATGATAAGTAAAACAACAGCAAGCATTTAGAATGGCTTGCCTTGGCACTGGTCTTGGTCTTGCTCTTGAAATAAACAAGAGTTGCAATAAAAACCTCTCCGGGAAATAATACCGTCTTCGTTATCTAACGTCGTAAACACAAAAAGGAAAACACCCAATCAGAACCAAACAAAGGAAAGCACTTTACAAAAAGTAAACATACAGCAAGCATTTCATCAAACAAGTACACTCACAAACAATATTACTAGGGTGCACACCAACAAGCAAAACAGGCACAGACAATACACACGAATAACACTAGAATAGGTGCTATGGATCCTCAACCAAAATGGCATGAGTTCAGTGGGTGTGCCACTCTCATATCATGCTCAAATAAGGTTAAATGACTCTTTGGTCATTCATGAGGATGAGCAAAATAACAAGAAAAAAACCTAGGAACACATACACATGCATAGGAAAATAATAACAAGCAATACTACAAGCCCATAGTAACACCTGCTTTTATAAACATAGAGAATTAATATAACCAGTATCTAACAAACCTAATAACAGATACAAAACAATACCAATCATATCATGTCATCACTTAATACATGAAAATAATCATGGAGCAAAACAACTGTTAAAACTAGACATGAAAAAAGGCTATTTAGGCAAGCAGACATGCATAACTATAAGAGATCATCAAACAAGATTTATTCTAACATGATGTATCTGTAAGATAGCATCCAAGTAACAGAGAAAACAACACCTAAACATGCTAGTAATATAAAACTAACAATCTAATCAATGCCTCAAAAATCAATCATGCAAATAACTAATTATAGCAGAAAATCACCTAAAACTATCATAGCATGCCAATTTGATCTAGAGCTCACTCAAGCATGCAAGAAAGTATAGTATGGTAAAATAACAGTAGCCATGCTATGGAAAACAATACTAAAGCATTTATTCAAATAGTCATAGCAATATGAAGAATAACATAATTTAACCTATTATTACTAGGAAAAACACCCTATGAGAATAAAACCATAACAACCATGATTTTCCACACCCAAACCCTATCATGCTAATGATTCACTCAAAACACATATCAATTATGTATTAATACCTTACACATGCTAGGAATAACTTTTATAACAAAAACAATATAACACACAATTTAATAAAGGCATAGCAATATTATGCAGAAAATGGCTAAACACTAAATATTGCACCAATTCTATTCTGTAACTCCTAAAATCATGAAAATCTAGTATAAGGTGCTCCTAGTCACTAGCAAACCAACACAATTGGATTCACTTCAAAAATCATCACCAATAAAATTAAACAATTCACATAAGTGCTTTCTGGTCTAAAATTAACATGCATGTCACTTTCACACCACAGCTCAAGTCAACACAAGGTAAATTGACACAGATAGAGATTTTCAAGGGATACTCAGAACAGTTGAGTTTTCATGTTTTGGATACATAAAACTCAAGTTATTAAATAAATGGTGTTAATGAGTGCTTCTGCCATTTATTTTATTTCTCCTAAAATAAAGCACAAAACATTGATCTGCAAGTTGGAGGTGGTTAGGAAAATGTAGATCTACATCTGTGATTTTTAGTTTGGCATGATTCAGTTGTTAACATTTTTAGTTTGAATTAAAGTAAACAGCTAGAAACAGATGCTCAGGAAAAAAAAACCTGCAGAAAAAGGTAAAAGGGACGGATCTGGCAAGGAGCTGGGCCAGACGGAGACAGGCCAGGCGGGAAGAGAGCTGCACGGCAATGGGCCGGCCCGCGAGTAGATCTCCTGCCAGCGGAGGAAGTCAAACCTCTGACGCGTGAGCTCTATAGGGTCCACCGGTCAGTGGCTTACTTGCCCCGAAGGGGTATGTTTCCGTTGGATGGGGATCCAGCGGCTGAGATCTCGCCACGTCAGTGTCCATCGGCGAGGACCAAGAGGTGGCGGCGGAAAAGGACCGGGACGGCGGCCAGGGGCGGAGCCTCTCTGGAGATTCGCCGCACGCCCCTCTGGAGGTCTCCGAGATGCACCGGAAGGTCGAGGAGGACCAGGGCGGTGGCGCGAAGCTGATGCCCCCATCGGTGCCTGCAGGGGAAGACTCCCAACCGGAGTTCGGCGGGAACCCGTGGCACCCGGCCATGCCATGGATGGCGACGCCCCTGCATGGAATAAGAGTACAGATTAAGAGGGGCTTGACCTTTGCGGAATCTCAAGGAGTGTGGGGGAGAAAACGGAACGACTGGAGATAGCCCGAATATGTGGCTTGACGGGGTGCTCATCCACGGCGAAGTCGAGCTCGAATCCGGTGATTTGGAGAGGGAGGGATGGGGCTTTTGTTATATAAGTGCGTTTAGGGAGTATTGGAGGTGTCTAGGCATGGAGAAGATCAAGGCGACGGCTTGGAGAGTCCTGGCCTCGTGGCTCGGCGCCCGGCGTGCATGGTGGCCACGGCCGGCGTGCGAGCGAGATGCTCTCATATATTTCTTTGGGTTCGAGGTTGCCAAGGCAGTAGGGCATGGTGAGAGATTGATCCTGGCGAGAGAAGGGGTCAGGAGAGGCATGGGAGTGTCGGCAATCGATAGCGAGTGCCCGGCACCCGAAGGTGTTTGATAGTAAGAAGGAGGGGAATGAGAGCGAGAGGAGGGAAACGGAAGGCACTGGTGTGTTCCTGGGAGGCTCGTGAAGGTGAGTGACGAGGCCACGAGGATCGGCATGCTTCCCAGGTGTTGGAACACGAGCGACGTGGCGAGGGTGCTCTGGACACCATGGCCAGCTCATGGCCGAGGGGGAAAGAGACAAGGAGAGGGGGAGGGCTCTTCCAGGGAGCTCACATGTTGCACTAGGATTCCTGTGGCGCAGGGGCTCGGCCTGGAATGGCCTAAGGGAGTGGGTTAGATAAATGGGTGGTGATCACCATCCTTGTCCCTATGTTGGTGGCTGAGCTAGAGGAAGAGAGAGCGGTGTAGGGGAAGGTAGACCATGTCCAGGAGGTCAAGGGAGATATTTACTACTGCTCAGAACAAGAGAGAGGTGGAGAGAGTACAATGATTGGCCAGGACATGCAACAACTCAACCATGTCCAGAATAACCAGAAGTGGTTTTTGATTGTTTTCACAAATAATTTGAATAGAACATGTGTGCAAACTCATTCCCATTGGATATATAATCAAAAATGGAGTCTAGGGATGGTGGTCTCAAGTTTTTATGAAAACTTTTCTTTCACAAAATTTTGGAAATTCAAAAATGGCAGAAACAGTTTTTAAATGTTTTCTCCAAAATTTTCAACACAACTATCAAATGTTTTTATAAAAATCAATCCCACATGACTATAGGCATGTTGGGTAATTTTTCCAAGATTTTAGGAAATACTTTTCTTCACAAAACATTTAAAAGTCCATTTCTGGCCTTTTGGAAAATGGAAAATAGTAAATAGTAAAATGATTTTAAAACAAATATTTTTTAGTTGGGATGAGAGAGTACATAATACAGGTCTCAAAAGTGATTTTTAATAAACAACTCTTTTGAAAATATTTGAGACACCAAGTGGAAAAAGGGTGAAAACAGGAGTTTATTTAATAGGATAAAAACCATGAGAGAAGAATAATTAAATGGCCATTGGAAAATAAATGGACCATATGGAGGTGATGTATAGGTCATGGAGATGACAAGGGTAGGTTCATTGGCCTGAAAACAATGAGGAGTTATTTTGAGTAACACAGAAAAAGTGCATCAAGATAACAGGGATATGATCAATATTTAGGGATGCCTTCTAAAGGACTTTGAAAAGAGATACCAATGTGTTTCAATATCCATAATAACAACTTGTATAGATATCATAGATATAGACAAAGATATTTATGATTATGCATTGGTGAATAGAACAAAAATTGGACATAAGAGCATGTCTCCAAAGTTGGAAGTTTTTAGGAAAGTAGAGGATAAAATGGACATGTGATGGAATATGATATAGATGCTTGATCTTGTTATTAATAGGTTTTATTTTAATAGAACAGCACACATTAATCAAAAAACAGGAATAAATACTTCTAGCAAACACAAGATAAGATCACACAACAAGCAGATAAAATAACAAGTCACAAAAGATCACTCAGACAACTGTGTTCTTCAATTTAATTTCCAGGATGTTTTTCTCAAGTGTTAATTTTAGGTAGTGATCAAGTCACACAATGACAAGAGGATTTTGTAAAGAGGTTCAACTCAAAGCTTGTTATTTCCAAAAGAATAGAATTGAGGTAAAACACAGGGGTAACATAATCCCCTCTTATTGTTTTTGCAAAAGAAGGAAGTGAGAAGGAGTTTTTGAAATACTTGCAAAAACATCTTGGTTGAAAACAATTTGGAAATGATTAGCTCAAAAATACTTTTCATATAGTTTTGGAAATTATCTTTTATTTTCTCAGAACATGGACTTTGGGTTTCTTCTAAAATCAAAACATTTTCAAAAAGGTTTTTGCCAAAAGAGGGTGATGGATGTGGATGATAAGTTTTCTTGTCATGACTTGATCACAAGGGTTGTGTTTTAATAAAGTTATGATCATTGGTTTTAATGTTAGTTGTTAATAAACACAAACACATACAACAAGCAAATAGAAAAGAAACACAATCATTAGTCAAACATATTAAAAAGTTTTTTGTTGGCCCTGATTTTTGGGTTATTGAAAACAAGTTTTTCATGTCTTCCAAAAATTGGGCTGTTACATGTGTCCTTTTCCTTGGAAATGACGGCAATTTCGTCCATGTAGACGTGGACATTTTTGCCGATCTGACTATGCAAACATCGTTGCATGCAACGCTGGTAGGTTGCGCCTACGTTCTTCAAGCCAAAAGGCATGGTTATGTAGTAGTATGTTCCATAACGGGGTTATGAAGGAGGTTTTGATTTGGTCTTCTTCCTTCATACGTATCTAATGGTACCTGGAATAAGCATCCAAAAAGCATAAAAGCTCAGAGTCGGCAGTGGCATCTATTATTTGATCGATTCGCGGTAACGCAAATCTATCTTTTGGACACAATTTGTTCAGGCCGGTGTAATCTATACACATCTAAGAACAGTACTATCTTTCTTCGGGACTAATACTGGGTTTGCAGACCATTCAGTATGTATAACTTCCCGGATAAAATCGGCTGCTAATAGCCGGATAATCTCCTTGCCGATAGCCTTCCGTCTTCTTCCGTCAAATCGACGGAGACCTTGTTTGACGGGTTTAGATCCTGGAATCACCTTGAGTTAGTGCTCAACAAATTCCCTGGGTACGCCTGGCATGTCAGCTGGACACCATGCAAAAATATCCCAGTTCTCACGGAGGAACTTGATGAGCTCGCTTTCCTATTTTTCGGTCATCCCAGTTCCCACTGCGATAAATTTTGTCGGATCTTTGGGAATTAGGATAACTTGTCTTGTATTCTCGGAAGCTTTGAAGCTGTCTGCTGGCTTCCGGCTTTCTTTTCTTACCGGAATTTCTGTCGACGATACTTCTTTTGCCAGCTCCTTCAGTTCTTCCTTTGCTATCACTTTTTCTGCGCAAAGGGCGTTTTCTTTTTCTAGCTCGTTTGCCAATTTGAAGTCTCCCTTTATAGTGATTACTCCTCCTTTGGGTCCTGGCATCTTCAGCTTGTTATAGATATAACATGATCTTTCCATGAACTTGGCGAAAGCTGGACGTCCGAGTATTGCATGATACACACTTTCGAACGACACAACCTCGAAGGAGACTTTTTCCTGACGAAAATGCTCTTTCTCTCCAAAGGTTACATCTAGGGAAATTTCTCCTAGGGATCGTGCTTACCTTCCAGGAACGATGCCGTGAAAACGTATGTTGCTATGATTGAGATGGGTCTCGAAGATTCGCAGATGCTTCAATGTATCCAGATATATTATGTTGATGTTGGATCCTCCATCCATCAACACTCTTTTTAGCCTAGTGTTTTGAACAATTGGACTTACAACTAGAGCTTGTGTGTCGGGTTCTGGGATATTTCCGGGATGATCAGACTGATCCCAGGTAATTGGTGTATTTGAGTACTTCAAGAATTTCGGGGTTGGTGGGACAACCGCGTTTATTTCTCGAAGTGTCCTCTTTGCCACCTTTGCTGATGGAGTTGCCAGGAAAGTTAGGTTGCATTCTCCGTCGACTCTCGGAAACTTAGGCTCGCCTTTTCGCTGTTGTTCCTGGATTTTTTTATCAGTGTCCGATTCGTTGTCTTCTTTTTCAGCTTCTAGCTTTTGCTTGGGGAATTTCCTCTTGGAACTCTTCCATTTGCTTCCGGATCCTGCACTGCCTTTCATATGCTTGTTGAGCCGGCATTGTGCGTTAGTATGGGTGGGTTTCCGAATTGCGAATGGTGGACACAGTTTTCCGACTTAATTCTTTCCCACTCCTCTTTTGTGTAGGCGATCGGTTCTGTGCTCCGTCCTTTGCATTTGCTCCCATTTTCCTTTCCAAAGGCTATGTTAACTTCTTTGGGTTTTGCTGCACTTCTGGAGTGGCTTTTTTCTCAGGGCGAGGGGTCTGTTTGGCTTGAATCAAAGTGTCAATATTTCCACCTCTCTCTCTGATGTCATCTTCGGCCGCTGCGTGCTCATTTGCAGTTGTAAGCATAGATTCGAGATCTTTATGCTTTTTTGAACCGATCATGAATGGTATGATTCCGAGTTTTAAGCCATTGACGAAAGCATGCATTGATTGTACGTCAGTTACTCCAGAACAACTGTTCTTCATTGCAGTCCACCTTGAGATAAAATCCACGTATGGTTCATCTTCAAACTGGGTGCAGCGGTTTAGCTGGTTGATGTTGTTGGGCCGTTTGTAAGTTCCCCGAAAGTGCTGAGTAAAACCTCTAGCCATATCATCCCAGTTGTCAACGGTCCTTGACGGAAGACCGTTGATCCAGTCTCTGGCTCCATCCAGTAACATAAGGGGGAGGAATTTTATTGCCTCTAGATCTATCCTATTGTTAATCTAGACGGCTGTGTAATAGTCTGAGAGCCAGGTATCCGGGTTTGTACTGCCGGTATATTTTTGGTATGTTGGATCAACTTTGGCAAAGCCAGAATGTAGAGTTATTCTTCGGATCCTGTCAGTGAAACACTTAGGTCCGAAGTATAGATCAATTCTTTCCGCTCTGTCGGCGTGTACGGAGTATCTACCGGCTGAATGGATAGAAGGAGATCTGTTCCTTTCTTTTCCATTGTTGCGCGAACGTGCTTTTCTAGGATTGTCTCTATTTCCTCCGTTATCGTGCCCTTTGGAATAAGATGGAGTTCTACTCCGGTGTCTTTCCTTATTCCTAGGAGGCGTACGGAATCTCTCACGCCTGTGAGGAATGTCATGTCTTCCGGCTTTTTCAGCAGGGCGTCTCGGAGGCGGCATTGCTTTTCCGTCTTTCCGGTTTTGTTCTTCCCGATCTCGGGGATTAATTCCATCTTTCGGCAAATGGGATCCGGTTCTGGACGCTGCATCCTTATTATCGGGCTTTTTCTTGTCCTTTCTCGGATCTCCTTTCTTCTCTTTTGAATTGCTTGAATCTCCAAGTTCTTCAGGTCCTGGTGCTCCAGCGGCGCATGTGGCTGTTTTGCATAGGGCTGAGTCGTCGTGCAACTTCCCTGATCTTGCCTGCCCTCGCTGTTGTTGTTGCAATGCCTTTCCTAAGAAAGCATACACCCCTTGAAGCTTTTCGCCATTGGAGTACATATCATTGTTGAGGATGGCGAATGCAGCTTCCGCGTTTTCTGCTGCGGTTTTGTATATAGGTTCGCCCCTGGCATCAGTGTCGTTTACTTGCTTTTGCCAGGCCGGGTTTTGGAACCATTCCTTTGGGGCAGTACTTCCGGTCTTGCGATTCCGGGTAACCGTGTAGGTTTAATGCCAGATTTATTCCTTCTCTCGTACTCCTCTATTTCTTCCTGCTGCAACTAATGTCAGCCTGGTTTTTTTTGGAGATTTTCCCGAGTTCTGAATAGATGTTGTTGTTGCCTTTGGAGAGCTTGTCTCCTGGCTTCCAGCACTTCAGGGGGTTCATGAGGTCCCACTGGTGTTTGAAGTAGATCCTGTTCGTCTTGTTCTGACATTGGTGGAACAGAGATTTCCTTCGCTTTCTTCTCCGCAGGCTTAACTCCATTTCCTCCTCCTACTTCCAGGTTTTTGCTGGCTGGATCCGCCAGTTTTTTCTTCCGGAGTTTATCCTGGAGTTTCTTGGAAGCTTTGTGTCTTTTCTTGGAAGAGGGAGGTTTTTTACCAGATTCATCTTCTGTCAATTCCTTGACATCCGGCTACGTTGGAGTAGTTTCGCCATCCTCTTTTTCCTCATCTGGCGGAGGTGTTTTAGGGCTTTCCTGACTTTCGGCATCCGTGTTTTCAGCCGGTTTTGCCATAAGTACTTCATGGAATCCCTCTTGAAGAGATTTAACCTTTCTTTCGAAAGCATCTTCGTCTTCATCTTCGGAATCGAGTTCGTCTGATCCGGGTTTTGATTCCAATCTCGCCTCAATGGTGGCTAATACGGAATCAGTTTTCGAGTTCGTCGTCATATTGACGGATGTCGGATCTTCCACCTCTATTGTGGGATTGTTTTCTTCTGCTTCTTCCACGGGATTGCTCTGATCTGTGTTTTCGGCGATCTCGGATTGCACCATACCGATAAAGTGAGATTCAGCAGAGTATCGGCGATCTGAGAAAAATCCGGCGTCATAGTCTTCTTCGACTGGGTATAGGGCGGGTGGGGTAAATTTGCTTCCACCATAGAATCCCATTGCTTCTGCAGTTAATCCGATTAAGATGTTTGCAGATCCAATCGGTAAAACGCAGGCACTTACCAGATAATTATGTGCTGGCATGTACGATTCGTTGTCGAGGAAGCGCCCGACGTCGTTGTCGAATTCCAGGCTTCCGACAGTTATGGTACTGCCAATTCCGCCGAGTATCCCCGATCGAAACATAACGCCTGGCGTCGCTGGCCCCACGGTGGGCGCCAACCAGGTTCAGTACGTCACAACTAGGCGGCGTTCCTACTCCTGCAATCTCACTAAATCAGGGCTGAAAACTGAAGTATACAAAGTACAATGTGAGTTGGTTTAGCTACTCGACGAGGATCAACTTCTCGGCGAGTTGGCTTCTAGCTTATTGTCTGTATCTTCTTCTCTCCCGTCCAGCTTTATATAATAGCCGGGTTAGGGCTTACAGAAAAGGAAACCTAGAAGACTACGGTAAGTTCTAACTTGGAAGGCAAGGAATCCGCCTTCTACTCCAAGCCGTACCACGTGGGCCGTGGTCCGGGTTCTTCTAGAATCCGGCTTCCGCGCTTATTGAGCCTCCTAATGGACCGTAATCCACTACCAATTAGACCACCCTGGTAATCCGGCACCTTAGGACACTATCTGATATACCCCTAATCGGTATATATCCGACAAGCATCATCCTACAGAGATCAAATTACTCCATAAACCCTTAATTGGTGCACTACAATAACATGATTTCTTATCTATAAAATAAAAAATCTATAATCATTCACAAACTTGCCCTCGCATCCCAAAAACTTCCTGCCCGTGTGACATCCTTCAAAGCAAACAAATTCTGCCGCTACTGATTGATGTTTACAACGCACATGGAGTTCATCGGCTAACTCATAGTAATTCGAGTCATACATGGTGTCCAGGATCTAAAAATGAAACGTGAATGATATATAAGAGAAGATCCATCTCTAATAAAAAAATCCCAAGCCCATGGTACAGATCGAAGCTAAACACAGCTCTAAAATCCACAGAGTGGTTCGATTACTAACATCTTCCCCCTCATAGTTGAGAGCTTGGGGCTGAGCTTTGGGTGATTCTTCACCATCTCCCCATCAAACCATGGTGGCAATGTGTGGCGAGGCAGCAAATCGGGCGGCGGCAGCTACGAGGAGAGATGAGAGTGAGGGAGTGAGTGGTGACCAGCGGGAGCAGGGGACAGATATACCCGAGCCACAAACCTGACGGCCGTCTACTCCCCCCCCCCCCCACCCCCCACACACATAAGGATGGCAATGGGTAGGGCATGGGGTGGGTAGAGCAATGCCATACCCATACCCGTATTGTCAACGGGTGGAAAACTCTACCCATACTCGTACCCATGGGTATAAAACTATACTCATATCCATACCCGGCGGATACCCGTACCCATAGGATACGCAATAGGTACACAAGTTATTATAGGCATTGATAGCACATTTGATAAAGTTCGATCAATTCTATGCCTCATCGCTGGAAATTAATCTCTTTAATTTGAGTATTTGGAAGATGAGAGGATTAAGTAGTGATTGCAGTTTGAGGAGATTTGGAAGACCAGGGGATTACAGGGACGCTTTGACCGACCATTTGCCTCATCGCCTGGACCCTGGAGTCATGACCTTGTGGGTTGCTTCCTGCTGAGATACATATAGCCAAAGTGGCCCACATGTCAGTATAAATGGGTAGGATACGGGTATACCCATGGGTACAACATGATACCCATGACCTACCCATGACTTGCCGGGTAGGGTACGGGTACTACCCATAGGTATAAAAGTGTACCAATACCCTGCCCATACGGGTCGAATACCCGCGAATACCCGTACCCACAGTTAAAATTGCCATCCTTACACACACACACACACACACACACCCCCACATGGTCCTGACTGGTGGGACCGAACAGTCATAAAACCGATTAAACGGTCTAACATGCCAAACCAGTACTTTGTGTCAACGATCAGCCCCAATAGATGGTGGCTTGTAACATTTTCTTCACAGGTGGTGGTTACATATCGGTCCCGTTTGTTTGTTTGTTTTTTCTTTTTTTCTTTTTGAGGAGCGATCCGATTGCGGTGGTTTTGTGTCATTTTTTCCGGCAAAAATGACCGTGAAGAAGAGAGTAATGGATCGGTTGGAACGTGTAGGCATTTAGCTGAGTTAATGGGCTACATGTAGGCTGGAGCAATGGGCTGCAAGGCTAGTGCGGTTTGTTCGGCTCATGGTTAGATGGGGTGGACAAAGTTACAAAAGACAGTATACGCATAGGTGTATGTGCTTTTTTATGGGCAATTTGGAATTGCAGGAATGATGTTATTTTTAACAATATGAAAGTTTCTCATTTTCTGCAGGTTGTCCATCGAGCTATGCATTGGATTCAACAGTGGTCTCTACTTCTCCCAGAAGGCCAGCGAGGACGTTTGGCTTCTGGATGTACCCGGCTAATGGCGGTAGTCCGGGCTATCTTCAACCAGGGTGGTTGGTTGCACACTAGAAGATTACAATATGTGTGATTTGTGTGCGGGCTTGTTGTTTAGATGGCTGATTTATGCAGCAAGTTTGTGTTACCGTTGAGTTTTCTCTTTTATTATTGTAAACAAATCTGGATGCTGGGTTCTAAATATTAATAAATAAGCCGTGTGCATCGACTAGATGCAGAGGCTGGGTTTTCCGTTTCAAAAAAAATAGTGCGGTTTGTGAGCATGCAGAAACTTAAACAGATGGAACAAAAGCCGAACACATGAGCAGATGCGGAGTCCCCTAAAAAAAGAAGCTAAAGTAGCACATCTCATTAGCTTAGCGAGCATCTAAATTCGGTTGTCTTAAGCTTGATGCTCCTAATTGCATTTTAGAGCTACTAGAAACAAAAATTATCACCATAATCAATATGGACGAAGTCTTAAATCGCATTACTCATAGAAAAACATTGTGGCAATATTCTGAACCAAGAAATTAGTTGATAACATTTTTGCCCCCAAAAGTCAAACGTCCCTCCTACGTGTATATTACACAATAATATACGGCCGGGCGACGAAATCGGGCCTCGCGTTCCTAGTAGAAGTATGTTGTAAAGGAAAAGCTTTCTTCTCCCCGGCTACAAATGTGTTTTATGTGAAGAGTAGGTTACTGAGACACAAATACATCTATTCTGGAACTATACCTTTGCATAGGAATGTTGGAATTTTATTCTACTCGGAAAGCAAAGGGGGGTTTCTTTTTATGATGAGACTTCTTTTATCATGCAAAATCTTTATAAGTATATTCCTATGGTAAGTATCACTCTTGGGCACTGGAACTTATGGAAAGAAATGGGAAAATGTTCAAGAATGAGAGCCAAATATTCAGAATTGGAAAATACGGCTAAAAGAAGGTATTTCCTTATTTCACAGAGCAAAACTCAGAAGCAGGAGCAACGGTATGCATGGAGGACCCTATCATGCTGGGATAGAATTACCTATCTGTACAGATCGATATACATGAAAAAGCAGTAATCAAGCTGATTGAGGACCATAGCGGCAGCATATCTGAAATTGGAAATCAAGACGATAGTGGGTTTTTTAGACTACCCATGGTGGGAATAAATAGGTGGTACCATCTCCGAGCTCTTGCGAGCTGATAGGTGAAAAAGGCCCACCAGCTTCATTCGAGGAGGCCATCTCCTAGACCACCCAATTTACTCACGAGCTAGGACTAGGAGCCCAACACGATGTGCTCAAGTACAATCATCCAGACGTGGTTCTGAATATTCCAATAGTTTCAACTTGCCAAAGTTTATATTCAGGTCTTCAGGATATGGTGGTCCTCTAAAAGGAGAACCAAACCTTCGTTGCATAGCTTTCTCCAACACTACGGGGTACCTGTAGTTCCGACGCACTTCCTGTCGCTAAGAGAAGCTAGCTGTAGTACAAATGTAAATTTATAGAGAAAATCACTATTGATACAATATCTAAGACAACAATAAAATGGATTGATACATCTCGTTCAGTGGATCTGAGCATTTCGGTCCCCTGTCAGCACTGAAGCAACAAAGAAGAAATAACAGGCTGCCTTCACTTCATACTAAATAAACCTGGAGGGCTGGCTGCAAAAGTTCCAGAGATCTGAAGGCAAAAGGCGCCGTGAATTTTGATTATGGAAGTCGTCCCAAATTCCTCCCCAACTGTGTAGTGTATTACAACAGAACTAGCGCCCCCGACCTGTGCTCCCTGGTACTGCAAAATGTAATGTTGAGTTAAAACTTGGAAGCATGTGTGGTGTGGTGCCCCAACTTCACCATGATAATGAAAAGAATGACCCAAAGAAGACAATCACAAAGACATCATTAACTGGGCCATACTGAGCTTCTGGTACTTCCCTATCAGAATTAGAGGACATATTGGAAGAACTGAAGCACTGACCAGCAAAAGCTATGACCCGACCTTTTGCGGCCGGTGCTACATAAACTACAAGCTTGCATTCCAAAATGAATGCTAGAAAAAAAATGTTTTGCATCTAAAAGTTGTTTGCATCACAACCCCAGAGTAATGTTTTGCTTTGACACCAATTCATGCATAAATAGTCTTGAGATATATGATTAATGGGTGTTGCACACTGGAAAGCACTGAACCACTTAGCAAGGAAAAGTGGCTTCGAAGATCATAAATGCATCTCTGTAAAGAAACGATGCTTAAACAAACTGATAAGAAATAAAGCTGCCTCATAGCTCCAAAATGTTGACATGTAGAAAGGATGCTTCTGGCTTCAAGGACCAACTAACCACTGATAGTGCTTCTCACTGTTCTCATCTATTTAAGGCCTAACGCATATTAAAGAAAAGACTTCTCTGCTCGTCTAGTGCAACAGTAGGCATATGCCATATTGGATGCTTTTTCTTGGAGCAAAGAAGAATGTGAATCCATTTGCTCTAGCACCGCCTCCTACTACTGTGTTTCAGAATTCCTCGCATCCTGACTAAAAGCTTGTGCTAAGGTATAATAATGTCAGTCAATGCATCCGTAGCTCCAAATGGACCTTGTGCTGACTGCTAATTCATCTAGCGCAATCGTAATGTAACCCTTGCATGACCACACGTGCACTCGTGTGATGTTGACATTTTCAACCAAGTCACGGCATAGCTTCTTTACGCGTGTAGTCATGTTGCTCAAGAAAGATCTGTGTATGTGGTGTCATACATTAAGGTAGCAAGATAGTGGGATTGCCAGTTTCTAAAACCCTGCAGCACTCGGGACTGTAAACAAGTAGTGGCTAGTCTATGGTAGGATAAAAAAGCAGTGACTCTGAAATTTCTCTCATGTTGCGTGCATTTGGCTCTCACATGTCACAATACTGCAAACCAACAAATAGATGGTCAACTTACCAGAGGTGCTCGCTGCCTAGGATGACATAATGAGCGGCCAACAACACACCTGCATCTTGGTCGTGTTCCTTTAAGTTTGCAAAGCCAGTAGTACAGTGGATACGTGGGTGGTTAGGTCACAGAACCAACCATAAACAGAATGGGCATACGGGCACATGTAGCGGAAGGATAGCGTAGATACATAGCAAGATAAATCAACAGAATATGTATGCGCATATGCCAATCGTATGAACAGCGCTTGATAGGGAAGATCTCAAACAGGAACCCCACAAGACAACGGGCTAATTGTTTTTTTATTTTGACCGGTGGATCTGCTAGTGGGAGTACTGTTGCCCTTGCACTTGCAGCTCCATCCATTTAGATTGTATTTTTCTCACTCCACTCTCCTCTAGCACACTATCACAGCTGTCAGTATGCACTCACTACACTTACTGTTGCCTGCTCCATTCGCTCAGCACTTACCATTTGATATAGTGGGTGCACTGTACCAATTTTAATCTGATGCATTTTGATTCCTTAAATGGGAATTTTACCACTATGCTAGTGTTAAAAATAGTAAAGGCTTTATCATGCAGCAAATAGGCACCGTGATAACATGCAGCGATGCCGCTGTTTTATTATTATGCCATTGGTATTCTGTAGAAAACTCCATGCTCGTAAAATAATTAGGACATAATCTAATCATGAGTTCATGACCATATGTTTACAATTAAAAGCAAGTGTTCTGCCTAGCTGATCCAGATGAAGCCAACAAACAAAAATTGAAGCCTAATTGGTGCTATCTACTGTTCAAAGTTATAAGGTGACATTTCATCTATTATGATACACATAAACAGCATAAAATCATGGTTAGCCAAAAATGTTTAACAGAAGAATTCACTGCAATTAGCTTTTGTTTTAGTTACTTGAAACCAAATGTAACTTTCGAAGTAGCTTCGGCCAAATGCAGTTGACCTTGCGTTGTGGTATATAAAGTTTCATCATATTCCTGTTGAACAATCATTACTGGTAGACCATATCTAAAGTTGCAACTTTTTTCTCTTTCCTACAGGATGACCCAGCATTCATGTATAAAAGGGGCAGAGAAACAACAGCTTCTTGCCAACAATTTTCCAGAGGGAATAACACTCTATTAGCAGTTAGCGCATATCAACATGTCTAAAACCACTTTTGTACTCGGCATCTTCCTTCTAAGTGTTCTCTTCAATGCATCTGCAGGTATGCTTCTACCATTTATTCTTCCAAATATTTTACTCGGTCGTTAAATATAGATACTTGAATAAGTTATTTTGTCATGCAGGCCAAACCACAGTGGGAGAATTTTATAACGGTGTTACTCCGAAGTTGATAAAGGTCTGTCTATGTTGATCTCAAAGTTTTTGACATAGCCATCTAAAGCAATGTTTTAGTTATTTTTTTTTTATTTCTATTCCGTACATCATACACGCAAGTGCTAGCTAACACTTTCTAGCTCTTGATTTTTCCTCTGATGGTCTGTTAATTTTGTTAGAAGCTTGTGCTTCTATAAGAGATACATGGATAAATTATGCTTAAAATCAACACAATACCCAATAACTAGATTTATAAATTTTCTGTTCATTCATATGTTAAATGCAAAATATTAATGTTCTTTATGCTCAAAATGCAGGGGTACAACAGAAAGATTCTCACGGAGATTCAGGATTATGATTATGGAGGCGCAAACTCTAGGCATGATCCACGCAGAAGGCCTGGGGTTGGGGGCAGGAATGGCTAGATAGATAAGCTTCTTCGCGCATATCCCTGCATATGACAGTGTGAAGATGCTACTATATGAAATGGGGTCCTGTGAGGGACCAGCCACTCTCTGTAGCAAGCCTATATGTGTTTACAATCCCCTGTTGTATGTTTTATATCTCCAAACGATCAGAGAGCTGGATAGATATACTATTATGCTCTAAATAGTCTAGTCGCGCCAAGTTGAGAATGGTTAATTTTAAAGGGCACTAGGTGCATTGCTAAATGCATACGTGAGGCAGAGGATTATCTATGATACCATTTTGTGCGGTGATAATTATTTCTTGTGAGCTCATTCGGTTCTTTTCGCAATTTTGACTAGAAGAAGATCCTTCAACCCTGTGGCATGCTTGTGTGCGAGCACACTCATGATATATACAACTGAGGATAATAGTTCAAGTAGGGAGTAAGCAGTAAAAAAGTAATTGGGGAGAAAGTTATGACATGTACGTACTTAGATGGCTGTGATTCTATTCAATGCCCTTCTTCCTTTATGAAATAAGGCCCAGGTTTGATAGGATAAGGATAAAGGTAACCCTCTGGCCTAGAAAATCCAGCTTCGTTCATGCGGTCACTGAGCACATGGAGTATAGGTTTTTTCAATCCGTACTCATGCCTGTGCTTCTCAAGATAGGCGTTAGCTTCTTCTGCCACCTCCATTGTGAACGCGAATCTATTCTCTTGAGCTAACATCAGCTGGTTGATGTCCAGGCACACGAGCTTCCCATTTTCCCTTACTTTTCTCACCTTCTCTTCTAAGAAAGGGATACGATCCAACTTGTAACGCAACATGTCATCCTCTTTGGTCTGCAAAGAGAAGGGAATGTTTAAACATGCTGTCATAATGGTGCTAGTAATTACATGGAAATATGGAAAAAAAAATTGAAAATTCTACAGCATGGCAACAACGCCCAGTGCCGTTTCAATGGTTTTTCTTATTGTCTATGTAAACAACAAATGTATGGTATTCAGCTGCTTGACTGCCTGCATAACTGTTTCGAAATGACCAGGCAGCACTGAACTTGTGGCACAGTTTACCCAAAAGGAAAAGAAGACAGCTACCTCCTACTTATTTTACTACAGTATTCAAATTGTCCGCCCTTGCATTCCATGCCGTCCTAATTCCACCCGAAACAATCACGCAGAGATAAGGAGATGGCATTGTTCGGCTGCTCCGCTTACCAATTTCCGGCGACGCCACACTCGCCGCCCACCGCTAACTCGCCCGTCCCCGCCTCCGTTCCCGCTCCCGGGCTCACTGCTCTGCTTTTTCTACGAGATAATTGAAACAGTGTAATAAAAATTGAGTGAGTTGGCGAAGAGGAGAAGAAAGGGGAACATAAGTAAGAACCCGGAGCGGGATTCCACCTGAGCCCTCATGGAGATGGTGATACCGCTGCGGCTGTTCCTCCAGCTTGCTTGAGGGGTGGATACGAGGCCGGCGGCGATGTGCCCGTGGTGGTGGCGGGCGGCGAAGGAAGCGGCCACTGCCATGGCCATCTTTTTTTGGACCGGAGGTTTTGCAAAGCCGCTCTTTACCTCATCCGCTTCTCGAGCCGTTTGGGCACGAGCCGCACTATAGAGGAGGAACACTAGACGGCGCCTATATATGGGCTTGCAGTAAAGGCCCAATTGGACCGGACATGGTGGGTCGAAAGCTGGGATCCCTATGTATTGCTTATTGCGAAGAGGGGCATAGCCAGTGCGCTACAATGACTTTTTGTGTAGAGTATTCGTTTTTAACCTTTTTGTTGTATTTTTTCTGTTTTCGTTTTTAATCTCTTTATTGCATTTTTTTCTGTTTTCAGTTTCTTTTTTTTGTTCACCAGAATTTTTTGGTTCAAATTGAAAATTGTTTATTTTTAAAAATTGTTCATTTCAGAAATTTGTTTATTTTAGAAATTTGTTCATTTTTAAAAAAAATTATTTACAAAATTTGTTCATATTTGGATTTTTTCGGACATTTTAAACTTTGAACATTTTCTAGTTTAAAACAGAAAAGGAAAGAATAAAACGTAAAAGAAATACATAAAAGAAAATGGAAAAAAAATGAAAACAGAAAAAGGAGACTATAAAAAACGTTAAGAAAGATGTTATGACAAGAATATATTCTAGCCCATTGGTTCTGCCCCTACAGCCACGAATTGGACGTCGAAGGTTCGATCCCTCCCCTTTCCGTATTATTTTGTTGTATTTTCTGCTTAATTAGTGGGCGGCCCAAGAGGAAGATAGACAATGGGCGAGTTGGAATAGAAATCGCTATAAGCGATATATAGTGGACGCGGAAAGTTGGACAAGAAAATCGTCTTTCCACGGAAAAAATACAAGGGGGCCTAGCGACCATCCCCATTCTCCAGCCACTAAGGGCATCCATAGTGATGTCAAAGCTAAATTTGCCACATAAATTTATCTGGCATGAGTGCTAAGTTTACTACGTTAGCTACAGTGTGGCAAAGTCAAACTAAATGGCAAAATCACTAAATGTGTGTCCCACTAAGTACAAAGTAATAATAAAATATTTTGGGCTGCTCACTTCTTTCTAGTCACGCGCCTTCATCTTATTATTTTATTCACTTAAATGAATTTGGCATAGGATCTTCAAGTTGCTCATGCGCCAAATTATTTGGCTTTTGCATCAAGATTTGGCCCCTCTACAATGTAGAGAATCGATGCCAAAAGCCAAATATGGTATTTGGCAACCAAATTTGGCACACACTATGGATGCCCTAACAATCCACCTATATATTCCCTAAAAATAAATCCACCTATAGGAGCCCGACTATACTAGCAGAGAGAGTGGAATAAGTCGGAAGAATGGCAGAGGGTGATCGCATCAGCGACGATGGGGAAGAGCGATGTACTGTGTTGCGTGTACGAGATTTTTAAAAAATTTGTCATGCATGCTATGTAACCGTCAAGATATATATATGAGGATACAAGTGAATACTAATTCCAAAATCTAATTCTCGAGATCGTGTACCAAACACCATAAAAGTGAAAGAGATGTTGATGACGATGTCGATGAATCCTGTAGAAGATCCTCACACATAAGCCTTCCAAAATCTAATTCTCGAGATGGTGTACCAAGCACCTTAGAACTGGAAGATGTGTTGATGACGATGTCGATGAATCCTGTAGAACATCCTCACGCACAATAATGTGGGTGAGGATGTTGTTGACTCCCCGTATCCAGCACCTTGATCCAGCAGAGTGAGGATCTCACGTGATACCCATCTGAGAGTATGCAAACATATGTCAGGGCCAATTTTGTCGCGCTTCGGCGTGCAGGACTGGACGTCACATGTGTATATGAAAGTGGAGTTTTCAACACATGGGAGAGAAAGTAATTAGAAACTATATCTAATTGGGAGAGGACACCTCAAAAAGCCAATTAGAAGAAGATCTAATTCAATTAGAGGGGCTCTAATTAGACACTCTAATTCTACGAGAGAGAGACTTGCTCACCAAATTAGCCGTGTGATGCTAGCTTCTTGTGGGGCACGGTCACCGATGTCGATGACCACGTATCTGGTGCAATGTGATACCATGGAGTTTTATTTTGCTTGGATCGTTGCTCCGGGTGTATGTGCCTAGCCTGCACATATATAGGACTCCCCTTCTGCCCCATCGGTCATGGCAGCGATGCCATCCTTTCGGTAACCATTGTATAGAAGCCTACCCGTGTGAGCCCCAAATGGAAGAAGGCCACTGGCGGCAACGATATATGGGCGCGCAACTTCGAGATCACGGCGGGTATGATCTCCTCCTCAGCATGCACACCAACTATGCTACGCGCCTCTGCCGTTCAGGAATGTATTGCGATTGTTTTGTCAAGAAAAAAGAGGAGATTCTATATTTTGCCATTGATTGCTTTGGACCTTTATAATTTGCCACATATTACTTGACCTTTGATTATTTTCCCCAAGTGGGCTGCTCCGGCCAGACACGTGCACTTCAATTCTTTGAGTAGGACTTTGCGCGTGCTTGGATCTACCGACACTAGATCGACGTTTTGTGAGGCAGTGATGACCCACAAGTGTATGGGATCGTAACAGATTTTGAGGGTAAGTGTAAACCAATTTATTGATTCGACACAAGGGAAGCCAAACAATACCTATAAGCCTTAGCAGCCGAGTTGTCATTTCAGTCACACCCGATAAGCACTTAGCAAAATATATTACTAATAAAAGGTGTGATAAAACAGTGGATGGAGGGGTGTTGTGATGTTTCTCCTGTGTACTCAACACACCTAATGCAATGGCAATTGTATAGATGCACCGGTTCAACGAAAAGATAGTTAATGTTGTGGAATAAAGAGTCAAACAAATGATATTTCTAATCTGTAATAAACGGACTAGCAGGGAATAAGGTAGTAAAAGCATGTAAAAACATTAGCAATAATAATAAAAGATGGACCGGGGTTCATAGCTTCACAAGTGGTAACTCTCCAAACAATAAAACAAGTGTTGGGTAAACAAATTACAGTTATACAATTGAGAAATCATGAGGGCATAACAATGCTATTATGACGAGATATATTCACGGGTTCTAACATGGTAAGCATTACGTCAAGGCATATAGACTGCTATCCAGCATGCATCTATATCTAATAGTCCATCTCAAGAAACCTATCTAGCAAATCTCTCTGATATTAAGTTGCAGCGAACAGACAATTGCATTAAGAACAATACATAACGTAAGCAATGGTTCTCATTTGTAGACAAGAGCACCGATGTTTTCTCCCTAGTGGCAACAACACATCCCCTACCTGTCACGTTTCTGTCACGCGAGCACAGGTGTAAGAGAGGAATGGACCCACTATCTAGCATAAATACTCCCTCTTGAAGATGCGTACAACTATGTGATCAAGATAATCATGCACATCAGAGAGCATATACAATAACAAATTAAAACATTCTAAGGATATAGGTGAAGATTCTCATATAATGACATGAACAAAATAATCATAATTCCATGGTTCATCGGATCACAGCAAACACGACACATAGCATTACATCATATGGATCTCAGTCATGTGAGGCATAACATTTGTGGTATTGATCAACAAGGAGGAGAGAGTATCAACTAGCTACTGCTATGAACCCATAGTCCACGTAGGAACTACTCAGAAAGCATCACTGAGGAAGAACGGTCGATGGGGATGGCACCGGGGGCACTTCCCCGTCCCAGCAGGGTGCCAGAACAAGAACTTTTTTCCCCCGAATTAGGGTTTTCGATGGCGGCAGAGCACGGACGTGTTTCTGGAAAAATTCTACGGGAGCCTTCTATTTTATGTCAAGAGGGGATTTATGAGCGAAGAGGCGACGGGAGTCGATGCCCGATGCACCCAGGGCCCCACCAGGCGTGGGTAGGAGGGTGACCGCGCCTAGCACCCCCTGGAGGCCCTGTGGGTCCCCTTTGGGTGTTGTTATGGCTTATGGAGTCTTCCAGTGGATAAAAGCTTGTCGTATATTTTTAGCCAATTCCGAGCACTTTTGTTTTTGGAACTTTTCTGCAATTCACGGACAAAACAGACAGAGCCTGGCACTAGGCATCTTGTTAATAGGTTAGTCCAGTAAATGATAGAAAAC
Organism: Alopecurus myosuroides; assembly: GCA_028641055.1. NCBI lineage: Eukaryota > Viridiplantae > Streptophyta > Magnoliopsida > Poales > Poaceae > Alopecurus > Alopecurus myosuroides. The sequence goes on along the minus strand of CM054058.1, from coordinate 235,281,586 downwards.
GTAGGAAAACATACGAAAACCATGTAGAAATCAAGCATGGAGCATCAAAAATTATAAATACGTTTGCAACGTATTAGGCAGAGCGGTGGGATTTTTTCCTGCTCTGCCTTCCCCACAGGAGTGCGGTTCTATGTGCTATTTTCGTTGATGGTGATATGAAGATTCATATTATTTTGGCTAGTGGCGACCCCCACTTGACCTTGGATCCACTGTGGCACCTTCATTGTTGTGGTTACCAAGTTGTTGATAAGAGATCATGGCGGTCGTGATTGAAGAAGACCGGGTAGGCTCTGGAAGTTACTTCTTGTATGCTCATGCCGAGTCAGGAACCAATAAAGTTTCTAGGGAGTACTCGTGGAAGATTGGGAGAAGTATATGTGTCGGGCAATCGACGTTTTGCAAGAGTGTTTTCGGCGAGTGGGGGCACGACACTGGCAGACTTCGTTCTTGGCTGTCACATTTGTAAGGTGAAAACCCTAGGTTTGATATTCGGTGGTTGTACCTCGCAATGGTGGCTCCCGAGTCGTTTCCTTGGGAATGCATTATGTGGAGCCTAGACCTTTTCCATGCTGAAAACCTACGATCTATTCATGTTGGTTAGACCGGATGACGACGGTGAAAACCTACGATCTAGCCATGCTGGTTAGACCGGACGACAACGGTGTTGTACACTCGTACCTTCCTGGAGTTTTGGAGAAACTTTCTTGAAGTCTAGGTGTGCTTTATGTATCCTTAATGTCTAGAATTGGTCTAATAATTATGTTGTTACATATGTTGGGTGTAATTGATACTATCTCATGTTAGGTATTTAGTTCCCCTAACAAACTGCAGGGACCATTTCATCCCAACGCATTCCCCCAAATTCGGTGGCTTTTTTCCAGTTTTCTCTTTGTATCTATATCCTATCTATATATGATGAATATAAATAGCAAACAAAGTGACATTACAAAGCAATAAAAACATATGGAGGTTTCAAATACACATATGCATGTTTAAATTACAAATATTTCGAATTGGTCCAATTTAAACATTCTAACAAAGAGGAAATAGAAGATCACGGCTCGCGGTCCCGAATCTTTTTTTGCCTCTTGATCATCCACTCCTTTTGCACCGGGTCCATGGAGCTCAAGTCAGCCATCATTATCCGGTTCTCCTCGGCCATCATGCAAAGCTTGTGTCGGTTATCCTCAGCCAACATAGCAAGCTTCATGCGGTTATCCTCGGTCACCAAAGCAAGCTGGACCTCGTTCTTCCTTGCTTCGGCTGTGGCAACATCCACATCGAGCTTCTGCTTTTGAGCATCGAGGTAGATCATCCATGCCTCGGCCTTGTCCTTCTGTTTCCTCTCCTCCTTCTCGACACTCGCCTTTTCCTTCTCGACGAGCATCCCCTTGAGCGTTTGTTCCAACACGAGTGCCGAGGCCTCCCGCTTGGCCTCTAGCTTGGTGACCTTCTGCCCCTTCGGCCTCGTGGCGCTTGGCCCAGCTTCAGCGTCGCCCACCCCCTCCTCGCCATTGTCGGTCTTGGCCCCCTTCTTCAAGGTGTTGTGGAGGGATTTCCACTTGGGACAATCCTTGATCTCTTCCCAACAATGGATCAAGGTGAAACTGTTTCCATGGCAAGCCTTGAAGTACTTCATCGCTTGAACAATGATGTCGTGGACGCCAAGGCTGCTCTCGGGCCGAGCAAGGATATGATCATAGGCTCCATTGAACTTGTTGCACTCCCCTTGGATGTGTATCCACCTCTTGTTTAGTGAGTTAAAGCTGCAATCACTCTCTATATTCCATTTCTTCCATTTGCGATGCTCATGGAAGCATCGCCAAACCTTCTTCCAATACGCCTTCCCTTTTTCTTGTGCTCTGTTGGCAAGGTTTTGGCCCTCGAGCATCCAAGCCTCGCACAACACACGGTCCTCGATCTCGAAGTAGCTGGCTGACCTCAGCCTCTTTCCCGTTTGTACAAGATCCTCCTCCTCTTCTTCCATCTGTTGGCCCTCGTCGCCATAACAAAACAGCGGCGCCCAGTCGATGGAAATGGCTCCATAGTGGGCATCCGGCTGGGTCTCGAGATCTTCGATGCCTATGGCCTGCAGGTGGATATCATGATCGGCCCTGGCGGGCATATCCTCGAACAGCTACCGTCCGTTGGGCATGTTGCCCGCAGGCACCGGCTGCGGCGCCTTGATGTGGATCACCGGGACGTCGTCGGTCCCAGGAGTCGCATCAAGCAACACCGGGGTCACGTTGAGGTTGATGTGCAGTGGCGCAGTCGGAAGGGTATGTGATGTGATCTCCGGCGACGTGTTCACCGATAACAGCCCGAGCCGCGATATAGTCGGCCCAATCTGCGGCGCGGTAGGGAATTGATACATCATAAACGTATCCATAATTTCTGATGTTCCATGTTGTTTTTATACTATATGCTACATGTTTCCTTTACACTTTATGCCATTTTTATCGATTTTCCGGGACTAACCTATTGACAAGATGCCACAGAGCAAGTTCCTGTTTTCTGTTGTTTTTAGTTTCAGAAAAGTTGTTATGGAAATATTCTCGTAATTGGACGATTCGAAGCCCAGAAGTGTTAGAAAGTTGTCGCGCACACGGAGTCCTGAGGGGACCCGGAGGGGGACCATAGGGGCCCACACCATGAGGCGGCGCGCCTCCCCTTTGGTCGCGCCCAGGGGTGGTGTGGGCCCCTGGCAACCCACCAACGTTGCCCTCGCGCCTATATATTCTCCTCGAAGGGTTAACCCTAGATACAAAAGTCTTTTCCACCAAAAACATCTGCAGCCGCTGTCATCATCAACCCTAGTTCGGGAGGGTTCTAGAGCTCTCCCCGGCACCCTGCCGGGAGGGGGAATCATCACCGGAGGGCTCTACACCACCATGCCCGCCTTCAAAATGATGCGTGAGTAGTTCATCCTTGGACTACGGGTCCATAGCAGTAGCTAGATGGTTGTTCTCTCCTCTTTATGCCTCATGTTTAGATCTTGTGAGCTTCCCTACATGATCAAGATCATCTTATTGTAATGCTACATGTTGTGTTTGTTGGGATTCGATGAATATTGAATGCTATGTCCAATGATTATCAATCTATCATGTTCTTTCATGTGTATGTTATTTATGATCTTGCATGCTCTTCGTTGTTAGTATATGCTCTGGCCAAGTAGATGCTAGTAACTCCAAGAGGGAGTATTTATGCTTGATATTGGGTTCATGCCTCCCTTTCACTCACGCTCGAGTGACAGGAACGTAAATGGGTGGGGGATGTGATGTTGCCACTAGGGAGAAAACAACGATGTTTACATTGTATACATTGTTTACATTACACACTTTGATTACTGCGATTATCTGTTGCTTGCAACTTAATACCCAAGGTTTGCTCGGATGACATTCTGAAGGTGGATTATTATTCATAGATGCAGTTGAATAACGTTCTATGTATCTTGTTTTAATGCTCGCATGAATCACATAGTAATCATCATGTCATGCATATGCACTACGGTGCAACCTTTATATCTGTTTATATCTGTCAATTGCACAGTTGTAATTTGTTTACCCAACATGTTATCTATCTGTTTTGGAGAGACACCACTAGTGAACTATGGACCCAGGTCCATTTTCCTCATACTGATAATACAATCACTGTGATCACTGTTTTCATACTGTTCCTACCATTTTCCTACTGCCATCATTGTTCTCTTTTCATCTACTGCAAACAAGTACTATTTTCCACACCATACGTTTAACCTCTTTGTTTTCAGCAAAACCGGTGAGATTGACAACCTCACTGCTTCGTTGGGGCAGAGTGATTTGATTGTTTTGTGTAGGTTCCACATTGCTTCTGAACCGGTAGTGTGCCCTGCGACATCAACTGCATCAACCTTCGGAAGTGATTTCTTTCTCCTACTGGTCGATTCAACCTTGGTTTCTTTCTGAGGGGTGTGCTCTTCATACCTTCCTCTTGGGGTTTCCCAACGAGTGCAAGATCTGCACCATCAAGCTATTTTTCTGGCGCCATTGCCGGGGAGAAAGAGGATTTCTGCAAGGGGAGTCGCTCAATTCCAACCTCTTTACTTTGTTATTGTTTTGCTTAGTTCATTTTATTTTGTCTTGTTTGCTTCTCTTTGTTGAAAACACACAAAAAATAATTCTTATTCTAGTTGTTATTTTTGTTACCTTGTTGCTATTCTTCATCATGTTGCTCCCTAAGTTCACCCTGAATGATCTACCAGTAGGTACTTGTTCTATAGTTGGAAAGGATACCATTAAATAATTCTTTGATCATGTTAGTAAGCATGAAAATTTTGAGGGAAAATCCATAGTAGAGCTTGCTCCAAATTATGAAACTGCTGCAACTTCTTTAATTCACATGTTAGAAGCTAGGTTTGTTAACCTTCACCCCATACTGTATCAAATGTTTCTCAACTTGAATAATATTGAAGATACTGGAAAAATAAATTTTATCTTAGAAACCATGCTTAAAGAATTTGGAGATGTTGCTATAAAAGATAAAAAAGTTTTTGATCGTTTCAATATGCTAGGCTCATGTGTAAATGTTGTTGGTGCTCTCGAAAAATATGAACCTAAAAATGAAAAGGAGAAGAAAACGCAATTCCCTTTAAATTAGTAGCATTGCATGAAGCCCGGGAGAACAATTTTGACTGGATTGTTCCTGAAAATTTATTTGATGAGAGTAGTAAACCTAAAAGTTTTAAGAGAGGAACATCTGAAACTTATTTAGATAAAATAGAATGGATTAATGCATTATTGAGGAATTGCCTTATCTTGGTTTGAATGCTTCTTCACTCTAAAATACTTGATTCTATTTTTCTAGGCCTAGCTAAAAGGAATTAAAGAAAAACACTTCTTGGGAGATAACCCATGATTTTATTTTTTGCTTTGTTTTTATATGTTTTCTTTGAGTCAAGGTATTGTATACTTCTGTAGAAACTCCTTTGTATCTTTATTTTCATGTATTAGTTGTGCCAAGTAAAGTTTCTAGCGAAAGTTGGTGTTGGTTTTGGATTTCTGCGCAGAAAACAGATTTCTGCTGTCCACCATAAAAAATCGCATAATTCACAGAAATATCAAAATGACCTGACATTTTTTTTTCTTATTCCTTAGATAATTCCAAAACTTTTTTGTTTGTTATATTTTTCGATTTGAGCAATGTAAGCGCCCCAAATTTTTTGTCTTTATAGACTGTTCTGGTTTTGAAAGATTCTTCCTTTTTACTTGCATTCTCTCTTTTACTATGTCGAGTGGATTCCTTTGCTCCACGAAACATCAGTGGATGTAGCTAATGTTTAAAATTATGAATAATTCTTGTGTCCATGCAGAACATACGAATTTTTTATTGTGCACTAACCCTCTAATGTGAATTACATTGAGTGTGGTGTGAAGGAAGTTTTCAAGGGTCAAGAGAAGAGGGTGATATAATGTGATTAAGAAGAGTGCAAAGCCAAAGCTTGGGGATGGCCCCGTGGTTCATCCCAGAAAATTCTACGAAGACTCAAGCGTCTAAGCTTTGGGGATGCCCAAGGCATCCCCTTCTCATCAACAATTTATCAAGTCACTTATAGTGAAACTATATTTTTATTCGGTCACATCATATGAATTTTACTTGGAGCGTCTGTTTGTTTTTTATTTTGCTTTCTTTTGTTTCCCTTGCTGTGATAAATATATTTGGAACCCAGCATTCTTTGTGTGGGAGAGAGACATGCTCCGCTTTTTCATATGAATACTCGTTTTCTTCCATACTCGTATTATTATTTTTTCTTCTAACTGCTGTGCATCCTTTTAGCTATCATGCGTCTCTTATTTAGAGTTGTTAGTTCTAGTAAAGTTATGTTAGTACTCTCTTGTTACATTGCTATATCTCTTGGAGAGTTTTTGTTTAGTATAAAATGTTTGGTGTTGGAAAGTAGTAGTGCGGTTTTCGTGCTTATAACGGCGCAAATAGAAGCTTGTATAGACTGTGGCTAGACTTTTTCATGCCATGCTAGATTTTATTTTAATTCTATGCTTAGTAGTTGTTATTGTAGCATGACTTGTCTCAAATAGCTGAGACTGCTTAATGTGCCATTGAAAGAATCATGAGTTGTTTTTGTCATATTGAAGCATGAATTTGTGGTCTTCTCTTTCGAATGCTTTATTTGGTTGACTTGGCGCATGCTTACACCATGTATATGGATACAAACCAGTCGCTTATAGCCTCTATGATCATTTAGTTTTTAACTTTTAATACCCTTTATGTTTTCTTAATAATATTTTTGTGGCTATGCATGATTATGGCTATTATTGCTCTCTTGATTTGTCGCTCCCAGTCATTTGCTAACCTCCACCTGTACTGAGTATGAGCTCTACTCATGCATCCAACTCCCAGAAACAAAAGTTTGCCACATGTGTCCACCATACCTACCTACATATGGTATTTAACCGCCACTCCAAGTAAATTTCTCATGTGCTACCTTTAAAACTTTCAAAATTATTCCTATTTTGTGCCCCTACTTTAGCTCATGAGGACGTAAATAGAGAATCTTTATCTCACTTGTTGATTGGAATTTACACACCTTGACTAGGGGCTTCATCCGTTTATCCAGATGATAGAAGAGCTGGCAGCGGGGTGCCCAGCCACAAAATTGGTTAAAGCATAATTGTATAAACAAAAGAGAAACATGGATGACCTACTATACCAGATGCGTCTTTCAATGGAATCCTCTCTTGTGAAGTCTAGTTGGCTTGTGACGTACTGTATTTTCTGTTTACCATTCGTTGACATAAGCATATACCTGTCTAAAAAGTGTTTTCAATACCTCTGTTTAATAACATAAAAAACTCTAGCACATGAGTTAATCCCTGATTCCCTCTGCGAAGGGCATTTCTAACTTTATGCACAGTTGAGAGAGCGTAGTTTTCATTCTGAGTTTAATGTGCATTGGTCCCAGAAACTATTATTAATTGATTCATGATGTGTTATTACTTTCTCTCAAATTATCTGTTCTAGTCATCCACTTGAACTTTGAAGGTGGCCTGATATTTATATTTTGCCCCACTCTTAAGGACAAGCAAAATATCACTTTGATATGTTTTCTCTATGCTCGAAACAAACGTATAACTTTCAGGTGCATTATTATTCATGATCTTTTATTTGTGTTACTTTTCGTGATGCAAGTTGATTGCTAAGTTTCATTGTTAGAATTATATATATCATGCATGTGTTTAAAGTACTATGATATCAACATACATATGCTTTTACTTTATGATGATCAAGTTTATGCTGGTAGCATATCACCTCAGAACTTATTTGTTTTTATCGTTTACCTACTCGAGGACGAGTAGGAACTAAGCTTGGGGATGTTGATACGTCATAAACGTATCCATAATTTCTGATGTTCCATGTTGTTTTCATACTATATGCTACATGTTTTCTTTACACTTTATGCTATTTTTATCGATTTTCTCGGACTAACCTATTGACAAGATGCCACAGAGCTAGTTCTTGTTTTCTGTTGTTTTTAGTTTCAGAAAAGTTGTTCTGGAAATATTCTCGAAATTGGACGATTCGAAGCCCGGAAGTCTTAGAAATTTGTCGCGCACACGGAGTCCGGAGGGGACACGGAGGGGGGCCACAGGGGGCCCAACATGAGGCAGCGTGATGCAGCCCACCGAAGTCCACCAAGTGCACCGATGACAAGATCACGAGCAAAGGCCATACATGACAAGGTGAACTCGCTCCTCTCGCTCCATACTTTCGGTGACTTGGAGGATGGTGCGCTACCTCATAGTTCAACCCTTTGTGTGCTCAGGTTCGAACCCACCATGGAGGTCCCGGAAAGCACCCAAGACGATGCACAAGAAGCTACCAAGGAGGGAGGAGAAGACGGTGTCGAGAAAGGAGCTACGATAGAGAAGATAGGGGAAAACAGCCCCCCCCGGCCTCAAGACCCGGCCAGGTCGGCCTCCCCCCTCTCCAGGCCGGCCACCAGGCAGAGGAGCCCGGCCCCCACCCGGCCCCAGGCCGGCCTCCCTCCTCCTCAGGCCGTCCAGCCGCCCGAGGGCCCCGGCCTCCACCCCGGCCCCAGGCCGGCCTGCCCTGGGGCGACCCCGGCTCCCACCCCGGCCGGCCTCCCAGGCCGGCGCAGCCTAAAATGCATGCAAATGCTCGGATTTAGCCCCTGTTTTCACCTACTTCGACCCCCGGCTATATAAGGACTTCCCCGACCTAGATCTAGGGTTTAGAGTTGAAATTAGAACATTGAGCTTCGCTCTCTTGTATCCCTCTTTGAGGAACTACTCCTACGGTGTGTATCTAGGAACGTATCAAAGCTACTCCTACGACTTTGTCTAGGATCGTATCAAGGCACATCCAACTACTTGTCCTCTCCCTTTGGGTTTTAGTCAAGAGTTGTCCAATCTTCCTCTCGTAAATCCTTGAGGTTCTATTGGCGTAGTGGACCGGCTACGAGTGTGAAACGATTTTTATCAAGGTGATTTTAGTTGGATCGATCGTTCCGTAGGCGACCCTCGGGGTTTAGTTGACGGAAGGTTTGGGATCTTTCGGTTCTCACAATTCATCCCCCTTTGTGTTTCCCCGCGTTTGCCCATGATTCCCCCTCGTTTCCCTCTCTCGTGTTCTTCGTGTTCTTCGCGTTCTTCGTTCGTTCTTGTTGATTCATGAAAATCGGGCCAATCTAGGAGTAAACCTCCATATCATCTGGTATCCAGAGCTAGATTGACACGAATCCGACACCCACTCCCCACCTTTTCCACCAATTTTTCTTCTACCACCAGAAATTTCGAAAATCTCACCAAAAATAGCCAAAAGGTATTTCGACCGATCTGTTGATTTGTTGAGTTTTTCGTGGATTTGATCCGTGGATTTGATCCGTGGATTTGTTTACTAAGACCATTCCCCACCTTTCTATTCAGCCACTTTTCCCCAATTTGTCCAAAAAAAATCTTGATTTTGAAGGAATTTCGAATTTGAGCAAAAATCACAGAAAATCTCTGATCTTCGATTTCTGGACAGATTTTGAAACTTGTTTTTCTTTGTCGTTTTTTATCCGAATTGAGTGCAACAAGTTGTCACGCGACGCCCACGACACCATCTATGCTACCACATCAACGGATCGCCACGACATCGACTTCCACCGACCGCAAGTCCGAGATCATCAATAAGAGAGGTATAACTTGCTTCCACTTGACCCAACCCATCCATTGTGTACCTTACCTATTCGGGCTAGTTCTTTTACACCGCTTGGCATCGCATTTGTGGCACCGAGAGTGCGAGTTTGGCGCTTGTGAGAGATTAGCTACGAGTAGGCATTGGCATTTTGGAATCCATCAAAAAGAGAAAAAAAAAGAGAAAAGAGAAAAAGAACCAAAAGGATCGATGGCAATTGCTATCCATTGTAGGAACGTATAGCTTCGCGTCGCAAAAGAGAAAGAGTGACCCGTTGCCATGGTGTGAATCTTGTTGCCTTTTCAAATTTGCGGTTTGAGCTAGCGTCCTCCTTACGTTAGTGCGGCATTGAGCTTTAGTCTTTGTTAGGAACATTTCGTCATCGCTCGTCCATTGGCCGCACTAACCCCATTTATCCTTTGTGTGTGTGTGTTCCACCCATATTTCCATCCACTAGGTTTGGTTTTTGTGCTAACTTTTCTTTGGGTCTTCTCCACATTTGACAACAAACTTTTCTTCGGTTTTTGTCGATTTTCCTCGCCACTTTCCTAACCCATTTGCCATCCACATAAAGTGTGTGTGTTGTCATTTGCGGTTTCTTTCGATCTTTTTGGATTCACTCTTGACATACCTCCCTACACCTAGGCTCGTCCACTAGCCTCAATACGACCAAAAAAGGTAACGTTGGGTAAGTAAGACATACATTCCTTCAATATCACCCTTGTGTGTTTTTGAGATGGCTAGAGAAGGAGTATTCACAAGTCCGAGCTCGGAAGATGAAGGAAACCCTTTCTTCAACGACAATTCTTACGCCAACTTCGTCACCCACAATGACCATTTCCAACTCCGTGAACTCGTCAAGGACGGGTTGCAACTCTATGAGCGTCGACTCCAAGAGCAAGAGGCTAGATTGAATGATCAAATGATGCGCATCAACATCAACTTGGCAAATCTTGCCAACCGCCATCATTCATCATCATCCTCAAGGTCTCGTCGCTCAAGTGTCGCACCCGGACTTCTAGAGGATACTCATAGTCCGCTAAACAGTAGAACAAATGGCTTACGAGGCATACCGGCACCCGCATCTCAATATGAGCAGGCCAACACGTAAACGTGTGACAACCATTCTCTACTATCCATCGTCTGCGTAAACCATCCCATAGAAATCCGACTACTTCCGTTGACGTACTTCATAACATACACACATGGTACGTCAACGGCATTTGAACAAGTGATATCACAACATATCTCTAAGACACAAAAGATTGAAATAAGTTGCAAATAGCTCTCACTAGAGCAGAGATGGCAAATACAATCATCTAGAGGTCACATGTCCCAACAATTCATCATTACAACACAGCGGAAGCATCCAAAGTGTCTGAGTACAGACAAGATCCAAATAGGCCTAAGAGGCCGGAAACGAAAAGACGGAGCCCATCCACGAAGTCTCGGATCCTGTCCGGGTCTGCTATCTACTCGTCAGCAGCCTCGTCATACTCCACGTAGTAGCCACCATGGGGATCCTCGGAAACGTAGTCTGCGGAAACCACATCCCCAAAGGGGTCAGTACATAAACGTACTGGCAAGCAAGACTCACAAGATACCATAGTGTACCCGGCAACACCAAGTACAGATGCTTTGGGTTCAACGGAAGAATAGGTGATACAAAAGTGCGGCAGCAGGCTGCTCTAACCAACTACAGAAACACGCTACAACTTCCGGCTAAAAGAAGGGTATAAGATAGCGTATCGTAACCAACTATAAATAACCTCAAACAAACCCATCCTGGATCTCGCCCCTTATCCAAAGAAGCAATCCGAGGATAACTCACACAGTTGGATTAATGATGGTTCAAGTTATTGTGTCAATAAGACTATTACTAGTCAAGTTATCATTAGTTAGGTGTAAGTTGTTCTGAGTACTTGTTAGCCAGTACTTTCACCAAGTCATCCATAACCGCGGACAACACGGCTTCTCGAGAAGATTTAACCCTGCAGGGATGCACCAATTTGGCCGTACAGGTAAGAATAACCCGCCAGATGGAATGGCCCTTCCACCAAGCGGGGCACTCAACACAACTCAACTCTTCTTTGCATCAAGCCCAAAGAACCCCGTGCAATCGAGCGCACGGCTAATCAAGCCCCACGAAGAAAAGGGGACCCTCATAGCACTCTAAGAACGTGTCTCCCTAAATGCCGACTACAAAAGTTTCCACCCTGGCCTCGGGTTCGTACCTGCATATGCGTGCGGCAAATGGAAAACCCGAACTAAATGAGGCGATTTGGACGAGATGCGAATCGAATCAAATTGAGGGGGGAGCCCATACATGCTTCCCACATGCGGTTAGTGCGCTCATCATGGATCAGTAGACAAGACCCTTTTCCTAATTAGGGTCGACACTAGCAGGCCTCAAAACCATGCCGGGCCTCCTGCCGGTGCCTTATCATCAAATTAGCATTACCTCAAACATTAACAGGTTGTTGTTTAACATCGAGCCCAGAACATAATAAATATGGTAACAGAAATAACGTACATCAGACTCGAGCATAAACATCCCTAAGCATGCTAGTAAGACACAGGCAACAAGCAATGGGGTTATAGGTGTGGAGGTGAGGTTATATCAGGGTTACAGGATAACATGTGATAGGATCGGAACACAAGCGACGAATCTTAAGGCTAGCAGAATAGACAACGGAAAGTATCGATATCCAGTGTGGAAAGGACACAATGGTTCATGTGAGTGAATACTTGCCTGCAAACTCAGCAGCCTGGTACTGAGCTAACTCCTCAGAAGTAGTGTCGTAAACCTCGTCTGTCTCAGCGTCGTCGTCTATTCGGGAAGAAGCAAACAAACAACGCAGAGAGACAAACAATCAATAACATGGCATAATGCACAATCATGGGATGATGCATGACAATTTAACTGATGCATCAAAATAAGCTAGTTGACATGGTAACATAATTAAATGGACCCATATGCAATTTGGATTGCATATGGAAAGCCCATGATTTAAGGTTGGATTAAATGATCTACAAATAACCAACATGTGAAAATGTATTAGCATGATGCATGGATGAGGAAAACAGAAAGAAAACAACAATAGATTCAATTTGAAATGAAGTTTACCAAGTTTGGAATTTTATTTATTAAGTTATGAAAATTTGCTTCTTAAAGGAGTTACACAAGCATTTGTTGTTTTCACCAATTTTAATTGTTCAAAATAGATGACAAAATTCATATTTGGAAAGAACACAAAATTTTAGGTGGAATACATGTTTCATTTGTTGAAAAAGGATTTAAAATGAATTACACATGAATTAAACAAGTTTAAACAAGATTTAAATGAATTTAATTCAAGTTTGAATTTATTTGAATTTTTATTTGTTCAAAACATTTAATAAAATTCATATTTGGAAAGGTTATAGTTTTCTGGTTTGAAAACATATTTTATATGTCCAAAAAGAATTTAATTTGACCAAGTTATGAATTTAGCAATTTTTAAATGGAATAAACAAGGTTTAAATTAGTTAACCCATTTTAAATATTCAAAACATGAAACAAAGTTTATATTTGAAAAGGTGGTTCAATTTGACATGGAAAACATATTTTATATGTGACATTTGAATTAAATTTGAATTAGTTATGGATTTAACCAAATTTGAAATGATTTGTTTAAATTTGAATTTTGAAAACATTTGAAATGTTCAAAATAGAAAACAAACTGCATATTTGGAAAGTTTATTTTATTTAGAGTGGATTACATGTCTTACATTTTGAATTTGGATGAGTTTTGCAATTTTTATAAAGGTTTGAAAACTAGGGACCAAACTGTAATAAAACAGGGACTTAAAATTAAAAAGAAAAGGGGCAGAACGAAAACTACCTCGCAGTGGCCCAGCCTAGGCCACTGACGAGGGGGACCTGGGGCCACGGTGGCGTGTGTGTGTGCACGTGGATGCACGCGTCGCTGATAGGGAGGCCCCACCTGTCAGCGAACGGTGCAAAAGTGTGGGATTAATCCCGCGGGGGGCAGGGATCGAACCCTGGCCTCGGGCGCGCGTGCGCAGTGCACTGCCACTGCGCTACTGAATCGTTCTTGTCAGTATAGGGGGCTAAGGGGGTATGAGGTTCAGTCGCGCGTCAGTTAACTGCATTTTTGCAGGTTCAGTTACTGAACCTTGGCTGCGATCGACGCTCGCCGGCGACGGGACGCGATGCAGCAGCTGCTGCTCGTGCTAGGGTGCTGGGTGGTGTGCATGCTCGTGCAGCGAGGAAGCAGGGGAGCAGAGAGGGAAGGACGAGGTGATGCACACCGTGAGGGAAAAGGAGGAAGGGGCTCGGTGGTGGATGGTGGCCGGCGACAGCGAGGTGGTCGACGGCGTGGCTTCCGGCCCCCTCGGGTTCAACGGCGGTGTCGAGGATGGAGAGGGAGCAGTGGGGACTCGATTCCCGTGCTCAACCAGAGGGAAGGAGACCCATGGCGGCGGCGATCGTCGAGGTTTCAGTGCGGTGGCGCTCGGTGGTGGTGCAGAGGGACAGAGAGGGAGGAGCAGAGGTGGAAGGAAGGGGAGAAAATGGCGGCGCGGCGATGGAGAAGGAGGAGGGAGGTTAGGGCAGCACGGGGAGCCCTCGGGGCAGCTATAAGGAGGAGGAGGGCGCCCGCTGGCCGTTCCCTCCGCCGTACAGTCGACGTGGGCGTCGCGGATGGTCGCCGTACAGGTAAGGGATGAGGGGGAGGTACCAGGCCGTGGCTGGTGGGCTGGGCTCAGCCCACTGGCCTGCCTCTCCCCTCTGTTTTGTTTTATTTTTTTCTTTCTCTTTTTTTTTGCAGATTTGAAAAAGGAAAGAAATGAAAGGGTTTTGGGGTTAGACAATTTCAGGAAAAATTTGTATAAGTTTATTTATTGTAACAGCACCTAATTGCCAACTTTTGTTTTCCAAAATATTTAAATTAAGTTGCTGTTTGTATTTTAATTGAATTTGAGTGAAATTTTGATATTAAATAAATTATTGATACTTAAGCAATTCAAAGTTTTTAATTTCAAGTTAATTTGAAACAAATGATTGGAGTGTTTTGTAATTTCCATAAATTTCAAAATGGTTGCTGTTTGGAAATTTAATTGAATTTTGAATGAAATTTGAATTAATTAGATTATTTAACTTAAGCAAGTTAATGGTTTGATCTTCCAACTTTAATGGAAACAAAATGATGTTTGGGTTTGAAATTTTCATTTGAAAATTGTAACAGAACAAGTATGAAACAAAGATTTGAAATTTGATTTGAAAATTCAAATAGAAAACAAGGGAAAACAAAAGGAAAACAAAGGAAAACAAATGGAAAACAATTGCAAAACAAATGCAATGATTATGATGTCAGGATGCAAAACATAAATTAACAAAAAGCAAACATTCTAAAGGAGTTTTCATACTTGGGATGTTACATCAAGCCACCACAACCAAGATCTTCACCAAGCTCGTCGCCATGACGGACATGATCGCGATGATCGCAACAACAACATGGAGGATGGTGGGCAACCTCAACACCCACAACCACCTCCCCAACAACCACAACAACCCCCGCGACGACATTGGTATGAAGATAGATCGCCATCACCACCTCCGCGACACCGCCAAGGCCGTAGTGACCCTCTTCAACAACCGCAACACCCGGACCTTCGACAACATCATCATCCACCTCCACAAGGCCACGCTCAAGACTATGGCCACAATGATTTCGTGGAAGATGCTCGTCAACATCGTAGGCCACCAAGGCGCAATGCGCGTACCAACAATAATGACCGCCAAGAACATGATCGTCATCAACACCCTCGAGATGAACAAGTGATTCCGCAACACCCTCGCCAAGAACAAGAACGTCCTCGACACCAACACAATGAAATTGATGATAGTGAACATCGTGAAGCAAGACTCCGTCACCGCCAACAACCACCTCCTAGTGACCACCGGCGTCATCCTCCCCATCATGACCGCCACCACCAAGACAATGAGGATGACCCATATGATGATTCACCGCCCGTCTATGATGAAGATCCCCATGAGCGACCCCATCATCAACAAGAAGATAACAACATGAGTGCTCTTCGTTTCAATGTACCAAAGTTCAATGGTGAGAATGACACCGAAGAATATATTGCTTGGGCTCTCAAGGTAGACAAGATCTTCAGCATTCACAACTTCACCGACAAGAAAATG
Organism: Alopecurus myosuroides; assembly: GCA_028641055.1. Lineage (NCBI taxonomy): Eukaryota > Viridiplantae > Streptophyta > Magnoliopsida > Poales > Poaceae > Alopecurus > Alopecurus myosuroides. The sequence goes on along the minus strand of CM054058.1, from coordinate 235,266,180 downwards.
GTTGTCTTGGCATCTTTGTAATTCGAAGGCTATGCACTCTTATGGTGGGATCGCCTACAAGCCGAAAGAGTCCGCAACCGCATTGCTCCTAGTGCCACTTGGAATGAGATGAAGCAATTCATGCATGCTCGGTTTGTTCCTCCACACTACAAGCGTGACCTCTTCAAGAAGCTTCAAGAACTTCATCAAGGTTTGAAGTCCGTTGATGAGTACTATAAGGAAATGGAGACATCTTTGATTCGAGCTCATGTGATGGAATCTCAAGAACAAACAATGGCCCGCTTCCTCAATGGCCTCAACTATCCTATAAGGAAGATCGTTGAGTATCAACCGTATGACAACATTGTGGCCCTTTCCACCAAGCTCTCAAGGCCGAACGTCAAATTGCGGAAGATCTCAAGTACAACAAGCAAAAGGCCTTCTTCAACTCAAGACCTTCCTCTTCGTCTCCAATGACACAAGTTCCTACTCCTACCAACAACAAGAGCGCCCCTCGAGCCTCTAGTGCTACCAACAAGTCTCCACAACCATTCAAGAAACAAGCGCCTACCACCTCTTCTTCAAAAGCTCCTCAAGTCAAGTCAAGTACTATCACTTGCTTCAAGTGTGGTGGTAGCGGACACAAATCTTTTGAGTGTTCCAACAAGATGATCATGATTGTTAACCAAGACGGTGAACGTGATTCCATGAGTGAAGGCGAATACTGCGCCTTGCATCAAGTTGCTCTCAACTCCTTGGACGTGCCCAATGATGATGAAGAAAGTGTCTATTGCGGTGAGGAAAAGAATCCATCGCTAGTGGTGACAAGAGTCCTTACTACTTCTCCTCAAGACGAGCATGATCAACGGTGCAATATCTTTCAAACTAGAGCCGGTATCAATCAAGGTCATCATCGATGGTGGAAGTTGCCACAACTTAGCTAGCAAAGAGATTTGCGACAAACTCCTATTGACCTACAAGCAACATCCTCATCCATACCATGTCCAATGGCTTAGTGACTCCGGAACCTTCAAGATTCAACATATGGTTTCCGTGCAATTCAAGATTGGTCCCTATGAAGACACGGTGGAGTGTGACGTTGTTCCTATGACCGTGTGTCATCTTCTACTTGGACGACCTTGGAAATATGACAAGAGTGCTATTCATGATGGGCGTACCAATCACTATAGCTTCAAGTAGAATAACAAGACATTTGTGCTTCGTCCCATGTCTCCTAGCCAAGTGATCGCTGACAACGCCAAGACTCTTGCACGTAAACAAGAAGAGTTCAAGTCTCGTGAGATGAGTGATGAGAGAGTGATCCACCAAAAAGTGAATGAGAGCCACAAGCCAAATATGAGTGGAAAAACTTCGAGTGTTCCCAAAGGCCTTGCCTTACTTGCCACCAAAAGGGAGATGCGAGAGTTACGAGATAACCCAACCATTCTTCACTTTGTCCTAGTGTGCAAAGGGGAAGCACTTGAAACTAACGACCTGACAAAATTTCCTCCATCTTTGTTGCCTTTGTTGCAGGAATTTGTGTTGGGAATATGCCCTAGAGGCAATCATGGATGATGTAATTCCCAATGTATTCATAAAGTTATTAAGTTGTCCTTTGGTTTGAACATCTGATACATGTCATTGAATATGTGATTCGATTGTGGAACTATGTATTCATGTTGTTCATACTAGATTGTCCTTGGTCATTTAGGTTGTGCTGGACACACACCCTAGACTAATGTGAGTGTTGGCTGATGACATGGTTCCACTTGTCATGGGCATGGTGATGCCATTCCAACGATCACATTGAGATGCAACGAGCAAGTCGTCATTTGCATGTCTCAATCAATGTAATCCTTAGACCTGAGGTTATCGCACAATCCGAGTTGTGGATCACCGACTTAGGTTCTGTTAAACGCTGCTTTGTGACAAGGCAGCTATAAAGGCAGAGTTCGGGTCGAATGAGAAGCAAGCTGCGTGATGTGGATAATCAAGATGGGATTTTGCCCCTCCGAATGGAGAGATATTCTCTGGGCCCTCTCGAGTGATATGATTCAGGAAGCATGGCCATGCGCGACTCAGTTAAGTGTTAACTGTCTATTGACTAAAGAGTTAGTCAGATGAATCATATATCACGGATCGAGAAGAGAGTCGAACTATTTAAGGGATGACGATAAATCGCCTATAGTTCGACAAGGTATATCGTGAGGCAAAAGGGACTAAGATGAATATCACATTGAAAGGTATGTCGTCATGACTCAATGGGACTTGGGAGTCGGCACGTTCTGCTAGGAGCCGCTACCGATTGATCGATTGGGAGTTGGACTCCAATCGTGTCCAAGTCGCCATGAGCCTGCAGGGTCGCGCACTTAAGAGCGGGAGCAAGTATTGGTCGGGTTGGACCCGAACCAGAAATGGACTGATTTGTGAGTCGGACTCATAGAGGGAATGGGCCACAAGTGTTGTGAAGCCCACTACCATTCGCTATATAAAGAGGGGCGCAGGTTGCCTAGCGGGCACGTTAGTTCACTCCCATGCGTTGGGAACCCTAGCCCCACTCAGTCCAGCCGTCGCACCGTACCTAGCAGTCCACCGTCGGAGCTCCTCCTCGTACGTGTGGATACCGTCAGAGGTGTTGTACGTTCAGCACTTCGGTTCGCGGGATTGGATCGGCCGCATCGGATCGTGGGACTGCACTGCCCCGACGCGCTTCATCGATAATCCGCAACCGCGCGTCTAGTGGTAATCATCGTGGCCTTCTACCTCGGCTAGATCTTGGAAGTACCGCGTAGAAATTTTTTCGTTTATCTCTACGCGTTCCAACAATTTGAAGATGTCTTTCCCGATGAACTCCCTCCGGGCCTTCCTCCTATACGAGGAATCGAGCACCGCATTGACCTCATCCCAGGCGCACCCCTCCCCAACCGCGCTCCTTACCGCACCAACCCCAAAGAGACTAAGGAGATTGAGCGCCAACTTCAAGAACTACTCGACAAAGGTTTTATCCGCGAATCTCTTAGCCCTTGTGCCGTGTCGGTTATCCTTGTTCCAAAGCAAGATTCTACTTCCCGCATGTGTATGGATTGCCGACCTATCAATGCTATCACCGTTAGATATAGACATCCCATTCCTAGGCTCGATGATATGCTTGATGAATTGAGTGGTGCTACTATCTTTTCCAAAATTGATCTTAAAAGTGGTTACCATCAAATTAGTATGAGTATAGGTGATGAATGGAAAACGGCTTTCAAAACAAAACTTGGTTTGTATGAATGGCTTGTCATGCCCTTTGGTCTTTCGAATGCCCCATCTACCTTCATGCGCCTCATGGATGAAGTTTTGTGTCCTTTCATTAGCAAATTTGTTGTGGTTTACTTCGACGACATCCTCATTTATAGCAAGTCTTTGGAAGATCATCTTGATCATGTTTCACAAGTGTTGTTGGCCCTTCGCAAAGCAAAACTTTTTGCCAATCTTTCCAAATGCAATTTTTGCACCAACAAGCTTGTTTTTTTGGGATTTGTGATCTCTTCCAATGGTATTGAAGTCGACAACAAGAAAATTGAGGCATTTAGGAATTGGCCTAACCCTACTTCTGTGGGTGAGATAAGGCGCTTTCATGGCCTTGCCGGTTTCTATAGCCGCTTTGCCAAAGATTTTTCAACAATTGCTTGCCCTTTGAATGAGCTTACCAAAAAGAATGTACCTTTTGTTTGGGGCAACACGCAACAAAAAGCTTTTGACACACTTAAGAAATGTTTGACCGAAGCTTCCTTGCTTGTCTTGCCGGATTTTGAGAAAACTTTTTGAGATTGAGTGTGATGCTAGTGGTATAGGAATTGGCGACGTTCTCATGCAAAATGGACGCCCTGTTGCATACCATAGTGAAAAACTAGATGACGCTAAACTCAATTACCCAATCTACGATAAGGAACTATTTGCTTTGGTTAGAGTGTTAGAAGTTTGGCAACACTACCTTTGGCCTAAAGAATTTGTCATTTATTCCGATCATGAATCATTGAAGTACTTGAAAAGTCAAGCTAATTTGAACAAAAGGCATGCTAAATGGGTAGAATTCATTGAATCTTTTCCTTATGTCATTAAGTACAAGAAAGGTAAAGAAAATGTTGTAGCGGATGCCTTGTCTAGAAAAGAGTGCCTTCTTACACGTCTTGACATCAATGTGATTGGTTTGGATGAGATCAAAGACTTATATGCATCCGATGTTTTCTTTTATCCTATCTTTGAGAAATGCTTGCCTAACCGAGGTTTTGAGGACTAATATCTTCACAAAGGTTTCTTGTTTAAGGCTAACAAATTGTGCATTCCTGAGTCCTCTCTTTGCTTGTTGTTATTGAAGGAATCACATGAAGGAGGCCTCATGGGACACTTTGGACGCGACAAGACCTATGCCATGCTCTCAAACCACTACTATTGGCCCAAGATGAAGCATCAAGTTGAGAGACACGTCAAGAAATGTTCTACATGCCTCCGAGCTAAGTCTACTTCCAACCCCCATGGTCTTTACATGCCATTACCTATTCCACATGCACCTTGGAGTGATATTAGCATGGACCTTGTGTTAGGACTCCCACGAACTAAATCCAATATGGACTCAATCTTTGTATTTGTTGATCGTTTCTCTAAGATGGCACATTTCATTCCTTGCAACCGAACCGACGATGATTCACATGTTGCTGCCTTGTTTTTCAGGGAAATTGTGCGTCTACATGGTATGCCCACTTCAATTGTGTCAGATCGGGACATCAAGTTCACCTCATACTTTTGGAAGACGTTGTTGTCCAATCTTGGAGTCAAGCTACTCTTCTCCACCGCCTACCACCCTCAAACGGATGGACAAACCGAGGTCGTCAACCGCACACTATCTTCACTCCTTCGAGCATTGATCAAGCCCAACCTAAATAATTGGGAAGAATGCATCCCACATGCCGAGTTCTCCTACAATCGAGCACTACACCAAGCTACTAAGAGAAGCCCCTTCGAGATCGTCTACGGCTTCAACCCCAACACCGCTCTTGACATACTACCTTTGCCTCTCCGCGAGCAAACCAACATGGACATTGAGAAGCGCACCGACTACATCAAGAAGCTACATGATTCCACAAGAGCTACGCTTGAGAAGCATTTTGAGCACCGATCCTCCGTCATGAACAAGAACAAGAAGCCAATGGTGTTCCAAGAAGGTGACCTTGTTTGGCTACACTTGCGCAAGGACCGTTTCCCCGAAGAGCGCAACTCCAAGCTCAAGCCAAGAGACGACGGCCCTTTCAAGATCATCAAGCGCATCAACAACAACGCCTACAAGCTCGACTTACCACAATCCAAGTACCTCGTCCACAACTCCTTCAATGTCAAGGACATCTCTCCCTTCCATGGATACCCAAGTGATGAAGACGACGGCGAGTTGAGGTCGACTCTTTTTCAAGGGGGGAAGATGATGCAGCCCACCCAAGTCCACCAAGTGCACCGATGACAAGATCGCGAGCAAAGGCCATACATGACAAGGTGAAATCGCTCCTCTCGCTCCATACTTTCGGTGACTTGGAGGATGGTGCGCTACCTCATAGTTCAACCCTTTGTGTGCTCAGGTTCGAACCCACCACGAAGGTCCCGGAAAGCACCCAATATGATGCACAAGAAGCTACCAAGGATGGAGGAGAAGACAGCGTCGAGAAAGGAGCTACAACGGAGAAGATAGGGGAAAAACAGCCCCCCCGGCCTCAAGACCCAGCCAGGCCGGCCTCCCCCCTCTCTAGGACGACCACCAGGCAGAGGAGCCCGACCCCCACCCTGGCCCCAGGTCGGCCCCCCAAGCCGACGCCCCCCTCCTCCACCTCGGCCCCAGGCTAGCCGCGACGTCACCTCCAGGCCGGCCTTCCCTAGGGCGACCCCGGCTCCCGCCCCGGCCAGGCCGGCCTCCCAGGCCGGCGCGGCCTAAAATGCACGCAAATGCTTGGATTTCGCCCCCGTTTTCACCTACTTTGACCCCCGGCTATATAAGGACTTCTCCGAGCTAGATCTAGGGTTTAGAGTTGAAATTAGAACATTGAGCTTCGCTCTCTTGTATCCCTCTTTGAGGAACTACTCCTACGATGTGTACCTAGGAACGTATCAAGGCTACTCCTACGACTTCGTCTAGGATCGTATCAAGGCACATCCAACTACTTGTCCTCTCCCATTGGGTTTCAGTCAAGAGTTGTCCAATCGTCCTCTCGTAAATCCTTGAGGTTCTATTGGCGTAGTGGACCGGCTATGGGTGTGAAACGGTTTGTATCAAGGTGAGTTCAGTTGGATCGATCGTTCCGTAGGCGACCCTCGGGGTTTAGTTGACGAGAGGTTTGGGATCTTTCGGTTCTCGCAATTTATCCCCCTTTGTGTTTCCCCGCGTTTGCCCACGATTCCCCCTCGTTTCCCCCTCTCGTGTTCTTCGTGTTCTTCGTTCGTTCTTGTTGATTCGTGAAGATCGGTCCAATCTAGGAGTAAACCTCCATATCACGGCGCCCCCCTTTGGCCGAGCCCAGGGGTGGTGTGGGCCCACTGGCCGCCCATCGACGTTGCTCTCGCGCCTATATATTCTCCTCGAAGGGTTAACCCTAGATACAGAAGCCTTTTCCACAAAAAACATCCGCATCGGCCGTCATCGTCAACCCTAGTTTGGGAGGGTTTTGGAGCTACACCACCATGACTGCCTCTGGATGGTGCGTGAGTAGTTCATCCTTTGACTACGGGTCCATAGAAGTAGCTAGATGGCTGTTCTCTCCTCTTTATGCCTCAAGTTTAGATCTTGTGAGCTGCCCTACATGATCAATATCATCTTATTATAATGCTACATGTTGTGTTTGCTGGGATCCGATGAATATTGAATGCTATGTCCAATGATTATCAATCTATCATGTTCTTTTATGTGTATGTTATTTATGATCTTGCATGCTCTCCGTCGTTAGTAGATGCTCTGACCAAGTAGATGCTAGTAACTCCAAGAGGGAGTATTTATGCTCGATAGTGGGTCCATGCCTCCCTTTCACTCACGCTCGAGTGACAGGAACGTAAACGGGTGAGGGATGCGATGTTGCCACTAGGGAGAAAACAACGATGTTTATATTTTTTACATTGTTTACATTACACACTTTTCTTACTGAGATTATCTGTTGCTTCCATGTTCCTTCTGAACCGGTAGTGCGCCCTGCCACATCAGCTGCGTCAACCTTCGGAAGTGATTTCTTTATCCTACTAGTCGATTCAACCTTGGTTTCTTTCTGGGGGAAATTTGTTGTTGTGCGATTCATACCTTCCTCTTGGGGTTTCCCAACGAGTGCAAGATCTGCACCATCAGGAATACGCACGGCGGAGTGGCCGCTGATAGCCCAGGCGAGGCCGAGCGCGGTGGCCTGAACGCGGAAGCAACCGAGCTTGACGTAGGCACCGACATCGGCGCGCACGGGCGGAGGGTGATGATCCACAAGTATAGGGGTGTATCGTGGTACTTTCGATAAATAAGAGTGTCGAACCCAACAAGGAGAAGAAGGTGTTGACAAGCAGGTTGGATAGAGGATTCACTGTAAACACCAGCAAACAGGTTTTTGGTGGTTTTTGATATAGCAGATAAATAAAATGCGAGTAAATAAAATATAGTAAATATAATTGCAGCGAGTGGCCCAATCCTTTTTAGAGCAAAGGACAAGCGGGTTGTTTTATTTATGATTACCAAACATTCTCGATGACACATGGGAACTTCGTCAAGCGCTTTCATTTCGTATAGTTGATTAATATTTATTGTTTCGATAGGTGTTGTATGGGTGAACCTATGCTAATGCACCGCCCAACTAGGAATAATACATACCTGTGATTGAACCCCATGCAAGCATCCGCAACTACAAAAAAGTAATTAAGATAAATCTAACAACTTTAAACTCTCGGATCCTACACTCTCTCGTGCATCGGTTTCCTAACGGGGGTTTAGGTTTCTGTCACTCTAGCAACCCCACAATTAGTAGCCAAATACACAATCCATCCCTCTAGGCCCATAAAGGTGAAGTGTCATGTATTCGACGTTCACATGACACCACTAGAAGAATAACATCACAACTTAAATATCAAACCATTAGATATTACTTCAACATAATTTCACTACTAACATCTGTACTTCTCCCATGTCCTCAAGAACTAAATGAACTATTCACAAGAAATCATATGGATCATAATAAAAGGTGATATAATGATGAATTACAATCTGGTCATAAAGTGCAAACACCGATAAATCTCACAAGCATCAACTACTAACAAGTAATCAACACCGGGAGAGAGATCTTATGCAAAACAACGATAGAGGCCTCTAATTGTTACAACGGGATGACGGTGGATGATGACGGTGATGGTGCTAGTGGTGGTGATGATAATGATGATGATCTTGATGATGCCTGGAGCGATGGCGGTGACGATGGCGGTGATTTCCCCTCTCCGGAGAGGAATTTCCCCGGCAGATTTCTCCCTGCCAGAGAGCTTTTCTCTCTCGGGTGTTTTCCGCCCCGAGGCGACGGCGGAATAATTCTTCGATGATGGTATGAGGCTTAGGGTTCCCTAGGGGCCAAGCACGCCAAAGATGAACCCCAGAGGTGGGCCAAGGTGGCCACACCCCTAGGTGGCGGCCCCTGGTGGCCCCCTCTGGCTCCCCTTCTGGCTGGGTTCCTCCTCTAAACTTTTAGGAACCCCCGGATGTCCCCCTTTTTCTTCTGATCTTCTGAAATATGGTATCTCGACGGTGCTTTTTCCATCAGATTTTTGGTCCCGGTGTTTATTCTCCAAAAATTACAAAACTTGCTATATAAGATAAAATAACATAAGGGATGCATCATAACATGAAATATATCGATGAATAACAGAAAAATATGATATAAAATAGTGATGCAAAATGGACGTATCAGCGCTGTGAGCGGACGAACCCCCCCGCCGCGCATATCGATGGCCTGCTGATGGAGCTCCTCCGTTGTGAAAATCCCGAGCTGCTGCAGGCGGGGCGGGACTTCTACAACACGATGAAGAAGAGGAGGAGTTCTAACAAAGCTTGACCCTCCACTGCGCCGCCGCCGTCCACCATCATCGTCGACGATTCTTCGGAGCTCAGCTCAGGCTTCTGGGACACAACCGACGATGAGTTCAACGAGGAGCTCGACGACTTCGACTAGATTATTTAGAGTTAGGTTTAATTTTAGGTGAAATCTTTGAAATTTAGGTGGAAATTTTGAAGTTTATGTCGAATCATCTATGTTTAGGTTTAAATTTCAAAATTTATGTCGAAATTTAGTCGAACTGTTGAAATTTAATTTGAAAAATCTCATCTAAACTCGAGTTATACGGTAGCTGGTGAAGTCAATTGCATTTTACTACCCTTTAAGTTTTTTTGTTAGGAAAGGAATTATCGTGGTATTAATATATTTCTTTATTGCTCTGTTTCTCTATATTGATTTTTTTTACTCAGAAATACATTATCAAATATAGAGATATTAGCACCCTACATACACAAACTTGCGAGGTGGGAGCAAATACATACAAAAATTTGCAAAAGTGCACTAACCCATACATCAACTTGATAGGTGGGAGCAAAAACATACAAAACTGCCCTAAACACGCCACATCAGCTGCCACGTAGGTCGTAATTTTGCTAACCTCCTCCCCCCAGCATAGTTGTGACTGTCACAGATAGGTTTGGGATAGGCGAATTTAATGCCAGGTGCCCGTTTTCTTGCATATTTATGTGTAAGACCCTAGTCAGTTATTACGTGGAAGAGGCCCGAGTGTTCCGTCCCCCCTTTGTCGCCACTTCCCTTTGCACGCCCTGCCTCGTCGCCACTTTCCTCGCCAACTCCCTCGCCGTTGCCTCCCCTCGTCGTTGCCGCCTCCTTGAATGGCGGACATGGAGCCAGTTCTGCGCTACGAGATGGAGCCTCCCGATTACGGTGTGCATATGCCCTTTTCTGCCCCTTCTTCTGTCTGTTCTTCTCTGCGCATGCCGTCATGGCGGGTGGGGTTTATCTAGGGTTCATGAGTGCACGATCGGAGAGGAAACCGGCCATTGCGGGTGGGATTGGCGCATCTTCTCAGTTCCAATCGTTAGTGGGGCTTGATTTTGAGATAGCATCTGAAATTTTTTAATGGTTGTGTTCATCCTATTTTGTGTCTTTGTGCGGAAGATTTAGGAGTAAAATTAGGTTTTGGGCTGCGAATCCATGGTGTGTATGCTATGAGTTGTGTTTTAGATGTGGAGGGAAGTGATTTCGAACATGCCCTGTTTCGACTTATTTTGGCTTGTTCATGCTCATTGTCAGAAAATATGTGATTTTTAAAGTTTTGTGGCTTCGAATTGATGCAGAAATGTGCGTTGATTGTTCAAATATGAATGTACTTAGCAGATGACACATGATGGTCTGCATATTTGTGCACATTATGAAGTGGGAGTTAACTGAATTTACATACTGCAAGTGTTAACTGAATTTACTGATATTCTATTGTACTGAAAATTGGTTGTGATGCTTTGGTGTATTTTGTAATATAGGTGGTGATCCTGATAAATTCTCAGTTTAAATAGATCACAATGAATTTTTTGTTGGTTTGAGAGGGAAATTGAGCTATGATGATGGCACAACTCATTGGTTTGACCATTGTGATTCAGACACATGGTCACTGTTGTGGATTCATGATCTGGTGAAGCAATTAGGCCATGAAATTGAAGCAAGGACCAGGGTGTACTTGTGCCTTCCTGATAAAAATTTGCAAGATGGGTTGATCTGCATTGAAAATAATGCTCATACATTACTAATGACTGAAGATGCAAAGGAGCATAATACACTGAGTTTGTCTGTGGATCACACAAATTTTGTTCAGTTTTTCGGGCCTGATGTTCTTACAAATGTACGTCTAGAACTACCCCCTCTTAACATTGGAGCGCAAGAGCAAACAATGATGTTGATGAACCAGAGAAAATGCATACAGGAAGAGTTAGGACACCTAGAAGAAGAACTGCAGGTGATGGTCAGGGAGAAGATGACAATGATGATGATGAATCAAAGCAAGATGGGACAGACAATGAATTTTATGACAGTGATTGGGATGCTAAGGATGGAGATGATGACATATTTGCAGCAAATGTTGACAAGGAAGTGAATGACAACAATGAACCGGCCGAAATAGTGGAAGAAGAGGATGATACAGGTCTTGAGCATGAAGACCTCCATTTGACAAAAGAACGAGAGCAAGAATTGAAGTACAAGTTCATTGTCTTCAATCCAAAGGTTGACATGGCATCTCTACTGTCCAAAGTTGGTCAGGTATTTAGTTGTATTACAGAGATAAGAAATGCAATAAAGGCATATAGTGTAAATGAGAGAGTCAAGTTATTGAAGAAAAGAAATAAGCCTACTAGGATACATGTTGTGTGTGATGGAGAGTGTGAAGGGGGTTTCTCATTGTTTTTGAAAGCATCTATGGACAGTAGGACAAAGGCAGTGGTTGTGAAGAAATATTGTGGCATACATAAATATGTGAGAGCTTGGGAGGTGAAGAACTTGACAGCCAGATTCTTGACAGATTTTTTCATGGATGAATTCAGAGACAACCAAAAGATGGATTTGTAGACATATAGGAACAAAATTAGGAGGAAATTCAACATGTGCCCCAACAATTGGAAGTTGAGAAGAGCAAGGAAAGCTGCTTTACTTAGGATTCATGGTGATGAGGCACAACAGTTCAACTTGCCGTGGGACTATGGGCACGAGTTAAGGACATGCAACTCTGGTTCTTCATTTTTTTCTGAGCACAAACAAGTCAAATATAAATGGAGAAGTGAAAGAATATTTGGCAGCACTGTATTGGTCTTATGATGCATGCAAAAGAGGATTCCTTAAAGGATGCATGCCAGTAATTTAAATTGATGGTTGTCACATCAAGACAAGATACAAGGGCCAGATACTCACTGCAGTTGGAGTTGATTCCAATGACCGCATATTTCCTATTGCAATGGGTGTTATTGAAGTAGAATGTACAAGTTCTTGGGAGTAGTTTCTAACTACACTAAGAGATGACCTCAACATCATTAAGAGTGCTACTTTCATAATAAGAGATGACCTCAACATCACCCCTGGACTCATCCAGCTGATCCATCTCGGCGCCTTCCTCGGTGGGTCGCGAGCGTCGACTCGTAGTCCATGGCGCCCTCGCGGTACGGAACAGGGGACCACGAATCCCCGCCACCATCCCTCCTCCTGATGGCCCGATGGAATCCAGGAGCGGAAGAACCAGTGGAAAAGGACATCGCTGCCTTCAGGCTCCTACCCCCGCCGCCGTGCACCTCGTCGCCTCAAATGTCGTCTAGGGTTATGTCCGAATCGCGGGGGAGAACGGGGAATTGATGGCTAGGGGATTTTTATCTAGAGAGATAAGTCCGGGGGGTTTCTGCAAAAAAATGTGTCTGTCGTGACCTCAAACCAATCTGTCACAGTCATAACTATGGGGGGGAGGGGGAGGGGTGGGTGGTGTTAGCAAAATAACAACCTACGTGGCAGCTGATGTGGCGTGTTTTTCCAACTGACAAGTTGATGTATGGGTTAGTGCACTTTTGCAAGTTTTTGTACGTATGTGGTTCCACCTTGCAAGTTCATGTATGTAGGGTGCTAATATCTCTCAAATATAGAACGTTAGTAGTATCAGATGCCTCTTGGGAAAATTATTAAGGAATTAGTCTAATGTTTACTATATAATAGGGCTTACGGTGGCCGTCGTACGTCGTCGCCTATTTTGCACTTTAGTCCACAAAAACTGGGAAATCAACCCGTCCTCCTAGGTTGCAACAGTTTTGCACAAAATCCCCTAAGAAATCAGAAATCAATCCGCAGTCCACTACCACTTATCCCCTGCCCAGCTTTCGGACCAGCTAGGCCCGACGACCATGGCGTCCTCCTCCGTGGTGCTCGTCACGTCAGAGCAGCCTTTTTCTTCCTATTCCCCACACACACCCGCTCCTCCTGGTTTGCTTCCACCTCTATTGTCCAGCTGCGTACGCCATCAGTTCGAGGAGGAGGCAAGGTGCAGATCAGGCATCGTCAGAGACGAGATGGTTTGGGAGAGATCCGGCGGCCCAACGCCGAAGACGGGAGGAACTCTCTGTTAGCTTGATCCGGGCGTCGGAGGCGCGAGCATGATGGAGTCCGTCTAAGTTGCTCGGGGAAAAAATGAGGGAACCGAGGATTTTTGGGAGATAGAGGAAGAAGAAATAGCGATGGGTATTTATTTTTGGTCGATGTGGTGCCTAGATCACCAAAGGACTTTCCATGTTCCTCGCCGCCGGCCGGGCCGTCGCTCTTGTCCGCGGCGGACAGGTTGCGCGTCGCGCCCTCGCCTGCTTCCTTCGCCACGAGCGCGCTCACGGGCCTCTGCTACTCCTCCAGCTGACAGAGATTGCGTATCTAATTACCTGCAGCTGGTTAATGCCCGAGAGTAGTCGACCAGAAACCGATCTCAAACTCTGGTAATCAAATCCAATTTCTCTTTCCAATTAGATGCGTGAGCTACTTTACCACATTCCTTTGGTCAGCGCATCGCGCATCACAGATTCACAGACTCCACATATATAATAATTGTACTTCAGATGTATATTTATTTTAAACATCTCCACGGTTAGGATATTGTACAGAACTAGCATGCTACCCTTGCATTTCTACACACTTATAGAGTACATTCAGTAATTCAGTACGCAAATACCTTTTTAGTAATACATAAATAGATATCCACTTTATTTTATACTAGTTGAAATGCCCGTGCGTTGCTACGGGCTATCTCGACCAATTTTTTCTTTAGGAATTATATATAGGAAGAGGGAGATCAAATGTTTTTTCTCTATCAATGATGATACATGAAGAGGGATTAAAATAATATGAAGACTAAAATATAGATCACAACTCTTGTTTAAACAAAACAATTTAATAAAATAAAACTTAATATTCTTATAAAAAATATTCAAAATCATCAAATCATCATGATTAATGACATATCATCTTTGATGAAAAACTCCAAGCTACATACGCAAACACGCCCGATCAAGAAAAAATGAATCGGACAACTCCCAAATCTACTTGTGCAATGTGAATCTACACTGTGTAGCACTCTCCTAATCTCTCTCCTCCAGCGCATTCTCATCCAAGTACCTCGAAACTGCCCTTGCGAGGACATCATCTCTCGCTTGCCCCCAGCTCCCTCTCTCGACCAAGTTGGGCTGCCGCTCGTTTGTCTGCACCACCGGCGCGAGGACCTGCTCGCCCATCCCCACACTCCGCCCCTCCGCATCGAATCCGGTCGCCGAAGACCCCGAGGAGGCTCGAGATCGGCATGCTCCCGGGCGAGCTAACTTTAGGCGTTGGCGGAGGAGGCGAGAGACTCTCGTATCCGCCGTATCGGCGGTCGCGGCCCATCGCGCATTGGAGGCTACACAGTGCTGGCATCCTCCTCCCGCACTACAAGCTAATGAATGGGATCAATCGCCGAGGATCCCCGGCAAAAAATTGCGCACAGGCAGAAAGATATGAAACTCGTTGTTCATGCAGCCAAGTATCATGAACAAAATAATTTCTACTACCTTAGTTCAAAATGAAATCTGATACGAATGGGAGTCCTTAACTATATATCCTAAATAAGATCTTGCTAGAACTTGCGGGAAAAATGACAGGCCCCTCCAACTTGATTGACATCCTGCCTACTCATCGTGGCACACTAACTAATCATCATAAGAAGGCCAAGTATATGTATTTTATCCATCACACAAGACCCAGTTGCCGGTCTTAAACTTGAACATGAAGTACAACTAAAAGAAAAATTAGGAGTACCAGGCATCCTCGGCATTAGCTGGGAGGAAAGGGCACTAATTGAGTTGCAGCAAGCATCGTCTTGATCAGTACAGAACAAATCAGGAAAGGGCAGTAATCATAGTGATATTGGATGGGTACTGTATTCAAAATGATGTCATAGATTATCAACATGAATAGTTTCCATGAAGGCAATAAGATGACCAGCCTAAGGCATTATGCCTACAGATCTCATGATATTTCTAGAGGCCAAGGCAAGCAATTAGTAGTGAACTTGAACAAATAAATGGTTGTTAGGCGTTAATAAATCTGAATATTCAGAGCATGCACTATACTCTGTATTTCATAATCTATAATTGTTGCACATACAGTCCAAGTGCAAATAACTGATCTGGCTAGCACGTGATCGACGCGCAGTTGGGTGATCAGGCATACATTGGCGCGCCGGCGCCAATGGCAAACGGCTGGGCACCATTGGGCTTGGTTGGAAGTAGGGACGCCATATCCCAACCACCTTCAGGTCAAGATGCCGCATCGCCGTCGGGTCGAGATACCAAGCACCCTGCTGTATCTATGTCTCATGCATGGACGAATCAAGCGGTAACGTGTTCTCTAGCTCCAAGTCCCCACTGTCTTTTGTTGCTCCTTGATTCTCTCTCCCGTTGGGAGGAACGGGGTAGCCGCGTCCTCAGGCGCCACCACATTGCCGGTCTCCTTTTCTTGGTTACCAAGTGGTAGAAGCCCATGAGACCATGGTTGCGAAGAAGACAGGGCGGCGGCAGAGACCTGGATCAGATCAAGAGGACAAGGAGGCGGCGGCAACCTGGAACATCGATTTGCACGACCTTGCACTCAACGATTAATAAAGCCTATATGTAGCAGCCTAGCAGTACCCAAGATGTTGTTGCCGGGCACAAGTTGTTAACAGCTCGGGAGTGCTGTCAACATGGGTTCGTGCTCTTGCCGGATCAGAGCGATCGAGCGGAACCAAGGGAATCGAAACGTTTTTTCTTGGCGATCGTGTATGTGTGCGAGGTACGTACGTACGTCTTGCCATACCATCGATTTATGTGGGAATCACCCGCAGAGAAGAGCGGCTATATATGGGCAGAATATTGTCGGGAGAGGGCAGGAAACTTGGATCTGATTCGGTAGGAAATCAAGTTCATTAGGTAGTTGTTCTCGTTCGAGTGCGGGACGGGACAAAAACAAACTGAGAAAGCTCGAAACTAACGTATGGAGGAGAAACATCTTAGGTAAGATATGTAAAGATAGATCCCAACGGGTATAACTTACTGGTGGCAAGGTAGGTGATTTGTATCAATTTTGAGGGTAGTTTTAATGACCTACCAAACCAAACCAAGGAAGACTTAACGCCTTTATTATTAGGTATAGATTTTTCTTCTTAACCATATATATGGTCAGATGGACGCCCTTCTTACAGCAATCACAACGCCGTAGCGCTAATCTAAACGCTTGTTGAGCAGTTCCACCATGCACATAAGCGCCAATAGCCTTATTGCCATAATTTCTACCGATTTTTAGGAGTCGGGCTCTTAGTTATGCCTCCACGCTAGGAAAGCTACTCGGAACTAAGCAAAATGGCTGGAATTTTAATCTCTAGAACATGTGAATAAGTGTTCCATTGTAGATGCTCTTATACGATCAGACGAAATCCAATTCTCACCAAATAATATATTTTTTGCAAAATGGTTTATCGTTTGTTGACCCGTAGCAGCGCACGGGTATTTGTGCTAGTGTCTGTATATATCTGTAAAAGGAGAAACAACACTGATTCACCGAAGATGCAATGAGATGCCTCGACATATTTTGCTTCTTTAGTCTGTTTATTAAAGACATTGGAAGCTACTTTAGCACGCACTAGCTTTTTCGTCACCCGTCGGCGCGCCCAGATTATTAACCGCGTCCGCGCATTTCTCTGGTCGGTTCTATACATACCCACACGTGACGCCACGTATACAGAACATATCTGCTTTCGCTAGCTGCTGCAACTCTGCCAGCGGACGCATGTCGACGGGGGCTCGCTCTACCGGTCGTGTCATTTTACTGTCAATCGACAGGCGCCGCCGCCATCTTTGATTCTTGGCGGTTCTTGTAACTGGACGTGCGCGTAATCATGTTGGATTCATCCATTGTCCGTCCGTCCGTACAGATGCGCGTCGCTGCTAACACTGCCGGCACGTTCAAAATGCTGCCATTCATATATGGATGCGTCATGCATGGTTTGATGCGTCGTTGGGCGATGGATCATGGATGGACCTCTGAGCAGGATGCATGCATCTTGTCATGCTTTCTTGGATAACCACCAGGCCATGACAGTATGTGGTGGCGTCAGCAGGAAGGGAATTATTGAAGACAGTATGAGCGTGTGCAGCGCTTAGCTCTCTGCACATGTGTCTAAGAAGTTTTTGGGGTTAATATAAGAGCATCTTCAACCGAAATTGCTAAATTTCTTTCTGTCCACATGTTAGAGTCCTAGTAGGTTTAGATGTACCGATACTAGTTGTATTCGGATATGTAACTTGATGTACAAGTTTTTTTACCTATATAATCATATGTCAGCCGTGTGGGCTAACCATGGCAAACAACTCTCGTTAACTTGGTATCAGAGCCCCGGATCCGGTCACCTAGGACTTCCGAGGCGAACGCGCGATGACCTCCTCCATGCTCCTGCTCTCGCTCTTCGCCGGAGCAAGCACCTCCGCTGCCGGCGCGTCCACCTCGCTCCCGGTCACCACCGCTGCCACGTCACTGCCGTCATCCGTATCCAACACCATCATTGTCGTGCTAGATCGTACTAATTTTCTCCTATGGAAGACCCAGGTCGTGCCGCACGTTGCAGGCCAGGGACTCCACGGATTTCTCGATGGAAGCTGCTCCGCTCCTCCCGCGACAATCACCACCGGGACAGGAGCCGATGTCAAGACGGTACCGAATCCCGAGTCCGCTATGTGGTGGTACACCGACCAGCGTGTTCTCAGTACCCTTCTCGGATCGATGCCCATCGACATCCTCGCGCAGATGGTCGGTCGACCCATCGCCGCATCGGTCTGGGCCACTCTCACCTCCATGTTCGCCGCCTCAAGTCGCGCTGGAGTTCGCCAGATCCGCCGTCAGCTTGGATCATTAAATAAAAATGATCTCTCTGTTGCAGATTACTACGACAAGATGAAGGGCTTTGCCGATCAGATGGCTATGGCCGGCTCCCCCATCTCCGATGATGAACTCATGGATTACATCGTCGTTGGCCTAGGCTCCCAGTTTGAAGGAGTACAACATGCCCTCACCATCCTCAACGCAGTGGCCACCTCGCTGTCTCTCTCCGATTTTTACGCAATGCTCCTATCTTGCGAGGCAATAAAGGAACAAAACGCGCAGCCGGGGGATTTCTCGTTGTCAGCTAACGCTGCTGCCCGCGCTGGTGGAGGACGTTTCTTCGACGCGAATCCAGCCGGGCGCCCTGGAGGCCGCCCATCAGGTGGCCCGCAAAGCAGTACTGGAGGTGGTCAGTATGCGTGGCAACAGAACCGAGTTCAGCAGCAACCGCAGAATCGCGGCAACGGTGCACAGGGTGGCGGAGGACAAAATCGCAAAAATCGCCCCCGCTGTCAAATCTGCAAGAATTGGGGACACGAAGCTCTAGCGTGCCGCCAACGCTTCAATCAGACTTACCAGAACGAGGATCGTCGCTCTGGCAATGCTGCGGCCTCCTATCATGATGATCATCAACAGGGGCCATGGTTCTTCGACACGGGCGCAACGGATCACCTCACCAACGACATGTTTCGTCTCGGCGTTCAGGAGCGCTACCAGGGCAAGGATCAAGTCCAGGTTGCTAACGGTACAGGTTTGTCCATAGCACATATTGGTCATTCTCGTATTACTGGTTCTTCAAAACCCTTGGAATTGAAAAATATTCTTCATGTCCCTGGTTTAAGCAAAAATCCGCTTTCTGTTTATCGACTCGTTTATGATAATGACATATTCCTTGAATTTCACAAATATTCTTTCTATGTCAAGGAAAAGGTCACGAGGAAAACTCTTCTTCAAGGTAGAAGTCGTGGTGATCTTTATCCTCTTCCATTCGGTCGTGTCGTATCTTCTGCTCGGCATGCTTCATCCAGCATCAAGCTGTCTTCACATCAATGGCACCAGCGTCTTGGTCATCCGTCGCATAGTGTAGTTCAAAACATTGTTAGGAAAATTAATCTGTCATGTTCCCCTAGTGTCGATTCTTCGGTCTGTGATACATGTCAACGGGCTAAGAGTCATCAACTTCCTTATTCTTCTTCTGCTCGAGTGTCTACTTCTCCTTTAGAGCTTGTTCACACTGATGTTTGGGGGCCGGCTTTGTCCTATTCTAGAGGTTTTCAATATTATGTAAGTTTTATTGATGATTTTAGTCGCTATTGCTGGATTTACTTGCTTAAGCATAAGTCTGATGTTGAGAACGTTTTCTATGATTTTCAGCACCACGTTCAGCTCCTTCTTAACTCCAAGATCCATGCTGTTCAATCTGACTAGGGTGGTTAATATCATCGTCTCCATGCTCATTTTCAGCGCACTGGTATCTCTCATCGTGTTTCTTGCCCACACACGTCTCAACAAAACGGTATTGCTGAGCGCAAACATAGACACTTAGTAGAAACAGGCCTAGCTCTCCTTGCTCACTCCTCTTTACCTCTTCTTTTCTCACTGTCTGTTATCTTATCAACCGAATGCCAACACCGGTTATTCAGAACACCACGACTCTGTCACGTCTTCTTGATATGTCCCCAGATTATTCCTTTCTACGCACCTTTGGTTGTGCGTGTTGGCCGAGTCTTCGTAAATATAACGCACGTAAACTCGAATTAGATCTAAGATGTGGGTTTTCCTAGGGTATAGTCCCGTGCACAAAGGATACAAGTATCTTGATCTCTCCACGGGATGTATTTATATTTCTCGTGATGTCATCTTTCATGAAAGTGTTTTTCCTTTTGCTCAACCAGGGGTTGTGGTCGATGTGTCTCAATTGCATCCAGTTTCTTTTCCTGACCATGCACCAGTTTTACAGAATTTTAATATGCGTTATGACACATCTTTGTTACCTGTTTATTCTCCTGGTATTTCTTCCTCTGTCCCTATGCAGGAAATTCGATCGGACGACGTATCCCTGGCCTCTGCGATCGACGTGCATGGTGCTCCTTCTCTGCATGTATCGGTGGTTGCGTCCGCCTCTTCGTCGCCCCTGGCGGCGCCGAACAATTCCTCCTCTAGTGGACCGAGTCCGTCACCGCTCGCTAGGCCGCGGTCCGATGCTGGGCCGTCCGCCAGGCTGATGCCCCCGCCCGTGACTGCGTCTTCACGAGGGTCGCCCGTTTCAGCTGGGCCGTCCGCGCCCCCTGATCAGCCCAGCTCGTCTGCCTCGACACTTTCAGACGCACCGCCTCGTCGTTGCCTTCTGCTCCTGCCGCGCCTCGTGGTGCTATCACACGACGGCAGAATAACGTGCACTGCCCGAAGATTTTCAAGGACGGTACGGTACGTTACGACCCGTATCGGCGTCGAGCGTTTCTAGCTATTCCTTCCTCGCACCGCACTACCCTTTCAGAGCCTGCCTGGCGGTCTGCGATGGAAGATGAATTCTCTGCTCTCCAGCATAATCAGACGTGGATTCTGATCCCTCGACCTCCTGGCACAAACATAGTTGGCAGCAAGTGGATCTTCAAGACCAAGTTTCGTCCTGACGGGTCTATTGACAAACACAAGGCGCGCTTAGTTGCTCGCGGTTTCACTCAGCAGCATGGTATAGACTACCACGACACTTTCAGCCCTGTTGTGAAGCCGGTTACTGTTCGACTTGTGCTCTCTCTTGCGGTGTCTCGTGGATGGTGTCTTCGTCAGGTTGATGTCAGTAATGCGTTCCTCCATGGCTTTCTTGCTAAAGATGTTTACATGCAGCAACCTCCTGGTTTCGAGGATCCCCAACATCCTCAGTATGTCTGCGAACTCCAGCGTGCTCTATATGGTCTAAAACAGTCACCTCGTGCTTGGTATGCCCACTTAAGTGACATGTTACATCAGCTCGGTTTCGTTTCCAGCGCTGCTGACACTTCCTTGTTTATCTTTCGTCGTCAAGGTATCACTGTCTATATGCTCGTATATGTTCACGATATTGTTATTGTTGGATCCTCTTCCTCTGTTGTCGAGCATCTGGCTCAGACATTATCTCACACTTTTCCCATTAAGGATCTCGGTCGTCTTGAGTATTTCCTTGGGATAGAGGCTTCTTATACAGCTGATGGAATGCTTCTTTCACAGCATAAGTATGCGCTCGATCTGTTGTATCGGGCTAACATGGAAAACTCCTTGTCCGTCACGGAGAAGCTCTCTCGAGGTCTTGGTACTGTTCTAAGTCCTAATGATGCTTTAAAATACAGGAGTCTGGTTGGAGGTTTGCAGTATTTGACACTCACACGACCAGATTTGGCTTTTGCTGTCAATAAGGTCTGTCAGTACCTTTCTCAGCCCACTTCGGTTCATTACGAAGCGGTGAAGCGCATTCTTCGCTATGTTCGCGGTACAGTTTCCACAAGTCTCCGTCTTCAGAAGTCTCAGTCTACTGTCCTTAATATTTTCACGGATGCTGACTGGGCCGGATGTTCTGATGATCGTCGCTCCACTGGTGGATTTGCTGTGTACCTTGGCCCTAATCTTGTCTCTTGGAGCTCACGTAAGCAACCCACCGTTTCTCGTTCCAGTACTGAGGCGGAATACAAGGCATTGTGAAATGGGACGGCTGAAGATGTTTGGATCCAGTCTATTCTTCGAGAACTTGGTGTGCATCAGTCTCGACCTCCTATTCTTTGGTGTGACAATCTTGGTGCCACGTACTTATCTGCCAATCCAGTGTTTTATGCCCGCACAAAGCATATTGAGGTTGATTTTCACTTTGTGCGTGAGAAAGTTGCTCTCGGCGCTCTCGATGTTCGCTTCATCGCATCTGGTGGTCAGCTTGCTGATATATTCACTAAACCATGTACCCATCTGATGCTCCGGCGTTTTCGTTTCAATCTCAACCTTGTTCACGACGGTTCAAATTGAGGGGGAGTGTTAGAGTCCTAGTAGGTTTAGATGTACCGATACTAGCTGTATTCGGATATGTAACTTGATGTACAAGCTTTTTCACCTATATAATCATATGCCAGCCGTGTGGGCTAACCACGGCAAACAAATCTCGTTAACTCCACACAGAGGCCGGACCATCTCTAAATATGTCCTTCAGTTGTCATCCCCGACACCTCAAAACCAACAAACATTTGCATTTTTTTTAGAAAAGAGAGTGGAAAAGGCTCAGCCGCTGCTTGTGATGCACACGCCCTTTTATTAAGGATTTCAAGTAACCACAATATTATAAATCATAGCCAGTCGAAAGAGTATAAATGTTCTACCTAAACCGAAGAAAAGGCTCAAAAGGCTACAAAGCATGTCTTCTAGGATTCGCAGATCCTTCTATCATGCTGCCACACTTTGGAGGAGAGTATGGCACGAACTATAGAAAGCAACTAGTTGCACCCAGCCTCTATAAAACGTCGCTGATCGAGAGGTAGTAGGAGAGATCACGAAGTAATCCAATAAATAACCTTGTGGACAACCTTTTAAAAAATAAGCATTTGTTAAAGATTGCATCATTGCGACAATTCCAAATAGCCCAAACAAAGGCGCATACACCGATCCGTATATGTTTTTTTTTTATCTTGTTTGGGTATCCCATGGAGCCAATCTCCAAACATATTATCCAGACTTGTAGGAGAAGACACATTCAAGGTAAGCTGGAGCAATCTCCAAATGTTAAGAGCAAAGGAACAAGAGACAAACAAGTGTTCTACAGTTTCATCATGGCTACAAAACACACACTTCTTACAACAATGCCAATTTCGCTTAAGTAAATTATCCTTTGTAAGAATCACTCGATGGTTAACGAACCACATGAATATTTTCATCTTGAGAAGAATTTTCATCTTTCAAAGACACTTATGCACAAAAGGAGGATGGTCATTCATGTAATCAAGATACATGGACCTAACGGAAAAGGAGTCATTCAGATTCAATCGCCATGAGAAAGAATCATCATCCGTGGACAAAGAGATGGGCATTAGTTGTTAGCAAACCGCAACCAAGTTGTCCAACTATTCCCTACTAACTTCCTTCTAAACCGCAAATTGATAGGAGGAGCATTGGACAACACATCAGCCACAAGCATCACAAATATCAAATATAGATGCAAACATAGTTCGATGGATGACACATACACAGTTCAAATATAGTTACAAAACCATACTAACAGACAAACTATATAGAGCGAAGCACATAATAAAATGGACCGAGATTCACTGCGGTGCCTTACCCTTCGACTTGGCATCTCCGGCAGGGCGGTGGAGAAACTGGTAGACGATGTACGGGTTGGAGGAAGAGGATCCATCTTTGTCGGAGATGATGTATGGGCTCGCTTCAGTCCCAGTCTCAAATGCATGCGTCGCCGCATCATGGTCCATGTTCCTCCGGTGGCGGTATGCCCGCACCTCGGACTCCACCATATGGCAAGGTGGGTTCGGAGGCAGCAGCCACCAACTCCATCTGGTAGCATCCTCCAACCCGGTGGAGCTTGTGCTAGCAGGGCATGGGTCGCCGCCCATCAGTTTTAATATGTTCCTTAGTGAGCTCGAGGACGCGTGCCTCCGCATATGCGCATGCGTGGATCACAGCGACACCGACCGGCTCAAGAAGGGTGACACAAATTTGTGTGGAGCCGGCACCACGAACTAGCAGTTGTATTTCGCTGGCTAGCCGCTGGCGCTGGGGCCAAGCTTGATCCCCCTATGTCCATCGGGGACCGCTCGTGGGTGGCGCGAAGTGCAAGATCCCCATCATAGATGGGGGGCTCGACCGTGCCGGTGCCGCTACATCGAAGTACGATGCAGAGATGGCATCCCAGCCCTCATCGTCGTTGGCGGCTATTCGATGGGACGAGGAGGGGAGGGGACGGGGAGAGGAGGGGAAATGGAAGTGGAGTTAGGGTTTGGTCTAATAGTGGGGACAGGGTGGGATATATATGTGGGGGGGGTGGCTTGGTGGGTCTTCTCCTACGTGGCGGTTTTTGGCCTGTCTGGACAGCCCCCTATTTGTCCCACATATGGGCTAGGTTTGGGGGTGTCGTACATCCCGGACAAACGAGATAGGTTTGAGGCGTGTGGTTGGGTGTCCGACTTGTATCTGTGCAGTATCCGGGCAGCCCGCCGGACATAGGGAGGCGGTTAGGGGTGGTTGGAGATTCTCTAAGTAAAGACAAAACCTGAGTGTCTAGCTCTACGGGGCCCAATTGATTAAAAATATATTTGTCATGGCAAATTTTCATTTGTGCTAGTGTGACCAATATACCTGCTTTCCATTATTGTCTTAGCCACCATGTCTTGTAATAGAGCAAGGTCAATCTTATCTCAGCTCTTGCACGGTTTAGATCAAGGTTTACAGTTTCCAAAAGTTCCTTAAACACCTCTCTTTCACCACATTGCGCACCCTCTAAGAGAGAGCTTGCGCGTAAGCTATGTAAATGTTAGAGAGAACTTACATATATGCTAGGTAAATATTACAGTATAGTACAAATTGTTCGACATATATGATGTTTATTTTATCAAACAAATATGTGATATGCTTTCTTACGTGATATTTTCGTCATTTTCGTTAATTAAGGAGAAGAGATTTGGCCAGCGAGAAACTAACCAAAAAATAGTACATACACCCTCGTCGGATGTCATAGAACACGACCGTCACAAGGACACGCCGAGCCACTCATATTACCAACTCATACCGTACACACATCGTTGAACCCGAGGATCTTTGTCTAAATTGTCAACCAACGTCATCGTCATCATTACTCATGAGCCATCGAAAATCGACCACCTAAGAAGACATGACCATAGTGGCCTCGTGAAGCCCACATCGGCCGATTCCCAACATATGACCCTTTGCGCAGATAATGGCAGCTCCTTGGTCTAAAATATTCCGAATAATCAGCCGGTCTGAAGACGAGCACCAAAGAGGACATGGGAAAGACTCGTACCGACGAATATCTTCATGATTAGACCGCCCCCACGCAGGTCATCATCGCCGCTCAAGCCATGCCAGGAAGAAGATCCCGCTTTGTAGCACGGGAAGTCCAATGGGAAGGCGAGTCGAACATGCCGGAATAAGATGCTGGCTACCGAGATCTTGCTGCAAAGAAACCATCGGTCATCACCTTCGTCGTTGCCACTACCCACCGCTCGAAACCTGGACCCACCACCAAATCCATACATTGGTCCCTTTGACAGATCCACGGCTCCAAGGATGATACTCCCCAAGGGGCCTGAGGGGAGGTAGGAGCTCCGCTATCATGATCCACCGATCTACAACTTTTACTGGAGATAGCGAAGGAGGTAGGAGATTAACCTGAATGTTGCCTTCAGGAAGGAGAGGACGCACAAGGTGTCACTATCATAGGCTCCGACCACTATTCGAAAGCAATGTTTTCACCCAGATGTCCCCCAGGAGACCTTCATCCAGCAGCATACCATTCACCATCAGAATCCTCTTTATCGACCAAGACTACTCGCCCAACAGCCCGATAGGACCCACAAGAAACTAGACCTGGAGGTTCTGTCCCCGTCTAGGCTCATAGGACTCGGCCACCTTGCAGTCTTGGTGCACTCGACGGTCGGAGACACGCCGGAAGGAGGGTATGGCAGGGCCAACCCCAACGGCGGAGGAAGGCCAAAGGATTGAGCACCTCCTACGTTGTTGCTAGTGTCGGACGAGGGCACACCACAAGGTATTTCATATTGGGTTGCTATGCATAAGTGGATTCAAAGTTCGAATCGAGCTAGATGAATTTCTAAATGATATTTTGTAAACTCGTACAGTTTATACATATTGGTCAATACAGTTATTAAAATCTCTCCGATTATTGGATTCATTCAAGAGGTAATCCTTGATAGTTTGGCTTGCCTGGACTCAAAACGTAGGAATAGGAAAAAATGCAGAAATTGAGGTGTCATGTATTCTAAATTCCTGTAGGAACCGACACCACAGGAAAAATTTCAAAAGTAATAACAAACTGTAGACACGGAGAGGCGAAAAGATGAGATGAGACCTCATGTTAGTTTTCCTCCAAAACTCCTATAAAATAGGGCATTGCATAGGAACTCTATTCCTTTGTTCCAAACGGCGTCATATGGAACTTTCCTATAGGAATCCTACCAATCGAAAACCATTGCGGTGCATGCCTAAATTCGAGATGAAAAACACCGGATTGTAACCCTAACTATCAATTTCTGCCATTTCCCAATACCATCGCCTCCCCTCAACTGAAACAGAAAGCACGACATGAAGGATGAAGACGTGACTGGCTGCTTCGGCAAAGGGACGCGTGAGGAAAGCAACCAACATCTGTTGCTTTGAAAGGAAACTTAAGTATTAATAATTTTGAAAATAAATATAATTAATTGCCAAATGATCTGTTGGAGAATTGCTAGTACGTAAGGTATAGGAATTAACTTCACGCGAAAATGCGACAGCACGAACTAATTAATTAGTTAGTTTCTAGGTCAGGTGGCTGTGTGGCTGAATGAGAAAAATAGAAACAGATAATCAGTGGAGGGCGTGGCGGGGCCTTCTTCTCGAGCAGGCCTAAGTATAAATCTTTTCTTTTGTTCACAAAATTAGACGCACCAATCTCCAAGCAAATGGTAAGACCTAGGCAAGCACCTACGGTACTTTGTATAGTTTGGTTTTTCGCAGCAGCGGGGGGTTAAAGTTCTAACCACAACCCTGTTTATTACTACTATACAAAGGTTGAACCAAGGTTGGGCAAAGCTGCTGCAAGCCTGCGATCGAAATTCGAAAGCATGGGCAAAATCATGTCACCGTACGAGGTCCGAATGTTTGATCGTCAAAATGGCAAAGGCAAACGCAACGGGGAGGAGGACAGATGTTCCCGTACGGATATCGGACCTTCGCGTGCCCGAGACCGAGAGGGCGACGCCGATGATGCCCGCCTGGCCCACCTTCAGCAGCGTGCCGCCCGCCGTTCTGGTCCACGACTCCTCTCCACTCTCCCCCGGGAGGCCGGGGTTGCCGCGGACACACGTCTCTGCGTCAAGACGTCGCGTGCTTCATTTGAGCATGCTCGATTTCCTCTCATTAAGCACTTGCATTAGCTAGCTGTCTCAGCGGGCGACCCTACGTACGCCTCCCTCGTGCTCACAACTCACAAGTACTAGTACGGTCCACCGATCGAGCCGTTTGCCAAACGTACCGAACCAGCCGTAACACTGTTTGGCCATTTTGGCTAATTATTAACCGTCTTCAGTTCCTCAAGTAACTAACTCGGAACCTAGATTAGGACGAGTAAGAGCTACCTGCCACGAAACCGCGTAGATCTTGTGCGTTCGCCATGCCATTGATGCCAAATACATCGCGTTCCATTTGCGTGCGGTTTGTACCCTCTTCTGCCGATCGAGCCCTAAATTATTACCAGTCGTCTCACCATCCAAACGACCCGTACGTCTACATAAGGAACTTCTCCACATGAAATGACTCGTCCGACGAATGTAGTCGAAAAATGTATGCCACGCATGCGCGCCAGGTTCTCGGCATCTTGTACAACATACCGACTGGTACCGGTTGCGAGGTGACCTCTTCACTCCATGGTCACTTCATGCCATGCCAACATGATTCACGTGCCGCCACCACCGCATTACCACCTCGCCCCAAATTAAGAGCGCACAAATCGTCCCCTGTCCCCGTGCGCCGATCCCCCACCTGACCTGGCTCTCGTACCATGTCTGTCCTACATACGGCCAGCGCGCCCGTTTCTTAATGAGGTCGCGGGGTGACACTCCAGGCAACCTGCGTCTTCCTCGAAATAGTCTTTCGTCCCGCTTTATAGGTAAAGCAAAGACCATATAGAAGTTCATGAAGAAGAAAAATGCTGAACAGTAGCACAAACATGATCAACAAGAAACAAAAAAAGGTAAAAAAGCCGATACTATAGGTGTTTAGGGAAAACGATGCCTACCAGGCAGTGGCAGATCTAGAATTTTAGTACTCCAAAAAAATTAAGTGTATTTTGATAAAAATATTTTTTTTATAGTTCTTTCGGTTATATAATATCTCTTTTTTTTTCAAGCGTGTTCTTCCGCTACAATTTCATCAGAGAAGAATTTGAGGTAGCGGATTTTTTGTCATTTCTGTTTAGGTTGCCTTTTGCTCAACTCTTTTTCTGTTTTTGTTTTAGGCCGAGGATTTCTCGACCGATAAAAAGCGTATGAAGTGTTTGGATTTAGTTGGGAAGCATTCATCTGGGCATAGTAGTGGCAACATTACTTTTTGACATTTCTTGTGCAAATATATGTTCACAATATACATGAATTATATATCTACTTCCACGTGCTACAGAAACTATCCTAACTTATGGGCTAATAAATCTAAACAAGGCTTATGGGCTAATAGTTGTTAATTAGTTATTAGCAATATAACTAAATAGGCCTATTACCCATCAATTAGAAAAAGCAGACCTACTACCCAAGCCTACAACGCCTGCAAAAGTACAACACGTGGGTCTGAAGGAACTAGTGGATGCTACTGGCCTAAACGTGCATGTCCTAAGGCTGGTGCCAATGCATCACTCGTTATAGCCTCGCCACGCCAGCTTTTATCCTCACTCTCACCCCACTCTCACCACACTATCACCCCACGGTGCCAGTGCACGGGCTGTAGCCCCGCTCTCGCCTCCCTCTTGCCCCACGGTGCCAATGCACTCTCGCGCGCCTATCGCCTCCCTCTCGCCTCCAGTGCGGGCGGCAGCGGGGCGGTAGCGGGCGCTACCGCCGGGCGGTGGATCCGTCGCCCGCCGCTGCCGTCTCGTCCCGCTCTCGCCTCCACGCGGGCGATACCGCCCCCCAATCGCCTCCATTGGCACCAGCCTAAGAGCATGTACAACGCTAGGCGTCTAAGGCTCCGTTTGTTTGGACTTCCACTTCTGCTTTTGGGTCCAAAAGCAGCAGCTCAAACAAACGGCAGCAGATTGGAAAGTGCTGGCTAGAAGCGCTGGCCAAAAATACACAGCAAAACCGACCGCGAGCAAAAGTAGGGTCGGGGGTGCTTCCCGCTTTTCTTGGACGAAAATGCCCAGCAATTTTTTTGAGAAAAAAGAAAAATACAAAAATTCTGGTTATGCGCTAAGCGCCATGTCCATCAACGCGGAACTCTTCACCAGTCGCTAGGCTAGTTAAAGAAGGAAAATGGCCAGGGCTAGCGTCGCTGCTCTCTCCAACGGAAGGCGCTACATTTCAGCTGGACTCTGTTAAGGAAAGAGTCGTACAACTCCCCAGTTCTCCTTTTTCATAGCGCTCAGGCTAGCGTCCACTGCTTGTCCATCCGAATATTGCGGGGAAATAAAAGGCTAGCGCCCGACGCAACCTCAAGCGTCGGCGCGAGGCAAAATTCTGGGATCGGCCGGGATTAGAGCATAACTACCAGGATTATAACCCTAGCGCCTGGCTTAAGCGCCTCCATTGTACATGCTCTAAGGCTGCGTACACGGGAAGGCCAAAACCAGATCAAAACTAACCGGTTGTTGTTGTTTTTTTTTTTTTTGAACAACGGGGAGGGGCTGGAAGGCCCCCGAAGCTCCATTAAGCGGCAGACAAAGTTACAAAGAGATCCCTAAAGAAAATGACAGTAAAACAATGGACCCTAACAATTACAAACAAGACCCTGGAAGAAAAGGCAGAAACGCAATCCAGCCCTTCTTCTCCGCTGCCGCTCCACACCGACCTCGAAACGCGGCGGCCGACGACAACGCCGGGGACGAAACCACTTGGGCCACCGCCAGCCTTGAACGCCACGTTGAAGTCGAAGATCCTCCGCATCGGCACACAGGCCTGGAGGAAGAAGAAACCATGGCTGGATCCCACCACCATGGCACGGAGAGGTCTCCAACGATCAAAAATCGCCTCGGCAACCTTGCCTTGGGCGGGTCTTCTCCGTATACGAGCTCCGTCGACGAACCCCCAAGCCAAAGCACCCCCCTCCACCTCCGCCGCACTACCTCCACGGCAGCAAGAAACAGGGAGCAGAGTAGCCACTGCAGCACCAAAGGAACCAGGGCGCTTATTGAATCGAGCTGCGCTCACGCCACCCACACCTCTCCTCCACCTCGAAAGCTCGGTGAAGATGCGCCGCCACAACCTTCCTGTGCCACACCCCAACACAGGAACGGACATGCTCGAAAAAGCAGGGAAGACAGCCTTATACGCCGAGATGACTCCCCGGAGCTCCACCGCCCGCATCAGCTCCTGCCACCAGAGCTGTGTGGCGACGAAAGCCACGGTGAGCGCGCACCAGATCTGGCTGATGAGAGCCGGTGCTCTACTCGAAGACAGAACCTGCAACAAACAAAAACAACAAAACCTAACTACTCTATTAACAACCCAGGCAACACATCCTCGCCGACGCCGGACGGTAGAACCGCCGGGGTGGAAAGGGAAGTGCGCCGGGAGCGAACGTGGGTGGTGGGAGTCGACTCTCAAAACTCAGGAGGGGAAAAGAGGGGTCTCCCCTGACGGGAGGAGGATCGTGCTTCGGTGTCGCGTACTCGCAACCGGTTGTTTCCGTTTGCGATAAAGTAGTACAACAAAGTCGGACATCCTGGGGTATGTCACGCCATACCTGGCATACCCCTGGATCCGCCACTGCTAACAGGCCCCGTATCGTACAAGAATATGTGACCGAATAGGTCGGTGTACTACACCATTCGTGTTTACAACTCTAACAGATACAACTTGAGGAGCGCCGACAACGAAGCAAGAAGGGAGCCAACCACCATGCCATCCTCCGAGCTCAACCCGCGACCACGCTTTTATGAACCCGGGACCCCCAAGTGCCAAGGTAGCACCTTCAAGAATGAGAGCAACGTTGACACGACGCTGCTGCCTGGACTAGCAAGCTACAGGGCCGGTCCTAAGGGGGGGGGGGCGAGAGGGGCGGCCGCCCCGGGCCCAAAAAATTTGGGGGCCCATTTCAGGTATGAGTTAGTAGGCTCATTTTATGTACTCCCTCCGTCCTAAATTAATTGTCTCAAATTTTGACAAAAGTAGACATATCTAGAACTAAAACATGTCTAGATACATCCACTTTTGTCCAACTTTAAGACAATTAATTTGGGACGGAAGGAGTATATGCAAAGAAAAACAATAAAGCTTAAAAGGTTGGTCGACTCGTAACTTTTCCTGTAAATACATCAATTAATAGCTTAACAGGGCCATCCCAAGTAATTAAAAATCCCTTCACGAGCAATTAGTTCTAAAGGTCGGCTCGTAACTACACCTACCCGGAGAGCTAGGGAGCACGGATGGCTAGGCAAAAAGGTGGTCGACTCAGGACCCTGTGTAAGTCAGCTAAATATAAGGATTTAGGATCATATCACATCAACCATCGACTTGTCTGTTTCTGCCATCACTCGTCCGCTTGCCCGCCATCGCTCGTCCGCCACAACTTAGTTGATTTTGTAATTCATCGTTCTAGATATGGAAACTGAAGACTAGATTTGAATAACTACAGTCATTATAAATACATTTGGACTTTTAGTGAGTTTAACAAATTTGAAGTTAATGAATGGTTCTCAAATTAAAGACAATTGCACTATATTTGCAAATACTTTCTCTCTAGATAAGATATGTGATATCTAGTTAAATGATCTAATTTCCGAGTTAAGTGTTATGGAGTTGACCTGCTAGATAGAATAATATCTGTTATTAAGATATTTAGTTTGTCAGAGAAGCAGATTGTTATCCTAATATGTATATTTCTTATCGGATCTTATTTACTATGACCGTGACTGTTGCATTAGCTGAAAGAAGTTTTTCAAAGTTGAAATTATTGAAGAACTATTTGAGATCTATAATGTCACGAGACTAAATCGTTTTTCAACTCTATGCATTGAGGAGAAGTTATTGGATGAGATTGGCATTGATTCCGTCGTTGATGTAAGGAGAAAATTTTAGGGTATACCGAAGTTGTTGTTGTTGTTCGTGAGAGGTTTCCACGTAAAAAAAATGTGTCTCGTTTTTCTTATTGATTTCTGTTTCATCAATATATTTCTATATATGTCTTTACTTGTACCAAGGGGGCCCAAATTTTCACCTCCCCCCGGGCCCCCGAAATCTTAGGACCGGCCCTGGCAAGCTAGTCCTAGGGTTTTCCCCGACACTCGGAGGGGGGTGGAGAGGGGATACTTGCAACGCCCTCCAAGGAGGAAGGTGACGCCCTCGGGCGCCACCGCGCCGAATCTGAACCACAATAGGATTTCTCCTGGCCATCCATCACACTGCCCGGTTAAGTCCATGCTATAAAGCCCCCACGAGCACCATGAAACACGGGCACACACAGACACGAAGACACTTGTACAGGACAAAAAACGATGCGTACGATGCAGAGTTCGGGCCTAAAAAGCCCACTAAGCAGGCTCCAGACCTAGGTCCACCTGGTCTGGCCCGCACGCTCATGGCTACCGCTGCCGACAAATCTTGACCCGCCTGGCCAAGGTCCGGTGTAGAGGTTCACTGAAGCATTGTCGCTGACTACCATTGCACCCACTGACCCCATGACCGAGCGGCGTTGCACTCCACCACTAAACTCGCACCCACCAACCACCGGCCTAACCACGTCCGAGACCCACCTCGCCTGCACCGCGAGGCCGGCGTCGCCGCCAGATCTGGGACCGTGTGGCCCAGATCTGACCCGCATCACGCAGACAGCCCTGTCGGGGACCTTCCCTGCTCCGGCCACCATGAAGCATCGCCGAAGCTCTAGGGAGATGTCGAGGCCATGCCCACACCGCCTGGTAACCGTAGACACGCAGCCGCCGTCAGATCTGGGCCCGCCCGGCCTAGCTCCGACCCGCAACACACAGACAACCATCCGTGGAGAAGACTCCCGCCATAGGCCGTCGTGTAGTCCGGCAACTATCAGTGTCACCTCGCGCACCTGAGCACCACCGGTGAGGCAAGGCAGATCCATCACCATAGGCCACACCGGACAACGAAACGGGAGACCCCGCCACTACCGTCGACCGCAAGAGGTTTGCCCTGCAACTTCCTTGGCGAGGAGGGGGGAGGGGCGGCGTGATCTAAGCTAGGGTTACGGTCGCCACC
Source organism: Alopecurus myosuroides (assembly GCA_028641055.1). NCBI lineage: Eukaryota > Viridiplantae > Streptophyta > Magnoliopsida > Poales > Poaceae > Alopecurus > Alopecurus myosuroides. Next base: position 235,233,080 of record CM054058.1, on the reverse strand, counting down.
CAAGTCGCCCTTGCGAGAGCGACTATATCTTGTGAAAAATTAAATCCAACCTACGTCTTCAGAGTAACAGAAGAATATTTGGGCTGTCCCGATGTACCTCATCGGGTAGGATTAGCTTTATTATATAGATAGAAGAGTACAAGTACGTGTCCTATTACAATACGTATCCTGATACGTACACAACATATTCTAACACCCTCCCTCAATCTCAACTGATAAAAGATTGAGATTGTGCTTACAATGATCAAATAATGGTAAAGGGAGTGGTTTAGTGAAGATATCGGCTACTTGATCTTTAGATGAGATAAACCGAATCTGCAATTGCTTCTGACTAACTCTTTCACGAACAAAGTGAAAATCAACCTCAATATGCTTGGTCCGTGCATGAAAAACTGGGTTAGACGATAGATATGTGGCACCAATGTTGTCACACCATAACACTGGAGGATGAGCTTGAGTAATTCCGAGCTCATGCAACAATGACTGGACCCAGACAAGCTCCGCTGTAGCATTCGCAAGAGCCTTATATTCAGATTCTGTGCTGGACCTGGACACTGTAGACTGTTTACGAGCACTCCAGGCGATCAAGTTGCCCCCATAGAAGATAGCATATCCCCCCGTGGATCGCCGGTCATCCATACTGCCTGCCCAGTCGGCATCAGAGAAGGCCGAGAGCATAGTAGATGTTGAAGACCGAAACTGAAGGCCACAGTCAATAGTGAACCGCACATATCGAAGAATGCGCTTAACAGCGGACCAATGAGGAGTCCGAGGTTCATGAAGATATTGGCATACCTTATTGACAACAAAGGACAAATCAGGACGAGTGACAGTGAGGTATTGCAGGCCACCAACAATACTACGATATTGAGTGGCCTCATCAGCAGAAAGAGCATCACCATCAGTGCTACAGAGGCGCTCAGTAGGAGACATAGGGGTGGTAATAGGGCTACACTTGAGCATACCAGCACGGGCAAGAAGCTCAAGGGCATACTTGCGCTGTCGAAGAAGCAAACTGCCTGTCGAAGGTGAAGAAACCTCAATTCCCAAGAAATAATGGAGAACACCAAGATCCTTGACCGAAAATTCAGACCGAAGTTCGTCAATTAACTTGGGAATAGCCGAAGCACGAGAACTGAGCACAATAATGTCATCAACATAGACCAGCAAATACATGGTCAGATCAGAACGCTGAAGGATGAATAACGATGTGTCAGCAACAGACGGAGTGAACCCCAAAGAGCCAAGAACAGAGCTGAGTTTGCCAGTCTCGACAATGTGACGGTGTTTTCGTTCAGCAGTGCCATTTTGTTGATGAGTGTGTGGACACGACACACGATGAGATATGCCTAGATTATGAAAGAAGGGATGAAGTTTCTCATATTCTCCTCCCCAATCAGTTTGGACATGAATGATTTTCCTATTTAGCAAGCGTTCAACATGTTTTTGAAATTGGAGAAACACATCATAGACATCAGATTTGTGTTTGAGTAGATAGAGCCAAGTGAAACGACTATAACCATCAATAAAACTCACATAAAAACGGTGTCCACTAACAGATGTTTGGGCAGGACCCCACACATCAGAATAAATGATCTCTAGTGGAAACTTAAGTACACGAGTAGACAATGAAAAAGGTAATTGATGACTTTTCCACCGCCTGTTTTCTCATAAATAGGCTCCCTAGTCGTACTATTGACATGTCCACCCCTCTTGAGAAACTCCTCCATGAATCTCCGGATTATACCTTCTTTAAAGTTTTTGGGTGTGCTTGTTGGCCGCATCTTCGGTCTTATAATAACCATAAACTTGAGTTCCGATCTAAAAAGTGTGTTTTTCTTGGATATAGTGCCTTACATAAAGGATATAAATGCCTCCATGTTCCCTCCAATAGGGTCTATATCTCTAGGGATGTCATCTTTGACGAGCATATGTTTCCCTTTGCGAACATGCCCAATAATCACACCTTACCACCACTCACGGAGTCCTCCTTACTATCAGCTGACCAATTTATGGATAATGCATATGCACCTTCTTTGCTTGCTAATCATGGTGCAGGTACAGGACGTGGCGCTCGTCTAGAATTGTTAGAAGGAGATTCGGAACAGCAACCTGGCCATACCTCAGTGTCCGTTCCTCTGCATGTTCCGGTCACTGATCCGGTTATTTTTCGGGCTCCCAACAGTGATCCGCAGCTGAGCACACTTACCGAGCTGTCGGTACGTGCTCCTGCCTCGCCCTGCGTCATGCATGAATCGGCAGCCGACACTGCCTGCGACAGCGCAGCGCCCAGCGCTGCCTCGACCCCGCCCTGTTCTCCTGCCCGTGGTATCCCCGAGGTGCCGACAGGGCCTGCTGCATGCACTGGCTCCAATCTGGAGCGTGCACTTCCTGAGCTGCCAACAACCGCTGAGTTTGCGGAACCAGAATCATCTGCACCAGGTTCTCCACTCCGTACGCTGCAGGTACCGTCTCGACCGGTCACACGTCTCTCACACGGTATTCGGCGACCCAAAATTCCAAAGGATGGTACAGTTGCCTGGAACAGTATTCTTGCAGCCTATACAACATCTAAATGCACAGCTGAACCGCGAGATTATCATGAGGCCCTCCGTATTCCTCACTGGCGTGCTGCTATGGAGGCTGAGTTCTCTGCGCTTCAGTCCAATGGCACCTGGAAATTGGTACCTCCTGTTCCTGGTGTTAATCTCATTGACTCACGGTGGATTTTTAAAGTCAAACTTCGTGCTGATGGTTCCATTGAGAGATACAAAGCACGCCTTGTTGCGAAAGGATTTAAACAGCGTTACGGTCTTGATTATGACGAGACTTTCAGTCCTGTGGTCAAGCCAGCAACAGTTCGGTTATTGCTCTCAATGGCTCTCTCACATGGATGGTCTATTCGGCAGTTGGACATCCAAAATGCGTTCCTTAATGGTTTTCTTGATGAGCAGGTATATATGCGACAACCCCCGGGTTTTACCGATTCTACTCATCCTGGTCACTACTGTCAGCTTGTCAAATCCCTGTATGGTCTGAAGCAGGCTCCCCGAGCATGGCATGCTCGTCTCAGCTCTGATACCATAACAGAAGAATATTTGGGCTGTCCCGATGTACCTCATCGGGTAGGATTAGCTTTATTATATAGATAGAAGAGTACAAGTACGTGTCCTATTACAATACGTATCCTGATACGTACACAACATATTCTAACACAGAGCACACTTGCTATTGTCCGGTGCAAACCCGCAGTCGCGAGTCGCCCGCAACAAATCAACTTCTTCCCTGTCCTTGCTGGCGGCCGGCTCTCTATATAAAACCGAAGCTCCGGTGAAACCACCCAACCGATGGAGAGCATATAGCTACCATTCTATTCTACGCCCAGGCACGCGCTTTGTCGCCCGGTTTGCTGGATTTCATTGACCAACGCGTAGAATACTACGGCCGCATGTCGTGGTCTGACACAGACGCGGCGCTGTTCGCCGCCGTGCTGGGGCAAGACGCCACGCACCACCTGGCTACCACGCCGCCGCACCTCGACGGGCCGGCGTCTTCATCAGCCGAGCTCCAGGCTCGCCTGCACGACCACGTCGAGCGGGCAGGAGCCTGGACGTACGGAATCTACTGGCAGGAGTCCCGCGCCGGCACTGGCGGCCGTCCCGTGCTCGCCTGGGGTGACGGACACTGCCGCGACGCCACTCCACAGGACGACAACGACCCTGCAGCAGCCGTGCGCGCGCCCGAGGAAGCCGGCGCCGCAGAGAGGAGCCTGGTGCGCAAGCGCGTCCTGCTGCGGCTGCACGCGCTGTACGGCGGCGGGGACGAGGAGGGTGGCGACTACGCGCTCCGGCTGGACCGTGTCACCGGAGCCGAGATGTACTTCCTCGCATCCATGTACTTCTCGTTCCCCGAGGACACCGGCGGGCCGGGCCGGGCGCTGGCCTCCGGCCGACACGCCTGGGCTTCCGTGGATCCCCGCCTGCCCGGCTCCGCCGCCGCACCAGGCTGGTACGTCCGTGCCTCCCTCGCGCAGTCCGCCGGCCTACGCACCGTCGTTTTCCTGCCGTGCAAGGGCGGCGTCCTCGAGCTGGGTTCCGTGGTGGCCATCCGAGAGAAGCCCGAGGTCCTGCGCGCCATCCAAACCGCCTTCCACGTCGAGGCAGCCTCGTCGGACGATTACACGAGGATCTTCGGGAAGAACTTCTCCCGCAGCACCCCAATGCCTGCAGTGCAACAAGCCACGGGATGCGAGGCGGCCACGTGGGCGCTGCGGCTCGGCGCGCAACCCATGGCGGCGAAGAAGGAAGTGGTGGTGGTCAAAGCCGCGAAACCCACGGAGCCTCCTCCCCCCAAGAGCATAAGCTTCGCGAAGCCGGTGGACGCGCACAGGCATGCGGGTGTGGCGGGCGGCGAGGAGCGGAGGCCGCGGAAGCGGGGCCGCAAGCCGGCGAACGGGCGGGAGGAGCCGCTGAACCACGTGGAGGCGGAGCGGCAGCGGCGGGAGAAGCTGAACCAGCGGTTCTACGCGCTGCGCGCGGTGGTGCCCAAGATCTCGAAGATGGACAAGGCGTCGCTGCTGAGCGACGCCATCGCCTACATCCAGGAGCTGGAGGCCCGTCTCCGGGGCCCGGCGCCGGCGCGCCCGTCCGTGGAGGTGAAGGCAATGCGGGACGAGGTGGTGCTGCGCGTGACGACGCCGCTGGACTCGCACCCCGTCTCCGGGGCCCTGAACGCGATCCGGGAGTCCCAGCTGAGCGTGGTGGCGTCGGAGATGACGGTGGCGGAGGGCAGCGTCACGCACACGCTCGTGGTGCGGTCGGCGGGGCCCGAGCGGGTCACGGCCGAGGCCGTGCTCGCGGCGATGTCGCGTGGGGTGATGATGAGCGCCACCCCGTCCCCGTGACTGTGCAGTTGTAAGAGTAACAGTTACAGGAGTCGCTCGCGCGGCTCGTGCCGCCGCGCGTGGTACGGACAACTGTCAACAACCGTCAGTGTACTCTTTAGGTTAAGCCTGCTCCTCGTGACTGCACGCCACGTGGTACGTAGGGGAAAAAAGGTGAAATGGCTAGCGGGAGGGCGGCAAAGGTGAAACTAGTTTCCTCATTTGGTAGTGTACCAGGTTACCAGTGTTAGAACCATGTACGTTCGTCAGTCAAAGCCTGAGAAGAGTTCTGCGCGGTCTAGTCTGACGGTGTTGTTGTTTTCAGAATTCAGACAGATAGCGAGTACGCTTGTTATGCATGAGAGCATCAGTGCTCTGCGCGTTCAGCAGCCGGAAGTGATTTTCAGCCATGTCTGCATATTTCGTCGAAGAAGACCGACCGGGGAATTTCGGCCCGCTACGCACGTCATGCGTGTGGTTTACTTTGACCGACTGACTTCACGCGTTCTCTCCGTTTCAGATGTTTACCTACACAGGGTGACGCTGGTCTGAAAGTTTTCGTCGTCGACGTCTCTCTCCCGCGTCAGAGTCGGCACGCACGACGTCTTCACGCACGCATGTCGCTCTTGAAAGCTTCTCTGCGGCTCGCGACCACGGGACTCTCCGAGTGAAGGCTGCACGCATCGTCTGCCCGCGACCCGGCAACCATGTCCGCCATCGTGCGCGGCTCTGGCCGGGGGCGAATGGGCGCGGCGTGGGTCGGGCCCCGCGTCGCACGGGACGATGGGGACGGAGCCGGTGGGCGCAGCCAGCCCGTGTGTGTGTGTCAGCTGCTGGGCCCGGCCAATGCGCGGACGGACGTTACGCGCCAACAACCTTAAACAGCAACCCTTTCAGCTCGATCAGGACTTGATGTGCCATGGCACCACGGCTGCGACATCATCTCCCTTTCACCTTTCCGCGTGGACTCGTCCCTGCTCCGACGCGCGTCAGGCCGAATCAAGTTATCAACTCAACTCGAGTCGCCAAACCTGAATCACGGACGCAATAAACGTCCGGTGCCATTAAGAAAAGGATGGTGAAATCACATCCGGTGCAGTATATAGTGGAGTGATCTGTTAAAATGAACACATGCACCACGTGGATGCGACACGGTGAATCCAGAGCGGGGCTACGACCTACGAGCCGAATGAGAAGGAAAGTATCCCTCCGATCTCATAATAATTGTGGTTAGAATGAATTATCTAGATGTATTCAAGTGTTAGATATATCTATTTCGATCCATTTCCATGACACGAAGAACTACTTATTCATTTTACTAGGTGTATTTTTTTCACACCAGCACACTGAAAATGCTGTCGGTTATAAAGGGGAGTAGACATAGAGCATCTCTAACATAATGGGCTAATTTGACTCCTATATGTATGCGGACACGTCTGAATGTATCCATGGACACTAGCCGACCAACCCCATGTGTCTAGGGACAACGAAGTCTCTCATATCTAAACCCTAAAAAATATGAAAACACGTGCACGTAGATCAAATCAATTCAACAAGTCATCAAAAAAGAGAACAATTCGTCACAAATTCAGTATTCACACACGAATGAATTTCGCTGATCTTGTTGCACTTGTTGATCTACTTGTCTTCACCAGGTTACCGCTTTGATTTGCCCCTCCCGTTGTCATTTTCAGGGTGGAAACCCCCTTCAATATGCTCCAACAAAGGGCAACATCAAAGGCCTTTTCATAAGTTTTTTTTAGATGGCCTTTTCTTAAGTTGATGATACAAAATGGCGGTTAACTTCATCTAGCAAATAAGAATCAATCAACGCAATGCAATAAAAGTAAATGAAACAACAAAGTTAAAGCAAATAAAACTTGTATTTTGCACTTGGTCATCGCAACCGGAAAACTTGGTCACGGAGTATTGGATGCACGCACATCTATGGTGGACAGAGGGTTCGGTGTGTGTGATGTGGAATGGTTACGGGTCCCCATAGAACTTGTGTTCATGGTAAAATATGTGGATTTAAAAAAAAATCGACGGTCATTTTCAAATCACATCCGGTGTTGCGCAGTGTAGTGGAGCCATCTGTTACACCTACGTCAGGGAACACATGTACCGTGTGGATGCGACATGGAATATCCATAACGGGTCTACGAGCCCAGATTTTTGAAAAAAAAAATATGATTGCCTTGTTTCATTTTATTAGGTCTATTTTTTCACTCCAAGAGACTGACTTGAGGATAATTTTGATCGAAAATACTCATTGTTATAAAGGGGAGGAGGCTTAGGGTTAACAATTACTGTATAAGAAGAAAATGCACCTAAAATACTAACTCTATCCCAAAAACAAATAAACCTCTCTATTTGTTTCAATTTATAAGCAGTGTTTTACCGAGATTCACGCTTTGACCAAGAATTGCGTCCATAGGTAATTATTGTATTTGTCTTCAAAATCATCTTTTTTTATAGGTATGATTTTATGATATTGTCAAAATATTCTACAAGAAATATACGATCAAAGCATAACTTTTAGCGGTAAAAATTACGCCTTAGAAATTGGGCAATGGGATTTGTTCATATTGGTATTTTATGTTTAATTTAGTTAGCACAAAATTTATCATTACAAATACAAAAAGCAAAATATTATTGAAAATAGAGAGATATTTAGAAATCCTACTGAAAAAAATTATGTCAGCTGTTGATCTAGAAGACAATCTCTTTATTACTAGACCAGTGTTGTCAGAGCACGTAATCTTACCTAAGCATATCGAATCTGTTAGATCTTCGTAATTGTAGCTAAACATATCACGTTCCTTAGATATCTATAGTTGTGCCTAAAAATACAACATATGTTAAACTTCATAAATGTCCCTAAGTGGATCATGCCCTTTAGACTTTCATAATTATACCTAAATATGTTGCATTTGTTACATCTACACAACTGCACATAAACTAATCACACATTTTAGATCTTTATATGTTTATCTAAATAGGTCAAATATGTTAGATCTTCATAATTGTACCTAAACATATCGTACCTAAGAAAATCATAGATGTTAGAACTTCATAACTATTCTAAAAAATTCCTAGATAATTACTAGTAAATCTTCGTAATTATAGATAAATTGATCACGGATGATATATCACCATAGTTTCATTTAGAAAAACCCAAAAAGTATTTATGCTTACATGTTAATTATCAGTTGGACTGTAATTAAAAGACATGCGCATATTTTGTCTAATATAAATTGTTAGTATTCACCACACCCACACTCACCAATTCTAATCTAATGCAGTAGACAGATGCACGATTAACAACGTAGCAAAATGGTGTCCAGTGAGGTCAAAATGAATATGTAGGTGACATGAAACGCTTAATTGTGTTCTTCTCTTATCGTTGTTACTATTATAAGGTGATCGTGCCAAGTGAGTAAGAGCATGTCTAACAGACCCCCTAAGTTTTAACCCCCTAAAACGCGTGTAGAGGGCCCTGTATGCACATTTCGCCGGCCAAAAACTCGTGCGAGCTAGCAGACCCTCTACCCCCACCCCGTAAAACAGAATTCTGTTTTACGGGGTGGGGGTAGGGGGTCTGCTAGCTCGCACGAGCTTTTGGCCCCTCAGAAAACAGGGTTTTGGACATTTTGCATATCAACGCAACATCTCATCACATTGCATAAAATTATCAAAGCACACAATAATAATCTTAATTATTACAATCGATGTTTTCATACAAACAAAATGTTCAAAGCACACAATAAAAATCTTAATTATTACAATCAATGTTTCACATAAATAAAATGTTTTCCGAACTGCCAATCAATGTTTCACACATAGAAGAAGAGAAAATGAATCATTGGCCATGCAACTGCCAGTGGTGATCGATTAGATCTTGGGTGAGCTGGTGATGAGTCTCAGCACATTCAATGCCGCGATGCCCTGCAAGAAAAGCTTCAAGTCGATCAGGGTTTCTCTCGGGCACCACTCGGGTGCCAACATTATCATAGAAACATGGCAATCTTAACCCCCTCTCATCTTCGATGATCATGTTGTGAAGAATCACACAACATGTCATGATGTCGACAAGAGTCTCCTTGTCCCAAAACCGTGCAGGATCCCGAACAATGGCAAACCTTGCTTGCAAAACACCAAAAGCTCTCTCAATATCTTTGCGAGCAGCCTCTTGTTCTCTTGTGAACTTTGCTTCTTTTCTTGTCAAAGGCCTATCCTTTCTCTCTTTAATTGCCTTCACAAGAGTTGCATAGTCAGGGTAAATACCATCTGTGAGATAGTACCCCATAGTGTACTCATTGTTCATAACTTTGTAGTTGCAAGGTGGTGCATCACCCCTAATTATTCTTCTAAATAAAGGGGATTTATTCAAGACATTAATGTCATTGAGTGTCCCCGGTAGTCCAAAGTATGCATGCCAAATCCACAAATCTTGGGATGCCACAGCTTCAAGCACAATGGTAGCATCACTGCTTTTTCCACAATACATTCCATGCCATGCTTTTGGACAATTTTTCCATGTCCAATGCATGCAATCTAGACTACCAAGCATCCCAGGCCACCCTCTCTTTTCATTCATCTCCATGAGCCTCTTTGTATCATCCTCATTTGGAGCTCGGAGATACGTCTCGCCATACAACTTGATCACCGTCTTGGCAAACATACGCACACAATCAGTGGTTGTTTGTACCCCAATGCGAAGATACTCGTCAGTATAGTCCGCAGGGATACCATATGCAATCACCCTCATGGCAGCTGATATTTTCTGATATGGGCTAAATCCCATGACTTGGGCGGCATTTCTCCGTTGCTTGAAATAATCGGAATTTGCTTCATAGTCTTTCACGATTTTTGTGAACAAACTCCTACGCATGCGGTATCTCCTACGGAAGAGACGGGGGGGATAGGTAGGTACCTCGGCAAAATAATCTTGCCACAGCTGTTCGTGGCCGAGCGCGCGGTTCCGCGGGATGCATATACGGCCCTTCGTGGAACCCCTTCTCTGATCTAGCAGCTTCGCGCGGTCTTCGAGGTCCTTGATGCGGAAGATGTACTGCATCATCTCCATGTCGTCGTCGCTCAGCAGCTCGTCGAGGTCCGAATCCCCCGAAGACCAGCTCAACGAATCATCGGAATGCTCCACATCATCCATAGTCGCGTCCGCAGACATCTACGATGGTGAAGCAGAGATCAGGCCCCCGCGGAACGGCGAAATCGAAGAGGAACACGGCCCGGCGAGTACTCACCGTGGGGAGGCGGCGGAGATGCACACGACGCGGCGAGTCGAGGGGCGCCGAGGTCCGCTGGGGGTCCGGCGGGGGTGCGGCGGTGTCCGGCGGGGGTGCGGCGGTGTCCGGCGGGGGTGCGGCGCCTCGGAGGCGACCGGATCTACGCGGCGGCGGCTGGCGGCGGGGCGAACGAAAATGGGATTCGTACCTGAAACTTCAGCGCGCCCTAGCTCGCACGAGGTAGAGGGTTGGCCCTGTACATCTCCTTCCGACCCGCACATGTAGGGGTCGACGGGCCGCCCCCTACCCTAACTTGTAAAAAATCGTCTGGGGTGGTCCATTTACGGGGTCTGCTAGATGACCGGGTAGAGCCCAAACCCGTATATCAGCGGTTATTATACGGGTTTGGGCCATTTAGGGGGTCTGTTAGACATGCTCTAAGGGCATTCGCAATGTGGGTTGCAAAAGATATCATAGGGAATATCATGGGCTAAGACAGATAATCATAAGTTCATAGCTTCGAGTAAACTCATGCATAGTGTTGCCGTTATTGATATCAATAAAGTTAGGCATATAGCCTTGTCTTTTTTTAGATGACCCTGTTCATAGAAAAAGAGGAGAACGAAATGAGAGATAGAGAGAACTAATCAAGGAACCTGTACTATAGTAGTAATCTTGAGTGTCAATATCCGTGAAGTCTTAATGCTTCCAGCAACTAATTAAGTGCAAACGAGGCACTTGGCTGACGACAATCTAGTACTACAGTATCCGGGGATAATCCATCCTAGGGAATTGACTAATGAACTGCCGCAGCTAGACATCACAATTCCTCTGGCTGCGTGCACAACTAATTGATGATCTTTTGTTTGTTTCTTGGGGGCATTTATCTCTGGTGGTCAAGAAGGCTGTTCAAATCGAGCAACAAATGTCTAATTCACTGCGACCCTGAGATCACGTTGTCTGTGTTCTTTGTCCTGGCTTCAGGACCAGGGGAGTCGTGAAACATGAGGGCTTTTGGTCAGCTTTGTTAAAGGAAAAGAAAAGGCTTTTGATCACCTGCTCTGCCCCGCTAGAGCTCAAATATCCACATCAGATTTCAGATCCAAAGATGCAACTTTTAATTAAGCAGAGCCCAGAACACTTAAATCTAGCAGCTTGGGGCTAGTAATAATATCAAAAGACCCTGCATGCTTGTCCTCTTCCATCAGATAACAGTTGATTAATTGATGTAGTACCAAAAAAAATGGTTGATCAGGAGTAGATAATACTAGCTGATCAAGGAGTAGTACATATTTATCCTGCTGGTCCTGCCTTCGAACAGAACGTCCTTTGTTCGAGTTAAATAAACTAGCTGGAGACTGCACCCAGTATTCCATTGATGAGATCCTTCATGGCTTTCAAGTAAAGACACGTTGATAACAGACACTACAGATGAGACGATCCACTGACTGATAAATTTCTTCATGGCTTTCAAGTAAAGACACGCTTGATAACAGACTGATAAATTTTATTCACGGGAAACGATGTGGCCTCTGCGCGTCAATGTGATGGCGATCTGCGGCACATGAAAGTATGCAACACCGGAAACACGTTGAGGTTTTTCCTTACTGTTCTTTTTACCATTATATGCTGGCTTTTCAGCTCATTCAGTTCTTATACTCCCTCTGTCCCAAATTAATTGTCACAAAGTTGAACAAAATGGATGTATCTAATACTAAATTATGTCTAGATACATCCACTTTTCTCCATCTTTGTGACAATTAATTTGAGACGGAGGGAGTATTTAGATGCAATTTATTTGTGGCATGCTAAAGGTAAAATCTTACTACAGAGTGACAGAAGGTTCAGGTGCCGACTAGCACAGCAACCATAGAGCCTAGTCCTAGAGCAGAAGGATAGTTCCCGACCTGGTTACTGTGAATTTTGGCAAGTTCAGGCCGAAACACACTCCTGTAGGTCTTCCTGTATGCTTTCCCTGCAGCGACAGTAGCAGCAGCAGCACCAGCACGATCGGAAATTCGAACTGTCGAAGATTTAGATGCGTGAACATCAAGATTCCTGAAAACAAATTCCACTTCAGCCGAAAACGACAGCTTTCAGCAGTTGTCCTACTGTCTCCCTACGACAACCTTCATCAACACAAAGGACAATTAAAACAGCACGAGTCACATGGTAGCTTGATGAAACTTCGGTCCACACTACCGGCCGATAGCTAGTTAGCAAACACAGCCAAACTCTCTAAACCCAGCACGCACCAGGAAGGCACTTTGACTAAGGGATAAGCTTCACATAAGTTCACAGGAACTCTAGTAGACTACCACGACAAGAGCTTCTAGTTGCTGCTCTTTCAGTCTGATGATTCTCCAAGGTTTTTGATGGCATCTTCTATTGCAGGTACAGACATATGGAATGCTTCCCACTGCTCGACAGTCATACTTATCCCTGCATTTGAGCAGCGTTGTCAGCACAAGAAGTGAAGTGTGCAACCAAACGGAAAAATAAATAACATAAAGCAGTAGCTACAACATCCAAAATACTCAGCACTACGTACAGAATGCCAATGAAGATGATGTAATGCCGATATTGGAAATAGCAAACTCAACTATGAATTGCATATAGTTCAACGCAACACATAATATTAAGAACTGAAAGCAACTACCCGTTTGTGACCTTAAATAATACTTGCTTGCTAAAAAGGCTTACATTGTGGAACGGAGGTAGTATTATTAGTATCAACGTGTTTGGAACAGGTAATGTCTCATACTCTCATGTGAAACATTCACCAGGATTCAGTAACCATACAGCAGGGGGGTTGTAATGGACTACTAATTGCTTATTCCTGAGCACCACATGAATAAGACAGAAATGCTAAATGAGATTCACCAGCCGCTTCAGAATATGGACAATATATGAAGAAACTTCAGGAGTAACAAGACAAAGGAGAACATTATCCACTGGTTTGTGAACCTAAGAAGTAAGATAACAGAACACCTTCATAAGGTTGGGAGATGAATTCTGAATACCAGTTCGTATGATGTGCTCAGCTTACATGTTCAATTCCATCAAACTTAATTTATCTAACCATTTTGAAAAACAAAATGATTCAGAAAATATAAATGAACCAACTATTGTCTAAGATCTAATCACTACATTGTGACAAGCTACTTATTCTCTATGACAGCATCATTTCTTTCTTAGCAACTAACTTAGCTGAACGAAACGAAAACAATTACTGCAACAGCTTCAAACTAGGCTACAGACTTCGAGAATGCACAAAGCTGAATTTAAGATAGATGTCATAGACAGAACTACTGATATGAACCGTTTCATGGAGAATAATCAGGGAAGAGGCCAATGAACACCCATAATCAGTAGCAGCAATAGAACAAGAAAATCACTCTAATCATAATCAAGCAGTGAGCACTGGAAAATGTGCAGCACTACATAGTTTCTCATCAGCACAAGATCAAAGTTTATGGCATAACTACTAGCCACAGGTAAACATGACAACAGGAAAGTTGGTTCCAATCAAGAAAGATATCCACAAATCCCACAGATTCACAGAATTTACAGGGAAACTTTGTGCAAAGCTAACAGCCACATATAGTGGAAGGCAAATTGTACATCCCCAATCCACACTTTGTCAATTGTCATCCCTTTAGTCCAAGTAGCCCCTACTTCCTAGGTTCCTATTGCAAACCTATTTTTTGACAGAACTATCTTCTAAATGTGCAAAACTCAACGCTGGTATAATCTACACCACATCCAAGTGGAAGAGCACAGAAAAATGCATTAGAGTGTTTCAGTTAATGACGTAATTCGTTGGTGCGGATTTCAGGCAACTGATACATTCCTTCCTGCAAGGGCTGAAACAGAACTGAACCAAATTGACATCGCAGAGAGGTCGCCATAACTAGTGAATTTACGAATATACTAAGTCAAAATCACATTGGAACTGAGCAAATAAAATATTCAAATCTAGCGTTCGAACTGAAATCCAAGGCTTGAGCACAAGAAAAAATGTAAGATATGCAGCACCTTTGTTGGAGGGCATCTCCTTGCCGTCCTTCAAGTAGTACTCGCGGATCGACACCAGCATCATGCCCTTGAACTCCTGCAGCGTCACCCTCCTGTTGGACGACAGCTGCAAACGCAAACATATCGCACAGTAAAACCTAGCACCGGCAGGATCAAACAAATAAACCCTAAACTTGCTTAGGCGAGAAGAGTTGAACTCACGCGGCAGAGGATGAGGTCGCCATTGTCGTCCAACTCCTTCCCTATACTTGCCTTCTCCTCCCCCTCCGCCTCCTCCTCCTCCTCCTCCTCCCCTTCCTCTTCCTCTTCCTCTTCCTGCTTTTCCTCCTTCCCCTCCTGACGGTGCTCTTTCTTTTCCCCCTCCTCGCCGGAGCCGCCCTGCTGTTTTTTCTCGTCTTCATCGACGAGGGACTGGAGGTAATCCGCCACCAGGCGTCGCACGAAGAGCTTGCGGTCAGGGATGGAGAGGTCGATGCCGAGGCGGTCGGCGGCGGCGCTCCGAACCTTGAACTCCGTGAGGGATTCCATTTCGGAGGTCCGGAGAATATCCAGCACCGCCTCCTCCACCTCCTTCTTCGTCTTCTTGTCCATGTCGATGCCCGGAAAGCCGCCGCCGACTGACGCCGGTTATTTCCGCTATGCGATTTTTTTTTTCTGAAAGAGAAACCGCCGCCGTGCAACTGTGCGCTTCGTTGAAGTTGAAGGGCATGGGGGGAGAGCAGGACTGCAGGAGACTGTTCGCTGACAGGCCGAGGAGTTGGGCCGTGAATATAAGATCGGCCTTAGTGGATTATTCTATGCAAGCCGGGCCTACTAGAACTAGAGTTTTTTTCTTCTTCTTTACTTGGGACTTCTGTCCATCTAAAACCAAGAATCGCGTACCACTGCCAGCCCATTGGAGCTATCCACGTGGCGGGCAGGGGATGGTTTTCGCTCCGCTCATTATTTTGTCGCCTTCGTCCATGTACGAGGAGCCTTTTACTCCTTTTCCCTTCCCCACACGTCTATCATGGGTCATGGCCTGCTCCCACCCCGCCGCCGCCGCCGCAACAGGCCACTCCGGCCCCCGCTCGCCACACACACTATTTTCCCGGATCTCCGCCGTCACCGCTGCCCACCTCCTCTCTGTGGCCTCCTCCATCACCACGGCGTCCTCTGCGCCGTCCTCGCCGCACCAACACCCACCGGTGTGGCCAGGCCACCGACAGGCGAGGCGAGGAGGTCTTAGGCCGGACCATAGCGAGGCGGCCGCCGATTCTCGAGACGGCGACGAGATTCGCGAGGCGGGTGGCGACCGGCTCTACCCGCTACAAAAGATCACGTCGACCACCACCGAAGGCCGCACGCCATCCTACGCCGAGCATTTTGGGATGGAATAAGCCGTGACGGCACGGGAGCCTTCTTCCTCGAGCGCCGGGAGGTCACTGGTGAGGACCTACAGGTTTGTTCTTCAAAGTTGGCCACCATGTGCTTGTTGAAATGCCCACGTTCAGTATGTAAGCATATCGTCACTCGCAGCCACCGCCATGCCCTCTGGCAGCTCCTTCTTGAGGATGTGACCAATTTTCATATGCTATTGGCGGCTCACGCAGGGAAAAGGAGGAGGCTCACGCTGATGGACCGGGTCTTGACCTTACTCCGCCCTTGCTGCTTCACCATCCCTTGGCCTGGTCATGACGGATGCACACCGGGTGCTCGGCGGAAAGTCCGGGGCCTCATTACCTAGAACATGATGCTGGCGGTAATTCACATGCCCTTTTCTTGTTCTTTGCGGAGTAGCCGGAGAGAATTGTGCTGATTATTTTCAGCCTATTGGAAATATTGTGCTTTTGTAAGTGGTGGAGAATACATGAAGACATGCTTAAAGTTTCCCCATTACTTTTGGAGTGTTTTATTCACTTTTGTGCTACTAGCCTAAATTTTGTTTAGTGTTGATGGTAAGTCCTTGTTTTCCCTCTCAATGTGTGTATATGTGCTTGTGATTTCTCCATAGTCTTCTTATATTTTTTGTAATAAGATTCAAGAAACAACAAAACTGAAGTGTTTGTGTGCTTTTGTCTATCCAATAATTATGAATGTTTTTTACTATCATCACTAATTTATGTTTGTTTCACTTATTCGCAGAAGCCACGGTGTTGGAATTGGTTGTATCAACACCGGTACACCACCGGCTGAGGTATGCCCACCCTCCATTTTCCACTTCTTGGTCTGAATTCTGAATATGTGATGTGGTTGACTGTGCGAGGTGGACAAACAACGAGAAAGTGTGAGAATAAGAGTTGCTACTTTTTAATTTGTTGTCTTCGCTTATCAGTGTGCAGTGATAAATGGATCATTCCAAGACTTTGATCTGTTATCTAGATCAGTATGTTTTCTTGTGTTCATTATCTTGGATTTTGGTGCAAGCCCACATATCATTCAATATTTTATGCACGTGTGTTTTCTTGTGTTCATTATTTTATGATTTGTTAGCTAAATGTATTATGAATTAACCATTTTATTATCTTCTAACTTAAATATGCAATCATGGTCGCAAAAAGCCTATGTTTCCTTATCACCCATTCCTATGTTTGGTTATGAATTCAATTCAGAAGTGGCTGTGAATTTATGATTATAGTAGAGGCATAGAGTACTGTAAAGAAACCTCAATCACTTGAGGCAACTATATTTGTCCATTCTTTCATGTGTTTGACACCAGATAGTTGTTAAGTTCCTCTGTTGGTGTGCCATCTTTTTATATCCAATCTACTTCTTATTAGCATTTTACTGTTTTACCATCTCTAAACCTTTTTAGTCCTCTTATCCAAATGTATCTACTTTCAAAATTGAATCTAAATTGGATCTATTGACTGTAAAGAATGCATTCGATTGTGCTTAGATTTTTGGTGCAGTGAAATTTTTACTATCAATGTGATGGGTTTGACACCAGATAGTTGTTAAGTTCCTCTGTTGGTGTGCCCATCTTTTTATATTCAATATACTTCATATTAGCATTTTACTGTTTTATCATCTCTAAACCTTTTTAGTCCTATTATCCAAATGTATCTACTTTCAAAATTGAATCTGAATTGGATCTATTGACTGTGAATAATGCGTTCGATTGTGCTTAGCTTTTTGGTGCAGTGAAATTTGTATTATAAAATTCTATTTGCACTCAGCTATTTGAATAAAATTTAGTTGATGGCAATTTATCAATTTTCCAAATGGAGGCTGGCCTGGATTAATAAAATATAAAGTAATATTGACCAGATGTGCGTGGGATAGATTTCTTGCTTGCTTGATGGTAAAACAGAGGAAATATTCCTCAAATAAAGATGAGTTTGCATGGTAAAACAGAGAAAATATTCCTGAACTAAAGATGAGTTCGCATGTTAGGATCCACAACCCCATCTCATTTTTTCCACCTTAAGTTCTTCGTTTTCCCGTTTAGAATGCCAAAAGAATTTGTTATTTGAAATGTTCAATTGAAAAGTAAACATGAAGTAGAAAGTTATTTCAGAAGATATAATTATTTAGTTCTTGTGTTTTTAGTATGGTTCATGAGTAAAAAAGAGATACCTATTTTTGTGAAACCAGTAAACTGGTTACTTACATTTATCCAGTACTGAAAAAGATGGCCTGGTTGAAACAATTTAAAATACTAATCTAGCTCACCCCGATTTCTCGAAGCTGCTTTACTTCTAGTATTTAGGTGGATGGTCTATGATTTAAATTCCTATAAAGTAACATGTTTCGGGAAGTTTATGCTTCTCCCATGCATTGGTACCTACTTTGTTTGATTTGTTTTTCTAAAATATTGATTGTATTAATCCATCGTCGCCATTGGCAGCGCTCCACCACTTGTCTCTAATTTAACATGCCACGGTAGATGTCTCTTGATCGCTTTGTCGGAGCTGGGTATTTCTTTTTGGTGTGTTGTTTAAATTTTTGTATCCACTTCTGCATGTGATGATTCCTCCGGGGTTTTCTTGCTTTTATATATAGGGAAAGTGATTTTAAGTGTACTTAGACCAAGCATACTCTGACGCCGGTTCAAAGGCAAAAAACCTGCTCGCATTGCTTCACAGAAATGAGCTGCAAGGTTCCTTAAATAGGCGTGGGGCCCAAATGCACTATTATTAGTACGATTTATGTGCCTTCACTTCTCTATCTCTCACACTTCGCTTTTTCTGTCAGGCTGTATGAATCGATGTTGGGTAGTGTGTGGAACCGATTCTTTGAGCACTTTGAATCGCTTCTCTCCAACAGTGTGGCTGGTGTTAGGTGTGCAAAACTCTCCGGCTTCAGGTTATTGATCTTTATATTAGTTGGTCGGGAAGTTATACATTGTCAAATACATTTTTGCTAATGAAGGTACACTATTTACATCAGCTTAGTGATAATTTCTGTAGTTGTGCTCTTGTACCTTAAAAAAAAGTTGAAAGTACTTGCCAGCAATGTCGAACACTTGTATGTTCACCTGCAAAGTTTATTGCTGCTAGCTTTCATCCAAATTTCTGATTTGTAGGTAAAGCTCTTATTGTATTTCTATGCTGGGTTGATCAAGATCTTCTGGGTTCATCAATTACACAACATGCTCTTTGTTGCCAAGCTGAGAAGATACATTGCATGATATGATTCATTTGCCTCCAGTACAAGTACTACAAGGTACATTTTGGAAGATACTCATATGACATGGTTCCACTGTCGCACAAGGATGCTTTGATCAACGATGTTCTGCCATCATTAACATGAAATTTCAGCACTCTGCAACTGAAACGGGACAACTCCTGAATGGAGAGCAACTTAAACTCATGTTCGCACTGTCAGCTAATTAAGTGATAACTTGATCAATTGTTAATATCGGCTTTAAGATTTTACCTTCAAACCTCTGGTAAGCCTGGTATAACTAAATAATAATTATGGATTTCTATATGTAGCTAGCTAATAAGAAAAATCTGAAGGTTTTGTAATACTTTGTGAGAAATAGAATGAACAAGATGATAAGAATAATTTTCTTGTTTATGATGCCGGTTACATGGTGATAAAAATGCAGCAAATGATACTTCTTATTGGGATTACAATATGAGTTGTATTTCACATCTCTGGAGTTAGCCGGTTGCAAGAACAATGATCTTATTAGACTTCTGGTGATGCTTCCTTCAGAATTTTTACCACATTTTTCTGTTCAATATTCATCATTTTGGTTAATGGGATGTTCTTTCTCTTGTGATGTTTAAATACATTTAAATATATTTAGTTTTTGGCATGGCCATGGCTTGTAAATTTGGTTTGTTGAGTACTGAAATCTTCGAATTTCAAGCATTACCAACATAAACATCTTGGGATAACTTTGTCCAAAATTGAGTAGGAAAATATTAAGACACAGAAATCGTGTTGAAAGAAATACATATTTTTCTATTTCTAATTGGCTTAGCTTCTGTTGTTCAGTGTGGCACAATCCATTGATTGACAGGTAATTTTAAATGCATTAGTGCTACATATAGTAGTGCTTATGCAGCAAATCCTCTGGCAATGATCTTGAATTTTTCTTTTCTTTAGAAATAAAACTTTGAGTTTTACGTAGTACTCCCTCCGTCTCATATTAATTGTCTTAAAATTTGACAAAAAATGGATGTATCTAACACTAAAATACGTCTAAATACATCCACTTTTGTCCAACTTTGAAACAATTAATATGAGACGAAGGGAGTACATATTCAGTTACAAGCTTTGACGCTCATACTGATTTTCTACTCATTTCCTGTTAGAGGTTCATGAATCACGAGTACCATATGAACAAAGTTATGAGCACCCGCTGTAGCATCTATTGTGTAATATCAGATCCTTTGGTCATCTTTGTTCTTCACAGATATGCGCAACCAGAGCAAAACAACATTCCACAGGGAGGCTACAATACAACTAGGATGAAAACTGCGGTACTCGATAAAAAAAGATAATCACCAGGAGAGCGTGAGACACTCCAGATTAGAGTGGGATATTGCATTAGAATGCTTCAGTCTTTCAGTTTTTTCTTCATCTACTTCATTTGCTTATATTATGCTAGCACTAGACCATGTAGCTAGATTTCCGAAGTGTTGTTTTACCCATCATTTGTTGATAAACAATTGTCCATTGAATTCATTTTTGTAGTCAAGTGCCCGTTGTCCCGTGGCTAATGCTATTATTATGTTGTGTTCTTTAAGAGATTCTTGGAAAAACCGTGTCTTGGGATAAAATTATATCAAAATTACCGATCGTTATAGAAAAATAATTGCTCCGATTGGGCTGTCAAGGACCGGTGAGGAGGCGCCCCAAGGGGCGCCCAAGCCTCTAGTAATTACCATGCACATTCTACATTTAGTCAATGTAAACCTTTATAATTTTTGTCCAAACATTATGTAAAATGATCAATATCGATAACATAAATTTAATATTATTAGAATGATTATAAAGTACTAAGTCAGATGCGGTCGGTTAAACTGTTTTTGGTGGACACGTTCATTTCATATTTCATACGGAAGGGAGTGTGTAATGTTGGTGCTTGCACATCACCGGACCTATATACAAAAGAGAGGGGGAGTTCGATTTGTACATGAGTGGAGGAGAGGGAGCCAAAGGAAAAAAAAATCTAAATCTATCTCACATCTTGTGTACAAAGGTACTCCTTTCGGTACTTTACTCCGCGTAATAGTTTTCTCTTAAGTCAAACTTTATATAGTTTAACAAGGTTTATAGGGTAATAATAGCAAATTTCCTAATACCAAATCAATCGCATTTGATCCATCATGAAGTATATTTTCATATTATGTCGGTCTGGTATTACGAATGTTGTTATTTTTTCCTCTAAACTTGGTCAAATTTCAGAACAATTAACTTAAGACAAACCTAATATGTGAAGTAAAAAAGGAACGGAGGGAGTTCCCAATCCAAAGGCCCATGTTTTGCTGATGTAACGAATGCGTAAATTGTAAAAAATGCAACTGTCGTGTGCATGGGATAATCTCCTCTCGTCTATTCTTGCCCTCGGGATAATCGGGATAAGGGGGTTTAATGAAGCGGGTCACGTGGTTCCTGTGAAGCCAGCCAACTTCCCTTCTCGATAAATATTTGGACTTCTCTTTGGCCTCTAACTCAAATTTTCTCTTCCCGGCTGATTTTCTTTGTGTGTCTGTCTGTGAGTCTCGACCAGTGGCGGAGCTTAGTACAAGTCAGAGGGGGCCACCGTCCCCCAACTTTGTACTAGTTTGTGAAGATTTTTTTTTTGGAGAGGGTTTAGATATGAAAATATTAGTCATTCGCCCCCCCCCCCCCCCCAAACATTCATATAATGTCTTTCGCCCCCTCAACAATTTTGTTGAAGCTCCGCCACTGGTCTCGACGATCCATCTGACCCCCAATGGCTCATCTCAGCAAAGATGCAACCTTGGGCATCATGTCCTTACTAACTTCTGTCGGCTATAGTTCCCGCAACCAACTACGCAAGTGGGTTACACATGGGATAAGTTGGCATATGTGACCGTCCCGCCAATAGAAACCATGATGGCCACAAACGGGGCAAGTGGGTTTTGCAAACAGGCTTGGCGGCAGACTCATCTCACTTACATCACGGATAAAATGAGTCGTAGGTAAACCCCATGAGAGCTCAGGAGCACATGCTCTCAATCTACTATTAAAAAAATCCATTCTACAACAAACTTTGAAATAATTAGCCATTTACCCGATATACTTTTTTCCCACATTTTGTATGGTTTGGTCGCGAACAGACTTAAAACACCTAGAACAATGTTTGTAGCTCCTCACTCCTGTATTTCCCTCCTAGGATTTTATCAGACACATTTCAGTCACAACTACTATGCTAGGTTGTTTTTTTCTGTTTTTTTTTTGGGAGGGGAAAAACTCCAAGCTTCTACAATTTGTATGAACTAGATGATACCCCGCGCGTTGCTGCGGGGCACAATTGTATGCCCATTAGGGCGTAAAGAACCTTACTATTCTGGTAGTGAGGTATATAATTTAAATACATCCATTATATTTGACTCTCAATATGTGTTACCATTATATACTGAAAGATTTCAGAGAGAGCCTATGAAAATAAACGTATTATATTAGAAAGTTCACTCATGCATGAGACCAAAGTCGGCCAAATTCAGAGTAAACATAGGAGATAAATTAATCATTGGCAAACTATGTAGCGCACACCACAATAATATGCATGTATTTTTATCTTGTCTCATGAGCCAAATTACCAGCTATCTAAGCTCATCATGTCTCGTGAGCAAAACATAATTAAAAAACAACCTTGTTAAAAAGTCTGATGCACCAATGATAAATGAGTGATCTATTTATCAGCACTTTGTACATGGATTAAGTCGAATTTGGGGGTAGGTTTCATAATTCAAATAGGGAAAACAATGCATACTATTAACGTGAGTAAGAAAAATATCGCCATCCATTCACCAAAATCATCTGATGAACCAAAAGACATTCAACGTCCTTTGGTCCATGTTATTCGGATGGAAAAATATGACATAGAAGTACATGCAACCAAGTATTCAGTATTCTATAATCTTCGTACATGCAAAGCCCAACCTGGTGGACCAACTGCTTCACAAGTACATGCAAGCCCTGTACGACATGCAGAGTCCTGACATAGTAATAACCTTCTTTTGGAGTGCATGTTGATACACTATAAATTATGCATAAGACCTGATCAAAAGAAGAGGTGATAAAAACCGTAGATGGTTCAGATATTGTCTGATTCTGTGTACGTACAACTACAAAAGTAACAGGTGTTGCTGAGAGACCTCCGGTGCTGACCATGCCACTGTCGCTGAAGAGGTGTTGCCCGAACATCAGGGTTGCAAATGTCCTACACTGAAATTCATAGTTCTGTATATAAATATAATGTCCCATGATTACAGGGCAAACCTAAGGAGCATTTCTGTTACATTAAGGGCATGTGAGTTGGACCACCAAAGTTCCACAATATGTTGATGGAATCAATGAAGTGGAGATCAAATCACCGAAGTGCAAGTGTCGGATATATACTGAATAGGGGTATAGAAGATGGTAGACAAAGAGCCGGACTACCAGGGTGGCCTACATGGTAATGGGCTTAGGTCCATTGGGCGGCCCAGTAGTCCGACGCGCAGAAGCCGGATTCTAGAAGAACCCGGATCACGGCCCGTGTGATCTGGCTTGGAGGAGAAGACGGATTCCTTGCTTTCCAAGTTACAAGTTAAACGTAGTCTTCTAGGTTTCTTATTCTGTAAGCCCTAATCCGGCTATTATATAAAGCCGGACGGGAGATAGATTAAAACAAGTTCGAGCTCTACGCAACTCGCCGAGAAGCTCATCCTCGCCGAGAAGCTAGATCTACACCCTCACATTGTAACCCTGATAAACGGGCTTTAGTCCCAATTAGTGAGAAGTGCAGGAGTAGGTACGCCGTACTGTCGCGACGTACCGAACCTGGGTAAAATCCCGTGTTCTGTGTTACTACGCTATCCCGTTACCCCACGTCTCTACCGTAGTCTCATGGCACCCCCGTCTATGAAAACTACTACGATGTCTCGACAGTTGGCGCCCACCGTGGGGCAAACGACGTCAGGCGTGAAATTCCGATCTGGGATACTTGGCGGAATTGGAAGATCGATCACTGTCGGAAGCTTGGAGTTCGACGACGACGTCGGCCGCTTCCTCGACAACGGATCCTATATACCGGCGCAAAACCACCTGGTAAGTGCCTGCGTGTTACCGATCGGATCTGCTAACATCTTTATCGGACTAACTGCAGAGGCAATGGGGTTTTGCGGTGGAAGCAAATTTATCCCACCCGCCCTATACCCAGTCGAAGACGACTATGATGCCGGATTCTGCTCAGATCACCGACAAAAAAGTGATACACACTTTATCGGCATGGTGCAATCCGAAATCGCTGAAAACACGGATGACGGAAATCCCGTGCAAGAGGCAGATAACAACCTACCCGTCGTAGAGACGGAAGAAGAAACACCCGTCACAGAGGCGGAAAATCCGACTTCCGTCAACAAGACGATGAACTCGGAAGCAGAGTCCGTGCTTGCCGCCATTGAGGCGAGGTTGGAGTCGGAAACCGGATCGGATAACTTCGACTCCGAAGACGAAGACGAGGATGCCTTCGTAAGAAAGGTTAAGTCCTTTCAAGAGGGATTCCATGAAGTGCTAATGGCAAAACCAGCTGATACAACGGGCGCCGGCAGCCAGGAAAGCCCTAAAACCCCTCCGCCGGTGGAAGAGAGAGAAGACGGAGAAACTTCTCCGATATTCCCCAATGTTAAGGAGATGACAGAAGATGAGCCTGTCAAAAAACCTCCCTCTTCCAAGAAAAAGCACCGTGCTTCTAAAAAACTCCAATACAAAATCCGGAAGAAAAAATCAGCCGATCTCGCTGATGAAAACCTGGAAGTTGGAGATGTTAGCGGCACAAAGCCAGCGGAAAAGAAATCTAAGGAAATCACTACTCCGCCAATGACGGAACAGGAAGAGCAAGAGCTATTACAAACACCAGTGGGACCAGATGAACCCCCTGAGATGCTGGAAGCCAGGAGACAAGCTTTCCAACGGCAACAGCAACATCTGCTTAGATCTCGGCAACATCTCCAACAAACCCATAATGACATCAAAGTCATGAAGGAAGAAATAGAGGAGTACGAGAGAAAGCATAGATCCGCGTTAAAACCTACTAGGTTACCCGGAATCGCAAAACCGGAAGAACTGCCGCCAAAAGAAAGGTTCTATAACCCATCTTGGCAAAAGCAGTTAAACGGCAAAGATGCCAAGGGCGAACCAATATACAAAACCACAGCGGAAAACGCGGAAGCAGCGTTCGCCATCCTAAACAACGACCTGTACTCCAACGGGGAAAAACTCCAAGGGGTGTATGCTTTCCTAGGAAAAGCATTACAGCAGCAACAGCGAGGCCAAGAACGATCAGGGAGGCTGCACGATAATTCCGCCCTCTGCAAAACAGCTACTTGCGCCGCTGGAGCACCTGGACCGGAAGAACCCGGAGATTCAGATAAAAAAGAGGATCCGAGAAAAGACAGGAAAAACCCAGACAACCGGGACGCAACGTCTAGAATCGGACCTCATCTCCCGAAAGATGGATATAAACCACATGATCGGGAAGACAAGCACCAGAATGACGGCAAAATAATGCCACCTCCGAGAAACCCAGCTAAAAAAGCTGGAAGATATGATATACCTCACAGACGTGAAAGATCCCGGACACCTCCTAAGGATAAGGAAAGACATAGAAGCAGAACTCCGCCTAACCCAAAAGGACGTGAACACGGAAGAGATAGAGATAACCTCGGAAAAGCGCGTCCGCGCAACAATGGAAACGAAAGGAGCAGATCCCCTTCTGTCCATTCAGCAGGGAGATATTCTGCACACATTGATAGAGTAGAAAAGGATGATCTATACTTTGGTCCTAAGTGTTTTACTGACAGGATCCGAAGGATAACCCTGCATTCTGGCTTCGCCAAAGTTGGTCCAACCTACCAAAAATATACCGGCAGCACAAACCCGGATACCTGGCTCTTAGATTATTATACAGCCGTCCAAATCAACAATGGGACAGACCTGGAAGCTGTCAAGTTTCTTCCCCTAATGTTGCTAGACGGAGCCAGAGATTGGATCAATGGTTTACCATCAAGAACTGTCGACAGCTGGGATGATATGGCTAGAGTATTCACTCAGCATTTTCGGGAACATACAAACGCCCAAATAGCATCAACCAGCTGAACCGTTGCACCCAATTTGAGGACGAACCATACGTGGATTTCATCTCCAGATGGACTGCAATGAAGAATAGTTGTTCTGGAGTAACTGACGTACAAGCAATGCATGCTTTCGTCAATGGCCTAAAACCCGGACTCGTACCGTTCATGGTTGGTTCTAAACAGCACAAAGATCTCGGATCTATGCTTACAACCGCTAATGAGCACGCTGCAGCCGAAGATGATATCAGAGCAAGAGGAGGCAATATTGAGTCACTAATACTCGCCAAGAAAACCCCTCGTTCTGACAAAAAAGGAACTCCAGAGTCAACGACAAAGCCCAAAGAGGTCAACATAGCCTTTGGAGGAGATAAGGGAAATAAGTGGAAAGGTCGCAGCCCAGATCCAATCAATTACACTCCCGAAGAATGGGAGAGAATTAAGTTGGAACCCTGCGTCCACCACTCGCAATTTGGGAAACCAACCCACACAAACGCGCAATGCCGGCTAAACAAGCATATGAAAGGCAATGCAGGATCCGGAAATAAAGGGAAGGGTGCCAAAAGGAAACCCACCAAACAAAAGCCAGAAGCTGAAAAAGAAGACAGTGAATCGGACACTGATGACAAAATCCAGGAACAACAGCGAAAGGGCGAACCCAAATTTCCGAGAGTTGACGGAGAAGCAATGCTAACTTTCTTAGCAACCCCGTCAGCAAAGGTGGCCAAAAGAACACTTCGGGAAATAAACGCGGTCATTCCTGCGACCCCGAAATTCTTGAAGTACTCCAACACGCCAATAGTCTGGGATCAGTCTGATCATCCCGGAAATATCCCTCAACCTGGCACACAAGCTCTTGTTGTAAGCCCTATTGTCCAGAACACTAGGCTAAGAAGAGTGATGATGGATGGAGGATCCAGCATTAACATAATGTACTTGGATACACTGAAGCATCTGAAGATTTCCGAGTCCCAGCTCAATTACAGCAACATACGCTTCCATGGCATTGTTCCTGGCAGTCAAGCACGATCCCTAGGAGAAATTTCCCTAGATGTCACCTTCGGAGATAAAGATCACTTCCGGCAGGAAAAAGTATCATTCGAAGTAGTGCCGTTCGAAAGCGTGTATCACGCAATACTCGGACGTCCAGCTTTCGCCAAATTCATGGCAAGATCCTGTTATATCTACAACAAGTTGAAAATGCCAGGACCCAAAGGAGGAGTAATCACCATAGCCGGTGATTTCAAGCTGGCAAACGAGTTGGAGAAAGAAAACGCCCTTTGCGCTCAGAGAGTTATAGCAAAGGAGGAACTGAAGGAATTAGCCAAGGAGGTATCGCCGAAAGAAATGCCGGCAGGAAAAGAAACTCGGAAGCCAACAGATAGCTTCAAGGCGTCCGAGAATACAAGACAGGTAATCCTAGATCCCAAAGATCCGACAAAATTTGTCATCGTAGGGACTGGGATGACCGACAAATAGGAAGGCGAGCTCATCAAGTTCCTCCGTGAGAACTGGGATATTTTTGCCTGGTGTCCAGCTGACATGCCAGGCGTACCCAGGGAACTTGCTGAGCACCAACTCAAGGTTATTCCTGGATCAAAACCCGTCAAACAAGGTCTCCGTCGATTTGACGGAAGAAGACGGAAGGCTATTGGCAAGGAATTATCCGGCTTTTAGCAGCGGATTTCATCAAGGAAGTAATCCATACTGATTGGTCCGCAAATCCGGTATTAGTGCCGAAGAAAGACACCACTGCTCTTAGAATGTGTATAGATTACACAGCATTGAACAAGTTGTGTCCGAAAGATAGGTTCGCATTACCGCGGATCGATCAAATAATAGATGCCACTGCAGGCTCCGAGCTTTTATGCTTTTTGGATGCATACTCCGGGTACCACCAAATACGCATGAAAAAGGAAGATCAAATCAAGACTTCTTTTATAACCCCGTATGGGACGTACTATTACGTAACCATGCCTTTTGGCCTGAAGAACGCAGGTGCAACCTACCAGCGTTGCATGCAACGCTGTTTACATAGTCAGATTGGCAGAAACGTCCATGTTTATGTGGACGATATCGCCGTCGTAACCAAGGAAAAAGATACACTCCTTGAGGATTTGCGAGAAACTTTCGAAAACTTACGCACTTACAAGATGAAGTTGAATCCATCTAAGTGCGTATTCGGGGTTCCCTCAGGAAAACTTCTGGGTTTCATTGTTTCCCACAGAGGAATAGAAGTTAACCCGGAAAAGATCAAGGCAATCTTGAACATCTCAAAACCTACATGTGTAAAAGATGTCCAAAGATTGACGGGTTCCGCTGCAGCCGTCAGCAGATTTATCAGTTGGCTGGGGGCTAAAACCTTACCACTCTACAAGCTGCTGAAAAAATTCGACAAAGTCAAGTGGATTGCGGAAGCCTGTGAACGTCTAGAAAGTTATGTACCTTTCCGTACTTAGTTCAATTCTATGTAAACATCTTTTGAGATCATGAAATAAAGTTGTCGGAATGCTGTCATCCATTTTCTTTATAAGTGCAAGGTGTTTCCGCCTCATCTATTTCCCAATGATCTCACAAATTTCTCAATGTTAACCCTGTCGAGACATCGTAGTAGTTTTCATAGACTGGGGTGCCATGAGACTACGGTAGAGACGTGGGGTAACGGGATAGCGTAGCAACACGGAACACGGGATTTTACCCAGGTTCGGTACGTCGCGACAGTACGGCGTACCTACTCCTGCACTTCTCACTAATTGGGACTAAAGCCCGTATAACAGGGTTACAGTGTGAGGGAATAGATCTAGCTACTCGACGAGGATGAGCTTCTCGGCGAGTTGCGTAGAGCTTTAGCTTGTGAAACTTGAACCTATCTAATCTATCTCCCGTCCGGCTTTATATAATAGCCGGATTAGGGCTTACAGAACAAGAAACCTAGAAGACTACGTTTAACTTGTAACTTGGAAAGTAAGGAATCCGTCTTCTCCTCCAAGCCAGATCACGTGGGCCATGATCCGGGTTCTTCTAGAATCCGGCTTCTGCGCGTCGGACTACTGGGCCGCCCAATGGACCTAAGCCCATTACCATGTAGGCCACCCTGGTAGTCCGGCTCTTTTGTCTACCATCTTCTATACCCCTATTCAGTATATATCCGACAGTAGCCCCCAGGAAGGATCAAAACTCTGATACTCCGCCTTTCGTCAAATACATTTTGTCCGGGAAAACTTGATTCAGCAGTCTTGATTCTTTCTTCTTTCCTTTTGAAGGAGATGGTAACATAAAACTCGGAACTATGAAAATCCGGCTTTTCTTCTCGCGATCCTTCGCGGAAAAGGAACTTATGACATCAGCGCCTTAATCATGCTGACGCAAGCGCCGCTTGGTTTCACGCGGGAAACCCTGCAACGTATCTCTGACAGATTCTCACGAGAAACGAGGAGATAGCCATCATTCCCCTGTCGTTTCGTTTCCCGAATTTTCCGGCGAGCGACACGCGTCGAACATCCAACGGTCAAAAGAGCCGTTGGCACGTATCTAAACGGATATCTGGCTATAAATAGCCATCATCGTCCTCCTCCGAAACTTTCCTCACTCCCACACTGCCCACGCCATTGACGCGAGCTCGAGAGCAAGTTTCCTGCCCCAAGCGCACTTAGCTTCCAAGCACGCAGAACGCACCAAAACGCACCACCAAAGGATGGCATCCTCGCCGCCTTCACCGACCCGCGCCGCCATCGACGAGCTCGTCAACGACCTAGATCCGCAATCGGGAGCGCAAAAGCCCACCGGCGGTGAGCCGGAGAAGACCACGGCTTCCGCGGCGGGCGGAGAGAACACTTCCGCCGCCGCGGACATAGCATCATCAAGCGCCGCGACAACCCCACCGTTTGCACCAACGACGGCGAGGGTCAAGATCCCTTCCCGTGGCGATGAGCGCTTCGCTACCGGAACCAACAGCAGAACAGAATTTGTCGGCAATTGGAATCCGAGTAATACTTCTCTCGTTCTTCTTCGTCGGATGACAAAAGAAGGTTACATAGTTAAAGGCAAATGGCGGATCTCGAAAGATGAACCCGAGCCCAAGCCAAAAGTCGGAGAATGCGTCATCCTTACTTCTCACATCACGAGAGGTATGGGTTTTCCCCCTTTCGCCTTTTTTCTAGACATCCTTAACTTATATGGCGTCCAACCACACAATATTTCTCCGAATTCCATCCTCTACTTAGCCAGTTTCCAAGCCCTTTTCGAAGGATATCTCGGGATGACACCTGACCTAGGTTTCTGGCAGTATTGTTTTGAGGTAAAGCATAATATCACGCATGGCATATCGCCTATTTGCGGGACTATATCTTTTACCCTTAGAAAATTTAGGGAGGAATGGTATCCAAAAATAGAAATGTCGGAACCAGACCAATCTTGGCTAGGTTCTTTCTTTTATCATCAGGATATTCCATTCCCAGGCAAGACAACCGGATTTCCTCCCTTTGTTAACTCTGCTGCTACTCCTCGCGAGAGTTGGACAACCACAGCAGTAGAAAATTTGCCAGAAAACCTGATGAAGATAAAGCGGCGCATCGCCAAACTTTCTTCCTCTCAACCTTCTTTGATTGGGAAGGATACCGTTATGTGCTGGTTCGGACGCCGCATCCAACCTCTCTCTTTTCGTTCCCGACTCCTTTGTGAATACCAAGGGCCAGAAGATAGCATGAGAGGAACAGATAAGGCCTTTACCAAAAAGGATTTTATAGGACGACTTCACCAACTGGTTGCCGCCAGTAGTCAGGTTGAGGAAAATCTGGCGATCTATCACGTGGAAAACCTGGTCCCTAAGGTATTTATCTTTCCTTGTTTCCGAGTTTTTCCTCAGATTATCTTCTCTCTCTGCTTTTTAACATACTATTAACTCCTTCCTAGTTTGATGAACTTGGAGAAAATGATCTTGCTTCCGATGCTGAGCTCAACAAATTACATGCCGAGTTTCTCAACAATCGAAAGCGTAAAAGGCAATCAGCTATTAAAGAGGAATCTATTCCCATTCTGGACGATACCCGGATAAAAGAAGAACCATTCGACGAACTCGGATATATTCGTCCAGAAGCAAAGAAATTCTTTGCTCCTGCGCCTCTAATTCGCCCTTGGCCACAAAATGGGTTAGTTATTCGCAATGACATTGCTTTTTCACCTCGTCAAGTTATACACGATGGCCTTCATCACGTTGGGATTCTCTTTGCGGAATATGCCAAAGAATTCCACGAGGTTTTGACCGACTTGCGGGAAATGAGCCAGGTAATACTTCTAGCCCCCAAGCATTAAGTTGAAATATGAATTCTTCTTAATGTTTCTTCAAATGCCTGTTCAAACTTAAGCATCTGGCTTCCATTTCCATGTTATAGCATTCCGCAGACGCCATAAACTTAGAAGTTTTGAAGAAGCTTAGTCTCAAGAGCAAAGAAGTAAAAACCCTTCAATCTGTTATTGAGACGAAAAGCAACGAACTAGCGTCAACTCAACGGCAACTATCAAAAGCCACCGGTATTTTGTTTTGTACCATTTGTTTTCTCTGGAGAATGCTTGCTGAATTGTTTTGTAAACTCAAATTGATTATTGCCCTCCAGCTGCTTTAAACAAAGCCAACAAATTAGCAGAAAACAATGTCCATGTTTCTCGGCTTCGTGAGGAAAACTCGAATCTCCGAAAGGAACTTATGAAAGTTCAAGAAGACCTGGAAGCCAGTAATCTGGCCCTTGGGATTGCTCAATCCAAGGCTTCTTTACAAGCAGCGGAAGATAAATCTATTATCAATCATTTGGAAAGTATGCTACTCCCGCGCATGAAAGAAAGCGATGAAATTGACAAGGTTCTTGGTAAGTTAATTTCTTTTTACCAATATATTCCTGTCTTATCTATTATGTTTTTTCATGTAACCTTTGCTTTTGTCAAAAAAGCAGGAAATTTTCCAGGAATTTCTCGGACTGAAAAGATCCGGGCCTTTGGGGAAGTGTGGAATTCAATCAGGAATGCAGGAATGCAGCTGATTAGTAAATTCCTTCCCACAAGCACTGTACAATTTTCGGAAGTTTACCGGCTTCCAGGTGCCATCACAGAGGTAGCAGAGTCGAGAGAATCTATCCTTCGCTCTGCCGCACGAGGTGGTGCACGCATGGCACTTGGCCTTATGCGTCTACATTACCCTAATGCTAGATCTTGGCGCGTAGCATCCGGTGTCCCTCAAGGATATACAGAAGCGCAATGCAATGCAATTTTTGACGAAGTTAAAGGGCATGCTTCCAAGATTGCCTCTATGGTTAATATTTCCATTACTTATCCGGAAGAAGAAGTGCCCGCAGCCCCCGAGAATGATAGCAGCGATGAAGACTCGGATGCTTGAGGGAATACACTTAACCCGAATGATGGATGTATATAGGAGCTTTTTTACAATGTAATTCATATTGTAATGCTTCTATATCATTTGTCGAAACAAGAACTCCGCCTTTTGCAATTTCAAGCTTCTTGCAAAGTTTTTCCGGGTTTGACTGTTCCTTTATCTTCTAAGTAATCTGGCATCTGTGTTTTAACTGCTCTAGTGTTTAAAAATGGCTCAATTAGCAATATGTGTCGTCATGTCGAGTAACTGGGGACGAACCAAACAGTTTTTAAAACACAGAAACATGGATTATGCTAGAAGCATTTTTACTGACTAGTTTCAGTAACCCAACACATACACAATCAGATAAAACTTAGAGAAAACAAGGAACTTCTCTGAAACTTGGGCACGCAGGCACAATCCGAGTTTCCTTTAACCTTTAACAGGCCGAATCATTCAGCTTTTAAACACCGAGCACGCAGGCACAATTCGGGTCAACATTGAGTATTTGTAAGATCATTGGGAAATAGATAAGGCGGAAATATTTTGTACTTATAATGAATATGAATTCCAACAACTTTATTTCATGATCTCAAAGATGTTTACATAGAAATTGAACTAAGTATAGAAGGGACGTAATTGCTGGATACTCCAAGGCCTCTTTGTCTCTCCTAGTTCATCATCTATTTTTCTCTTTCTTTTGCGATTCGGCTTCTAGGGATCGTCTTCCGTATCTCGAATGTCGACAAGATAGTATGATCCATTCTTCATGGCTTTACTGATGACAAATGGTCCTTCCCATACAGGGGCCAATTTGTGCTTCCTTTGCTGCACCAACCTCAGCACTAAGTCACCTTCTTTAAAAGAACGATGTCTGATTTTCCGACTGTGATAACGTCGTAAACCTTGCTGGTAGATGGCGGATCTTTGAAGCACAAGTTCTCGTTCCTCTTCTAGGAGATCGACGGCGTCTTGTCGTGCCTCCTCGGCGTCCGAGTCGTCAAAATTCTGCACTCTCGGGCTATCATGGATCATGTCCGTTGGAAGAATAGCTTCCGCACCATAAACCAGGAAAAACGGGGTTTGCTCGGTTGACCTATTTGGCGTCGTTCGAATACTCCACAACACGGAAGGTAGCTCTTCTACCCACGCTCCAGCTGCTCTATGGAGAGGAGTTTCGAGTCTTGGGCGTATTCCTTGCAGGATTGAGCTGTTCATTCTTTCAACCTGTCCATTAGATTGCGGGTGCGCCACAGATGCAAGATCTAAGCGGATTCCCGTTTGTTGGCAGTATTTTGCCAACTCTCCAATGGAGAAATTTGTCCCGTTATCAGTTATTATGCTGTGTGGGACGCCATACCTCATTACTAAATCAATAATGAAATTTCTGGCAGTTGCGCCATCCAGCTTTTTGATGGGTTTAGCCTCCACCCATTTTGTGTACTTATCTACTGCTACGAGTAGATGTGTAAGTCCACCTCTTGCAGTTTTGAACGGTCCCATCATATCTAGCCCCCAGACCGCAAATGGCCATGTGATAGGGATAGTTTTAAGTGCTTGGGCCGGCAAATTGGTCTGCTTGGCGTAATATTGACATCCTTCGCACGTATTCACTATGCGCTCGGCGTCTGTCTTGGCTGTTAGCCAGAAAAACCCCGCCCGGAATGCTTTTTTGACTATGCTTTTTGATTGAGCATGATGTCCGCAATCGCCGGCATGGATTTCTTCCAGTATTTCTCTTCCTTCTTCTGGTGAAATACACCGTTGAAATATTCCGGAAGTACTGCGTTTATACAAGTGGTCATTGATCACCACGTATCCTTTGCACCGACGCTGTATTTTCCTTTGCAGTACTTCGTCTGCTCCTTCCGGGTACTTCTGATTGACTAAGAAGTTTAAATATGGAATTGTCCAATCCGGTTTAACGAGCATGACCTCAATTGTTTCAGATGCCAGAGGGTAATCAACGTCTCCACCCTTTATGGATGGTTCATGCAAATGCTGGACGAATACTCCTGGTGGTAAAGTTTTTATTCTTTCTGATCCCATGCGGGCTAGCGCATCCGCGTTCCAATTTTCCTCCCTTTTTATGTGAAGGACTTCGAACCCGAAGAAACAGATGGCGAACTCATCCACCGTCCTCCGATATTCGGCCATTATAGGGCTTTTCGCGTCCCAGGTTTGGTTGAGCTGATGCTGTACCAAATCCGAGTCTCCATAGCACAAGATGCGTTTTACCCCTATTTCTTTTGCGATATGCAAGCCATGAAGCAGAGCTTCGTATTCTGCCACATTATTACTGGCGTTGAAGTGTATTTGTAATACATACTCCATTGTGTCTCCCTTGGGAGATTTTAGAACTACGCCGGCCCCAGCTCCTTCCTTCATCTTGGATCCGTCAAAGTGCATGATCCAGTACTCGGATTCTGGCATCGGTGTATTTTCCATTGCCTCTGTCCAGTCGGCGACGAAATCTGCCAAAACTTGGGATTTTATTGCCGTCCTTGGCTGGTACTTAATGTCGAAGGCTGCCAACTCGATGCCCCATTTGGCTACTCGGCCGGTTGCCTCCGCATTGTTTATAATATCCCCTAGTGGCGCTTTACATACCACTGTTATGGAATGCCCTTGGAAGTAATGGCGCAGTTTTCTGGATGCAAAAAATACGCCATATGCCAGTTTCTGGTAGTGCGGGTATCTTTGTTTGGATTCGGAGAAAACTTCGCTTATGTAATATACCGGATGTTGATCTGGTATGCTTTGCTCTTCCTTTGTCCGTTCCACAACGATTACCGCACTAATAACCCGATTTGTAGCCGTAAGGTATAGTAACATGGGTTCTTCATCTTTTGGAGATGCCAAGATGGGAGCGTTCATCAAGGTTTCCTTCAACTGAGCCAACGCTGCATCGGCTTCTTCTGTCCATTCGAACTTGTCGGATTTCTTCAATAGTTTGTAGAGTGGTAAGGTTTTATCCCCCAGCCGACTAATAAACCTGCTGACGGCTGCAGCGGAACCCGTCAATCTTTGGACATCTTTTACACATGTAGGCTTTGAGATATTCAAGATTGCCTTGATCTTTTCCGGGTTAACTTCTATTCCTCTGTGAGAAACGATGAAACCCAGAAGTTTTCCTGAGGGAACCCCGAATACGCACTTAGATGGATTCAACTTCATCTTGTAAGTGCGCAAGTTTTCGAAGGTTTCTCGCAAATCCTCAAGGAGTGTATCTTTTTCCTTGGTTACGACAGCGATATCGTCCACGTAAACATGGACGTTTCTGCCAATTTGACTATGCAAACAGCGTTGCATGCAACGCTGGTAGGTGTAAGGACCCCAGACCGGCAGTCTGAAACCCTACGTATGCATACATTCACGATCCCAGAAAGATCAGTCGTGAACAACATACAAAGTTGGCACACAGAATACATCATCCATTACACGAATACATAAAGGTATTTCACAAATGATCACATGATCAAGACTAAAACATCTGCCACGCAGGGCAGGCAACTTAACAAACACAGCGGAAGACAAATAAAAACATAACGTAGCTGAGCCCATGTCACGCCTTAACCTACAGGCTGCTGACCGGGAGACGAGCCTAATTCGCACAGTCGTCAACTCCGTACTTCTCTTCATAGATCTCCTTCGGAGACTCCTTCTCCAAATCTGATAAGTAGATACCAGGGGCGAAACCATAATGAGTACATTTGAATGTACTCAGCAAGACATCCATCATGTCACTTACCAACATGCAAATATGCTTATATGGTGGAATAGGTAGGCTATAAATAGGGTTCACTATCAATGGTGTTCCTATATGATGACACCACAGTTGCAGTCAGGTTAATCTGTATCTTCGTTGAAGAAGATACTTCAGAATAAAATAATATAGTTTTATATCTCTTGTCGATGTCACAAGTACAAGAGGTTTTGTAAAACTTTGTGAAAGAATATTTTCTCCTGGCAAAACTCCTTGGAATCAGTTTCCAGAATTCTTGCTTAGAGTAGAAAAGGTTTTGTTTGCAAAACATTTGGTTTTGTATAACATCATCTGGCTTTTCATCATCACTGATACCTCCACGGTATAAGTTTCCATTCCTTTCCGAACTTCACAAGTTCAACACTTCCTTTCCAAAATTTCCCTTTCAAAACTCTTTTTGAAAACATTGACACAATGCTAGCTACATGGCCATTCAACTGTCCATATCCGAGGACGCGGCTTCTTCGAAAAAGTTGTACTCTGCAGAGGTGTACACATCCACCAGATCCAGTACACCTCCCGTGAACAATCACGGACTGTAACAACAGTATGTAAACATCAGGTATATGATCATAACCATCCACTATGTTCAAGCTAGAATATGCCTATCTCTCAGTTTTAATCTCCTCGGC
Organism: Alopecurus myosuroides; assembly: GCA_028641055.1. NCBI lineage: Eukaryota > Viridiplantae > Streptophyta > Magnoliopsida > Poales > Poaceae > Alopecurus > Alopecurus myosuroides. The sequence continues at coordinate 235,196,408 of CM054058.1, read as the reverse complement.
ACCATGTCGCACATCGCCATGACAGGAGACTCAACCGATGCATCCGGAGGGAAAATTAATCCCACACTTTATATGCCTCAACATTGGGAGTTTTGACGACATTCGGTTCGAGGGTACGACGCCCCTTATAGCAAGTGAGATAGCACACACTAATAAGAACAAACTTCAAGTTAAGCCCCGTGCCCATGTTAGGGTAGGGTGGCAGTACGGTAAAGGTTGTCCGGCGAAGACTAGGTTATGTGTCATTTTTGAAAACACCCCTTTCTCAAAAATGACCACTTCCACATTCCTCCGGAGAACAAGGATCCGCCTTTTCTCCGGGTTTTTCCGTAAAGCCTTTGTTTCGTAGAATCACAATTTTAGGGTGTCCACTTAGGGACTAGTATATTTGATGGTAATAAATACCATATGGTGGCCTATGGGCTTGGTATTACCAAGTTTAACTATTGGCATGATAGTAACCTATAATATAGTATAGTAGTAAAATCCACCTCAAAAATAGTTTTGACAACCAAGTTTTTGGTAAAACTTCAGAAGTAAAACATGCATGATATTTAATGGTAAGTATTGTATCAGCAAGCATCAGGATGGCTTGCCTGGTATCTCTTTGTGTCCCTGGTTGTTGGAGTGACTGGAGCTTGAAACAGAGCTTCCCGACACTTCCTTCCTCTTCGTTTTTCTAACGTCGTAGAAAGAGAATAAAGGACACACATTCAGAACCAAACAAGACAAACAAGGCTACAAGTAATACATACAGCAAGCACTCAAGAAGTACCACCCAAGTTCTCAATTTTTCCCTTAGGAAAAATTGGCATAAAAACTATAGTTGAAAAGTCTGCTTTTTTTCTAGTGTTTATGTGTGGCCAATTCAATGATTTTTAGTTAAGAACACCATGGACCAGTGGGGTAGAGCACATGTTACTAGACAGTAGGGTGTCACATAAAACACATTTTGATGTCTAAAAATTCCCACAACAATCTCTATGGCTAGCACACATAATTTGCTAAATTACTCAAGTGGTGAAATAAGCTCATGACAACAAGTCAAACCTATTTTTCCACCATGAGGCAAACATACCAGTGGGTGTTCCACTAGCAAATATGCTCACCAAGAGGTTAATAAGCCTCTGGTCACTTTTTAAAAAGTGCTCAAAACAAACAAACAAGCATCCAAAAGCTCCTACTCATACTAGTAGAAAATTTAGGAAAAATACTAGACTAGTTTAGGCTACACTAGTTAATTTTATGCACAAGTGTGCAAGCTAGCAGAGGCAAAATACTCCTCTAACCAGTACCACAAATGCTACTGGATTCCACAAAATAACATAAAAAACAAAGCTAGGAAACAAGGAAAAACTATGCTTAAAATGCTACACATGTGAGGAGATTAATTCCTAGTCATCCAAGTGTTATTCATGATTTTATGCTACTTAAGAGGAAACCTATCAGAGGTAACAACCCTAAGATAATAATGCCACAAGGACATTCCATCCTCTGGTTTCCACACCAAAGATTTATATTTTTCCCTAAGGGAAAACAAGACAAAAAGCATACATGAATATCCTAGTGTGAAATCTAGTCCTTAAGCATTTCTATTTTAAACCTATTTCAAACACAATCACCAAGTATCTAGAGGTTCTATAACCAAAATAACAGTACCTAAATGGTACTAGTTTCATGAGAATTAATCTAGCAATAAGCCTAAAAAGCATTTGAAGATCTACTCAAAACATATATAAAAGAAACACATCTTGTGTGGGGGAAATAATGTTTCCACCAAAAATGCAATGAAACCAGTGGGTGTTCCACTAGCATATCAAAGCATTAAGAGGTCACAATGCCTCTGATCCACTTGCTAAAAATTTAACAAAAGACTAAACAAGCTTCTAGTGCAATAACAATACTAGCAGAAAATAACAGGGTGCTAAAATAAGCAAGGTAATGATACTCATGCTATTGTTTTTCACACAAGTGAAAAATCTAGGAGTCAAACACTCATAACAAACTTATCAAAATGCTACTGGACCTATGGATACAACCCAAAAATATGTGGTCACAAAACCACAAATGATTATGTCAAAATTCCACACATGAGGGAATTTTTCCATAACCATTCTCATAGTCATGACAAAGCTAATAATGCTTTTCTACCAACTCAAATGCAATCTAGCAGAGGTGATAACAACACCAAATCATTACCAATATGGTACTGGATCCAATCAACAAATTCAAGTGTTTGCACATAATTGTATCACTCAAAATTACTATGCAAATATTATCTAGAGAGTAATCATATGTTAATTCTCAGAAAATCCTATTTCTTATCCACTCAAGTTCACACATTCTAACATGCTAAAATAGCTAAGTACACCTTAGAAAACAAGTTCACACAACTTTTACATGCTAGAAAACAATATTGCAACACAAAAATATAATCACACAATTTAATTACTTAAAATGCCAAAATGGCAGAAACAAGCAAATCAAAGATCTGTCCACCAAATTTTATAGGATGCTCTAAAAATTAAACCCTTCTAGGTTTGGATAGCCCTAAACATATACAAGACCATCCAGTTGAGTTTGCATCAAAATTCATCTTTAATTAATTTATAAAAATCACCAAAGTGCTCTCTGGTGTTTTACCAAATTGCATGCCATTTCAAAAATACAATTAATTTGGAAACGAGGTTAAATGCTCCTGTTAGGAAATTTCAAGGGCTTTCCAATGCAATTTGCCTCACTTCATTCTGAGTTGTAAAATTAAAATGGTGCTCATTTTGGTGTTTCTGGTAGCTGTTACCAAAACATTTTTCATTTCAAATCCATCCATCCAAATGTAGATCTACAAAGTGGAGATGGTTCAAATTTTGTTTGTGTACATCTGTGAATTTTGGTTTGGCCAAATTCATATTTTAAGTTGCCTTTTAGAGCCTAAAGTAAACAGGTAACATTCTGTGAAATTAAAATGGAAAACAAACACTTGTTGGGCCAGATCCAGTAAACGGGCCGGCCAGGATCTAACTCACCGCGGCAGATCTACCCACTGACGCTGACGAGCGGGCCAGCAAGCCACGCGGGCGGCCACGCGGGCAGATGGCGGACCCACTGGCAGGTTTGACCTCTCCGCGCGGGGTCAGGGGAGGGTGATGTGAGCATGACGTCGAGACGACGTCACCCGCCGGCGGACTAACTCCGGCGAGCTCCAATCGATGCGAAAACGTTTACCATTTTTTGAATCAAATACATACACGGGTTCCACTCGACGTGGGCTACCAAGTAGGGCCAACGTCGCTTCCAGGGAAGCGACCGGAGCGCGGCGGCGACGGCAACGCGGCGGCGGCCGGACACACGCACGGGACGGCGGCGATTTAGGGGGTTAGGGAAGGGGGAAAAGCGACGGGGAGCTTCCCTTGCTCACCACGAATGTCGTGGAGGACACGGAGAAGGCGGAGGAGGCTTGAGGGCGCGGCGATCCCTCGCCGGAGTTCGGCGAGCTTCGGAGAGGAACGAGGATGGCGCGGCCACCCTGCCGCGCCTCGGCTCGATTACCTTCGCACCAAGCACCACAACGACGAGGCGGAGGCGATGGTGCGAACGGCGACCGGCGGCGTGGTCTGCATAGGCCGGAACGACGGCGACCTCACACGGGCTAGGGTTTGGTTTGGAGTTTTTTTTTCTTTTTTTCAGAGAGAGAGAGGGTAGCTCGAGGGAGAGAGAGGTAGAGGGGCAGGTAGAGCACATGGGAGGGGTTTTAAACACCTAGATGTCTTCTAGTCGAAGGCAAGCAAGCATGGGCAGCCATGGCCCTCTACTGCGTCATCTACAGGAAGAAGATGACCCTGTGACTCAGCTTACAACTAAGTCCCTGGAAAATTACAAGTAGGTCCCTGTACTCTCAGAAACTGGATGTTTTCCCTAGGCAAACAAAGTTTAAATTTTAATTCCTTTTGCCCAAAATTCTAATTAGTTAAGATACACAACATATGTGAAAATTGGCTCCATTAGATAAACTTCATAATTCAAAGTTGTTCAAATTTGAATTCTTACATAAATGGACATTGAATTTATTAACCTACTTAGGAGTTTCCAAAAATGATAATTTTTGGCACACATTCCTTATTTGATGTGTTCCTTATGTGGTAGAAAACTCAAGTCATTTTGAGTTACTTCATAGAACAAACTTGTTCAAATTTCAAAAAGGTGCTGTTAAGAAAACAGGGGTTTTTGGCAACTTAAACAATTCAAAAACTTGTGCCTTTTTGGTTTTCATCCTTATTTATGATATAGAGAATGTGGTATTTATTTCATGGCATTTGGAAAAAGTTTGTAGAACAAACTTGTTCAAAATCCCAATTGTTGCTGTGGAGAAAAACCATGTTTTCAGGACTTTAATGGATTCAATTTTTGGTCTCCTCTTGTGTGTCTTCCTTATTTGATATAGGGAAGCAATGGTATTAATTTCATCTCATTTTAAGAAAGTTTCCAATAGTAACTTGTTTTAGTTTTCTGTTTCTGGAAATATTGGAATTTCTATTTAATAAAGCACTTGGCTTTTCTTTAGCAATGCTTTGCCAAAATATTTATGTGACTAGAGATAGCAAGTCAATGCTATCCAATACCTTTGTTTTTAATCTTGCAAGGTTGGAAAAACATTTGATAATATTTTGGTGAAGCATTTAAGAATGCCTCTTTTTCTGATAATCATCTATGGAAATTTATTAAGTGTTTCATCTTTCTTAATTTGGGTCTTGGAATAATATTCAACAAGTAGTAGGTTCATAAGATAGTTTTTGGAAAAACTCTTTGATCAATATTTACTTTAGAAAATATTGCCAAAGTCATTGGAACAATATGTTGAATATTTTGTTTTCAATTCCTTAGCCATGTAAGATTATATAATTAGTTTGTTTAGTTGCACTCAAACAAATACAACCAAAGTTTAATTGTCACAATCAAAGTTTATTAGCCAAGCAATTAGCAAAACAACTGTGTTAACAGGTATTCCAAAATTGGGATGTGACAGGTCTTCCCCCCTTAAAAAGAATCTCGTCCCCGAGATTCACAAGCGAGGACTAAGGGAGGGCCAACAAACAGAATGTTAGTGTTGGAGTGCCGGTGCTTCCCCCCTTTGACTTTTCTTGGGAGGTGGGGTACATCCCTAAATTAGCAAATTTACTTTAAAAATTTCTCTAGCTATCACTTTACTCAACCACCAAATTTTAAAATTTTCTGATAACATCACTACTGCCAACTAGTTCCTTTTAGTGCAGAACTACCTGGAAATGTACCATAAATTTTTACATGAGTTCCTAGGTATATCCCACATATTACATAACCCATATGGAGTGGTGTACCACTCTCATAACAAGGTATATAAGAAGCTAAAAATATAGCTTGTGGGTGCAAAGGTTAGGTTGCTATGGTAAAATAAACAGACAGAATAATACCCATGGCAGTGGGTATTACTCACCACAAGCAACTATCACTTAATGTGTTCATGATTTTAGTTGAATGTTTTACTTTCATAAGATACTCTTAAGCACAATCATAACCCAAGTATAAACTCATGCTAAGGTAAAACATTTAAACAAAATCCAATAAGCAAGCAAACCACACCACAGATAAGTAGACTATTTATTCACTAGGTTATTGTTTATTAGAGGTTTTGGAATCCATCAATCATGAACAATTAGCAAACAACCAGTAGCTAAAAACCAATGAATCCAATCATAAAGGTACCCTAAAACACCATATTTACACGAGATAAAACTCCTATTACCCAGGCATAAAAACAGGACTGCACAAATAACACACTAGTATGAAAAATCTACACCAGCATGCTATCAGAGATAATCATATCCTATAACCATAGAACATGAAACTAAATAATTCATGGCATTATAACAGAAGTAATAACTTCCTAAACATGCTATATCAACACATATACTCATAAACTAAAAAGAGGGTAATACTAGAGCAAAAATCACCATTTTGTAGTGGTGAAACTAGTTTTACTCTAGAGAAACAAACAATGCTATCATGATGTTTAAACTTAAACAAGCAAGTCATGAATATAAATGTACCTAATAACAGTACATAAAACTTACTCATGTTAGTAAGCTCAAACACCAAAACAATCCCATGATACAACTATTAATCATGCAGAAATTTCTTCTAGCAATTTCTGTTTTCTTTAACCAATTACTAGCAAACAAGCAAGTTATAACTCACACAACCAGTAGCTATGAAATTAATGAAAAGTTATCTAAACCTTTTCAAAAATCCCTACACTCAATTTAAAAACATTCACAAACAATCTACCAATCAAGAGGAATTTATTTTATTTGCGAACAATTTAATTTCAGCACACGATAGTGAAACATTTCTTAACATGGTACCCCTAAGGAATATTATGCTAACAAAAGGATCACACCTAAACATATTAGTATTTACTAATAAGAAATAAACTTATCACTTGCATAAGTGAAAATAAACAATTATATTTTCCATGGTGGAAAATAGAAATCAATCACATAGTGAGACATACTATTTTTACACATGTGTATGGTTGGGGATTTTCATCCTCAAGCCAAAATACAATGGGACCAGTGGGCTATGGCCTACTAATACCAAGTAAAAATAGGTACTAAACCTCTGGTTACTCATGAAAAACTTTGTATACAAGATAAAAATATAAGGCTATTTAATCTAGTGAAGCAATACTAGTGCACACTGATAGTAATTCTTACACATGCTTTACTATTAAGAGATATGCAGGCTAACATAGGTACAAGCATACTGGACTCAAGAAAACATAGCACAAAATTTATCAAAGCATTCACACAAAGGTCTATCTTTCACAATAATTCCAAATAATAAAAACTGGAAAAATAGCAAAGGTTACTCATGCTTTGCTATAAGATCACATGCAAGTTAATGAAGATAACAACATATAAATAACAGTACCAAAATGGTACTGGATCTATCATAACCATAACAAAAATCTAGGTATAACAAATTTACAAGGATTTGCCCACTCAACAATCCAATTAATAAAACTGGAAGGTAACAAATGCTATTCATTTTTATTCGAGTTTTCAATCATGCACACACTTTCTAGGGTAGATTTCTTGTAAGAAAACAACATAATCACGAGTCCTAACAACTCCACATAAGTTAGGAAGCAAGATTGAATAAAACACAAATTTATTTCAATCAAGAGCACACAAAGAAACAAAAACAGGAAAACTGTTGTTTTCTTGATAACCATTTCATTTCATCGTTCACTTAATTTCTAAACTCCGAATCTCATAGTACCTACAACTTCTACTAAGATTTGGTTTTCCAAAGTAGATACACATGATATCCAATTGAGTAGTAAACGAATAGGTCATCGTTTATTTTCTCGTGACTTCTCCTTTTTACCAACTAGATTAAAAGGTGTCGTAAGTCACTTAATTCCTTGGTTTAGAAAGAGTTGTCAGTAGTTTGCATGATTTGGTTAGGTGTCAACCTAAGATTAGACCAAGCATGTTAGTCTTGTTAGCTTTCTATTTAATCATGTTTGTCTGACAAGATACGACTAGCGTCATACGTCGAATATTGAATTGTGCTCTTTTGATTGGCTTTTTGAGGGGGTTGCGCATCATGGCATGTGAACACTTCTTTTTCACCTTTCTCTAGAGGAGGGAGGTATATACTTTTTAAAAGGGGATTTCTTTAGTTTGGTCTTTTAAAAGGGAACATAAAAAGGTGCGACATTTAGCCAACAGGGCAAAACGAGTCTTTTGCAAACAGACAAAACATAGAGGTTTTGGTCAGTAGTGGTTGGTTTTCTTCACGCCTTTTTTTCTTTGAGGGTTGTCGTTGTTGGAGCTTTATATGTTGGAGTGCATCACTGGTAGCAACGCTAGCAGCTCGTGTGGCTTAATGGTCCTCTATTATTAGGTCCAATGGTGCTTTCATTGATTGTGAGGGAGATGGTGGTGGTTCACGACGGGTCGCATTATGAAGCGAAAACAAGTATAAGTCTAAGCAACAAATTCTTGTTTTTGAATACTATACAAACATTTTTGCTTGCAAAAATTTAACACGAGGCGATTCAAAAACAAGAGCGGGGCAAGCACAAATCTGCAAAATTTGAGCACCCTACAAACATATAGAAGCCTAGATGAATCAAAATCTACACCACACAATAGCACAAAGTCCTACGGACACACATAAGCAAGCCAAAACACACAAGCAAGGCTCCATTGGAGCTACGTCGGGGAAGGCGACTCATGGGGTAATCGCTAAATTACTCCAAACTAGACTGATCCAAAATCCTAGGAGTGGTTGAAGAACTATATCTACTTCTGACCAACATTACTGTAGAGCTAGGCAATTATTTTGGTCTCTCGGGACATCGGCAAGTATAAAAGTTTTTGTATGGAAACAAGATAATAGAAGTAAAGTTTTGATAAAACTTTATGCAACAATCTGTTTTTGAAACCCCAACTATTTTCTGAACAGAAAACTTCAAAGACGGGAGATGTTTCAAAAACAGAGCGGAGCAGTTGTAAACAAGTAAGAAATAAACTCTTAACCGAGAGAGATACTAACTCTATAAGGCCCGCCCTTCGAACCACTGTTCAAGGACGCCCTTGATATGCATTTAGAATCTTTTGAAGAGATCAGAAGGAGGGAAAATATACTAAAATTCCCTTGGATAAAACTAATGTAGATAGTAAATAGGTTTTTACTCAAAAACACTTTTCTTTCCTATCTGACGTCCATGCTAACTAAGGTCTCCTAAGGTCAGGATGGCTCTGATACCAACTCTGTAAGGACCCCAGACCGGCAGTCTGAAACCCTACGTATGCATACATTCACGATCCCAGAAAGATCAGTCGTGAACAACATACAAAGTTGGCACACAGAATACATCATCCATTACACGAATACATAAAGGTATTTCACAAATGATCACATGATCAAGACTAAAACATCTGCCACGCAGGGCAGGCAACTTAACAAACACAGCGGAAGACAAATAAAAACATAACGTAGCTGAGCCCATGTCACGCCTTAACCTACAGGCTGCTGACCGGGAGACGAGCCTAATTCGCACAGTCGTCAACTCCGTACTTCTCTTCATAGATCTCCTTCGGAGACTCCTTCTCCAAATCTGATAAGTAGATACCAGGGGCGAAACCATAATGAGTACATTTGAATGTACTCAGCAAGACATCCATCATGTCACTTACCAACATGCAAATATGCTTATATGGTGGAATAGGTAGGCTATAAATAGGGTTCACTATCAATGGTGTTCCTATATGATGACACCACAGTTGCAGTCAGGTTAATCTGTATCTTCGTTGAAGAAGATACTTCAGAATAAAATAATATAGTTTTATATCTCTTGTCGATGTCACAAGTACAAGAGGTTTTGTAAAACTTTGTGAAAGAATATTTTCTCCTGGCAAAACTCCTTGGAATCAGTTTCCAGAATTCTTGCTTAGAGTAGAAAAGGTTTTGTTTGCAAAACATTTGGTTTTGTATAACATCATCTGGCTTTTCATCATCACTGATACCTCCACGGTATAAGTTTCCATTCCTTTCCGAACTTCACAAGTTCAACACTTCCTTTCCAAAATTTCCCTTTCAAAACTCTTTTTGAAAACATTGACACAATGCTAGCTACATGGCCATTCAACTGTCCATATCCGAGGACGCGGCTTCTTCGAAAAAGTTGTACTCTGCAGAGGTGTACACATCCACCAGATCCAGTACACCTCCCGTGAACAATCACGGACTGTAACAACAGTATGTAAACATCAGGTATATGATCATAACCATCCACTATGTTCAAGCTAGAATATGCCTATCTCTCAGTTTTAATCTCCTCGGCACCATGTCGCACATCGCCATGACAGGAGACTCAACCGATGCATCCGGAGGGAAAATTAATCCCACACTTTATATGCCTCAACATTGGGAGTTTTGACGACATTCGGTTCGAGGGTACGACGCCCCTTATAGCAAGTGAGATAGCACACACTAATAAGAACAAACTTCAAGTTAAGCCCCGTGCCCATGTTAGGGTAGGGTGGCAGTACGGTAAAGGTTGTCCGGCGAAGACTAGGTTATGTGTCATTTTTGAAAACACCCCTTTCTCAAAAATGACCACTTCCACATTCCTCCGGAGAACAAGGATCCGCCTTTTCTCCGGGTTTTTCCGTAAAGCCTTTGTTTCGTAGAATCACAATTTTAGGGTGTCCACTTAGGGACTAGTATATTTGATGGTAATAAATACCATATGGTGGCCTATGGGCTTGGTATTACCAAGTTTAACTATTGGCATGATAGTAACCTATAATATAGTATAGTAGTAAAATCCACCTCAAAAATAGTTTTGACAACCAAGTTTTTGGTAAAACTTCAGAAGTAAAACATGCATGATATTTAATGGTAAGTATTGTATCAGCAAGCATCAGGATGGCTTGCCTGGTATCTCTTTGTGTCCCTGGTTGTTGGAGTGACTGGAGCTTGAAACAGAGCTTCCCGACACTTCCTTCCTCTTCGTTTTTCTAACGTCGTAGAAAGAGAATAAAGGACACACATTCAGAACCAAACAAGACAAACAAGGCTACAAGTAATACATACAGCAAGCACTCAAGAAGTACCACCCAAGTTCTCAATTTTTCCCTTAGGAAAAATTGGCATAAAAACTATAGTTGAAAAGTCTGCTTTTTTTCTAGTGTTTATGTGTGGCCAATTCAATGATTTTTAGTTAAGAACACCATGGACCAGTGGGGTAGAGCACATGTTACTAGACAGTAGGGTGTCACATAAAACACATTTTGATGTCTAAAAATTCCCACAACAATCTCTATGGCTAGCACACATAATTTGCTAAATTACTCAAGTGGTGAAATAAGCTCATGACAACAAGTCAAACCTATTTTTCCACCATGAGGCAAACATACCAGTGGGTGTTCCACTAGCAAATATGCTCACCAAGAGGTTAATAAGCCTCTGGTCACTTTTTAAAAAGTGCTCAAAACAAACAAACAAGCATCCAAAAGCTCCTACTCATACTAGTAGAAAATTTAGGAAAAATACTAGACTAGTTTAGGCTACACTAGTTAATTTTATGCACAAGTGTGCAAGCTAGCAGAGGCAAAATACTCCTCTAACCAGTACCACAAATGCTACTGGATTCCACAAAATAACATAAAAAACAAAGCTAGGAAACAAGGAAAAACTATGCTTAAAATGCTACACATGTGAGGAGATTAATTCCTAGTCATCCAAGTGTTATTCATGATTTTATGCTACTTAAGAGGAAACCTATCAGAGGTAACAACCCTAAGATAATAATGCCACAAGGACATTCCATCCTCTGGTTTCCACACCAAAGATTTATATTTTTCCCTAAGGGAAAACAAGACAAAAAGCATACATGAATATCCTAGTGTGAAATCTAGTCCTTAAGCATTTCTATTTTAAACCTATTTCAAACACAATCACCAAGTATCTAGAGGTTCTATAACCAAAATAACAGTACCTAAATGGTACTAGTTTCATGAGAATTAATCTAGCAATAAGCCTAAAAAGCATTTGAAGATCTACTCAAAACATATATAAAAGAAACACATCTTGTGTGGGGGAAATAATGTTTCCACCAAAAATGCAATGAAACCAGTGGGTGTTCCACTAGCATATCAAAGCATTAAGAGGTCACAATGCCTCTGATCCACTTGCTAAAAATTTAACAAAAGACTAAACAAGCTTCTAGTGCAATAACAATACTAGCAGAAAATAACAGGGTGCTAAAATAAGCAAGGTAATGATACTCATGCTATTGTTTTTCACACAAGTGAAAAATCTAGGAGTCAAACACTCATAACAAACTTATCAAAATGCTACTGGACCTATGGATACAACCCAAAAATATGTGGTCACAAAACCACAAATGATTATGTCAAAATTCCACACATGAGGGAATTTTTCCATAACCATTCTCATAGTCATGACAAAGCTAATAATGCTTTTCTACCAACTCAAATGCAATCTAGCAGAGGTGATAACAACACCAAATCATTACCAATATGGTACTGATCCAATCAACAAATTCAAGTGTTTGCACATAATTGTATCACTCAAAATTACTATGCAAATATTATCTAGAGAGTAATCATATGTTAATTCTCAGAAAATCCTATTTCTTATCCACTCAAGTTCACACATTCTAACATGCTAAAATAGCTAAGTACACCTTAGAAAACAAGTTCACACAACTTTTACATGCTAGAAAACAATATTGCAACACAAAAATATAATCACACAATTTAATTACTTAAAATGCCAAAATGGCAGAAACAAGCAAATCAAAGATCTGTCCACCAAATTTTATAGGATGCTCTAAAAATTAAACCCTTCTAGGTTTGGATAGCCCTAAACATATACAAGACCATCCAGTTGAGTTTGCATCAAAATTCATCTTTAATTAATTTATAAAAATCACCAAAGTGCTCTCTGGTGTTTTACCAAATTGCATGCCATTTCAAAAATACAATTAATTTGGAAACGAGGTTAAATGCTCCTGTTAGGAAATTTCAAGGGCTTTCCAATGCAATTTGCCTCACTTCATTCTGAGTTGTAAAATTAAAATGGTGCTCATTTTGGTGTTTCTGGTAGCTGTTACCAAAACATTTTTCATTTCAAATCCATCCATCCAAATGTAGATCTACAAAGTGGAGATGGTTCAAATTTTGTTTGTGTACATCTGTGAATTTTGGTTTGGCCAAATTCATATTTTAAGTTGCCTTTTAGAGCCTAAAGTAAACAGGTAACATTCTGTGAAATTAAAATGGAAAACAAACACTTGTTGGGCCAGATCCAGTAAACGGGCCGGCCAGGATCTAACTCACCGCGGCAGATCTACCCACTGACGCTGACGAGCGGGCCAGCAAGCCACGCGGGCGGCCACGCGGGCAGATGGCGGACCCACTGGCAGGTTTGACCTCTCCGCGCGGGGTCAGGGGAGGGTGATGTGAGCATGACGTCGAGACGACGTCACCCGCCGGCGGACTAACTCCGGCGAGCTCCAATCGATGCGAAAACGTTTACCATTTTTTGAATCAAATACATACACGGGTTCCACTCGACGTGGGCTACCAAGTAGGGCCAACGTCGCTTCCAGGGAAGCGACCGGAGCGCGGCGGCGACGGCAACGCGGCGGCGGCCGGACACACGCACGGGACGGCGGCGATTTAGGGGGTTAGGGAAGGGGGAAAAGCGACGGGGAGCTTCCCTTGCTCACCACGATGTCGTGGAGGACACGGAGAAGGCGGAGGAGGCTTGAGGGCGCGGCGATCCCTCGCCGGAGTTCGGCGAGCTTCGGAGAGGAACGAGGATGGCGCGGCCACCCTGCCGCGCCTCGGCTCGATTACCTTCGCACCAAGCACCACAACGACGAGGCGGAGGCGATGGTGCGAACGGCGACCGGCGGCGTGGTCTGCATAGGCCGGAACGACGGCGACCTCACACGGGCTAGGGTTTGGTTTGGAGTTTTTTTTTCTTTTTTTCAGAGAGAGAGAGGGTAGCTCGAGGGAGAGAGAGGTTAGAGGGGCAGGTAGAGCACATGGGAGGGGTTTTTAAACACCTAGATGTCTTCTAGTCGAAGGCAAGCAAGCATGGGCAGCCATGGCCCTCTACTGCGTCATCTACAGGAAGAAGATGACCCTGTGACTCAGCTTACAACTAAGTCCCTGGAAAATTACAAGTAGGTCCCTGTACTCTCAGAAACTGGATGTTTTCCCTAGGCAAACAAAGTTTAAATTTTAATTCCTTTTGCCCAAAATTCTAATTAGTTAAGATACACAACATATGTGAAAATTGGCTCCATTAGATAAACTTCATAATTCAAAGTTGTTCAAATTTGAATTCTTACATAAATGGACATTGAATTTATTAACCTACTTAGGAGTTTCCAAAAATGATAATTTTTGGCACACATTCCTTATTTGATGTGTTCCTTATGTGGTAGAAAACTCAAGTCATTTTGAGTTACTTCATAGAACAAACTTGTTCAAATTTCAAAAAGGTGCTGTTAAGAAAACAGGGGTTTTTGGCAACTTAAACAATTCAAAAACTTGTGCCTTTTTGGTTTTCATCCTTATTTATGATATAGAGAATGTGGTATTTATTTCATGGCATTTGGAAAAAGTTTGTAGAACAAACTTGTTCAAAATCCCAATTGTTGCTGTGGAGAAAAACCATGTTTTCAGGACTTTAATGGATTCAATTTTTGGTCTCCTCTTGTGTGTCTTCCTTATTTGATATAGGGAAGCAATGGTATTAATTTCATCTCATTTTAAGAAAGTTTCCAATAGTAACTTGTTTTAGTTTTCTGTTTCTGGAAATATTGGAATTTCTATTTAATAAAGCACTTGGCTTTTCTTTAGCAATGCTTTGCCAAAATATTTATGTGACTAGAGATAGCAAGTCAATGCTATCCAATACCTTTGTTTTTAATCTTGCAAGGTTGGAAAAACATTTGATAATATTTTGGTGAAGCATTTAAGAATGCCTCTTTTTCTGATAATCATCTATGGAAATTTATTAAGTGTTTCATCTTTCTTAATTTGGGTCTTGGAATAATATTCAACAAGTAGTAGGTTCATAAGATAGTTTTTGGAAAAACTCTTTGATCAATATTTACTTTAGAAAATATTGCCAAAGTCATTGGAACAATATGTTGAATATTTTGTTTTCAATTCCTTAGCCATGTAAGATTATATAATTAGTTTGTTTAGTTGCACTCAAACAAATACAACCAAAGTTTAATTGTCACAATCAAAGTTTATTAGCCAAGCAATTAGCAAAACAACTGTGTTAACAGGTATTCCAAAATTGGGATGTGACAGTAGGTTGCACCTGCGTTCTTCAGGCCAAAAGGCATGGTTACGTAATAGTACGTCCCGTACGGGGTTATAAAAGAAGTCTTGATTTGATCTTCCTTTTTCATGCGTATTTGGTGGTACCCGGAGTATGCATCCAAAAAGCATAAAAGCTCAGAGCCTGCAGTGGCATCTATTATTTGATCGATTCGCGGTAACGCAAACCTATCTTTCGGACACAGCTTGTTCAGTCCTGTGTAATCTATACACATTCTAAGAGCAGTGGTGTCTTTCTTCGGCACTAATACCGGATTTGCGGACCAATCAGTATGGATTACTTCCTTGATAAAGTCTGCTGCTAAAAGCCGGATAATTTCCTTGCCAATAGCCTTCCGTCTTCTTCCGTCAAATCGACGGAGACCTTGTTTGATGGGTTTTGATCCGGGAATAACCTTGAGTTGGTGCTCAGCAAGTTCCCTGGGTACGCCTGGCATGTCAGCTGGACACCAGGCAAAAATATCCCAGTTCTCACGGAGGAACTTGATGAGCTCGCCTTCCTATTTGTCGGTCATCCCAGTCCCTACGACGACAAATTTTGTCGGATCTTTGGGATCTAGGATTACCTGTCTTGTATTCTCGGACGCCTTGAAGCTATCTGTTGGCTTCCGAGTTTCTTTTCCTGCCGGCATTTCTTTCGGCGATACCTCCTTGGCTAATTCCTTCAGTTCCTCCCTTGCTATAACTCTCTGAGCGCAAAGGGCGTTTTCTTTCTCCAACTCGTTTGCCAGCTTGAAATCACCGGCAATGGTGATTACTCCTCCTTTGGGTCCTGGCATCTTCAGCTTGTTGTAGATATAGCAAGATCTTGCCATAAATTTGGCGAAAGCCGGACGTCCGAGTATTGCGTGATACACGCTTTCGAACGGCACTACTTCGAAGGATACTTTTTCCTGCCGGAAGTGATCTTTATCTCCGAAGGTGACATCTAGGGAAATTTCTCCTAGGGATCGTGCTTGCCTGCCAGGAACAATGTCGTGGAAGCGTATATTGCTGTAGTTGAGCTGGGACTCGGAGATCTTCAAGTGCTTCAGTGTATCCAGGTACATTATGTTGATGCTGGATCCTCCGTCCATCAGCACTCTTCTTAGCCTAGTGTTTTGAACAATAGGGCTTACAACAAGAGCTTGTGTGCCAGGTTCAGGGATATTTCCGGGATGATCTGACTGATCCCAGATTATCGGTGTGTTGGAGTACTTCAAGAATTTCGGGGTCGCAGGAACAACCGCGTTTATTTCTCGAAGTGTTCTTTTGGCCACCTTTGCTGACGGGGTTGCTAGGAAAGTTAACATTGCTTATCCGTCAACTCTCGGAAATTTGGGTTCGCCTTTTCGCTGTTGTTCCTGGATTTTGTCATCAGTGTCCGATTCACTGTCTTCTTTTTCAGCTTCTGGCTTTTGTTTGGCAGGTTTCCTCTTGGAACCCTTCCCTTTATTTCCGGATCCTGCATTGCCTTTCATATGCTTGTTTAGCCGGCATTGCGCGTTTGTGTGGGTTGGTTTCCCAAACTGAGAGTGGTGGACGCAGGGTTCCGACTTAATTCTCTCCCATTCTTCGGGAGTGTAATTGATTGGATCTGGACTGCGGCCTTTCCACTTGTTCACCTTTTCTCCTCCAAAGGCTATGTTGACCTCCTTGGGCTTTGTTGTTGACTCCGGAGTTCCTTTTTTATCAGAACGAGGTGTTTTCTTGGCCAGTATCAGTGACTCAATATTGCCTCCTCTTGCTCTGATATCATCTTCGGCTGCAGCATGCTCATTAGCAGTTGTAAGCATAGATCCGAGATCTTTGTGCTTTTTAGAACCAACCATGAACGGTACAAGTCCGGGTTTTAGGCCATTGACGAAAGCATGCATTGCTTGTACGTCAGTTACTCCTGAGCAACTATTCTTCATTGCAGTCCATCTGGAGATGAAATCCACGTATGGTTCGTCTTCAAATTGGGTGCAACGGTTCAGCTGGTTGATGCTATTTGGGCGTTTGTATGTTCCCCGAAAATGCTGAGTAAATACTCTCGCCATATCATCCCAACTGTCGACAGTTCTTGATGGTAAACCATTGATCCAATCTCTGGCTCCGTCTAGCAACATTAGGGGAAGAAACTTGACAGCTTCCAGGTCTGTCCCGTTGTTGATTTGGACGGCTGTGTAATAATCTGAAAGCCGGGTATCCGGGTTTGTACTGCCGGTATATTTTTGGTAGGTTGGACCAACTTTGGCGAAGCCAGAATGCAGGGTTATCCTTCGGATCCTGTCAGTAAAACACTTAGGACCAAAGTATAGATCATCCTTTTCTGCTCTATCAATATGTGCAGAATATCTCCCGGCTGAATGGACAGAAGGGGATCTGCTCCTTTCTTTTCCATTGTTGCGCGGACGCGCTTTTCCGAGGTTATCTCTATCTCTTCCGTTGTCACACCCCCTGGGATTAGGTGGAGTCCTGCTCCTGTACCTTTCCTTATCTTTAGGCGGTGTCCGAGATCTTTCACGTCTGTGAGGTGTATCGTATCTTCCAGCTTTTTCAGCTGGGTTTCTCGGAGGTGGCATTATTTTGCCGTCATTCCGGTGTTTGTCTTCCCGATCGTGTGGTTTATATCCATCTTTCGGGAGATGAGGTCCGGTTCTAGACGCTGCGTCCCGGTTGTCGGGGTTTTTCTTGTCTTTTCTCGGATCCTCTTTTTTATCCGAATCTCCGGGTTCTTCCGGTCCAGGTGCTCCAGCAGCGCAAGTAACTGTTTTGCAGAGGGCGGAATTATCATGCAGCCTCCCTGATCGCTCTTGTCCTCGCTGTTGCTGCTGTAATGCTTTTCCTAGGAAAGCATACACCCCTTGGAGTTTTTCCCCGTTGGAGTACAGATCATTGTTCAGGATGGCGAACGCTGCTTCCGCGTTTTCAGCTGCGGTTTTGTATATTGGCTCGCCCTTGGCATCTTTGCCGTTTAACTGCTTTTGCCAAGATGGGTTATAGAACCTTTCTTTCGGCGGCAGTTCTTCCGGTTTTGCAATTCCGGGTAACCTAGTAGGTTTTAAGGCAGATCTATGCTTTCTCTCGTACTCCTCAATTTCTTCCTTCATGATTTTGATGTCATTATGGGTTTGTTGAAGATGTTGCCGAGATCTAAGCAGATGTTGCTGTTGCCGTTGGAAAGCTTGTCTCCTGGCTTCCAGCATCTCAGGGGGTTCATTGGGTCCCACTGGAGTTTGTAATAGTTCTTGCTCTTCCAGTTCTGTCATTGGCGGAGCAGTGATTTCCTTAGATTTCTTTTCCGTAGGCTTTGTGCCACTAATATCTCCAACTTCCAGGTTTTCATCAGCGAGATCAGCTGACTTTTTCTTCCGGAGTTTGTACTGGAGTTTTTTAGAAGCACGGTGCTTTTTCTTGGAAGACGGAGGTTTTTTGACAGGTTCATCCTCTGTCATCTCCTTGACATTAGGGAATATCGGAGAAGCTTCTCCGTCTTCCCTCTCTTCCACTGGCGGAGGGGTTTTAGGGCTTTCCTGGCTGTCGGCACCCGTTGTATCAGCTGGTTTTGCCATTAGCACTTCATGGAATCCCTCTTGAAAGGACTTAACTTTTCTTACGAAGGCATCATCGTCTTCGTCTTCGGATTCGAAATTATCCGATCCGGCTTCCGACTCCAATCTCGCCTCAATGGCGGCAAGCACGGACTCTGTTTCCGAGTTCATCGTCTGGTTGACGGATGTCGGATCTTCCGTCTCTGTGACGGGTATTGGTTCTTCCGTCTCTGTGACGGGTGTATTGTTATCTGCCTCTTGCACGGGATTTCCGTCATCCCTGTTTTCAGCGATCTCGGATTGCACCATGCCGATAAAGTGCGTATCACTGTTTTGTCGGCGATCTGAGCAAAATCCGGCATCATAGTCGTCTTCGACTGGGTATAGGGCGGGTGGGAAATACTTGCTTTCACCGCAAAACCCCATTGCTTCCGCGGTTAATCCGATAAAGATGTTAGCAGATCCAATCGGTAAAACGCAGGCACTTACCAGGTGGTTTTGCGCCGGTATGTAGGATCCGTTGTCGAGGAAGCGCCCGACGTCGTCGTCGAATTCCAAGCTTCCGACAGTGATCGATCTTCCAATTCCGCCGAGTATCCCAGATCGGAATTTCACGCCTGACGTCGTTTGCCCCACGGTGGGCGCCAACTGTCGAGACATCGTAATAGTTTTCATAGACTGGGGTGCCATGAGACTACGGTAGAGACGTGGGGTAACGGGATAGCGTAGTAATACAGAAAACGGGATTTTACCCAGGTTCGGTACGTCGCGACAGTACGGCGTACCTACTCCTGCACTTCTCACTATGTGGGACTAAAGCCCGTATAATAAGGTTACAATGTGAGGGAATAGATCCAGCTACTCGTCGAGGATGAACCTCCCGGCAAGTTGCGTAAGGCTTGAGCTTGAACCTAGAACCTTGGAACTAAAAGAACTTATGTAATCTATCTCCCGTCCGGCTTTATATAATAGCCGGATTAGGGCTTACAGAACAAGAAACCTAGAAGACTACGTTTTAACTTGTAACTTGGAAAGTAAGGAATCCGTCTTCTCCTCCAAGCCAGATCACGTGGGCCGTGATCCGGGTTCTTCTAGAATCCGGCTTCTGCGCGTCGGACTACTGGGCCGCCCAACGGACCTAAGCCCATTACCTTGTAGGCCACCCTGGTAATCCGGCTCTTTTGTCTACCATCTTCTATACCCCTATTCAGTATATATCCGACAGACACCGTGGCCATTTGTGTCATTTATGTAGTGACCTTTATACTATCCATCCTTTTTTATTAGTATTTGTGTCATGTAATTTTCGCTCACACGAGTATTTAACTGCTGGGTAATACTCTATTTCAGCCTCAGTGAAAAAAAAATTAAAAAAAATTGCCAGGTGCCTGCTATCCGAGGATCCCCGCCAAACCAACCGAAATCTCGCCTCCACGCGCCCGGGCTCGTCGAATCAGCGGCGGGTCAAGGTCAAATCCCCTCCCCTCCCCTTGCCCGCACGCCCACGAATCGACAAACGGAAGCGTTGAAGAAGGCGGGACGAAGGCGCCGCTGTCCATCCTCCCTCGCCCGCTCACGCTGCGCTACCTCTACCGCGTCACGGAAATCCCACCAGCAAAACAAAAGGACGGTTCTGTTTTCTTACCACCAAGGCAACAACAAGTCTCCCCCTCTTCCTCTTGGCGTGAAGTCCCCCCTTTTCCAATCTGCCTCACCAACGCGCCGTCGAGCATCTCGATACTTTGCGCAGCAACCCTGCCACCCCCTCCCGCCGGAGCGGAGCCGGTTCGATTCGATTCGAATCCAATCTAATCTATCCTATCCGCCGCGCGCGGGGACACGGGAGGAGCGCGGCGGAGATGCGCAAGAGCAAGCTCTCGGGCGTCCTGCACAAGGGCTTCAAGCCCGACAAGTGGTCAGTCCAGATCGTTTTTGTGCTTGCGGATTTCCGTTTCTCTCTTTTTTTTTTTCCTGCGTTGCCGTCGATTAACGAACGCTTGTTGTTGCTGTTGTCTTTGTGGCGTCGCAGCAAGATTGCCCTCAAGATGGCCATGGCGCGGATCAAGCTGCTGCGCAACAAGAAGGAGGCGCAGGTGCGCCAGATGCGCCGCGAGGTCGCGCAGCTGCTCGAAGCCAACCAGGACCAGACCGCGCGAATCAGGGTACGCCCCCGCTCCCATCCCCCTCCTCCAGCGTCTTCATTTTATCCCCATTTACTCCTTCAAGCAATGGATCAGTGATGCAATTGTGTGAACGGGTCGCGCGAATGGGAAGTTAGATAGAATGTCCTGGCTTCAAACTGTTCTCGGGATAAAATGCGCTTTTAGACGGTTTTACGCGAAATTTGACGAAAGAGCTATAGTCTGGAAGAGAATAGAAATAATATGGCCGCTCCAGAGTTCGTTCGTCTAGATTATCCTGAGCTGGAACAGCTAGATTATTGTGAGCTGGAACAGCCTGCTTGATGATATCTAGCATTGATCTCGCACCCACATGCTTCTGTTGGGTCCATCAGACCATTTGCATGTCACTAGTTCACCACAAATTGCAGCCTGAGTTGGTTACTGACACCATTCATTCAGCGCGGTGACTTGCCGAGTATGCATGAGCGTAGTTTTTCTCTGATATAACTCGGATGTCCACGGGATCGTTGGATTTTATCTTACAGAAGAAGTGTCTGATGGGTCATTTTTTGTCCCGCGGTCAACACAGGGCCAATAGTTGGTTGATTCTGTTGAACTTTAACTGCACTTTTACACCATGTTATTGCCAAATTCTGTGCTCGAGCATGTCTGACCGCTCAACCCAAAATTCCATGGTAATTTACAAGTATGTTCTTGTACTACTAACCTGGTTGGTGACTTTGTTGGTTTCTAAGCCACATGACCAAGATGCCCACTTATTTCGTTTCGTTGTGCTTTCGCCCCGCAGGTTGAACATGTCATACGGGAAGAGAAGTTCATGCAAGCGTACGACTTGATTGAAGTATACTGCGAACTTATAGTGGCACGCATGTCCATTATTGACTCTCAGAAGTAAGCAAGTTTTTGTTGTAAACCATTACTTACTGGTCCATGTCTTAAGCTGATGTAGCCTTCTTTTAATTATCAAGAGATGCAAAAATACACTTTATTAGTTAGAATACTATGGGACTATTTATATAGCCTTCTTACATCTCATATTGGGACTATTTATATAGTTGGTGCGATGGGAGTTATTTTTTATCCAATTATTAGTGAACTATGGGATGATTATTTAGGTCTTGGCCTGCCTTTCAGTTTTCCCTTATCAACACAACATGATTTAACCAGGCATTTCCAAGCTTATAAAAACTGCTCCATATTATCCACATGAAGTCCTTTTTGGGATAATTCGGAAACTAGGGGTATTTGAATACCCTCAGGTTGCCCTAGCAAATATTGGGCATGACCAAAGTGCAGGCACAATTTTAGTCCCAAAAAAACAATGGCCAAAAATGTCTTGGTAATGCTGACCAGACACATGCACACACCCACGCAAGTGCGTTCACTAATACACATTGCAATTGACAGAGCGAGGATAAATGCACAAACCTCACTAACTTTATATTGAACACACCTGCATGCATGTAAATGTGAGCACTTGGATTTAAACCCTGGTGGGTGAAGTCGTGCCCCCCACAAGTACAACTGCAGTGCTCCACCAAGAGGTGGTTCCTTTTGCGCAAAGGTCTGTGCATAACAAATATTGGCACCAATCCAAATGATTGCCAAGTTTCCAGGGTATTACTGAGTTTTGGTGGTTTGCTGGGGCCTGGGGACTAGCTCCTATATACACTAACATTTTGGGGCACGAGCAATCCAATTAGATAAAAAGCGGTCTGCTCATGTCCTTTCTTTATTACAAGTCCATACATGTGTCAAATTGTTATCCAGTTCAGATATTGTAACTTTCTGAATTATCTAATTAAAATATGTACAGTATGTTTCTCAAGTGAAGTGCTACCACTAAAAGTTCAGACCCTTGAGGAATAGTTTCCCTTGCATAATCGTGTCATAGCTGTTGAGAACATGTGCAGTACTTTTGGTAAACTTTTGAAGTTGACTAACTCACACTAATATGAAACATTAAGTCCATTTGGATTTTAAATAATTTGGGTTACGGTTGGTGCGATAAACTTTCAAAGTCCTATACTGTGCCTTGTTCTGATGGAGCAGATATAATTTTTTCCGGAATATTTTCATACTTATGGTTTACATGTATGTTTACCTGAATTTAGGACCTGCCCTATTGATCTGAAGGAGGCAATAGCCAGTGTTATATTTGCATCGATGAGATGTTCAGATGTCACAGAACTTGAAGATGTTCGAAAGAATTTCACAAGCAAGTATGGAAAAGAGTTTGCCACATCGGCCCTTGAAGTGCGGCCTGACAGTGGCGTAAACCGTCTGGTATGTTCTTTTTACTCTGCTGGCAACACATCTGTTGGAAGGTTTTGTAGCTGTAGACTTTGTTAATATAATTGTTTTGGACACAGGTAATCGAGAAGCTCTCAGCAGGAGCACCGGATGTACAGACTAAAACCAAAACCTTGAGCTCAATTGCGGCAGAGCACAGCATAAAATGGGAGCCGAAAGCATTTGAGGAGGAATCGCAGAAGCAGAACGAAGATCTGAAGGTAAACTAACTAACCTGTAGTGTTCTCTCAGTCTCAGGCTGAGTACATTATCTCTAACCTGATTTATTATTTGTCATTCAGTATGGATCAACATATTCTGGAGCAAACATTCCAACATCGGGGTCATCTGCTTCTAGCATGCCAACTACACAGCCTGCTGCATCATTGCATTCATCTGTTGAATCAGCCACTTCTCGTATGCCTGTGGGACCTTCTTATGAATCTTCTGAAGTTCCAGCAAATAGAAACACACACGGAGCTGCCAGTTCTAATGCTTCCACACAAGGAAATAGAAGGGTTTCAGATGCTTCAGTGCCTCCTAGTTCCCAACATGGGGCAACTACTTATTCCTCAGCTGAGATTCCTGGATCTAACAATTTCCCTCATGAAACTACTGGAAGCTCAAGTGTTTCTAGACCTTACTCTCAATATGGCTCAACAGTTCCAGGTATGGATGAAGGTTATACTATTTGAATATCTCCATCACCTTTTAATGCTTTGGTGTTCTTCTTACTCACTAGTTTATTTTGTCTATCCAGATACAATACCCAGGACCGAGGAGATCAATCGGCCTAGGGAAAGGAAGTCTTCAGCTAGTGGTTCCAATTGGAATGTGGAATTCAAGGATGCAGCATCTGCAGCACAGGCAGCAGCAGAATCTGCAGAGATGGCCAGCATTGCTGCTAGAGCTGCTGCCCAACTTGCTAGCCGTGGAAACTTCTATGAAGAGGAAAATACTGGCGCTTATGAATCTGCTACATATATGCATGACACTACACCAAGGAAGCAACAAGCTGAACGTTTGATGAAGAATGATAAGAGGATTTTTAACGAGCAGAGTTCAGGTCCAAGGATGACCTCAAGTAATGCAAGAGAAGATGACGAAAGAGCAGAAATAAACCACACGAGTAGTCAGAATATGTCAACTCCTTACTCCTCAGCTCAGTACCAGTCTTATGCTCCTGAAAGTCGCACTGACATGGATAGCATGCCAACCGAAGCACCTCATGCTCATTCATTCAAGCCTGCATATTTTGACGATTCATCTGAGAAAGAAAGCAGTATTGGAAGACCTGACGATCATTCGTTTGATTTGCATGAGGAAAGGTTGCCAGATTCCGGATTTGATGGGCACCGCTCCAAGGGTATGGAAAGCAAACGAGCTAGCTTTAATCAAGATAACATAAATAACTACTACAGTGATTTTAGTGCTTCCCGGAGTGGCAGCAGTCCAACTTGGGATAGTAGGAATGAGAAAGCTGGAGCTGATTCTTCAGCTGCTATGTTTGATCAATATGATTATGATGTTGAAGAAGAGAACTTGTTGGATCGTTTCTCTTCAAAATATACCGAGGAGATACCAACTGTCCAAGACCACAAGGGGTTTTCAAGTGCAGATTGTAGTCAACAGCCTAAAAGTGAATCTCCAGTTGGTCATAGCACTTCAGCACTATTTTCAGAAATAGAAACACAGCCGTCTTATGATTCAGGAGCAAACAAAGAGGATGTTCACCTGTCTCATTCTTATGATACCACACAACCTACTTTCGATTCAGATGGTGCTAGTTCTGATGAGGACAGAAGCACAGGCACACACGTAGAGCCTTTAAGGTCCTATTCAAGAGGATCTGATTATTCCGAGAACAAAATGTTCAGTAATTTCTCTGGAAAGCTTGCCCCTGATGTCAATGATAGTAGTGAAGATTATGCATCTAGGTCCAGGAAGCAATACCAGAGTCAGTCAGGGTTTGATGTATTTCACAAGGAGCAACATAGTGATGGTTCACCTAGATATGACTATTCAGGGTCACAGGGGAATTTGGGTCGTGCGCAAAGCAGAGATTATGATCTTTCAGAAGAAGAAACAGAACCACATGTATTGAAAGGCACATCCTCAGAGATAACAAGAGCTAATGATAATCGACCATTATCTTTTCGCGTGCCAACTCCAGCAACATCCGATGACAGTGATGATGGTGGTATTGGCCTGAACTATGGAAGGTTAACTCCTGGATTAAGAAACAGGCTCAGGCAACCTCCACACTACAAGAGTTCTGATGGAAACGTGCTGCCAAAACTGTCCTTACAAAAGGCTCCTGCCAGCATCGAAGAATCTGCGCATTCCAAAGAGAATGGCATGTCATCCGAACAGACTGGTGATACTCCTAAAAGTTCACGCGCAACCAAGAATTCTGTTGATGCAAATTACAGCAGTGGACTCTATGACAGGAAACATACTGTTGAGAAACCTGTGGAATCAATGTCATCCGAACAGACTGGTGATACTCCTAAAAGTTCACGCGCAACCAAGAATTCTGTTGATGCAAATTACAGTAGTGGACTCTATGACAGGAAACATACTGTTGAGAAACCTGTGGAATCAAGATCATCCATGACGAGAAATTACTTCCATTCAGGTGCTACGGGAAAGTTATCTGAACAATCTGCTACCACGCCGTCGCAAAATCCTATCACAGCCGACAGTCCTGTTACTGCAAGTTCCAGCCAAGACCTACCTCACGAAAGACCAGGCATTGGAGTGCGCAGGGAAGGTAAATCAAGAAATGTCAGGAATTACTTTGATTCAGATGGCAGTGAAGAGGAGTTAGAGCCACGGCAGACTGGCCAGACAAGGTTGTCTAAAGAGCAGATACAGTCGCGCAGGACCCGGGACGTACCATCAGATACAAGGAGAATTCACAGGGTCCGAACTGGACCACAGTATGCTGATGAAACCGAAAGCACACCGAAGGAGAGAAAAAGCCCTGCTGATGCATTTGCCAACTCAAGTACTGAACAAAGGAGAGGGACACCTGCATACTCAAGGGTTTCAGTACAACAATCTTCGCCAAAGCCTGTGCGCATTGAACCTCCCGCGGCTAGAGGCAAGTGGCAAGAAGATGAACCGGATGGAAGTTCTTCTCCAGAAGATGAGGGAAACACAGAGACCTCAGCAGGGACTCTGAATGGAAGCACCCCGACAGCTGTTCCTGCGCATATTCACCCCAAGCTTCCAACAGACTATGATTCGTTCGCTGCACATTTTAAGTCACTCCGAACCAATCGCCGTTAGGTACTTAGGTTTACACATACATATACACTACATAGCACCTGGAGTTTCACATGACCACTTCGTATGCCAAGACTACAAGCAGACCGACATGTTACTTTCTAGAACTTGAATCGAGATGTGTATAGTATAGGAACACAATGTTTTTAGAGTCCCATTGCGCCCTGGTACTTGTTTTGCGTGGACAGTTTGGAGTCTCATTTCGCCCTGGTATATTTTTGCCACCACACACACTATTCTTTCGTCTCTTTTGGCCTCAGATATCCAGCAGCTTTGGTAGATGATATTCTCCTTATAGTGTTGTAATAATCACACATTATGCGCACAGATGTACATAACCTCGGGGGGTTTGTTTCATTTGTTTGTTTGACACCATTGTTACTGAAACTTGAACCTTTGCTTGTACATTTCTGGAAATGCATGAATTTCGAGAGGAAATTTTCAGCCTGCAATTTGACAGTTCTGCTCTCCCAAGAAGTAAATGGAGGATGAACGAAAAAATGTTTCAGGGGAACACACTGAACACCAGCTACGTCTATCAACAGCTGCCTACTTACAATCTAAGCAGTTCATCAGACTTTAGTAAATCAGCTTTTTCATCAGACTTTAGTAAATCAGCAAAGCTGGTGATCAATTTCGCCACCAGAGCGGTTCATCAGGCAAAACACTGGAGGAAATCGATGAAGTTCCACACAATTTTACCCCCACCACATGATGATTGTAATCATGAAAACGCTGCAACTACAGACTGTTACAGTTGCTCTTCTTCCAATCCAAGAAGTAAAACACAGGATAAACGCAAGAATTGCACATAACAGTGAGCAAACAACCAACGATCAGTACCAATTTCACCACTAACGCATGAGGAAATCAACAAAGTTCATGGCCAATTTTATTTTACCACCAAAACAGTTCATCATCAAGTCGAAAACAACAGACTTCGTTACCAAATTCATCACCACCAAAACAGTTCATCGAGGCGAAATCAACAGGGTTCATGACCTAATTCCCCACCACTGGATCAGAAACTAAGCAGGACGACCAGAGAAGCAAAACAGGACAACGAAGACACCAGACATCACCACATCAACTCCACTCGCCATGAGCACTCCTAGCTACTACTACTGCTGCTGCGACTACTCTCGATCCGTCTCTCTCCTTACTCGACCTGCACCTGGAACACGTCCTTGCGCTCCTCCTTCTTGACCTTGGGCACGGTGACCCTGAGCACGCCGTTCTTCATCTCGGCCTTGATCTTGTCCATCTTGAACGCGTGGGCGGGGGCGGGCAGATCGATGCGGCGGCTGTACTTGGGCACGGCCGCGGCGTCGCCGTCCCAGGGCTCCTTCACCCCCTCCCCCTTGATCACCAGGCTGTTCTGCTCCGCGCTCACCTTCACGTGTTCCTTCGCCAGCCCCGGCATCGGCACCTTCAGGTACATCGCGTCGTCCTCCTCCTTCGCCACCGCCGCCGCGGAGGAGAAGTCGGACTTCATCAGATCCAGCAGCCGGCCCAGGCTCGTCGGCGCGCCGAACTGGCCGAGCACATCTGAAAAATTAACAACGGCGGAGAAAGCTGATAAGCACCCTGGTTGATTTACCCCCACAACGACGTTCACACGAACGACGCAAACAAGAAAAAAAAAAGGCTAAAGGAAGAGGACGCATACCCTGAGAGAAGTAGCTGGGCACGGTGATGTCGCGGGCACCGCGGTGGTCGCTGGTGTCGTCATCCTCGTGCTCGCTCTCGCTCTCGACGCTGGTGTCGCTGTCGTCGTCGTCGTAGCAGCGGACCTCCTTGTCCTGGGTGTTGAGCAGGCGGCGAGGGGCGGTCACGGCGGCCGGGCTGAGTGCGTAGTAGGCCACGGGCGCGCCGGAGGACGCCGGCTCGGGGAGAAACTTCTTGAGGAGGCTGTCCATCGCGGGACCCCTGGAAGCGACGACGGAAGCCATGGCTCTCTCTCTCTCTCTCTTCTCTCTCTGCTGTGATTTTGGATTCTTGTGATGGACAGGACTGAGGAGGAGGAGGTGCGGAATGGAAGGGGGTTTTGAAGGGGGCAGCTTTCTTGGGGAAGGGGTGGAGAAGGGGTTTGAAGCTTCCGGAGACTACTGGCGAGGCCTCGATTCTTCTCGAACAGGAGCATTACGATGGCTTTGAGATTCGTGTTGGTTGATGTACGATCAGGCATGGCCCATGGAGGATGGTACTACGCTTTTCTGATCTTGCTCTCAGGCTTGGAATGGCCATATTCCAGTAAGAATGGTTTTGCATTTGAAAACTTGTGGCTCGTTGTTTCTCTTTGAGAGAAAAAAAAAAAACTCTGATGCATATGTGTGCTTCGCAGCTGGCGAAGGCGTAGCCACACATTTGTAGGTGAACTTTCGAAACGTGGACATGTTAATTTCAAAATGGAGAGAATTCCTTATTTGAAACTTGTTTAAAATCACGTTTCTTGTTTGACAAATGTAAATTTTTGTTTCCTAGTACATGACACTCGGTGTAAAAAAAAAAATGGTCAAAATGTCCTTCCAGAAGTGGCTAGAGATGGCTGTGTACGCACGTTTTAATAAAAACGGAAAATGCAAGTAGACCAATTGTTCATATTTATCTAAGGTTTTACGCCTGGTGCCGACGGCGGCTTCTCAGCGACTTGCGCCCCACCGAGCCGAGCTGCGACGTGGCGTATTTTGGCCCGTCCACCGTTCTGGCCACATCCGTTGATCAATCAGCCTCGCGTGAGACAAAACAATGGTCCGCCCCGCCCCAGTACTGGCCTCCCCGTGCGGTGAAACCCTAGCCAATCTCGGCCCCAGCCAATCCGCCGCCGCCTCCATCTCCCCAAGCTCCGCCTCCTCCATCTCCCCCAATCCCCCCGCCTCCTCTCTCCTTCTCCATGCGTGACGACCGGACTGCGAGTCGGAGGAGCGCTGCAAGAGCACGTACTGGAGGAGGGCGCGGCACGAAGGGCGAGCAGACAGAGACGGACGAGACGGACATGGTGGTTGTCGGGAAGAGGCACTATGGGAGCGCCTTCGAGAGGAGGGCAGTGACATGCCAGTGGTTGTACAACGTCGGTCCGGTGCGCTTCAGAAGGTCGACCACGGCCGCCTAGGGCTGGAGGTCTCCTCTTCTGGCGGCGATGGGGATTCTTCATCGTGCGATACGCTATCTCCATGACTCGCCTACCCTTCTACCTACTGTTCTTCCTACAGCCCTGAAACGCATATGTCGGCTTGGTATCTTCCCGTCCCCTTTCTCTCGATATGGACCAAATCAGGTGGTGGCCGCAAATCGTACGGAGGAAAGCTTGGTACTGAGTGAGGGTCGCCGCGGGCACATCTTTGTTTTCCCCAAACCTCACGCCTCCTCCTCTTCTCTCCATCCAGCTCTCTAGGATTTTAATTGCCAATTGATGTTTTTTCTCAACACGTCGTGTTCGGGTCCAAGTGAGATGATATGAGGAAGTATCCAGGCGGGGATCATGATGATCTAAAGGTCGGAGATGGTGATGGCTGCGTGTGGTAGCAAGAGAGGTCATTGGGCTTTGTATATGAGACATGGAGGAGGAGCCAAACGATCCTACAAGGATCCTACATCAACAACCACAACAAGCAGTCATAGTTGCTCTTCTTTCTTTACATATTGGCTCCTCTGTCTCTGTGCTTGTTAACATATCTTTTATTTAGACACTAAAGAAGAGAAGAGAAGGATTTGTATCAATACTTTATTACGTAAAATGTTTCTCTCATGCATCCAGATTGCTCTTTGATGTTGATGTTATTAATGTAGAATTTTATCCTTCATATTTAGAACCAAAGAAAAGATGAACTTTAGTTAAAACATTTGTTTGTTTTGTTTGTGCAACCAGGCGTACCAGGTTTGGATCGTTGCGTCATCTAGGTTGGATAGCCGTAACAGAGATACATATCAAGCAGGTTGAGGAAGGGAGGGGCTAAGGTAGGTAGCTGAGGTTGTTGTGCCCAATGTCAGTAAAGAGGTGCACGACTAGAGCATGCTGACATCCTTTCTTCAGCGAAGGATGCCCTCAAAGTTCATATCTGGTCTGCATAGACGATTTACGCCGCTCGGCATGATGGTGTGGCTAGCCTTTGCTAAAACCATTATTTTCAGCGAGGGCGCGCACGTACCCGCACCATGTGGTGAGCCGCAAAGTATAATAAATAATTACCAAATCCTAATATTTTTTCTTGCTATATATATCTTCTTGATTTATGGAGAAAAAATTAATTTCATGTCTACATGTATCATTATGAATTTCAGGTTAGCTTGGTGGATCTGTTATGTGCTAATGATGTTAAAAGAAACAAGAGGTTTGCTTGCTGGAAATGGTCGATCGTAGTTGTGTATGCACAACGCAGGTAGGGTATTAACAGCTTTCACTCTCACAAAGGCGCTTGGAATTAAAAAGAAAGTCTCAGCTATACCACCCTATGAATACAAAGCTACTAGCAGGTGAGTTTCTCGATCGATCGACGCCTATCCCACCCAAATCGGTGCCCTCAGCTGCTCCCCTTCCTCCTCATGCCTTCCGTCAGGCTTCAGCTCCACAGCCCGTCGTTGTCCTTTGCTGCAAGAACTAACCTTTGGTTTCAGTTCACTTATGTGTTATGATCTTAGTTCTGGTAGGTTTCTGCTCAAATTATTTGTATTTTATTGCATCTGTAATGTGTATTACATCTATGAAATAGAAATAATGGTACTAGAGTATTGCGGAGATCACTTCGATTTTTGAATTTGGTAGCATGCTGAATAGTTGTCTTTATATCTTCTTTTTGAGTTGGATAGGATGACATCAGAGATGGATAGGATGCATCAGAGATGGATGCAGTGAAGAGCAGTTGCCTTTATATTCTCTTTTTATGGTATATATGTTATTTTGGATGATAATCAAAATTGCTATCATATTCATTTGAATATACATGTTTTATTTTTGATGAAAATCAGAGTTGCCATCCTATATTTTTGCTGTAGATTTTGAGAGCTTTAGAATGATTTATTTGGTATAGTTTCTATAGGATGTGAGTACGTAGGAGTGGATTAGTTGGTTTGCAGTGCCCAAAATTGCTTTGATGTTTATGTAGAATCTGAAACATAGTGATCTTCTTTTGCCTCTTAAAATCAAAACAAACTTACTAGATAGCTAATGGTGCTCCCCAGAATGAAGTGTATTTCTCCCTGTAGATTTTAATTTCCTTCTCAGTGTTGTAGGTGATCTTTTCTCAATCTATATGTAAGCTCATATCCTAAGCATGCTTTTGTTAGAACTTAGAACCTTCTCCTAGGTGAGCATGGCGAAGCCATTGGCGTCCAGAGTCATATGTCAATATATAGAAAATAGTGGCAAGGTTGCTGTCAACCAATCCTTTGTTTGGTTTCTTTTACTTTGTGCGATTTCTTACAACAATGAGATACAGGTAGATGGACCTTTACATGTGCCGCTGCAAGTACAATGGGTGGGCTTATACATCCACTAAATTTCGGTGAGTTGTTTCCTCTCTAAAGCATACCACTTCCATGTTATTGACCTATTTATAGTGTGAAAATTCATCTCGGTAAACAGTGGTTATGTGTCATTAACTGTACACTCAGCCTAACTGAGGACCCACCCATATTTCTTCTCTTTTTGCGAAGTTCCTTTTTTGTACTTAGATTATGAATCCATCTGCTTATATATACATTCCTGTAGACTATGAACATCTCATGGTTGATGGTTCCTCACATTATTTTTGGTGCCAGATTCCTGATGGTGATGTCTGTAGCGTACCATGGTGCTTATTGTTAGTTTTTTTCCAGGTAATTGCACATATTTTTTTGGCGCAAACTAATTACATTTTTTCTTTGTTATCAAGAAGAAATCTAATAGCTTTCAGATTATAGATCTGCACGTCAAACTAAGGTATAGTTCCTGCTACTCAACATGTTTATGATGCTTAAACTTTTCGACCATTTTATCCTACATATCATGTAGTTCTAAACTCCTAATTATTTGTTAGAAGTAGCAATTCAATTTTCGATTTCAATAACTCCGAATTTTGGAACCTTAATGTGCATGCTATTGTTTTGGGAAACAATCATGAGTTATACTAAATCCATATTATGCAGCCACTGGAACATGGTTTTCTGGTAAATTTAACCGTTCATATCCTCTCCAGGTTCAGTTGCTGATGTGCACCTAACTTACCTATGTGTTTAATTGTTTATATTGTAGGCAACATATTTTGTCAATCCTGATTATTTGTGTGTATCTATCCATCCATTAGGTTCTCAGCCCCCGATCTAAATCCATCGAGTCAGCATAGTATGCAGTAATTTTTCGCTAAGACGTCCGCCCCCGATCCATAGCAGTAACTTTGTTTTTATAGAAACCCTGTGGCTCGCAAGCTTTATCATTTCTATGTTGATGTGATCCGACACCTCTCAATCTAAATCCAGCGAGTAATTTTGTTTTTATAAACCATCCTTGCTGCCAAACGGTATCATTCCTACGTTGATACGATCCGACGACATGAAGCATGGGCGAATGCAGTGCTTGCTGATGCTCCAACGCTGATCTGTTGATGCAATGCCGATGTCCACCAGCAGGCGCTCCATGTATGTAAACTCCTGATGTATCACAAACTGTTTTGTCCTTGTTTCCCGGGGCACTTAAACACTGCTCCGAGATCCGGTTATATTCTATTTCAGAGATGTGTGGCAACGACCAAAGAAGATCAATCATCAAGTGCACTGCATAAGTAGGGATCAGGGATACCACAAGTTCCAGGTAAGACATACAAATATTCAGCGTGTGTGTCTGTCGTGTGTGAAATCTGAATCGTGTAGCTGTGTGTTCGGTTATATGAATGCATATGAATAGGGCAGGTTTTAGTAGACCCCCAAGCTGCAGAAGTGTAGGCCCTGCTTTCGGTTGCCTATTTTTTTTCCTGTAGGACTGGACAAATATTACTACGAATGTTTCTCATTTGTTCGGTTAATTGCTAATTGCTTTACATGATAAACTCATTAGCTTTAAATGATAATTAAGTTATCTTAAATTAAAGTTCCACCCAGCTGTTGGAGAAGTCATGATTTTTATAACTTGTCTTAGCTTCCCTGTAGTTTAATTCTGGCGGGCGGCCTTTTCAAAAAAAATCAAATTTATACTTAACTAAACCTGATAGCATCTTGCACTATAGCAGACTATATCCGACTAAACCAACATTCATTTTGGATGTTGACATCCATTTAGTTATACATGCATGAAAAATGATGATGAAATTATTAATTCGGAAATGCAGTGTGCAGTTATCCCCTTAAAAGGTTGTAACGATATTATATTAGTCTGGCATCATTTTGGTCCTGAGCCCTGACACATAGATAAATGTACATGCAGAAAAATTAAAGTTGGGGTAAGCCAGCTAGAACAATGTTGACTTAGATCTTTCGATGGATCGTATATACTGTCAGCCATATTTTGCACTATTTGGCGGTATTTGTACAGTGCTTACAAGTCACAAAATATAGTCAAGTTTCAGAAAATCGGACATTAAACTTACTACTGTCTATCTGGTTCCAACCTACACAAAAACCAATCATGCAGTTTTAAATGATAGGTTGCACACATAAAGATGGACATTTTAGTAGTAAACATAGAACACGGCATTATGATCTATCTCAAATCTAAATACCTTCAATTTTCAAATCCTATCATTTAAAAAAATCCAGGATATCAATAGGGGGAGTTCAGTACTGGGGAGAAACTTACCTCAAAACCTGTAACGTCACAGTATCTCTTTGGTGGATAAACGGATCGCGGTGGCTGAATATTTAGATCTGCATTATACACCATACATTAAACATTGTATTGGCCACAATTTTCTCTAAATACTACCATCAAGTGTGTTGAACATTGAGGCACATCTGGACCAAATAGTCCCTGCAGCTACCAAGCACACTATGCAAGAGGAACATGAGGTATGTATTGGCTGAAAATATACCGTCCGCTGACTGATGTTCATACAGTGGGAAGATGCAAAACAATAAAGAGAAAAAGAGACCAATGAGGAGGACCGAAAAAGGAGCAAGAAGTGAAGGTACTACATGAAGAATGATATTATTGGTGTTATGATTTACGCTTCGATGTATTGAAATCATGTAATGGATGAGAATTCGCGTTATGCTAAATTAAATTCGACTTGACCTGTCGCAAGTTGGATGTTTGTTAAACTGGTATAGAAGTAGAACATTGAACATATTATGTATTTCAGGGTTTTCTAGGCTAAAAAAACTGGCCATGATTAAAGTGCTTCTGTTGCACCTATATTATGCTTAGATCTGCACCAGACAGGAGCATACATTGCAGTTTGTCAATCTATTGTTGTTCTTGCTGTTACATGATCAATCAAGAATCACTGTCAATGTTTAGGAAACTTTAGATGGTGACTTGTTAGTTGCAGATTTGATCTCAAAACTGGATAAAATTCAGCCCATGCCACTTCTCATACTTCAAGCAACGTAGATAGAAAGCAGGTAGCCATGCTAGCCACGTTGTATCAGGACGAGATGCAGCCGGCGCGGCGAAGCGCGCTGCTCCATCTAGTATAGTAATAACGTGGCTCTAGAGAGCTCATCCTGGCATGTAGGTTATGTTACATTTAAAAAAAATATAAGGACGTATTTTGCGGGCTGCTTATTTCGCTGGACAAACCCGATTTAAACAATCCGACCGAAAACCAGGGTCCTAGGGCGCTGCCTAAACGGACCGTGGTCTTTTTTGTCCGTGGATACTCATTTCTGGACTAAATTTGATCCAGCTTTGAGCAGCGGCCGGACACACTTTTGTCCTGTTTTTTTACGCCTGGCCCGCCCCAACATAGCCTCCCCTCGTGTTTCGCCCACCTCCCTGCCGCTGCCGCCCCGGTTTAAGCTACCCTCGGCCCCCTCCGGCCACCAGCTGGTCCGGCCCGCGTTTGGCCGCCTCGCTGATGTCGTGTAACACACGTTCGTTGGGTGACCCCAAGAGGAAGGTATGAAGAGCACAGTAGCAAGTTTCCCTCAGAAATAAAACCAAGGTTAAATAGACGAGTAGGAGAAAGAAATCACTTCTGAAGGTTGTTGGCAGCTGATGTTGGCAGTGCGCACTACCGGTTCAGCAGCAACATCGAATCTACACAACACAATCAAAGTATTTTGCTCCAACGAAACAGTGAGGTTGTCAATCTCACCAATTTTGCTAACACGAAGGATTAAATGTATAGTGTGGAAAATAGTATTTGTTTGTAGTAAATGAAAAGAGAACAATGATGACAGTGAATGAAAGGAAAACAGTATTTACAGTAGGTTGTATTATCAGTTAAAAGAAATGGACCGAGGTCCACAGTTCACTAGCGGTGTCTCTCCAAAACAGATAGATAACATGTTGAGTAAACAAATTACATCTGGGCAATTGACATATATAAAGTCTGCACCGGAGTGCATATGCATGACATGGTGATTACTATGCGATTCATGCGGGTATTACAACAAGATTCATATACTGTTATCCAACTGCATCTATGACTAATAATCCACCCTCAGAGCGTCATCCAATCAAACCTCGGGTATTAAGTTGCAAGCAACAGATTATTGCCTTAAATAAAGTGTGTAATGTAAATAATGTAAAATCGTTGTTTTCTCCCTAATGACAACAACACATCCCTTGTCGAGACATCGTGGTAGAATTCATAGACGGGGGTGCCATGAGACTACCGATAGAGACGTGGGGGGACGTGGTTGTGCGAAGGACAATGACACAGGGTTTTTACCCAGGTTCGGTACGGCGCAGTAATGCGACGTTACTACTCCTGCAATCTCACTATTCAGGACTAAAGCCTGAAAATACTGAGTACATTGTGAGGTTCTATTGACTGCTCGTCAAGGATCAACCTCTCGGCGAGTTAGCCTTTAGCTTCTTGTCTATCTATCATATTTCCCGTCCGGCTTTATATAATAGCCGGATTAGGGCATACAGAGTAGGAAACCTAGAAGACTATGGTAACTCTTTAACTTGGAAAGTAAGGAATCCGCCTTCTACTCCAAGCCAGATCACACGGGCCGTGATCCTGTGCATTAGCTTATTGGGCCGCCTAACAGACCATAGCCCATTACCATTTAGGCCACCCTGGTAATCCGGCACTTTAGACTACCATCTGATATACCCCTAGTTGGTATATATCCGACAGTAGCCCCCAAGAAGGATTAAGTCTCGGATTCGCCGTCTTTCGCCAAATGCATATTTTCCAGGAAATATCGGCCTGCAGTCTTGATTCTTTTTTTCTCCTCAAAGGATGTTACAACGCAAAACTCGGAATCCAGAAAATCCGGCTTTTCTTCCACAAATCTTCGTGGAGAAGAAACTTCCTACAGCAGCGCTTTAACCTTGCTGACGTAAGGGACGTTTGGGTTACAGGTGGGAAACCCAGAAACATATCTCTGACAGATTCTCGCGGGAAACGAGGCGATAGCAATAATCACCTGTCGTTTCATTTCCCGGAATTTCCGGCGAGTGACACGCGTTGACCATCCAACGGTCAAAAGAGCCATTAGCACGCATCGTGACGAGATTCCGGCTATAAATAGCCGTCTTCGTCCTCCTCGGAAACCTTCCGCTCTCACTTCCCAGCACCACTCCAGCGCACGAAGCACCCAGGACCTCACCGGAGTGACCGAGCGCCGCCCCTCGATGGAATCTCCGTCATCTTCCCCGGCCCGCACCGTCGCTAAGGACATAGACGAAATAATCGACACAATAGACCCGCAACTGGATTCCCCACTACATGTCTCCGGCGACGAGCCGGTGAAGGCCGTAGGCGGCGCGGAGGGCGAGGAAATCCCTCTCGCCTCCGCGGATCTCGCGGGATCTTCCTCCACGCCTCCCCCACCGTTCGCGCCCGAGACGGTGGAGGAGAAAATCGCGCTCGTCGGAGACGAGCTCGCGGCCGCGGAGGCCGCTGCGTCCGCCGCCGCCGTAGCCGAAGAAGAGGCGGAAACTGCCGGCAACTGGAGTGCCAGCAGTATTCCGCCATCCCTCCTTTCGACAATGGAGAAGGAGGGACTCGTGCTGAAGGGAAAATGGCGGCTCCCGGAGGACGAGACCGAGCCCATGCCAAAAGACGGAGAACGCGTCCTCCTTACCTCTCATATGGAGAGAGGTATGGGTTTGCCGCCTTCCGCCTTCTTCTTAGAAGTTCTCCACCACTACGGTGTCCAGCCTCACAACCTTCCCCCCAAATTCCATTCTTTATCTAGCCGGCTTCCAAGCCCTTTTCGAAGGGTATTTAGGAATAGCTCCAAGACTAGATTTTTGGCAATACTGCTTTGGAGTGAAGCGTAACCCCACAGAGGGTGTTCTTCCCATCTGCGGGACCATTTCTTTCACTCTTAGGAGGTTTAGGGAAGATTGGTACCCCAAGATAAAAACGTCAGAATCCGTCAAAATTTGGACGGGAACTTTCTTTTATCATCCTGGCGTCCCGTTTCCCGGGAAAACCACCGGGGTTCCACCTTTCTTGAACACCGCTGCTGTTCCCCAAGAAAACTGGGGAACTGAGGCTGTCCAGACCCTGCCGCCTGATCTTCTCAGGATCAAGCGGCGCATCGCGAAGCTCGTCGCTTCTGATCCGCCTCTAACCGGCATGGACACAGTCCTTTGCTGGTTAGAAAGGCGGATTCAGCCTTTGGCGAATCACGTCGCTCGCCTCCTCTGCGAATAATCGGGAGATGGCGATGCCATGCGGACAACCGACAAGGTTTGGTCGGCAAAGGATTTGCGGAAACGCGCAAATCAATTGGTTGCATCCTGCGACCAATACGAAGAAAGCCGACCAATGTATACGGCCGTGAATCCGGCTCCCAAGGTACATTTTTCGCCTTTTGGGTTTAAATCCTTGTCGTTTACTCGGTTTTCATGCTTTCAACTCATTTTTTTTTTGCCTTCTTGACAGATTGCCGAACTTCCTGAGTCGGAACTTGCTTCTGATGCCGATCTGGAGGCATTGCGCGCCGCCTTCACCGGCGGACGTAAGCGCAAGAAGATTTCCGCTTCCCAGGAAGTCATTGATCTTGACGGGGTCCCCGTTGTCACCTCCAGGTTTGAACATCTGGGTTATTCTACTTTGTCGGGATTTTCTTCCTTTACCTCGGAGTTTAACTTTTCGGCTTTTTCTCCTTTTTAGCCTGCCTCCTTGTACTCTGAAGCCGAACAAGCTGAAGAGGCACAAGGCTGTGGCCAGCAGAGGCCCACACCCTTCTCCTGCTACCGCTCCAGATACACCAATCGCAGCAACAGAAGAGCATGCTGCAGCCCCCAACACCGAGTCCCAGCAGACCAGCCAGCCCATTGTGCCGGAAACGGACACGAGGGAAAGGGCGGTCCCTGAGGTGGGAGGTCCTTCTCGGATAACTGAGGAGGAGATTCCCACCTTTGATAGGAATTCAAAGATATCAACGAGGGCCTTAGCATAGTTGGGACTCTTTTTGCCGACTACGCAATAGAGTTCACTGAA
Source organism: Alopecurus myosuroides (assembly GCA_028641055.1). Taxonomy (NCBI): domain Eukaryota; kingdom Viridiplantae; phylum Streptophyta; class Magnoliopsida; order Poales; family Poaceae; genus Alopecurus; species Alopecurus myosuroides. The sequence continues at coordinate 235,157,679 of CM054058.1, read as the reverse complement.
AACTTGGCAGGTTTGCAGCGGATGAGCCAGGTATTATCTCTAGCCCCCAAGCAATAAGTCGAATGTATGATTTTCACTTAATGCTTTTTATCTTTATCATGCTTGTTTCTAACTTAAGCGTTTTGGTTCGTTTCCTTATTTCAGCAAACCGCTGAAACCATAAACATGGAAGTTTTCAACAAGCTAACTGTCAAGAATAAGGAGGTTAGAAGCCTTCTCTCTATTCTTGAAGTTAAGGAAACGGAGCTGGCATCATCTCAGCTGGCGCTGAAGGAAACAACGGGTATACTTTTAGTTCTCTGTAGTTCCTTGTCCATAATTTTTGCTAAGTACTTTTCCGAGTTTTCTTATCTCAGATATTTTTCCTTGCTTTTCAGCTGCCTTGGCGAAAGCCAAGCAAATAGCTGAAGATGCCGGCAATGCCGAGAATCTCCGCCGGGAGAAGTTGGACCTTCATAAGGAACTTATGAAGGCTCAAAAAGATCTGGAGGCCAGCAATATGGCTCTTGGAATTGCTCAATCCAAGGCCTCCCAACAAGCGGACAAGGACAAGGCCACTATCCAAGATTTGGAGAACGCCTTGAACCTGAGCCTGGAGGAAGGCTCCGAGATGGACAAGATTCTCGGTAAGTTATCAACTTTTACCGGATTTTCCATGTCTTAACTTTTTTTTCTGCTTTTCCGCTAACTCTTTGGTTATTTTTTCTTGAAAAAACAGGAGATGACCCAGATCTTACTCGGATTGAGAAAATCCGAGCTTTCGGGAAGGTGTTCACTGCGATCCGAGCTGCAGGCATGCAGCTGGTCAACAAGTACCTTCCCGCGAGAACTGGGGAGTTCTCGGAAGTTGAGAAACTTTTGGAAGCTATCCTGGAGGTGGCGGAATCCAAGGAATCCACCTTGCGCTCCGCAGCACGGGGTGGTGCACGCATGGCCTTAGGCCTTATGCGTATGCATTATCCCAGTGCCAAATCTTGGCGCGTGGCGTCCGGTATCCCTGTTGGATATACGGAGACCCAGCGGACCACCATCTTTGATGAGATCAAGGGTCACGCCACCAAGATCGCCTCTATGGTGAACATCTCCATCACCTATCCGGAAGAAGAAATTCCAGAAGCCCCCGAGGATGACAACAGCGAGGAAGACTCGGATGCTTGAAGAAATTCTCCTTGTCCTGGATGGTGGAAATAGGAAATAGGAGCATTACTACACTTTACAATGTAATTTATATTGTAATGCTTCTATTCTTTTGTATAAACAAGTACTCCGCCTTTTGCAGTTTAACTTTTATAAAATCCTTTGCAAGTTTTCTGGGTTTTATATTCCTTTATCTTCCAAGTTCTCTGGTTTGTGTGCTTTAACTGTCCTTAGCATTTGAAATGGCTCAGTAGTACTGTAATCTTCACGCCAAGTTACTGGGTAAAACCAATCAGTTTAAACTTGGAAACATGGATCATACTAAAGGCATTTTTACTTACTAGCTCCAGTGACCCAGCACATAAACAATCAGATAATGCTTAGAGAAAAGTAAGGAATTTTTTGAATGAAGCTCGGGCACGCAGGCACAATCCGAGTTTCCTTTAACCTTTAGTAGGCTGAAAATCATTCAGTTTTTAAACGCCGAGCACGCAGGCACAATTCGGGTTAACATTGAGTATTTTGTAAGATCATTGGGAAATAGATGAGACGGAATCATGCTTTGTACCATAATAAACTTGTAAAAACATGGATGTAAGAATTCCGACAACTTTATTTCATGATCTCAAAGATGTTTACATAGAAATTGAACTAAGTATAGAAGGGACATAACTGCTGGATACTCCAGGGCCTCTTTGTCTCTCCTAGTTCATCATCTATCTTTCTCTTTCTTTTGCGATTCGGCTTCTCGGGATCATCTTCCGTATCGCGAATGTCTACAAGATAATATGATCCATTCTTCATGGCTTTACTGATGACAAATGGTCCTTCCCATACTGGGGCCAGTTTGTGCTTTCTTTGCTGCACCACTCTTAGCACTAGGTCACCTTCTTTAAAAGAACGATGCCTGATTTTCCGACTATGATAACGTCGTAAACTTTGCTGATAGATGGCGGATCTTTGAAGCACAAGTTCTCGTTCTTCTTCTAAGAGATTGACGGCATCCCGTCGTGTATTTTCGGCATTTGATTCATCGAAATCCTGCACTCTTGGGCTGTCATGGAGCTTGTCCGTTGGGAGAATTGCTTCCGCACCATAAACTAGGAAAAAACGGGGTTTGCCCAGTTGACCTATTTGGTGTTGTTCGGATACTCTAAAGCACGGAAGGTAACTCTTCTACCCATGCTCCAGCTGCTCTATGAAGAGGAGATTCGAGTCTTGGGCGTATTCCTTGTAAGATTGAGCTATTCATTCTTTCAACCTGACCATTGGATTGCGGGTGTGCCACAGATGCAAGATCTAGGCGAATTCACGTTTGTCGGCAATATTTTGCCAACTCTCCAATAGAGAAATTTGTCCCGTTGTCGGTTATTATGCTGCGTGGAACGCCGTATCTCATGACTATGTCAATGATGAAATTTCTGGCAGTCACACCGTCAAGCTTTTTGATGGGTTTGGCCTCCACCCACTTGGTATATTTATCCACTGCAACGAGTAGATGCGTAAGTCCGCCTCTGACAGTTTTGAATGGTCCCATCATATCTAGCCCCCAGACCGCAAACGACCATGTAATGGGGATAGTTTTGAGTGCTTGGGTCGGCATATTTGTCTGCTTGGCGTAATATTGACACCCTGCACATGTGTTTACTATGTGCTCAGCGTCTGTCTTGGCTGTTAGCCAGAAAAACCTGGCGCGGAATTCTTTTTTGACTATGTTTTTTGATTGAGCATGATGTCCGCAATCTCCGGCATGGATTTCTTGCAGAATTTCTCGTCCTTCCTCTGGTGAAATACATCGCAGAAAAATTCCGGTAGTGTTGCGTTTATACAGGCAATTATTAATTACCGTGTACCCTTTGCATCGACGCTGAATCTGTCTTTGCAAGACTTCGTCTGCTCCATTCGGGTACTTCTGATCAACTAAGAAGTTTAAATATGGGATTGTCCAATCCGGGTTAACGGGCATGACTTCAACTGACTCGGAATACAAAGGATAATCAACATCTCCATCTTTTATCGATGGTTCGTACAAATGTTGGACGAATACACCTGGAGGTAGGATTTTTACTCTTTCTGATCCCATGCGGGCTAATGCATCCGCGTTCCAATTTTCCTCCCTTTTAACATGGAGTACTTCGAATCCGAACAAAAAAGATGGCAAATTCGTCAACCGTTCTCCGGTATTCGGCCATTATAGGGCTTTTGGCATCCCAAGTTTGGTTGAGCTGGTGTTGTACCAAAGCTGAGTCGCCATAGCATAGGATGCGCTTGACACCTATTTCCTTTGCGATATGCAAGCCGTGAAGCAGAGCTTCGTATTCTGCCACGTTATTACTGCCGTTGAAGTGTATTTGTAATACATACTCCATTGTATCTCCTTTAGGGGATTTTAGAACTACACCAGCTCCAGCGCCCTCCTTCATCTTGGATCCGTCAAAGTGCATGATCCAGTACTCGGACTCCGGCATCGTTGTTTTTTCCATTGCTTCCGTCCAGTCGGCGACAAAATCTGCCAGAACCTGGGATTTTATTGCCGTCCTGGGTTGGTACTTAATGTCGAATACTGCTAGCTCGATGCCCCATTTGGCTACTCGGCCAGTTGCTTCCGCATTGTTTATTATATCCCCTAGCGGTGCTTTACATACCACTGTTATGGAATGTCCTTGGAAGTAATGACGAAGTTTCCGAGATGCAAAAAATACGCCATATGCCAGTTTTTGATAGTGTGGATACCTTTGTTTGGACTCGTAGAAAACTTCACTTATGTAATATACCGGATGCTGGTCTGGTATGATTTCTTCGTCTTTCTTCCTTTCCACAACAATTACTGCACTAATAACCCAATTTGTAGCCGTAAGGTACAATAACATCGGTTCTTCGTCTTTTGGGGATGCCAAAATTGGAGCTTTCATCAAAGTTTCCTTCAACTGGGTTAGCGCTACATCTGCTTCCTCTGTCTACTCAAATTTGTCGGATTTCTTCAACAATTTGTATAATGGCAAGGATTTATCTTCCAGTCGGCTAATAAACCTGCTGACGGCTGCAGCGGAACCCGCCTATCTTTGCACATCTTTTACGCACGTAGGCTTGGAGATGTTTAAGATTGCTTTGATCTTTTCCGGGTTTACTTCTATTCCTCTGTGAGAAACGATAAAACCCAGAAGTTTTCCCGAGGGAACCCCGAATACGCACTTTAATGGATTTAACTTCATTTTATAAGTGCGCAAATTTTCGAAGGTTTCTCGCAAATCCTCAAGGAGTGTTTCTTTTTCCTTGGTAACGACAGCAATGTCGTCCACGTAAACGTGGACATTTTTGCCAATCTGACTATGCAAACACCGTTGCATGCAACGCTGGTAGGTTGCACCTGCGTTCTTCAGACCAAATGGCATGGTTATGTAATAGTACGTCCCATAAGGGGTTATGAACGAGGTTTTGATTTGATCCTCCTTGTTCATGCGTATTTGATGATACCCGGAATATGCATCCAAAAAGCACAAAAGCTCAGAGCCTGCAGTGGCATCTATCATTTGATCGATTCGCGGTAACGCAAACCTATATTTTGGACATAGTTTGTTCAGGCCGGTGTAATTTATACACATTCTAAGGGCAGTAGTATCTTTCTTCGAGACTAATACTGGATTCGCAGACCATTCAGTATGTATAATTTCCCGGATAAAATCTGCTGCCAAAAGCCGGATAATCTCCTTGCCAATAGCCTTCCGTCTTCTTCCGTCAAATCGACGGAGACCTTGTTTGACGGGTTTTGATCCTGGAATCACCTTGAGTTGATGCTCAGCAAGTTCCCTGGGTACGCCTGGCATGTCCGCTGGACACCAAGCGAAAATATCCCAGTTCTCACGGAGGAACCTGATGAGCTCGCTTTCCTATTTGTCGTTCATCCCAGTTCCCACTACGACAAATTTTGTCGGATCTTTGGGATCTAGGATTACATGTCTTGTATTCTCGGAAGCCTTGAAGCTATCTGCTGGCTTCCGGCTTTCTTTTCCTGCCGGCATTTCTGTCGGCGATACCTCTTTTGCCAGCTCTTTCAACTCTTTCTTTGCTATGACTTTCTCGGCGCAAAGGGCGTTTTCTTTTTCCAGCTCGTTTGCCAATTCGAAGTCTCCAGATATGGTGATTACTCTTCCTTTGGGTCCTGGCATCTTCAGCTTGTTATAGATATAACATGATCTTGCCGTGAATTTGGCGAAAGCTGGACGTCCGAGTATCGCGTGATACACGCTTTCGAGCGGCACAACCTCGAAGGATACTTTTTCCTGCCGGAAGTGATCTTTCTCTCCAAAGGTTACATCTAGGGAAATTTCTCCTAGGGATCGTGCTTGTCTGCCAGGGACGATGCCGTGAAAACGTATGTTGGTGTGGTTGAGCTGGGGCTCGGAAATTTTCAGATGCTTCAGTGTATCCAGGTACATTATGTTAATGCTGGATCCTCCATCCATCAGCACTCTTTTTAGCCTAATGTTTTGAACAATAGGACTTACGATTAGAGCTTGTGTGCCGGGTTCAGGGATATTCCCGGGATGATCAGACTGATCCCAGGTAATTGGTGTGTTTGAGTACTTCAAGAATTTCGGGGTTGCAAGGACAACCGCGTTTATTTCTCGAAGCGTTCTCTTTGCCACCTTTGGTGAGGGAGTTGCCAGGAAAGTTAGGTTGCATTCTCCATCAACTCTCGGAAACTTAGGCTCGCCATTTCGCTGCTGTTCCTGGATTTTTTCGTCAGTGTCCGATTCACTGTCTTCTTTCTCAGCTTCTGGCTTTTGCTTGGAAAACTTCCTCTTGGAATTCTTCCCTTTGTTTCCGGATCCTGCACTGCCTTTCATATGCTTGTTCAAGCGGCATTGTGCGTTAGTATGAGTAGGCTTCCCAAATTGCGAGTGGTGGACACAATTTTCCGACTTTATTTTCTCCCACTCTTCTTTGGTGTAGTTTATCGGCTCGGTACTGCGTCCTTTCCACCTATTGCCATTTTCCCTTCCAAAGGCTATGTTTACCTCTTTGGGTTTTTGTGCTGCATCTGGAGTTCCTTTTTTCTCAGGGCGAGGGTTCTTTTTGGCCTGTATCAGCGTATCGATATTGCCTCCTCTTGCCCTGATGTCGTCCTCGGCTGCAGCGTGTTCGTTGGCAGTTGTAAGCATAGATCCGAGATCTTTGTGCTTTTTGGAGCCAATCATGAACGGTACAAGTCTGGGTTTTAGGCCATTGACGAAAGCATGCATTGCTTGAACGTCAGTTACTCCAGAGCAACTATTCTTCATTGCCGTCCATCTTGAGATGAAATCCACGTATGGTTCGTCCTCAAATTGGGTGCAACAGTTTAGCTGGTTGATGCTATTCGGGCGTTTGTAGGTTCCCCGGAAATGCTGAGTAAATACTCGAGCCATATCATCCCAGCTGTCGACAGTTCTGGAGGGTAATCCATTGATCCAATCTCTGGCTCCATCCAGTAACATTAGGGGAAGAAACTTTACAGCTTCCAAGTCTGTCCCATTGTTGATCTGGACGGCTGTATGATAGTCTGAGAGCCAGGTATCCGGGTTTGTACTACCGGTATATTTTTTGTATGTTGGACCAACTTTGGCAAAGCTAGCATGTAGGGTTATCCTTCGGATCCTATCTGTGAAGCACTTAGGTCCAAAGTATAACTCGTCTCTTTCCGCTCTATCCATGTGTGTGGAGTACCTGCCGGCTGAATGGACAGAAGGGGATCTGCTCCTTTCTTTTCCATTGTGGCGCGAACGCGCTTTTCCGGGAGTCTCTCTATTTCTTCCGAGATCTTGCCCCTTTGGATAAGGTGGAGTTCTACTCCTGTTTCTTTCCTTATTTCTGGGGGGTGTCCGGGATCTCTCACGCCTGTGAGGTATATCCTGCCTTCCAGCTTTTTCGGTTGGGCGTCTAGAAGGCGGCATTGCTTTACCGTCATTTCGGTGCTTTTCTTACCGATCGCGAGGATTAAGTCCGTCTTTCGGGAGATGGGATCCGGTTCTAGACGCTTCATCCTTGTTGTCGGGATTTTTCTTGTCTTTTCTCGGATCTGTTTTCTTCTCTTTTGAATTGCTTGAATCTCCAGGTTCTTCCGGTTCAGGTGCTCCAGCGGCGCATGTAGCTGTTTTACATAGGGCTCAGTCGTCATGCAACTTCCCTGATCGCTGCTGCCCTCGCTGTTGTGGTTGCAATGCTTTTCCTAAGAAAGCATACATCCCTTGAAGTTTTTTCACCATTGGAGTACATATCATTGTTGAGGATGGTGAATGCTGCTTCCGCATTTTCTGCTGCGGTTTTGTATATTGGTTCACCTCTGGCATCTTTGCCGTTTACCTGCTTTTGCCAAGATGGGTTGTGAAACCTTTCTTTTGGCGGCAGTACTTCCGGTCTTACAATTACGGGTAAGCTTGTAGGTTTAATTCCAGATCTATTCTTTCTCTCGTATTGCTCGATTTCTTCCTTCATGAGCTTGATGTCGCCCTGGGTTTTTTCGAGGTGTTCACGAGTTCTGAATAGATGTTGCTGCTGCCTCTGGAGAGCTTGTCTCCTGGCTTCTAGCACTTCAGGGGGTTCATGCAATCCCACTGGTGTTTGCAGTAACTCCTGTTCTTCTTGTTCTGTCATTGGCGGAACAAGGATTTCTTTTGTTTTCTTCTCCGAAGGCTTCACACCGCTTGCGTCTCCGACTTCCGGGCTTTCGTTGGCTAGATCAACCAATTTCTTCTTCCGGAGTTTATATTGGAGCTATTTAGCAGTTTTGTGTTTCTTCTTGGAAGAGGGAGGTTTCCTGCAGGGTTCTTCCTCTGTCAATTCTTTGACATCGGGGAATTTTGGAGAGGTTTCTCCTTCTTCTCTCTCTTCCTCTGGCGGAGGCGTTCTAGGGCTTTCCTGACTGTCGGCATCCGTGTTTTCAGCCGGTTTTGCCATAAGTACTTCATGGAATCCCTCTTGGAAGGATTTGACCTTTCTTTCAAAAGCGTCTTCGTCTTCGGTATCGAAGTGATCCGATCCGGTTTCCGACTCTAATCTCGCCTCAATGGCGCCTAGTACAGAGTCAGCTTCCGAGTGCGTCGTGATGTTGACGGATGTCGGATCTTCCACCTCTGTTGTGGGAGTGTTGTTTTCTGCCTCTTGCACAGGATTACTTTCATCCGTGTTTTCGGCGATCTCGGATTGCACCATGTCGATAAAGTGTGATTCACTTGTATGTCGGCGATCTGAGCAGAACCCGGTATCGTAGTCATCTTCGACTGGGTATAGGGCGGGTGGGATAAATTTACTTCCACCGCAAAACCCCATGGCCTCTGCGGTTAATCCGATAAAGATATTTACAGATCCAATCGGTAATATGCAGGCACTTACCAGATGATTTTTCGCCGGTATATAAGATCCGTTGTCAAGGAAGCGTCCAACGTCGTTGTCGAACTCCAAGCTTCCAACAGTTATGGAACTGTTGATCCCGCCGAGTATCCCAGATCGAAACTTAACACCTGACGTCGCTGGCCCCACGGTGGGCGCCAACTGTCGAGACATCGTGGTAGAATTCATAGACGGGGGTTCCATGAGACTACCGATAGAGACGTGGGGGGAGGTGGTTGTGCGAAGGACAATGACACAGGGTTTTTACCCAGGTTCGGTACGGCGCAGTAATGCGACGTTCCTACTCCTGCAATCTCACTATTCAGGACTAAAGCCTGGAAATACAGAGTACAATGTGAGGTTCTATTGGCTGCTCGTCAAGGATCAACCTCTCGGCGAGTTAGCCTTTAGCTTTTTGTCTATCTATCATATCTCCCGTCCGGCCCGGATTAGGGCATACAGAGTAGGAAACCTAGAAGACTACGGTAACTCTTTAACTTGGAAAGTAAGGAATCCACCTTCTACTCCAAGCCAGATCACGTGGGCCGTGATCCAGGTTCTTCTAGAATCCGGCTTCTGTGCATCAGCTTATTGGGCCGCCTAACGGACCATATCCCATTACCATTTAGGCCACCCTGGTAATCCGGCACTTTAGACTACCATATGATATACCCCTAGTTGGTATATATCCGACATCCCTCATCCGTTATGTTTCTGTCACTCGAGCGTGAATAAACGAGAGGCATGAACCCACTATCTAGCATAAATACCCCCTCTTAGAGTTACAAGCATCAACTTGGCCAAAGCATCTACTAGTAATGGAGAGCATGCAAGATCATAAATAACATAAATATGAAAGAACATGATAGATTGATAATCACTCGACATAGCATTCAATATTCATCAGATCCTAGCAAACACAACATGTAGCATTACAATAAGATGATCTTGATCATGTTAGGCAGCTCACAAGATCTAAACATGAGGCATAAAGAGGAGAAGACAACCATCTAGCTACTGCTATGGACCCGTAGTCCAAGTATGAACCACTCACGAATCACTCTGGAGACGAGCATGGTGGTGTAGAGCCCTTCGGTGATGATTTCCCCTCCCGGTAGGATGCCGGGGAGAGCTTCAGAACCCTCCCGAATTAGGGTTGACGATGACGGCGGCTACAAAACTTTTGGTGGAAAAAGGCTTGGGTCTTTAGGGTTTTCCCGAGGAGGAGGTTAAATAGGCGAAAGAGCAACATCAGCGGGTGGCCAGGTGGGCCACACCACCTGGTGGTGTGGCCAGGGGGACCCGCGCCACCCTATGGTTTGGGCCCTCCAGGCCCTCCCCCCTCAGTGTCTCCTCCGGACTCCGTATACGTGACAGAATTCTAAGATCCTGGGTTTTTCGTTTCGTCCAATTCCTAGATTATTTTCTGAACAACTTTTCTGAAACAAAAAACAGCAGAAAACAGGAACTAGCGCTGTGGCATCTTGGTAATAGGTTAGTCCTAGGAAATCCATAAAATGACATAAAGTGTATAAAAACATGTAGCATATGGCATGAAAACAACATGGAACATCAGAAATTATAGATACGTTTAAGACGTACCAATATCCCCAAGCTTAGTTCTACTCATCCTCGAGTAGGAAAAACGATAAAAACAAAATAATTTTTAAGGCGACATGCTACCAACATAATTTTTTATCATCATAATTGTAAAAGCATTTGTAAAGCTGAGATCATAGTTCTTTAAAAACAGGCATGATTGATATAATTCTAACAATGAAACTTCGCAATCATGTTGCAACATGAAAAATAACACAAAAAAAAGATTATGAATAATAATGCATTTGAAAGTTATATGTTTGTTTCGAGCAATAAGAAAGCATACAAAGTAGTATTCAGCTTGTCTTTAAGAGTGGAGGAAAACATAAATGCTAGGACACCTTCAAAGTTCAAGTGGTGACTAGAAACAAATAGTTTGAGAACAAGTAATAACATGCTATGAATATATCAATAATAATCTTTGGGACAAATGCACAGTAAACTCAGAATGGCAACTACGCTCTCTTAACTGTGCATAAAGTTAGAAGATGAAGACTCAGGATAAAAGTAAAAGAAAGGCCCTTCGCAGAGGGAAGCATGGATCAACTCATATGCTAGAGCTTTTTATTTTATAAACAAAGGTACTGAAAACATTTTTTTAGAGAGGTGTATGCTTATGTCAACGAATGGTAAACAGACAATACAGTACGTCACAAGCTAACTAGACTTCATAAGAGCGGATCCCATTGAAGGACGCAACTGGGGTAGGAGATCATCCTTCTTCTCTTTTGTTTACACAATTATGCTTTGAATGGTAAATCGAGGGCAAAAGGAGTGAAGAGAATTTTATAGTAACCAATTTTGGGGCTGGGCACCCCGCTGCCAGCTCTTATATCAATTTGGATAATCGGATGTGCCACTAGTACATATGTGTAAAGTCCAATCAACAAGTGAAATGAAGATTCTCTATTCACGTCCTCATGAGCTAAACAGGGGCACAAAACAAGTATAATTTTGAAGGTTTTAAAGGTAGCACATGAGCAATTTACTTTGGAGTGGCGGTTAAATACCACATGTAGGTAGGTATGGTGGACACATTTGGCATACTTTGGTTTGTTTGGGGAGTTGGATGCAAGAGTCGAGCTCATACTCAGTACAGGTGGAGGCTAGCAAAGACTGAGAGCGACAAATCAAGAAAGCATGATGGTCATAATCATGCATAGCGACAAAAACATTATTGATCAAAGCATACATGGTATTGAAAGTCAAAAACTAAATGATCATGGAGGCTAAAGGTGACTGGTTTATAGTCATAACATGGTGTAATCATGCGCCAAGTCAACCAAATAAAGCATTCAAAGGAGAATACCACAATATTATGCTTTGATATGATAAAAACAACGCATGATTCTTTCAATGGCACATGAAAAACTCTCAGATGTTTAGTACAAGTCATGCTACATCAATAATTACTAGGCATAAAATTAGAATAACATCCAACATAACATGATAAAGTCTAGCCACAGTCTAAACAAGCTTCTATTTGCACCGTTATAAGCATGAAATATTTTATTGCTTTCCAACACCATCATATTATTTAACCAAAAACTCTCCATATGATATATCAACGAAACAAGAGAGTAGAACTACCTGACAAGAACTAACAGCTCTGAAAAAGAAATGCATGAAAAACATGAGCTAAAAAGAGGAAGATTTGCAGCAGCTAGAAGAAAAACGAATAATACGAGCATGATAATGAGGAGTACGAGTATTCATATGAAAAAGAGGAGCGTGTCTCTCTCCCACACAAGAATGTTGGGTTCCAACTAAGTTTATTGCAGCAAGGAAAACAAAAGAAAATAAAACAAAAACAAACAGACGCTCCAAGTAAAGTGCATATGATGTGACCGAATAAAAATAACTAGAAGTGACCTGATAAGTTGTTTATGAAGAAGGGGATGCCTTGGGCATCCCCAAGATTAGACGCTTAAGTCTTCTTGGAATTTGCTGGGATGAACCACGGGGGCATCCCCAAGCTTTAGCTTTTCACTCTTCTTGATCACATTATATCACCCTCTTCTCTTGACCCTTGAAAACTTCCTTCACACCAAACTCAAAGTAATTCTCATTAGAGGGTTAGTGCATAATAAAAAAACACATGTTCTCCTTGGAAACAAGCATTATTAATAATTTTTAAAAATTATCGACAGCCACTGATATTTTCTGGAGCAAAGAAATCCACTCAACATAGTAAAAGAGAGAATGCAAGTAAAAAAGGCAGAATCGGTCAAAACCAGAACAGTCTGTATAGATGAATTTTTTCGGGGAACTTACGTTGCTCAAATCGAAAAACTTAAAACTAGAAAAGGTTTCAGAAATAGCTGAGGATTAAGCACAAAAATTTAAGGTCATTTTGATCTCTCTGTGAATTTATACGAATTTAACAGTGGACAACAGAAATCTGTATCCTACGCAGAAATCCAAATCTAACCTCAACTTTTCACTAGAGACTTTACTTGGCACAAAAAATGCGAGAAAATAAAGATACAAAGGAGTTTCTACAGAATTAAACAACACCTTGACCCAAAGAAAACAGAAGAAAACATTGCAAAAATAAAAACATGGGTTATCTCCGAGGAAGTGTTTTTCTTTAACGCCTTTCAGCTAGGCACAGAAAGAAAGAAGATGCTCATATAAGAAATATGAATTAAGAAAAAGAGAGCATCAAGAAGCAAGTATAAAACAAATTTAATTCTAACCCACTTTCCAATCTTGTAAATGAATAAATTAAAGAAGCTCAAACTAGAAATCATGGAAAGGTAGAACAAGAGCAATTTCAAAATTTTCAACAAAATGAGAGGTGTTTTAGTAACATGAAAATTCCTACAACCATAATTTACTCTCTCATAATAATTTTTAGTAGCATCATGAACAAACTCAATAACACAATTATCACATAAAGCATGTTTGTCATGGTCTAAAAGCACACAATTCATATCAAGCTAAAAAATAATGGGATCAAAGTTAAAAAAAATACCTCTTATTTCTCACTTTTAGCAATAGCAAAACAAGATGATTGATCACTCTTATAAGGTATGTGATTTTATACAATTTTAACAGTTGACAGCAGGAATCTGTTTTCTCCATGGAAATCAAAATCTAACTTCAACTTTCACTAGAGAATTTACTTGGCACAACAAATACGAGAAAATAAAGATACAAAGGAGTTGCAACAGAATAAACAACACCTTGACTCAAAGAAAATAGAAGAAAACATTGCAAAAATAAAAACATGGGTTATCTCCTAAGAAGTGTTTTTCTTTAACGCCTTTTAGCTAGGTCCAGAAAGCAAGAATCAAGTATTTTCAAGTGAAGAAGCATCCAAATTGCAACTTGTTATAATAATAGAATCAAAAGGCAACTTCATTCTCTTCCTAGGAAAGTGTTCCATACCTTTCTTGAGTGGGAATTGATATTTAATATTACCCTCTTTCATATCAATAACAACACCAACAGTTTTAAGGAAAGGTCTTCCCAAAACAATAGGACAAGAAGCATTGCATTCAATATTCATAACAATAAAATCAACGGGGACAAGGTTATTGGTAACCATAATAAAAACATCATCAACTCTCCCCAAAGGTTTCTTTCTAGCATTATCAGTGAGACGAACATCCAAGTAGTAGTGTTTCAAAGGTGGTAAATCAAGCATATAATAGAGTTTGTTAGGCATAACAGGGATACTAGCACCAAGATCACATAAAGCATTACAATCAAAATCATTCACTTTCATTTTAATGATGGGTTCCCAACCATCATCTAACTTCCTAAAGATAGAAGATTCATGTTTTAATTCTTCTTCTCTAATTTGCATGAGAGCATTTGTAATATGTTTGTGAAAGCCATACCCGTGGAAATATCCATTCTTATGAAAAGTTATCTAACTGCACAAACGTATTTATAGTTTAGCACCTATGCCCTTGCAACAATCAGATTTCCTCTTTTTTTAGTTGATTATCTTCAATTAAATTGCAAAGTGGTGTTTACATGCCCCCCCCGTTTAACTTGCTTAGTCCATTTTTAGTAATAAATCACCCATTCCATTGAAAAACACCCCTTATTCACAATGTTTTTGTTATTAGTCTTACAGATGTCATGCAGATGAGCTAAATGGTTCAAAAAAGGAGATGCATTCATCTACAACAGAACACAAGCATGCATTTCTCAGGATGCTACTTACTTTAAGTTCATTTCATCAACCTAATAGTGCAACCACAATGTGTATGTTGCTATTATGTATGATAAAATTTATACTGACCAAAGTAGCTAATTGTTCTCCATATATAGGAAGAAATGCTTCAACAGAGTGATGATGGAAATCCAATAATGGAAAGGAAATATTTTGACAGCATGGTATATTTCTTGAAGCACTGTCAGGATAATCAGTACCAGTTTGACACACTCTGACGGGCAAAACACTCCACAATGATGGTTATGTATCATCTGCTACATAATTCATCGTTTTTTTTGTTTGTCATCGTGCTATGATGATGCCTGGTTTGTCTTGGCTAAAAATATTATGATTGGTGCTATAAACAAGGCAGTGAATATTTTCCCATTCATAAACTTAAGCATACTGATGCTACCAGTCGCCAAACTATATGCTACAGGTATCGTTGTGTCTCTGCTCACGGTTCAGTTTTCTATAAGCATCTGTGTAAAAATAGTAACTGAAGTAGAAAATATGATTTAAGAAATGGAAAACAGTCTAATAACCTATTGACAACAGGTTATGACCAACACAAAATGCTGATACACAAATCACGATGTCGACGACTTGCAAAGCTGATAGGCGGCCGACGCAGCAAAGTGTGTTGCTCTGTCTATTAAACAAACAAAAATTCCTAATCTTGTCTATAAGATTTGCTTGTGTTCTGTGAGATTATCATATTTTCCTGATCGGGGACTTAGAAGAAAGTTTTGCAAAACATAAGAGTTTATTGTTAGGGTAACAATAGTACTCAACCGACCCAAGTGTATGTTGTTGCTAAAAGAGACTAAACAATCATTATTTATTTTAGCAAATGCATATGAAGTTAATGTTGACTATAATTGCTGTACTATGAGAATATCTGGTGACCGCATGATCGAAAGTTATACTTTGGATATCATCAACCGTCTTGCCGTAACTGGAGACTACAACGGTGATATCTAGGTATGACCTAAAAAGTGCAATGGAACTGAGATTGTTCAAAACTAGTGCTTAACTCCTCTGAAAGATAGAGAGATACATTCTATGGGCCCTCTTAATATCACCGATGACATATCATCTGGTCATACATAGTATGATTTTATCACAGGGTCATCGGGGATATGGATGAGAAAAGAGAACGATATCGAAAGACGAGTTATATGTGTTATGATCAAAGAGTTTGATCAGACTAGATCACATAGTCTCACCTCGTGATAGCGTTCATATCGTGAAGTTAAGGGAATAAGTGCAATGGGTAACTTATAAGGTTCTCCGTTCTTTGGGAACACATGATACGTCCAAAACATATCTCCTTTTCCGAACAATTTTCTTATTGTTTTCCTCTAAACTTGTGAGTTTTGGATACCACTAACACGGACTAGCGCTGTTTTCAACAGAATTACCTTGGTGTCTCGTTTTTGTGCAGAAAAATCAACTTTCGGCAAAATTGCCCAGAAAAGATCCCATTGAGCTTAAAACACCAGAAGACCCCGGGAGCCAGAAGGAGTCCCGGAGGGGCTCCAGGAGGGGGCCACACCACCCCTTTGTGCCCCACTTGGCCGCGCCTCCTGTAGGTGTGGGCCACCCAGGCACCCCCTCGGGCTCCCCTTTCGACTAATTATGCTCTGTGACCTAAAATCGAGGGGGGTCGTCATATTCCATAGAAACACAACAGAGCGCCGCCGCCACCTCAAAACTCGATTCGGGGATCGGAAGTTCCTGTTCTGGCACCCTGCCGGGACGGGGATTCGAAGGAGATCATCGCCATCGACATCGCCACCTCTTCTCCATCAACTATCCATGATTCCCTCGTCCATGTGTGAGTAAACACCGCTGTAGGCTGAGAGGGATGGAAGGGATTGGATGAGATTGATCATATAATAATGCCAGATTGTTAGGGTATAGTGCCTAGTATCCATTGTTAGTGTTTTCTACCGTTTTTGCAACTTGTTATGCTTAATGCTTGTCACTAGGGCCCGAGTGCCATGAGTTCAGATCTGAACATGTTATTGTTTTATGAGTATAATTATGTTTCTTGATCATACCTGCAAGTTGTTTACACACGTTGTTGTCCGGAAACCGAGGCCCCAAAGTGACAGAAATTGGGACAACCGGAGGGGATGGTTGTGATGTGAGGATCACGTGTGTTCACGGAGTGTTAATGCTTTGCTCCGGTGCTTTATTAAAAGGAGCACCTTAATTACCAGTAGTTTCCCTAGAGGCCCCGCTGCCACGGGCTAGTAGGAGAAAATATGTTGTGCAAGTTTCTCATTGCGAGCACGTATGACTATATTGGAACACATGCCTATGGTTTTCCTATAAGTTGGATGATTTATTATTATTATCTGCAGTGCCCACGTTATTATTGTTACATGACCTATGTTATCCATGCAACGCCCGTCCATCCATTCCCTCTATGCCTACGGTACTTTCATCCTGTTGTTTTCCGGAAGTGCTACTTCTGTTACTATTTTACTACTGCTGTTATTTTATTTCTACTGGTGCTATAAAATGGTTACCACTGATAAATTGTTGCGAGCAAGTCTACTTTCAGGTCCAACTGAATTGACAACTTAGTTCTTAAGGCTTATAAATATTCTTTGACTCCCCTTGTTTCGAATCAATAAATTTGGGTTTTACTTCCCTCGAAGACTGTTGCGATCCCCTATACTTGTGGATCATCAAGACTATTTTCTGGCGCTGTTGCCAGGGAGGATAGATTTATTTATTTGCTCACTTGATCATGGGCAAGATTCGTGATGGAAACGTCTCTATTTTACCATCCACTACAAGGAGAGGTACAACTCTGAACACCTCTGTTGCTCTTGATTCATTGTCTGTTACGAGTAAGCTTCTTACTCCACCACATGCTACACGTACTGTTACTTCTGCCGAGTCTGAAAATGTTTCTGATACTTTTGATGATGCTTCTACTGTGCTTCATGATACTGGTTCTCTAGGTCCTTTCCTAGATGCTACTATTTCTAAATCCAAACAAATTGAAAATGCTAAAAAAATTGTTGAAAATGTTGGTACACGTGTTAATTCACCTGAGCCTATTGATGATCTTGATAAAACCTATATTGAACTTAATGATGATTTTATTGAAGAAGCTCGTGCTATTACTGGTGCAAGTGCTCTTAAGAGCCTTCTTGCAAGAAATGTTGTTAAATATAAATCTTCTCTTGATGCTAAATTTGCCACATCTCCCATACATATTAGAGACAAGGATTATGATTTATCTCTAGATTTATCTTACATATATATTGTTGAGAAGGAACCTTTTTGTGGAACTGAAAGTAAAAGTGCTATGGAGCACATGAATGAGCTTTCATCTTTGAGTAGTTTATTTTCTGATGATACTAAATTGCGTACTTATTTTGTTACCAAGATCTTACCTTTCTCATTGAAAGATGAAGCTAAAAATTGGTTGAACAATCTGTCACCTGGATCTATTACTGCTCCTGTGGATTTTGTTAATGCTTTCTTTCAAAAATATTTTCCTGCTATTGCCCAACATGCTGCCATGCAGGATATCTTTAACTTTGAGCAAATTGAAGGAGAAAAATTGCCTGAATCTTGGACAAGGTTTTGTTCTTTGATAAGAGCTAGCCCTGGATATCCATTACCTAAAAATGAGATCCTACATATATTTTATAATGGACTAACTGTTGAATCTAGGACATACCTGGATAGTTGTGTTGGTTGTGTTTTCAGGAAAAGAACTCCATAAGAAGCTGAGGAATTAATGGCTAAAATAGCCAAAATTAATGATGATTGGAATATACCTGAACCTACACGTACACCAGAGCCAACACCAATACCAACACCCAAGAACAGAGGGATGATTGAATTAAATGATGAAGTGATGAAGGAAGCCAAGAAATCTCTTAAAGAGAGGGGTATTAAATCTGAAGATGTGAAGAATTTACCTCCTGTAGAAGAATTATGTAAGCATATTCCTCATCCATCAACTGTTGAGGTACACTCTCTCCAATACTTTGATAACCTGATCAATGCTTAGATGAATTTGATAATTATGTTGTTAAGCAAGACAAATTTAATATGAGAGTGCAAAACCATCTTATGGAAAACTCTAGAGCTATTGATAATTTGCATGGTATTATTGAGAGAACCTCTAATGATGTTAAAATGCTTGTTAAACATTTTCAAATGGTTCAAACTCAAATTGATCAACTTACTAAAGTGCAAAAAGATATGCTAGCTAATGCTTCTAGAGATAAACATGTTCGTGAAATAATTACTAGAAGTGGTGTTTCTACTCAGGACCCCTTGTATCCTGAAGGACATCCTAAATGAATTGAATAAGATTCTCAGCAACCTAAAAACAATAGTTCTCCTTCTAAGAAAAAGAAGAAGATACATAAAAATGTTGTAGAATCTCCTGAACCTGCTAAGGATACTAATAGTATATCTATTTCTGATGCTGAAACTGAAAGTGGTAATGATAAAAGTGATGCTTCTGATAAAGAAGAATCTGTAGCTGAACCTGAAAAGCAAACTAAAACTGTAAAGTATACTAAGGAGGATTTCATTGATAATAAACATGGTAATGAAATAGATCCTTTGGTACAAAAAAGGAATGCCTTTTCCTAATAAGAAATTGGTAGACGCTAGGGTTCTACCAGTCGTCGAACGTAGGTTGTAGGGGTGGAAGTGAGGGCGGAGGAGCTCGGGCTGTTGTCGCCGGCGGCGGGGCGCCATCGCAGCGGCTAGGGAGGAGGGCGGCGGCTAGGGCAGAGGCGGTGGCTAGGGTTAAGGGCCGACTCCTCTGGGAGTCGGCAATAAGATATATCTTTATTGCTTAATTATCACGAAGGAATACATGTGTTTATATATGAGGACAACTCCTCTAAACCCTAGATACTATTGGACTAAGCCCATAACTAGCCACTTGTGGGCCTCTTGCTCGCATACGTAATACCGACCATAACAGAAACACAAATCAAAGGAAGAAGAACATTATAACAAGTTTTGTGAGTGGATCAAACCTCTGATTTTGCAAATCCCTTTGACTTATGCTATTAAATTACCTCCTTATTCTAAATATATGAAAGATAGTGTCTCTAACAAATCCTAATGAGGAAATTTCCACTGTGCTTGCTAATTACTCTTTCAATGGCAAGGTTCCGAAGAAGCTTGGAGATCCTGGTATTCCTACTATCCCTTGTTCCATTAAAAATAATTATGTTAGAACTGCTTTATGTGACTTGGGAGCTGGAGTTAGTGTTATGCATTTCTCTCTTTATAAGAGACTCTCTCTCTTGAAAATTTGATACACACTGGTATATCTTTGCAAATGGCTGATAAATCTACTTCTATTCCTGTTGGTATATGTGAGAATGTTCCTGTTCAAGTTGCTACTAATTGTTTGATATTAACTGACTTTGTTGTGTTGGAAATGATTGAAGATGATAATATGTCTATTATTCTTGGGAGACCTTTTCTTAACACTATAGGGGTTGTTACTGAGTGCAATCAAGGAAAAGTAACTTTTAATGTGAATGATAAAGACCATACTGTTTATTTTTCCCAAGAAGATTGATAGAAGATATGGTTTAAATTCAATTGAAAATATTGAGACCATCAAGATTGGAGAATTTTATTGTCCCATTCCAGTACCACCAAAGGAATATGAAATTATTATGATTGGGACTATGTATATCAAGGTTGAGGTAACATAATTATTCAATGATTAGCAAAGTTTTGCTTCATATGAAAATTGTTCTCGTAACAAGACTTGATCACCCTTGTTAACAAAATGATTTTTAATGAAGAGGGCAATGTTTTCACTATGTTTTCACCTTCCCCATTATGTTTTCACCATGTTTACTTCTGTTATCACCTTTCTACTTTAGTACAATCATGTTTTCCATCATCCATATTCATGTTTCCCTCATGTTTTCACCCTGATTATTGTGATTATGCATGTTTTGACCATCCATACTTTTGTTTTCACCACTTCCACCTTTGTTTTCCTTGGTTATTTTTCCATTGGAGTGTCATAGAACCTACGTAGTGTTGGTTTTGGTTTTGTTTTCCACCTTTTCACTTTTTTTTGTTTTTATTAATCATTAAAATTCTGGAAATACCTCAAAAATAAAGTTTCTCGAAAAATTCCAGAAAAATTATAATAAATTTTTACGTCAAAAATGAGGCAGAAGGCCACCTGGGAGGCACCATGGGGACCCACCAGTCAGGCACACCATGGGGTGGCACGGCCTACCCCCTAGCGGCGCTAGCACATGGTGTGGGTCCCCCCGCCCCCCACTAACTCTCTCCCCTGCCAAAGATCCCTCTCTCACCTCCCAAACTCAAAACATTTCCTAGAACCAGAGTTCTTGCTGTTCTACCTCGAGATTTTTTGATCTCTTTGTTGAGCCCATCATTTGTGCTGAAATTTGGTGCATTTGCTCTCCGGTATGTGACTCCTCCGATTATCCAAGTAGAATTTTGTTTGGTGAAGTATTCTTGAGTATTTTGGTACTGTAGGTGACAGCTTATGTGAGCTTGCAGTTTTGATTTGAGTGGAAATAATATAGATTTGATGCATGTTTACCTCTCTTATAAGTCTCTATGGTAGTTTCCACCTTATAGTTGCTTGAAATCAATTTTTTGTGACGATTGTTGAAAAATTTCAGAGATGAACAACCATAACTTTAAAGATATATTTAGGAGTGATGCTTGATACGTCCATTTTGCATAACCACTTTATATTGTTATTTTCTATTATTCATCGACATATTTCATGTTATGATGCATTACTTATGTTATTTTATCTTATTTTGCATGTTTCACAATTTTTGGAGAATAAACACTGGGACTAGAAATCTGATTGAAAAAGCATCATCGAGATACCATGTTTCAGAAGATCAGAAGAAGAAGGGGGACACCGAAAGTGTCTTAGAAGTTCATAGGAGGACTCCAGCCAGAACGGGAGCCAGAGGGGGCCACCAGGGGCCCACACAATGAGGTGGCGCCCCCTGACCGCGCCACGAGGTGGTGTGGCCATCCTGGCCCACCTCTGGTCGAGATCTTTCGCGTACTTGATGCCCATGGAACCCTATGCCCCAGACCATCATCGAAGAATTATACTGCCGCCGCCTCAGGGCGGAAAACACTTGAAAGCTCATGATCCCTCTAATGATTTTGGTGATGATAAAAACGCGGGTATCTACTCTCTAACAATGTTGTTTAAGTCTGTGCATCTGTTCTCTCAGGTGATTAGTGATATATTCTTATAAAAAGTTCAAAGAGGAGTTCTGTATTCTGGAGTTACTGCCCCCGGATTTTTCAGTAATTTACACTAGGAATTCCGGTGCTTATGGGGTGGAATATCCGGCCCAAGCACCGGAATATTCCGGCCTTTCTGGCAACATCAAAACGGCTAAGTCTTTCTCCCACTGCCCGCGCACAGAAGCTAGGGCGGAAATTTGCCCCGGAAATTTCTGGTGCAAATATCCGGCCCTCTGGTACTTAGCAGAAATTGGATTTTTCTCAGATGCCCGCGGACAGAGAGGGGGGCGGATTATTGTCCGGAAATTTCTGGGCCCGGAAGTTTCAAATATCCGCCCCCAGATTATTCAAAAATCTAGCCCTGGTCCTTAGCGATTTTTAGCGCGGTGCTGGTGCCCGCGCGCAGAGATGGGGGCGGAATGTTGGGCGGAAATTTCCGCCCCCGGAAGATTCAAAAATCCGCCACCCGTACTATTCAAATTTTCGGCCAGGTTAGACCGGAAATTTCCGGTGCTAACGCCGGAATATTCCGGCCCTGGCACATTGCAACGGTCAGAATTTGGAGGAGCCTATAAATAGCTGTCTTCTTCCTCTAGATAGGCAGCTCGTCCATTCCTCTCTCTCCTCCATTGTTCAAGAGCTCAAAACGCCCCGATCTCCCTCCTCCTCCAACCAAACGCGATGCCCTTTAAGGATCTCATGGAGGAGGACTAGATCTACCTTTCTACCAAGCCAAAAATTGTATTCCCACACCATACCTCTTGGGATCTTGTAATCTCTTGGTTGCTTTGTCATCCAAGAGAAACCCTAGTGCTTGTAGCTTCCACCTTGTAGCAAGAAGCTTAGGATTGTTGAGAGCCTCCATCTCACTTGTGGAGTAGCCTCAACCACTTGTAAAGGTTTGGTCAATGCCTTTAAGTCGGCCTCATAGTGGAAACGAGAATCTCCCTCACCGGAGAAGCTCAAGGAGAACAAGGTGTGCACATCCGTGCTGTTGAGGAGAGCCTAGGTGGCTCCCCACCTCTCCAACGTAGACGTACTTCTTTCAAGAAGGAACTACGGGAAACATATCCTTGTCTCCGTGTTTTTCACTTGTTGTTATCTTTTGCCTTGCTTTTACTTCCGTTGCTACTCGTTATTTGTCACATAGAGTGTCTACTTAGTTGCACATCTAGATAACAAAGTTATTATCTTTCCAAATCCCTCACTAAAATTGAAAACGGATTAAAATTTGTAGGTCACCTATTCACCTACCCCTCTAGTTGACCTTTGTGTACTTTCAATTGGTATCAGAGCCTCGGCTCTTTTATCGGGCTTAACCGCCTAAGAGTATCATGGTCAACGGAGATGATCCCAAATATTCTAAGGAGGAGCTCTCCAAAATGGCCGACACTATAGCTAACCTAGAGACAACGATTTGTACTATCCAAACCCAATTGTCCAAGGTTAGCTCTAGTGTAGGTTCGGAGGTTTCCTCCATCAAGAAGATGTTGGAGAACATGATGGGTAAACCTAAGGGGCCATCGAACTCTCCCCATGTCACCGATGAGGATAGTTCGGAAGAGGAGACGATTCCTGACGATTCCCAAATCGAGGAGAACATTGCCAAAGCTAAGGCTAAAGCCACACAAAAGGCTAAAGCCAACGCAAAGGAGAGTTCTGGTGGCTCCAAGTCTCAAACGACTAATGGTTCCGGGGTCCACGCACAAGTCCCACCTCCTCAAAATTATGACACCATTCACCCAATTGTTTCCATGCCACACATTCTTAATGTTGGACTTCCTCCCATGCTTAACACTAACTAATTCTCTTCTTAAAAGTTTGAAATGGAGTCCCATATTTCTGGACCGTGCACCGCATTGTGGAGGAGTGTGATTGATGGATTTCATCCGCATGACCCGAGCAACTTGACTCCAAGGGAGGATGTGGAATCTCAACTCAACAAAACTGCTCTCATTATTATCCAGAAGGCTCTCCCAAGGGAGCATCTCACTCACATTCGTGGTTGCAAGACCGCCAAGGAAGCTTGGGACAAACTTGACACCTTGTTTCAAGGAAATGCTAGCATTCAATCTTCCAAGTATGATGTGGCCATTGACAACTCCGAGAACTTCGTCATGCAAGAGTATGAGACTCCCGAAGAGCTCTATAGAAGAGTTGTCACTGTCGCCAACCAATTGAGAGACTTTGGAAAGGAAGAGATCTCTGATGAGTGGATAAAGAGGAAATTTGTCAAGGCCATCACACCCTTTGAGAAGAATCTCTCCACTAGTATTCGGACAAGAGCGGACTACAACACTCTCAACTCCATTGGTGTTCTTAGTGAGTTCATCGCCATCTCTCTATCACACAAGAGTGCGGATGATGCTCTAGCTCGCTCTAGAGGGATGGGAAAGTCTCCCAACCTCGCATTGAAGTCAAAGGCAATGGCTCGAGTTGATGAAAGTGAAGAAGAATATGATGATGAAGAAGACTATGAAGACACCTATACGGGAGCTCACAAGTGCATTGCTCTCGCTATGCATGGATATTGGAAGAGATGGGAAGCTCACAAGGCCGGCTCTCCAAGACCTCCACGAAACAAGAGCTACAAGAAGAAGGGGGAGCGCCTAAGGACATGTTACAACTGTGGTAGCGCAAACCATTTCGTGAAGGAGTGCCCCTTTGAGCCAAGAGAAGAAAATGAAGGCAAGCTTGTTCGCAAAAACAAGGTCAAGGCTCCACAAAACAAGAACTTCGCTAGAAGAGTGCCAAGGGCTCTCTACGTTCAAGAAGGGGCGGTTCTAGAAACCTATATCTCCGGAGATGAAGGAGAAGATGAAGTTGTGGGAGTGGCCCACGTCGTCGTTGCCACCGCGTCATCTTCATCGATTTCTCTATTTGAATCCCCCGATGAGATTGTGGCTACCCGACCTACATGTCTTATGGCAAAAGCCACTTCGGGGAGTGCTTCTGGTTCGAGCAAATGGACGGTGGATAGTGGTGCATCCCAACATATGACCGGAAGCAATGACGCAATGAGTGATCTACTTCCTCCATTACCTCATCTCAATTGCGTCACTATTGGTGATAACTCCGAACTAAAGGTATTGGGACGAGGCAAGGTAGAAATCTCAAATGACTTGTCAATTGAGAATGTTCTTCTTGTTGAGTCCCTTGGCTATAATCTCATATAGGTTCTTCAACTTGCTAAAAGTGGTTTTACCTCGTTCTTTAATAAAGAGAATGTGATTGTCACTTGGGAAACGACTCTTAAAGTAGCCTTTGTTGGGCATGTCGAGAACGGCATGTATGTAGTGTACTTCTCTAAAGGAGACACGTGTGCTGCGACATGCCTAATGGCTAAAGTTGACGTGGGTTGGCTATGGCATCGCCGGTTAGCCCATACCAATATGAGGATTTTGCATGACCTACAAAGTGGCAATCATGTTCTAGGACTAACAAATGCTAAGTTTGCCAAAGATCGTGTGTGTAGCTCTTGCGTTCTTGGAAAACAACATGGAGAAGCTCACCCAACCAAGACAAACATCACCACCTAGGGCTCAAGAATCCTCGAGCTCATTCACTTGGACCTCTTTGGTCCTCTATCATATGATAGTCTTGGAGGCAAGAAGTATTGCTTGGTGATTGTGGATGACTATTCACGATATTGTTGGGTGTACTTCTTCAAGAGGAAGAGTGAGACTCAAAAGCGGGTCATCGAGTTCATCACTTTGGTGGAGCGCCAACATAATACAAGCATCATGGCTATCCGAAGTGATAAAGGCTCTGAGTTCAAGAACTACACCGTGGAGGGATTTCTTAGCGAGGAAGAAATTGCTCATCAATATTCCACTCCCTACACCCCTCAACAAAATGGTGTGGCGGAGAGAAAGAATCGGACTCTTATGGATGCGGCTCGAACCATGATTGCGGAGTTCTCTTCTCCTTATAATTTTTGGGCCGAGGCCGTCTCCACCGCTTGTCACGCTAGCAACCGATTGTATCTCCGCAAGATCTTGAACAAGACCCCTTATGAGATTCTCACGGGCAAGAAGCCGGATGTATCATACTTCAAGGTCTTTGGATGCAAGTGCTTCATTCGCAAGAGAGGAAAACGCTTGTCAAAGTTCTAGACTAAATCTTACTAGACGGAGTAGCGCGCTTTGCCGCGCCGTCTATCTATTGTCTCTGATACCATAGTCAGAGCAATGTGTGCTTCGGCGTTCTGTGTTGATCATAACATGCTGTCAGTCGTTATCAGATGGTCTTTTTACGTGGCGCTTAGTAGGACAGTTATTTTCGTGGAGCTTTAATGTTGTCTGCATGGAGTTTTGTCAACATGTTCTGAGCTGAATATGAGCCTCTTGACGAAAAATATCTGAATGGACTATAATTGAAGGACCTTTCTTCAAATCAAGAAGACTACCGTTCGATTCTATCAGATTCTATTTGAGAAACACAAGCGTTAGGAAAATTACTCGAAAAATGTTTGATTAGGCAACAATATAGCCAGCCGACACATTAAAACATTTACATAGTAATTTTTTACAGTACCAGTAAGATAGCATGGAACAGGGTAAACACTAAATACCCAACTATACGAAACACTAATGCTAGGTACTAAATACTTTTACTCCGAAGAACACTGAAGGAAAACTTGAATTTAGTACAATTTCTGTTGTTACCAAGGAAAACATCCATTAGGAAACAATTCGAGGGGTTTCTCAGGCCGACAAGGGATTGATAGTTTTGCTCCTTTACATTGATATTTGATGGAACTGCACATAGCTGAAATCTACAATTTGCTCTTAAATATGACCAATATTGAGACAAGAAACTACATATAATGGATATGTCATATGACCTCTCCAGATCAGGAATTATGCAGTTTGTAGGATCCCTAACTTCATATAGAAGCTGCTCTGCACAGGTGCTATAGCTCAGAAGACCTCCGCCTCCCAACACAAACATCTTCCTTTATAACTAACTTCAGCACATAGAATAGATAATTCTAGAAGCCGCTCCAAAGAAATATCCCGATATGCATGTCCTGTTCTTTACAATACCAGAAGTAGAACATAAAGGTAACATGAATCATGCATGAAGTAAAAATACACGTTTATTGCTTTTCAAAGAACAAGAGATGTATGGGGTGCGTGAAATATCTTCCGGTAAGTTGACAACCACATTCAAAAATATGGCTAGCTAATGTCCCGTGTGCCAACTCCTTCGTTCCGATTAGAACCCAATTGGTAAACCTTCATATTCGAAGGCAGATGGACAGAACGTTAACTAAATAGTTATGACATGAAAATATCATTTTCAGATTACATATTTTAAGCGTTCAAGAGAAGAAAAACATAACTAAAGCCACGTGAAATGAATCTTAAGGTCCATGTCCTCATACCATGACTTACTAAATATTCCAGAACTCATATGTTGAAACAATGAATTTATGTTATGAAAATATTGGTAACCATTTGAAAAGCCATGGAAGGCATACCATAGGTGCTGAAAAAAGTACAACATCAGCAACCCGAGAATTGATGACGACGTGTGGTTTGTAATTTTCAAGTCAATGTACAATGGGGGCTGCACCAGGATATGTGCTTCTTCCCTGCACAAACAACGTAATTCCTTCAAATGAAGACCGCTACTAAAATAATATGCAAGTTTTTGAACTATTGCCCACTAATGTGAAAATGGCCAGGAAAGTATATATATAGCAAGGAAAAACACTAAAAATATGTGTCGTATGTTCAAGAATGGTTACACTATAGAATCTCCTGATAGAGTTTACAGTTCCCCCATTCATAGTTTTCTCTCTCAATATTTCTCTAGATCCTTGATCATTTGGCCACCTCATGTGTGACCTGTAAACCATACATCTCTTATGTCCCATAGATCACGTGGTAAGAAACTTCAGAAGTTTGGATGCAAATTGTAAATCAATAATGGCGGCTTACATTCTTGTAAGTTTAAAAATGATAGTTTTCATGGGGTTGAGATATCAGAGAGCGTTTATTTGAGAAAATAAAATGAAGAAAAATACAACAATAACGAATAAATTCTAGGGGCACAAAAAAATAAGTTAAACAGGTTACCTTTCTAACTCCAACTGATTCATCCAATAATACAGAGTATCCTGAAAAAATACCAAACTTAAAAACAGTTCCAAGTTTGATTATAAGTTTTGATTTCACACACCAAGATGTGATGGTTTGCATTCCATACTTAAACCCTTGGTAGGACCCAGATAATTATACAGTGGGTAGTATCGAGCAAATCATAAGTACATGAATGTGAAACCAATGATCCATAAGCTATAGCGACTGTTATCTTCGGTTCGGGATTAAATGCAGGGTCCAATATTTCCTTATGTGCTCTAGGTGGGTCAACTAATAACATAGGGAAGACACTTGTAGTATCTAAGTTACAAAGTAAAACAAAAGTACAAAACTACAGTTAATATTGTCTTACTTGCACCCATGTTAGTTATTATGCAGAGTCCTGTATGGAAAGCCAAGGGTAGAAGCACCTATAACTGATATCAGGTGTGTGGGAACAAAGGCCATGATCCTAGTAGGTCCATAACAAAAAATTCAACTACGTGTCCAATGAAAGATAAAAAGAGAATATCTGATTCAATGGTCAAATCCACAACTTTAAACTCTTAGTATCATAGGAAAACCCCTTTCCCATAAATAGAAATTACCCAAAAAACACACACAAAATTCAGGAATGGGGTGATCACGATGACTGCAGCTATCAGATCCCTGCTATTTCCCTTCTGTTGCTTCCTTACCCTGCATTGCGCTCTGTGTGGGGAAGGATGGCATCGTCGTGGGCCATTCCCTTCTATGTTCCCCTCCCACATGGACGCGTACCGAGGAGAAAATGAAAGTAATCTGTGCAAAAACTAAGGCTAGTTAAACTGCAAGTGGAAAGGAAAAAAAATTAGACTTCATTAATTCTTTTGAGAGTTCCTTATGCTATATGACAGACAGATAGACATATTAATATGCTATTTTGCATGGCTTTACAACTACTGGGGGGAACACTGTATTCGTAAGAAAACCATAAAACATGTTAAAAACAGAGAAGATAATATGATTCCTTGGACATTAATTGCAACTGAATCCTGCTACCAACAAGCTGATTTGCAAATATGGCTTTACAACTATTGGGGGGAACACTGTATTCGTAAGAAAACCATAAAACATGTTAAAAACAGAGAACATAATATGATTCCTTGGACATTAATTGCAACTGAATCCTGCTACCAACAAGCTGATTTGCAAATATAGTAATGGTGCACGTGCACATGCAAGTTTTATCGACTCATATAAACTTATCTAGATTAATTGTTATATCAATATAGTAAATTTTCCATTCAAATTGATACACATTCCTGATACATCAACCTTTCGTTAACAACCTAATAGCAGTACCCATTTTGATATAAAATGGCAAGGTCAATAGTACCAATCTCGCGGTGATGAATAGTAAGTACATAGCTTACACACTAACATAGAAGCATGCTCACAATTTTTTTTTCTGGATTTGAAAAAAGGTTGTGTGTGTAATAAATAGTAGTATAAAAGTTGTGCAAAAACATGTATATGTGCACAAACCTGGTAAAATAAAACTATTCTACAGAAGGTTCTCCTCACTTATTCTCCACAATATATCTTTTCTCTTACCTTCTAAACCAAGCCAATGAATAATCTTTGTCAAGTTGGCAGTTGTGTCCTTGGGTATTATGAAGAGGATGCCCATGTCCTCTACGAAAAACTAAGTCAGACCTGCACATATTATGTCCAATTGTCATATATACGATGCAAACAAACAAAATTGAAGATTTCGTTTACCTATTTATTGTTAATGATGCATCCTCGTACACCTTTCCACTGTCATCTAGGCATCATCAATAATTTCAAATATGAGAGACGGTGGTCCAGTACTAAGATATATCAACACATTGTGAATTTAAATTGTTGTTTCTCCGTTCAACAACACAATCTTCTCTGACTCCTTACCATATACAAAACCTTCCTACAACTCTCCATTCGCTTGTATTAAAAGCATTATGTTGCACAAAGAAACACCAATTTAAGCGATTAGTCTGAAGACACCCAAATACGGTATGATCACAACAAGAAAAATAAGATTGGATTACTGGATAAGAAATGAGAAGATAGACATCACATTCCAAACGTGTAAGCTATCAAATTTTAACACCGGAGACTAACATATGAGCTGCTCTGAAAAAGGTATCATTTATAAGAAAGTACTGTATATCACATGGACTACTATATTGCTGGCACAGAACAGTTCTAGCTAACACAGATCTCCTTCAGAATGAAGAATTCAGTTACAAGTTTGTGTAACTGATTGTAAAATAATCATCGTTCACACAAAGTCGTTTTAATTCTAGGAATCGCATGGTTTCCAAGTGTAAAACAAACAATCCCTAAATGGAGACTGCAATTAAACATTTGAAAACATATTAAGATAATAGTGAAACAGACAGCTGCAACTATAGCTAAGATTTTAGTTCCAAATTAGCAGCATTGTAGATTGTTAGCATATAAGTGAAACGTAAACAGGGCAACACAAAGAATTTAGTTTCTATATAGGATAAATACACAAGGATAGTCGTTAGCTAGGATGAAGTTAATTATACCTACAAGTCTACGAGCATAACATGCATACTCATGGTGCTAGCAGCAAGCACCAAGCACAGGAAACAAAGGACTGAAATTTAACCTCCACGCAATGCCAAGAAGGAATTCACCCTGAATGCAAAATTAGAAGAACATCCATCATTTAAATTAAAAGATAGCCAATTGTATTTAAGTTGTAGGTTTAGAGAAATAGGTTGAGGCTAGCTATCGAAGAAGATTAATCGATTTTTTGATGGCGCTGCAGCCTATCAACGAAGCCTAGAGTGTTATTGTTTGTTCTTGCCTCCTTCGTGTCAAATGGCTGATCCGCAGGGCATCTAAAAATCATCTAGAGATGATGGACCAAACCAAATCAATAGTCTAAACAGCGGGGTAGCATGACACGGGGCGATCGCTGGTGGCCAGAAGCGGGCAGGCGGGGTAGCAGGGATGACTCTCGTTGGGACAGGTGGGTGCACCACAGGTGGGCTCGCGTGCAGGGCGACAACGGAGGCCAGGCCCAAGGGGCAGGTTTGTGCGGGGAGGCGGCAGGAGGCTCTCACAGCGGCGCCGGCTAGGCTCGTGCGGGGTGGCGGCAGGAGGTTCTCACGGCGGCGGCGGGTAGGTGTACCACTATGTGTTGCCCTTGTTTAGCTAACCCAAGGCACGTCAAATTCAGTGTCCTTGCTGTGGAATACGTCGGACCTCCAATGCTCCCTTCTTCACCTTCCGTCCGAGCTCTGATCACCCTCGGACCCCTCGATACCAGCAGTGATCTGCTTGCTACTGGTTGCCACAGGCTTAGCATAATAGATGGACATTGAGTTCAACAAAACAGACTATGTACTGAATATGAATTGCAAGTTCAGCAAAACAACAATACTGAGCAATACGGCCGGAAAACTGAACTGCGTTACAGCAAAACAGCAGCAGACAATTGAACCAAAATCTACCTACTGTTTGCGCCAGAAAACGAATTGAACCTGGTACATAAATTCCAAGGACATGTTTGCAAACGAATTTATTCAGTAAGACAACTACACACTTTGCAGTACCTAAGGTTTTTTTTTCTTTTTGAACTTCAGACTTGCAGTTAAGTTGGCAAAACAACAGCTGAAATATCTAGCAACAACCGCAAATAAGTATTGAATGATCATTCAGGTACAAACATATTATACCACTCAAGCTGGTAAAGCACTCCGTGACCTGATAGCAAAAACTGCATTTAATTCATTTGGCCTAGGATAAGAGCAACACATATACTATCTACTTGAAGGAGAGCTAGATGAACGATTGAAGGAGAAATATTGCTTACATGCCTCTGGTGCGAGCCGACGTCTTGTTTATCCGATTCAAAGAACACATTTTTTGCAGACAAAGGAGAGGGGGCATCTCGCATCCATAGCACAGAGAGAGAGAGGAGTCCCCAGAGACAAAGGGACATGGCTCTGCTCGACGTTCCCCGCCGCCACCTTCTCGTTGTTCCACGCTGCCAGCGGCCGCCGTTCTCGCCACCAATGGTAAAGAAAGGGGAGTAAAGCCACTGAGAAGGGAGGGGGGGACCAGGGGAAGAGAGAGGCGCGGCCAAGGAGAGAGGGAAGAGACCAGGGGGAGGGGGGATGCCCTAGCCTTCCCTCGTCGTTCCCCGTCACCAGCGCCGCCGGATTCCCCACCGCCGCCGCCGCTAGGGGAGAGGGGAGAGAGATCCGCGACAAAGCAGAGAGGGGATAGAGAGGGGATGACGCCCTAGGCTCCACTCGCCGTTCCCCATCACCTGCGCCGCCGGAAGTTCCGCCGCCGCCACCGTGGCCAGCGCAAGGAGGATGAGAGATGCAGGTATAGAAGAGTGGGAGAAAGAGAGAGACGGGACTGCCACCGCCCACCAGCCGTGCCACGCACGCGAGGTAACCTAGAGGGGCCAGCGAGGTCACGACGCAACTGCAGCCCGACGCGTGTATGGCCTGAGAATCGTCGCTCGTCTCCCGGCTTAAAGCCTTAGGTTAATGAGGGTGTCTTTGTTGGTTATGCCACGAACGCTCACGCCTATAGAGTCTACAACAAGTCCATCGGGCAAGTTGAAGAAGCTATAGACGTGGTGTTTGATGAGGATAATGGGTCCCAAGGGGGCCGTATAGATCATGGAATTGTAGGAGATGCAATTCCTCCCATCGTCATAAGAAGAATGGGGATTGGTGAAATAATCCCCATTGAGGGTTACCGGATGACGGAGGGAGAAGGACTATGCTCTACTCAAGTGGAGCCATTGACTACATCCATTGATACTCAAGCTACCCAACAAGATGCACCAAGCCCTCATGTTTTACCACAAGGCCAAGCTAACAATCAAGGCCAAGCTCATGATGAAGGCCAAGCTCACAATGAAGGACAAGAACAAGATACACATGGTGATGATACAACTTGACACATGAGGGATCCACCTCCCGTTGATGAACAAAATCAAGGTGGACAAGGCTCCGATGATGAAGGTGATGATCAAGTGCTATCCAAGGAAACTTTGGAGGAGATGCTAGCTTGTAGGGCAAAGAGAAGGCTAGATAATCTTGCTCGTGCCGGTCACACGGAGGAAATGATTCTTGGACAAGTTCGTGGAAGGGTCATCACAAGAAGGCAATTAGCGGGTTTTAGCAAGGCTCATGCTTTCGTCTCTCACATTGAGCCAAAGAAGGTCTATGAAGCTCTTGAAGATCAAGATTGGATTGAAGCTATGCACGAAGAACTCAACAACTTCGAGCGTAACAAGGTGTGGAAGTTGGTGCCAAGACCCAAAGATTGCAAGAACGTCATCGGCACCAAGTGGATCTTCAAGAACAAGCAAGACAAGGACGGCATCGTCATTCGCAACCAGGCTAGATTGGTTGCTCAAGGCTTCTCTCAAGTCGAATGTGTCGATTTCGGTGAAACATTCGCTCCCGTAGCTCGTCTTGAATCTATTCGCATCTTACTTGCATATGCCTCTCATCACAACTTTAAATTGCAACAAATGGATGTTAAAAGTGCATTTTTGAATGGTCCCATCCACGAGTTGGTCTATGTCAAGCAGCCTCCGGGTTTCGAGGATCCCAACCACCCCGATCACGTCTACAAACTCGATAAAGCACTCTATGGACTTAAACAAGCTCCACTTGCGTGGTACGAGCACCTTAAAGAGTTTTTAGTACATCGTGGGTTCAATGTCGGTTTAATCGATCCCACCCTTTTCACCAAAAGGGTTGGAGGTGACTTGTTCATATGCCAACTCTATGTGGATGATATCATCTTTGGTTCTACTAACATCGCATTCAATGATGAGTTTTGCAAGCTTATGACGGATAAATTCGAGATGTCTATGATGGGAGAGTTAGAGTATTTTCTTGGCTTTGAGATGAAGCAACATCCCGAAGGCACATTCATCAAGCAAGCCAAGTATACTCAAGACATGCTCAAGCGCTTCAACATGCATGATGCCAAACCTATGAAGACTCCCATGTCCACGACTATTTACTTGAAACCCGACCCGAATGGTAAAGAGGTAGATCAAAAGGTATACCGTTCCATGATTGGCTCTTTGCTCTACCTTTGTGCATCTAGACCCGATATTATGTATAGCTTAGGTAAATGTGCAAGGTTTCAAGCCTCTCCGAGACAAAGTCATTTTGAAGCGGTTAAGCGCATCTTTCGATATTTAATTCATACCCCAAACTTCGGTCTTTGGTATCCCAAGGGTTCAAGCTTTCAGCTCATTGGGTATTCGGATGCGGACTATGCGGGAGAGAAGACGGATAGGAAATCTACATCCGGAGGTTGTCAATTTCTTGGCCGCTCATTGGTATGTTGGTCTTCCAAGAAGAAAAATTGCATTGCTCTCTCTACCACCGAAGCCGAATACATCTCCGCGGCGAGTTGTTGTGCTCAGTTACTTTGGATGCGGCAAACATTGAGAGATTATGGCATCGACTTTGACAAAGTTCCTCTCTTGTGCGACAATGAGAGTGCCATCAAGATCGCCTACAATCCCGTTCTTCACTCCAAGACGAAACACATTGAGATACACCATCATTTCATTCGGGATCATGTTGAGAAGGGTGATATTGACCTCTCCTATGTGCCAACCAAGGATCAACTTGCAGATATCTTCACGAAGGCCCTTGATGAACCAAGATTTAGGGGTTTGAGGAATGAACTAAATGTTATCGATGCGCCCAACTTCTCTTGAACCCTTGCATACCTACCTTCATTATATGTACTATCAAGTTTAGATGTAGGCATGGACATAGACGGAGCGTAGTTCAACTCATGAACCAACACTCCACGTATCATGCGCAAAACAACCAAAGCGTCATGCATATCTAGTCATTGTGTGACTTATTGTGCCTAAACGTGAGTCATACTTTTGGGTCCAAGATATATCTTCGCGACTCCTTGGTATCACTCAAACACGGTGGCTTCGGCCACCAACATTTCTCTTTGTATTTGCTTTCTTTGTGTTTTTGTTCGTGTTTGTGTGTTCGTCGTCGTTGGTTCGTGTTTTTGGAGGCTCACTTCTTGTTTTATTTTCCACCAAAATTCTCAGAAGGCATGGGAACCCCGGAAATTCCGGCCTAGGGCCCGGAAAATTCCGGCCTCCAGACATTTGCCTCAGAAATTTTCACCCATTTCCAAGGTGCCCGCTCACAGAAGGCACCCCGGAAATTTGGGCGGAAATTTCCGGAGCAAATATCCGGGGGCCCGGAATATTCCGGTCCTTAAGACCCGGAAATTTCCGGGGTTCGAGATTAACCAGAATCTTCCCCAAAATATCCAGCGTGCCCGCTCGCAGAAGGCACACCGGATATTTGGGGGAATATTCCGGCCCAAATCTCCGCCCCCCGGATATTCCGGCCTTAATGCCGGAATAATCCGGTCCGTCTGGCTGGGGGCTATATAAGGGCGACGGGAGGGGCAGTTCCAGACTGCTCTCCCTCCCTTCGCCTCCTCTTCGCCTCCAGACGCAGCCGCCGCCTCCGAGACCACCGGGAGGCCCTCTTGCCTCCCCTCTTCATCTTCTGATTGCCCTTTGCGGATCAAGAGACCGCAAATCCCTTTCTCCCTCATGGATCCCGGTATGTGCTTCGTTTTCTCTGCAATCTAGGGTTATTGGTTGATTTGATCTCATGTCCTTTGATATTCCATGTGTTTTTGAGAGGAACATCCACATACTAGTATAATCTATCCTCTAGGGTTCCTCCCATTGCACTTCATCGTAGTTTTAGATTTATTGCAGGCCACAGATTCAGATTTGTTTCGAAAATTCCGAAGGCCGGAAATTTCCGCCCCAGGACCGGAATTTCCGCCCCCCCCCCCCCGGAATTTCCGCACCAGATACCGGAATTTCCGGCCTGCCCTGAATCTCTAACTGAGATCTGTTATTCCACTTCTACGAGTTGTGAGCCCCCGTTTTGATTCATTTTTGTTTGTTCTCTCTTTGCGTTTTTTCCTGGCCTTCCTCGCGGATGGTTCAAGCTCTAGGCCTTCCAAGCTGACTAGATCATGCAAGAGGCTCCGACACTTGAGGGAAGATGCTGAGGGCACACTGGTTGATGAGGCGGAAACTCGCCGGCGTGCGAGGGATGCTGAGAAAGAATATGAGTGTCAACGTGACGCTTCCAGGGAAGCTCGCAAGGCACATAAGCAGCAACGGAAGTCAGCTCTCAACCTGGCCACCATGTCTATTCCTGAATTCAAGGCATGGAGGGGCAAAGCCTGGTACACTGAGGGTCCTCAAGACCCCACCATCGACCCATGCTTCTGGAACGTCGAGCAGGAGACGCTCTTCAAACAGGTGTACACTGTGATGAGCAAACCAGTCGGTCCCATGAAAGCCATCAACTTTGCACACTTGGCTGCCAATCCTGCATACTTCAACAACTCTGTCCAGCTGGCTGAACTTATGGGGCTGCGTCATCTCATGGAGACCAAATGCTCCTACAACGCCACCTTCATCCAGCAGTTCTACTCCACTCTGGTGTTTGATGAGTCTGAGGATATTGGGATGTCCTGGATGTCTGGCCCTCACTTGCTCACTGCCAACTTCCATGACTTTGCTGCCGAGCTCGGTTATCCGTTTGCTGGTCTTCACACTCCTCAGGGCCATCGCATGCACGTTCATGGGGTGGAGTATGAGAAGAACAGGTTGGCTGAGCTGTATGGGTCTACTGGTGTGATTGGTTCTGCAAAAGTTCTCTACCCCATCTATGACATCCTGCTGCATATGTTCAGAGAGACTATTGCCCCGAGCGCGGGCAATAATGATGCCATTCGTGGAGGCCTGGTTAACCTCATGTACCACTCCTTCCTGACCTTCACTGAGGGTGACATGACTGATGCTGAGCACCATAAGATTGATGTGATGGACTTCATCTTCAACGAGATCCATTTTGCTCTCTTCAACCGCAAAGTGCCTCCTTATGCTCCTTACGTCATGAAGCTCATCAAGTCTCGCTACCATGTTGAACTCCGTGAGGACCTCGACTTAGACTGTGATGAGCACAAGGATGTCATGATGTACAAGAATGCCGCCCACACTCAGCAGGCTGCTCATGATGTTGGCGCCACGGGTCAGGGTCACCATGATTCTCGCATGCGCCCACCTCCTCTCGGCAAAAAGAAAGCGCTCGTGGCTTGCTCGTGCCATTGAGAAGGTGATGTGCATGAATGTGTGCATCCACAAGGAGAACTACAACACCTATGTCGAGCACCGCCACATCCTGGAGAACCAACGCACCATCATGACTGCTCTCAACATTCCAGATGTGCCAGCTCCTCCTCCTCCCAGGATTCCATACAAGAACTGGAACAACCGTGACGTTGACTGGGATCTCGGAGTGGATGATGATGAGGACATTGCGACGGCTAGCAAGGAGGAAGAAGAAGAAACAGATGATGACACCCAGGCCTAGAGTTTGCTCCATGGGACGTACTGCTCTCTTTTCTCTTTTTGGTATCCTGATGCCAAAGGGGGAGAAGATTTAGATGTTTGCGGGGATTTTCTAGGGTGGGGTTTCGTTCTTCCTCGCCTTTTATCGTTTCGTCTTTTCGAACTTCGTTATTCGTGAATTTGCTTGTGTGAACTATTATTATTAGGAGGCATGTCTCCTATATATGCTATCTATGGTGTTTTACTTTCCATCGCTTGCATTGTTAGTTTATTCCCTTGCAAATACCCGGGTTGTCATCACTCACCAAAAAGGGGGAGATTGAAAGCTCAGGATCCCTCTAATGATTTTGGTGATCATAACAGCGCGGGTATCTACTCTCTAACAATGTTGTTTAAGTCTGTGCAGCTGTTCTCTCAGGTGATTATTGATATATTCTTATAAAAAGTTCAAAGAGGAGTTCTGTATTCTGGAGTTACTTCCCCCGGATTTTTCAGTAATTTACACCGGAAATTCCGGTGCTTATGGGGCGGAATATCCGGCCCAAGCACCGGAATATTCCAGCCTTTCTGGCAACATCAAAACGGCTAAGTCTTTCTCCCACTGCCCGCGCACAGAAGCTAGGGCGGAAATTTGCCCCGGAAATTTCCGGTGCAAATATCCGGCCCTCTGGTACTTAGCAGAAATTGGAGTTTTCTCAGATGCCCGCGGACAGAGACGGGGGCGGATTATTGTCCGGAAATTTCCGGGCCCAGAAGTTTCAAATATCCGCCCCCGGATTATTCAAAAGTCCGGTCCTGGTCCTTAGCGATATTCAGCGCGGTGCTGGTGCCCGCGCGCAGAGATGGGGGCGGAATGTTGGGCGGAAATTTCCGCCCCCGGAAGATTCAAAAATCCGCCCCCCAGACTATTCAAATTTCCGGCCAGGTTAGACCGGAAATTTTCGGTGCTAACGCCGGAATATTCCGGCCCTAGCACACTACAACGGTCAGAATTTGGAGGGGCCTATAAATAGTTGTCTTCTTCCTCTAGATAGGCAGCTCGTCCATTCCTCTCTCTCCTCCATTTTTCAAGAGCTCAAAACGCCCCGATCTACCTCCTCCTCCAACCAAACTCGATGCCCTTTAAGCATCTCATGGAGGAGGACTAGATCTACCTTTCTACCAAGCCAAAAATTGTATTCCCACACCATACCTCTTGGGATCTTGTAATCTCTTGGTTGCTTTGTCATCCAAGGGAAACCCTAGTGCTTGTAGCTTCCACCTTGTAGCAAGAAGCTTCGGATTGTTGAGAGCCTCCATCTCACTTGTGGAGTAGCCTCAACCACTTGTAAAGGTTTGGTCAACGCCTTCAAGTCGACCTCATAGTGGAAACGAGAATCTCCCTCACCGGAGAAGCTCAAGGAGAACAAGGTGTGCACATCCGTGCTATTGAGGAGCGCCTAGGTGGCTCCCCACCTCTCCAACGTAGACGTACTTCTTTCAAGAAAAAACTACGGGAAACATATCCTTGTCTACGTGTTTTTCACTTGTTGTTATCTTGTGCCTTGCTTTTACTTCCATTGCTACTCGTTATTTGTCACATAGCGTGTCTACTTAGTTGCACATCTAGATAACAAAGTTATTATCTTTCCAAAGCCCTCACTAAAATTGAAAAAGGATTAAAATTTGTAGGTCACCTATTCATCCCCCCCTCTAGTTGACATTTGTGTACTTTCAACACCCGAGAGAGAAAAGCTCTCTAGCAGGGAGAATCTGTCGGGGAAATTCCTCTCCGGAGAGGGGAAATCATCGCCATCGTCACCCTCATCACTCCGGGCATCATCAAGATTGTCATCATCATCATCACCACCACCACCACCATCACCCTCATCATCCACCGTCATCCCGCTGTGCCAATTAGGGGCCTCTATGGTTGTTTTACATTAGATCTCTCTCCCGCTGTGGATTACTTGTTAGTAGTTGATGCTTGTGAGATTTATCGGTGTTAGCACTTTATGACCAGATTGTTATCATCCATTATATCACCTCTGATTATGATCCATATGATGTCTTGTGAGTAGTTTGTTTAGTTCTTGGGGACATGGGAGAATTCATGATGTTAGTAGTGAAGTTATATTGAAGTAATATCTCGTGGTTCGGTATTTAAGCTGTGGTGCTATTCTTCTAGCGGTGTCATGTGAACATCGACTACATGACACTTCACCTTTATCAGCATAGGAGGATGCATCGTGTATCTGGCTACTAATTGTGGGGCTGTTGGAGTGAGAGAAACCTAAACCCCCGTTAGGAAGCCAATGCATGAGGGAGCGTGAAATCCTAGAGTTTAAGGTTGTGGTTAGTTTTATCTTAATTACTTTCTTGTATTTGCGGATGCTTACGAGGGGTATAATCACAAGTATGTATTAGTCCTAGTTGGGCGGTGCATTAGCATAGGTTCACCCACACAACACTTCACGAACCAATCGATATTAATCAACCATACGAAGCGAAAGCACTTGACGAAATTCCCATGTGTCCTCGAGAACGTTTGGTAGTCATAAGTAACACAATCGGGTTGTCCTTTGCTCTCAAAAGGATTGGGCCACTCGCTGCAATAGTATTTACTGCACTTTATTTACTCGCACTTTATTCATCTGCTATATCAAAAACCTCCAAAAACCCATTTGCTAGTGTTTACAGTGAATCCTCTATCCAACCTGCTTGTCAACACCTACTGCTCCTCGTTGGGGTCGACACTCTTATTTATCAAAAGTACTACGATACACCCCCTATATTTGTGGGTCATCAATGCTCCTAGAAGAACAAGGCCCTCACATTCATCCACCTTAGGGAGGCCATCGTATAATGAAGACCTTATTGCACCAAACATCGACGATGCGGGAGGTGATGTAATCGCTAATCCCTCTATCTTCCCATGTGTTACATTTTAAAGAAGTGCAGGTCTATTGGATGAATTTTTAATGCTTGTTGAAAGAGTTGGTTTAACCTGCTACATGGAGGATGGAAGTCCTCGGTATGTTACTCTCACAAAAGAAATTGTTGAGAGTTTTAAATTTCAAAACAAACAATTTGGTCCCATTGTTGCTTTCAAGTTATACAGTAGTCCTTTTTCTTTGCCCTTGGAGAATTTTTGTAACATTATAGGTGAAAGTGCATTATGGTCAACTGGAGGGGGGGTGAATAGGTTGACTACCAATTTTTCTTCTTTTCCTTTTAATTAGGGCTAAGCAAGATAAGATAAGGTTCTCTATATGTGCAACTAGGTGAGCAACCTAAGTGATACAAGATAAGATACGCAACGGAAGTAAAACAAAAGACAACAAGATAAACCACAAGTGTAAACAAGGAGACAAGGATATGTTTCCCGTAGTCCCTTCTCAAGAGAAGTACGTCTACGTTGGAGAGGTGGGGAGCCACCTAGGCACTCCTCTATAGCATGGTTGTGCACACCTTATTCTCCTTGGGCTTCTCCGGTGAGGGAGATTCTCGTTTCCACTATGAGGTCGACTTGAAGGTGTTGACCAAACCTTT
This sequence comes from Alopecurus myosuroides, assembly GCA_028641055.1. Taxonomy (NCBI): domain Eukaryota; kingdom Viridiplantae; phylum Streptophyta; class Magnoliopsida; order Poales; family Poaceae; genus Alopecurus; species Alopecurus myosuroides. Next base: position 235,117,034 of record CM054058.1, on the reverse strand, counting down.
ACACGAATTTGAGGACACTCCACAAGATGGATGGAGGCTCTCAACGAATCCGAAGCTTCTTGCAACAAGGTGGAAGCTACAAGCACAAGATCTACTAAGGTTTCTAAGCCTCAAGTATGATTCTAGATCTACTAGGATGTGGTGGATGGATTTGAAATTCCTTTGGTGGAATCACGGATCTAGGTCTCCTCTAGCTCTCCACAAAGTTTCGGAGTGTTTGGGTGGTTGGAGAGGGAAATCTAGGAGGTTGAAGCTTTCATTAATGGCTAGGAGAGAGAATGGGAAAAGCTTGGCATTTATGAGGTAGGGGAAGGGCTTTAAATACCCCTCACCCAATGTGGCTGTTGAGCAGTCCACGCACCACCGGAGGCTCCGGCGTTTCCACCGGAGGCTCCGGTGGTCTTCACTTGCGCGCATGCGCGCGGCTCGTTTGCTCCATTCTGGATTCTTCAGGGCGGAGGCTCTGGTGGCGTTGGCGGAGGTTCCGCCCACCGGAGGTTCACCGGAGGCTCTGCTGTATGCACCTGAAGGTGGTTTTGGCGGAGGCCACACCGGAAGCGCCACTGGAGGTTAGCCCCACAATGGGGCAGTGGAGCCAACGGAGACTCCGGTGGTGTCACCGGAGGCTCCGCCCACCGGTTGTTCACCGGAGGCTCCACTGCAGCCTCCGCTCTTCTGCACCCGAAGGTGTTTTTCGCGGAGGCTACACCGGATCCACCACCAGAGGCCAGCACTTGGAAGAGCTGGGGAAATGCATGGGGCGGAGGTTCCGGTGGTTTCAGCCTTCGTTGCTTGCAAAAATGGCACTCCAGCTTTGTTTCTTCGAGCTCTTTCCATTCGAAATATTTTTGTAACCCAATAAGATTGTATACTTGATGAACCTGGGAATTTTCATATATATCAAATAATACCTGCAAGTACTCTCAAATAGACATTAGTCCTATAGTTATGTTGTCATCAATTATCAAAACGGAAGATGATCTTTCATTCTCCCCCTTTTTGGTAATTGATGACAACATCCCTATTTGCATAACTGTAACACACACAACATGGACGGAGCTCCCCTAGAGATATGCTCCCTTCATGTTGAGAGAATTAAAACAATATGGATAGCTAAACACATATAATAGTGAGCACATAACATGTGATAAAATTAAGGTACTAAGTTCACAAGCTCACATAATGCATAACGAGGTTCACAACGCACAATAATTTAAACAATGTTTCCAAATAGCCAACTCTCTCAAGCAAGACGTAAGAGGCAAATCAAAAAACACGGCTTGAGAGAGAACCCATGCAAATTCCCGCTCCTAAGTAGATATCTCTCCCCCTTTGGCATCAAGATACCAAAAGAGGGAGGAGACCGATGCTAACATCCCAATGATAACTCAGGGGAGTTATCCAAGCTCGGAGGGCGGGCGCGGCGGCGAGAGCTGGTGACCTATTCTCCAGGTTCCTCGTCAGACCACTCGATGATCTTCCCTTTGGAATCCTTGGCTTTCCATGCGTCCCAGTCAGTAATGCTATCTTCCCTCGGGGACTCCACAGATTCTCCACCATCACGACGAAGCCGTCTCTCGGCCTTTGCTGCCTTGCGGTGCTTAAGATCCTTGTCATAGTGAAGTTCCCATTGGTGTTGCTCGACCTTCTTGTTCACTCGTAACACTTTCTTGAGAGCCCTTGCCATCCACTTGAAGTCGCTGTCAGAAGGAGGAGGAGGAGAGGGACCAACTTCCTCTTGTTCGTCTTCCTCATCAATGATGACCCGTGGCTTGGCCTTGCCTTTGTGAGCAGTGGGAGTGGGATGCACAATAGGCTCGGTGTGGTCCTTGATGAGAAGCCTTTTCTCCATATGTGGGATCCAATTAGCATCATCAAGAGGATCTTCTGGGAACTTGTTCTCCCACACATTCAAGATGATCTTCATTATGAAAGGCCCAAAGGAAGCATTCTTCCTTTGTATAATCACATGCCACAACTTGTTCCAGAGATAATCGAGCACATCAAGATTCTGAGTTAGACCGGAAAGCCGCTTCTCATGAGTAAGAAGCATGAGGTTCTTGAGGAAGCCTTGGATCTAATCAATGTTCCCCGCCTTTGGGTTGATGGTCTCTTGATAGATGTGAAGCATAATATCATAAGTGGGATAGAGGCCCTTGACAAATCCAACATCGAACTTCTTCCAGTGATAAAGAGGAGTGAGTTGATCCTTGGTGAGTGATTGAGCATTGGGAGCATGAACACGGAACCAACCCTTGTCAAACTTCGGGTCACCAGCAAAGGATCCATGATCCGGGTAGCCGCCAAGAAGGACTCCAACCTCGGATCTCTTGATAGTGAGCTTCTGTCTCTTGGTCATCCAGATAAGATGACACTCTGTTTCATTGGCTAGGTGCACTGTGGCCAAGAACTCACAAAACAATCCCTCATTATAATCTTGATGTACTTGCATAATGGGAGCAAGGCCAAATGCATCAACAATCTCTAGTGCTTCTCCAAAGTACTCGGGCTTCCTCTCCATAAGACCAAAATTGATGGCATGTTGAGGAGCAACATTCTGCTTGGACTTCCTCATCAAAATCTCATGATAAATTTGGCTTTGAAACACGGTGTGGAATCATGGATCCTTACCCCGGAACTGTGGCATCAAGCGGTTGCATTCAACATTATATGGGTTCTCGCGACGAGTCGCCAAGAACACTCCCTCGGAAACTTGAGAGGCCGATTTCTCCTTGCGAGGCAAAGTCTTCTCGGGATCCGGGAATCTCGTCTTGCGCTTGGGCTGAGATGGGTCCAATGTTTCCTCGATTTCATCAAGTCTTGGAGCCTTGCGACTAGCCACGCTCTTGGTGCGAGTGCCCTTGCCCTTGGAACCGGACGCATCTATGAAAGAGATATAGCAAGAAAAGCATGAAGAAGAGGTAATGCTCAAGTTTATATGATGCACAAATCCGAGAAACAAAGATATGAAGAACATTAGGTATGAATAACAAGGGGTAGGGCACATGACAAATCCACTCTAAGAACCAAAGTGATTCAAGCCTAATACTCACAGTCTAGGTTTCTAGGGTTCGTACTTGTGATTTCCTACTCCAAAACCTAAATCCACGCATCTAGATGTGAAGAACATGTGGCTCCTAGTGTTTCCCCATCCATCAACTAGATGAGAGAGAGAGCTACATACCCGCATCCATGGTGGAAGGTGAGGGAGGAAGAAGATCCCGGAGCGGTCCAAGGCAAGGAGGAGGGCCTCCCGGCGGTGGAGCACTCTTCCCGGCGGCGGAGACATAGGGAGCGGCGGCGGTTTGGAGGAAGAAGAGGGAGGGCGAGTGGGGGAAAATAAGATCTGAGATCTTGTTGACCCACTCGCCCTAGCCTTTATTCCGCAGAACCGCAGCGGGCGGAGCCTCCGGTGGTTTCACCGGAGGTTCCGCCCCCTGTCCACGAAGCACTGCGCAGTACAGATCCGCTGGGCGAATTTCGCACCAGCGGAGGTACCGATGGGCTCCGGTGGACAGGCGCAGCGGAGCCTCCGGTGGTTTCACCGGAGCCTCCGCCAGACCCAGTTTTCGCACGCCGAGATCAGAAAAACGAGAGCATTCAGATAGAAATAGTCTTTTGGGCAAAGGGAGCTAGGGTTGAAGATTGTAACTGTCATACGAGAGACATTACTCGAAGTGGGTTCGCAAGATGCAAAGAAAGAAAAGCCGAACCCACACAAGTTGTCAAGGGGGAATAGTATGTGCGTGAAAGAGCCAAAATAAAAACAACTCGGAGAGGAGGAGGTCGATGGCCGGAGCCACCATGTTTGAGTGTGTACTTTGGCACCACGAAGATGTATCTTGGGTCCAAGAGTACTACTCACAATTAAGCACAATGAGTCACAAATTGACTAGATATGCAATGATGAATTGATTTTTGCATAATAAGAGGAGTGTATGCTCATGAGTTGAGTGACGCTCCCCCTATGTACAGGCCTACATCCAAACCTAATAACACCTATAATGAAAGTACATATGCAAGGTTTCAAGTGAAGTTGGAAGAATCGATGACATTTAGTTCATTCCTCAAAGCTCGAAATCTTGGTTCATCAAGGGCCTTCGTGAAGATATCGGCAAGTTAATCCTTGGTGGATACATATAAGAGATCAATATCACCCATCTGAACATGATCCCGAATAAAATGATGACGGATCTCAGTGTGCTTCGTCTTGGAGTGAAGAACGGGGTTGTAGGAAATCTTGATAGCACTCTTATTGTCACAAAGAAGAGGCACCTTGTTAAAATGAATACCATAATCCTTTAAGGTTTTCCTCATCCAAAGCAATTGGGCACAACAACTTGCCGCGGAGATATACTCGGCCTCGATGGTGGAGAGAGCAATGCAGTTTTCAAGGAATTGGCAACCCCCGGATGTGGACTTCCTATTCGTCTTCTCTCCCGCATAATCCGCATCTGAATACCCGATGAGCTGAAAAATTGAACCCTTGGGATACCAAAGACCAAAATTTGGGGTATGAACTAAATATCGAAAGATTCGTTTCACCGCTTCCAAATGACTTTGCCTCGGAGAGGCTTGAAACCTTGCACATTTACCTACACTATACACGATATCCGGTCTAGATGCACAAAGGTAGAGCAAAGAGCCAATCATGGAGTGGTATACCTTTTGATCTACCTCTTTACCGTTGGGGTCGGGTTTCAAGTCAAGGGTTGTGGACATGGGAGTCTTCATACGCTTGGCATCATGCATATTAAATCTCTTGAGAATGTCTTGAGTGTATTTGGCTTGTTTGATGAAAGTTCCTTCATGATATTGATTCACTTCAAAGCCGAGGAAAAACTCCAATTCTCCCATTATAGACATCTCAAACCTATCGGTCATAAGCTTGCAAAACTCTTCATTGAACAAAGTGTTAGTAGACCCAAAAATGATGTCATCCAGATAGAGTTGGCAAATGAATAAGTCACCTCCAACCGTCTTGGTCAAGAGGGTGGGATCGATTAAACCAGCATTAAACCCACGATCCACTAGAAACTCTTTAACGTGCTCGTACCACGCACGTGGAGCTTGTTTAAGTCCATAGAGTGTCTTATCGAGTTTATAGACATAATCTAGGTGGTTGGGATCCTCGGACCCTGGAGGTTGCTTAACATATACCAACTCGCTAATGGGACCATTTAGGAAAGCACTCTTAACATCCATTTGTTGCAACTTAAAATTATGATGAGATGCATAAGCAAGTAAGATGCGAATGGATTCAAGAAAAAGCTACAGGGGCAAAGGTTTCACCGAAATCAACACCTTCGACTTGAGAAAACCCTTGAGCCACCAATCTTGCCTTCTTGCGAATGACGATACCATCTTTTTCTTGCTTGTTCTTGAACACCCATTTGGTGCCAATAACATTCTTGCAATCCTTTGGTCTTGGCACTAACTTCCACACGTTGTTGTGCTCGAAGTTATTGAGTTCATCATGCATGGCTTCAAGCCAATCTTGATCTTCGGGAGCTTCATAAACCTTCTTGGGTTCAATGAAAGAGACAAAAACATGAGCCTTGCTAAAATCCACCAATTGCTTCCTAGTGACAACCCTTCCACGAACTTGCCCAAGTATCTTGTCCTCCATGTGACCCGCTCGTTCAAGATTCTCTAGCCTTCTCTTTGATCTACTAGCTAGTATCTCCTCCAAAGATTCTTTGGATATTGCTTGAGAATCGCCTTCTTCACCAGAGACATGTCCATATTCATCTTGGCCTTGATCATTAGTGGGTGAAGGATCACCACTAGGTTGAGCTCTCTCAACAATGATGGGACTTTGATCATGACTTTGATGGGAAGTTTGTCCTTGATCATCATCTTGGCCTTGATTACTTGCTTGACCTTGATCATTAGCTTGAGGGATTGGTGCATCTTGTTGGGTAGCTTGTGTATCAACGGGTGTAGTCAATGGCTCCACTTGAGTGGGGCATAGTCCTTCTCCCTCCGTCATCCGGTAACCCTCAATGGGAATTATTTCACCAATCCCCATTCTTCTTATGACGATGGGAGGAATTGCATCTCCTACAACACCATGATCTATACGCCCCCTTGGGAGCTGTTATCCTCATCAAACGCCACGTCTAGAGATTCTTCAACTTGTCTGGTGGACTTGTTGTAGACTCTATAGGCATGAGCGTTTGTGGCATAGCCAACAAAAATACCCTCATAAGATTTGGTCTCAGATTTTGACAAATGTTTACCTTTCTTGCGAATGAAGCACTTGCAACCAAAGACCTTGAACTAAGATACGTCCGGTTTCTTCCCCGTGAGAATATCATAGGGAGTCTTGTTCAAGATCTTGCGGAGATATAACCGGTTGGTAGCATGACAAGCGGTGGATACGGCTTCGGTCCAAAAGTTATAAGGAGAAGAGAACTCCTCAATCATTGTCCTAGCCGCATCCATCAAAGTCCGATTCTTCCTTTCCGCAACACCATTTTGTTGAGGGTCATAGGGAGAGGAGTATTGATGAGAAATGCCCTCTTCACTAAGAAACCCCTCAACGGTATAGTTCTTGAAATCCGTACCATTATCACTCCGGATGTCCAATATGGAAGCATTGTGTTGGCGCTCCACTAGAGTGATCAACTCGATGACTCTCTTTTGAGTCTCAGTCTTCCTCTTGAAGAAATACACCCAACAATATCTTGAATAATCATCCACAATCACCAAGCAATACTTCTTTCCTCCGAGACTATCATAAGATAGTGGACCAAAGAGATCTAAGTGAATGAGCTCAAGAATTCTCGTGGCGGAGATATTAGTCTTGGTTGGGTGAAGTTCTCCATGTTGCTTTCCAAAGGCGCAAGAACTACACACACGATCTTTAGCAAACTTAGCTTTGGTTAGTCCTAGAACATTATTGCCACTTTGAAGGTCATGAAACATTCTCATATTGGTATGGGCTAACTGGCGATGCCAAATCCACCCCACATCAACTTTAGCCATTAGGCATGTCATGGCACACGTGTCTCCTTTAGAGAACTCCACTACATACATTCCGTTCTCAACAAACCCAACAAAGGCTACTTTAAGAGTTGTTTCCCAAGTGACAATCAAATTCTCTTTATTAAAGAAAGAGGTTAAACCACAATTTGCAAGTTGAAGAACAGACATCAAGTTATAACCAAGGGACTCAACAAGGAGAACATTCTCAATTGATACATCATTTGAGATATCCACCTTGCCTCGTCCCAATAACTTAAGTACGGAATTGTCACCAATAGTGACGCAATTGAGATGAGGTAATGGAGGTTCAATACTTCTCATTGCGTCATGCTTCCGGTCATATGTTGGGATGCACCACTATCCACCGTCCATCTACCCGACCCGGAAGCACTTCCCTACAAGAGATCAATTTCTTGATTTAGGTACACATCCTTCAATGGGTCCTCTTTTGTTAGTAACAAGGGTCTTAGGAACCCAAATAGTCCAATGATAATCATCACCATAATAAGTACCAACGTATTTAGCATAAACATGACCATCTCTAGATTTCATAAGAACATAAGAGGGATTATATTTTTCGGCAAAGTCGTTGTGAGTGATGCTCCCCCTAGAGGTATCATCACCCACCACGGTGTTGGTATCTTTCTCCTTGGTCACCTCTCCCTCTTTCACAAATACAAAATTAGGAGAGGGAGAGGTGACATTCTTGGTTTTCTTCTTTGACTTGGCAACGAAGCCAAGCCCTTCCTTTCCTTTCTTGGCTCCTTGAGAGCTTATGGCATCATTGAGAATTTTCTCTCTTCCTACAACGTTAGTAGTAGTACAAGAGGTAGGCATGATAACAATGCTATTATAGGAAGAAGTCACTTGCTTATTAGATTGTTGAGCTAGAAGCTTATTTCGGGATATGGTGAGTTTGTCATGGATTTCTTTAAGAGACGTGAACTCCCTTTCTAGTTTTCCATGACGCTCAACAAGTTCCTCATGAGCTATTCCTAGCTTCAACTCTTCTTCTTCAAAGATTTTAAGTAAAGAAAGATATTTTCATTATCCTTCATAAGTTTGGAAACACTAATAGCATATGTCTCTTATAGACTAGATAGTCTCTCTTCAAGAGAGGCTCTCAAGGATCTCTCTTTCTCAAGAGCTTCTACAAGCTCATTGTCATGATTCTCATGGCCACCACCATAGCTCTCCAAGGTCTTGATGATCTCTTCCTTCTCATCTATGAGAGAGTTGGCATCATCAAGTTGCCTCAAGAGGTCCTTTACATTTTCCTTGGTTTCACCTTCAAGACTACATAGCCAAGAGCTAAGATTCTTGGTCTCCTCATCATCCACAATGTTTTCAACACAATCCAATAATTAGGGAGAACTAGTAGCAATAGACTTGGAGGTGGAAGAAATTACCGCGGTGGCTTTTGCCATGAGACATGTAGGTCGGACCAATGTCTTCTCATTGCGGGATTCGAATAGAGAGACCGATGAAGAGAAAGTCGTAGCTATGGCGACATGGGCCACACCTACGACTTCATCTTCTCCTTCATCTCCGGAGTAGTATGTTTCCAATGTGGGGCCTTCTTGAACATATAGAGCCCTTGGGACTCTTCTAGCGAGATTCTTTTTTTGTGGAGCTTTGTTCTTGTCCTTGCGAACAAGCTTCCTTTCATTCTCTTCTCTTGGCCCAAAAGGGCACTCCTTTACAAAGTTATTAACACTTCCACAATTGAAGCATGTCCTTGGCCACTCCCCCTTCTTCTTTTAGATCTTGTTTCTTGAAGGTCTAGGAGCACCGACCTTTTGAGCCTCCCATCTCTTCGAATAACCATGCATGGAAAGAGCAATGCACTTGTGAGCACCCTTGTATGTATCTTCATAATACTCATCATCCTCATCCACTTCTTCTATCCGAGCAACCGTCTTAGACTTCAAGGCGAGGTTGGGAGGCTTTACAACTCCTCTTGAGAGAGCGAGAGCATCATCTGCGCTCTTGCGAGATAGGGATATGGCTATGAACTCACTAAGAACACCAATGGAGTTGAGGGAGTTGTAGTCCAATCTTGTTTGAATGCTAGTGGAGAGGTTCTTCTCTAAAGGAGTTATGGCCTTGACAAACTTCCTCTTGATCCACTCATCGGAGATTTCCTATTTTCCAAAGTTCCTCAATTGGTTTCCAAGAGTGACAACTCTTCTATATAGTTCTTCGAGACTTTCATCTTCAAGCATAACGAAGTTCTCGGGCTTGTCAAGAGCCACATCATACTTGGAGGATTGGATGCTAGCATTGCCTCAAGGGAATATGCCCGAGAGGCAATAATAAAATGGTTATTATCTTATTCCTTGTTTGCGATGAATGTTTATTTCTCATGCTAGAATTGTATTAATCGGAAAAGTTGATACATGTGTGTTTAATAAACAAACAATGGTTCCTAGTAAAGCCTCTCTTTTAACTAGCTCGTTGATTAATAGATGATCAATGTTTCCTGATCATGAACATTGGATGTTGTTAATAACGGGGTCTTGTCATTAGAAGAATGATGTGATGAACATATACCCAAAATGAATATAGCAATGCGATCAAGTCATTAAGTTTACATTGCTATATCAAACATACGAAGTAACTTATTCCTTAGACCATGAGATCATGTCAATCACTGATACCGGAAGGGTGTTTTGATGTCATCAAACGTCACACCGTAACAGGGTGACTATAAAGGTTCCGTTAGGTATTCAGAAAGTATTAGTTGAGGATCATGGATTAAGAGTGGGATTTGTCCATCCAAAATGCCGGAGAGATATACTCTGGGCCCTCTCGGTGATATCACATCGACACCGCTTGCAAGCACGTGATATGATCACAGGGATGTTATATCATGGGAACGAGAAAAGATTACTTGTCGGTAACGAGATTGAACAAGATATGGTTGATACCAATGATCGAATCTCGAACAAGTAAAATATTGCGAGACAAAGGGAATAGTTCACGACGTTGTTGGTGATGAAGGGATGGATCCTAGGCCTGTCGGATGAGCCTACCCGGTCTCAGGCCCACGGCCCAAGCTCTAAAGGAGGCGTCATGGATTACTCTAGAAGGCCCAATTGGAGCCCACCCGCAAAGCCTTGTGGGTCAAGTTAGGAAACTTGTAACCGACTCTAGGTTAGGGTTCGAGTCCTCTCCGGGTACGGTTTGAGACCTGGCCACATATATAAGGCCAGGAGAACCACAAGAGAGGGACCAAGCAACACCGCACCACCAAGCCTTGAGATCGAGATCATACTCTCGACTTGAGCACCCCCCCCATTGTAACCGATCTATTCGTTAATACAGATCGACAGAGGCAGGAGTAAGGGTTTTACCTCTACGAGGGCCCCGAACCTGGGTAAATCGTGCCCCCTGTCTAGCCAACGATTGTCTCCAGCGCCTACACGTTCTCTTAACCGAAACCCTATGGGTGCACCCGAAGGACTTGTTGAGATGCAGATTCGACAATTGGCGTCGTCTGTGGGAACGGCGAGCGCTGGATCTCCGGCATATTCGGCTTCATCGACAACCAACTCACGCTGGAACCCCAGGACTTCGACTTCAACCAATCCGATCCGAATCGGGTCGGTCATCGTCGCCCCTCACTCGCCGGAATCGCGCCCGGTATTCAGCGACTTGGAGAAGAGCATCACGCTGACGTTCGGGAGTTTCCAGTTCTACACCAAGAAAGATGGAATTCTACACTTCCCCGAGAAAACCGATCTTGAAGGATCGGAATCTGGGTCAATCTCTAGCCCAAAAGCTGTCGACTCACGACCCCGCTACGCGGATCGCGACTTGGCGAAAAGCGGCGAATCCATCCGCCTCAACACCAGCAACTTCCATACCCTCTCTACAGAGGAACCTTCTCGGGTCAGGAAAGCCTGTCTAACTGCGCCTAGGACTCGCGAGCCATATCTGGCCCAGGTCTGCATGGCAGGATCAGGAGCCCCACCCGAAGAAACTGAAAACAACGCAAAGGAACGCGCTGCCATTGGCGTTTCACGAGCTGCTTGGGATCGAGCAAAGGAGGCCATCCGCACAAGCAAGCCACTGGAACCAGGAGCTCCACACAAAGACATGACCGCCTACCACTATCATCTAGTGAGAGCGGCTACCGCAATAAAGGAAGCTCGGATAGACCTAGCCGAGCGAAAGAAACTGGCGGATGCATCGAGCCAGCCCCGGGCCGCACTATCCATGACACCTTCTGTCGGGAACCGCCCTGCGAAGAAAGGATACGTCTCAAAAACCGCGACCATGGATGGCGAGTCCTTGAGCAGAATCAGCAAATCACTCATGCGCGTCGACGAGGATGGAAACATCCATCCGCAAACTCCCGCAGACGCGGTACTAGCCGCTGCCACCTACATGCAAATAAACCAACCATGGGAAAACGACCCCCGTGCGGAACAATACAAGCAAGTGCAGAAAGGATTAGGCATGGCAGCCGAAAAACTCACCTCCTACGATCGCAGGAAAGCAGCCGCACAGAAGGACAAAGAAGCACCCCGTGGACATAGGGGCACATCACCTGGTCGGGCACGAGGGAAAGAAGCTCGACGACGTGGAGATAGACCGAGTGGCAGCGATAGCAGCCCGAGGGGTCGAGACCGTAGCCGCAGCCCGCGAAGAGGTCGGGATCGCAGCCCGCGGAGAGATCGAGATCGCAGCCCGCGGAGGGATCGAGATCGCAGCCCACGAAGAGATCGAGACAGCAGCCGCTCGCGACATCACAGCAAGGAGCCGAGGGGAGACATCAACCGCGACGAACCCGGGTACAACGCGCGATCAGACATCGCCCAGCGCAAGGTTGATAAGGGTCGGGCGGCAAGAAACCGTGCGCGCTCCCCATCTACATCCTCCAATGACAAAGTCTGCGAAGCCTTATGCTTTGCCCGCAGCATTCGTGAAGCGCCGCTACCCAAGAGATTTAAGCTATCCACGGAAGTGCAGAAATATGATGGTTCGCAAGAGCCGCAAGCCTGGTTGTCAGATTACCTCACGGCAGTAAAGTGCCAACGTGGGAACAAAAACACGGCTATGCAATACCTCAACTTACATCTAGTCGGTGCTGTGCGCAGCTGGCTCGAAGGAAAGCCGAGGGCATGTTACAGATCTTGGGACGATCTAAATCTCGATTTCTGCAAAAATTTCCAGGCAACATACAAAAGACCAGCGACCATCGAGGAGCTACAAGCTTGCAAGCAGAAAAGTGGCGAGTCTACTCGCGGATATATTCAGCGATGGACCACACTCAGGAACACAGCCGGAAATATATCAGAAGAAGTCGCGGTTGAAGCATTTGCCAAAGGAGCACGGCGAACCTCTTTCAGGGAAGAACTGGGACGACTCACACCCAAAACCATGGGAGAATCGATGGCCATAGCCGACAGATGGGCAAACGACGAAGACGCGGTGCGCAATGATAAAGACTCATCACCAGCACGCGATGACGATCGCCATAGTCGAAAGAAAAGAAGAAAGAATTACGACCACGATGATCGAGAAGAATTGGTGGCAGCGGAGTACACGAGAAATCGCGATAGTGGATATCGTGGAAAACGCGAGTGGAAGCCAAAACCAGAAGACAAAACCCCCGAGGAGGACCTCGACGGTTACTGCAAACTACATCTATTTACAGATAAGCGCACCGGCAAAACTAAGGCAACACACCTTCTCAAGGATTGCCGAAAGTTCATTGATATCCACGAGGCCTTCTCGAATAAAAATAGAGCAGCAATTAATCAGGGTTACCCGCAGCTTCCTGGAGGAGGAGCTCAAGGATTTCAATAGCCGCAAGCCTTGCCCCCAGCAGGAAACCAAAACACGGTGCTAGCTGCGCTACCAGCGCCACCCGCCCCAAACCAGGGAGCCAATGGATACCCGAACCCAGCGGGACTCTTAGGCATGATACAAAAGGTTTGTCCATCACGCAGGGTTCAGAAGACAAACACACGACAATTATGCATGGTTGTGCAGACCCCACCTACGAAACCCGAGTACCTGAATATGGCGGATCAACCAATAACTTTCTCCAAGGAAGACCACCCTCTGCGAGTCTATCGACCAGGACACGCCGCACGTGTTCTAGGGAAAGCAATCCGTCCACTCGGAACGATCAACCTGGAGGTGGTGCTAGGCAACCGAAGTAATTACAGGCGAGAATTTCTTGATTTCGAAGTAGTCGATTGGCCCTCACAGTACCACGCCATCCTGGGTCGAACGGCATTCGCCAGATTCATGGCAGTACCACACTACGCATACTTGAAGCTTAAGTTGCCCGGGGAATACGGCACAATCACCATCGACGGCGATTTCGAAAAGTCCAATAAATGCGACATCGAGTTCAACGAGATCGCCAAATCCTTCGGGATGCAAGAAGAATTGGAAGAGATAGCGAAAACCACGGATCACTCCGTGATGCCTCTCACCAAGAAGAACGCTCCAGAGCTCGAGTTCAACACAAATAGCGGTACCCGCAAGCATCAAGTGCACCCGACGGATTCTGCGAAGACGGCGATGGTGTCCACCACCCTCTCGCCAGCATAGGAAGGCGCACTCGTCGATCTCCTCCGTGAGTACTAGAAAATTTTCGCCTGGCAGCCTTCAGATATGCCAGGGATACCCAGGGAGTTCGCCGAGCACTCACTCGAAGTCTTCAAAGACGCTAAGCCTATCAAGCAGACCACCCGAAGGTTCTCATAGCCCAAACAAAAAGCTCTCGGGAAGAAGTAAACAGACTACTCGCAGCAAAATTCATTCGCGAAATATTTTTTTTCACCTGGTTAGCAAACCCGGTGCTGGTCCCGAAGAAAAATACTGACATCCTTCGCGTGTGCATCGACTACACGTCGTTGAATAAGCACTGCCCCAAGGATAACTTTCCCCTGCCACGGATCGACCAGATCGTTGACTCTACAGCAGGTTGCCAACGCCTCTCCTTCTTGGACGCCTATTCGGGCTATAATCAGATCAGGATGAAAAAGGAGGACGAGGAGAAGACAACGTTTATAACACCCCACGATGTATACTGCTACATGACAATGCCCTTCGGGCTAAAGAATGCAGGCGCAACATATCAGCGCTGCATGCAAAAATGCCTCGCCAAGGTCATTGGCAAGAATGTATAAGTGTACGTCGACGACATCGTCATCAAGACTCGAGTGGAAAATACGCTCCTCGATGATATCAGAGAAACATTCGACGTGTTGAACGCATACCGAATCAAACTCAACACAACCAAGTGTATCTTTGGCGTCCCTGCAGGACAACTTCTCGGGTACATGGTCTCTGCTCGAGGGATTGAAGCTAACCCGGAGAAAATCCAATCAATCCTGACAATGAAGGAGCCAACCAATCTCTGTGGTGTGCAGCAGCTCGCAGGACGCCTAGCCGCCCTAAGCAGATTCATTGCGAGGCTAGGCGAGCAAGCATTACCTTTCTACAAGTTACTAAAGAAAACAGATAAGTTCGAGTGGACACCCGAAGCACAAAAAGGATTCGCGGACCTCAAGCGAGCATTGCAGAGCAGGCGCATCCTGGCAACACCGCAGGAGCGGGAGCCACTGTACCTATATCTAGCCGCGACAAATCAGGTCATCAGCACAACAATTGTGGTCGAGCGGTCGGAAGACTGCAAGGCGTTTGGCATCCAAAGGCCAATATATTATATCAGCGAGGTGCTTTCACCTTGCAAACAGCGATATCCCCATTACCAGAAGCTCGGTACGGTGTGGTGCTCACAGCCCGAAAGCTCAAACATTAGTTCCAGGAACACACCGTCACGGTGGTAAATGACGCATCGTTGGGTACTATCATGAATAACCCAATGGCATCCGGAAGAATTGCGAAGTGGAGTATCGAGCTCGGCGCCTGGGACATCATATACGCAGGTCGCAAATCTATCAAATCACAAGTGCTCGTGGAGTTCCTGAGCGAGTGGACAGAACTACAAACGCCATGCCCTCCAGAATATGCAAGCAACTGGATAATGTATTTCGATGGATCAAAGAGAAACGAAGGAGCCGGAGCTGGGGTAGTCTTAATATCCCCTAGAGGTGACAAGTTACAATACGTCCGGCGATTGGACTTTCCACCCGACGACCCGGCGTCAAATAATGACGCAGAGTACGAGGGCCTCCTCCACGGCATGAAGATGGCGATTGCCTGTGGAGCAACCCGACTAATGATCTATGGAGATTCAAACCTCATAGTACAACAGACAATGAAAGAGTGTGACGCCATTGCACAAAACATGGTTGCTTATCGAGATATGTACAACCTACTAGAAGGAAGTTTCCAAGGGTGCGAATTGAAGCACATTGCACGATCCAGCAACGAAGAAGCAGATAAATTGGCAAACATGGGTTCTACAAACACACCCATACCGCCGGGAATATACTTCGAGAGGATGATCAAGCGATCAGTCAAGGTCAAAACAGCATAAACACCCGCGACATTGGAGACAGAGGTCAGCCCGCAAACTGCTATGATTGAGCTCACCCACAACATTTCAAGACAAGTTTTTCTGGTCAAACCCAGTCTGGACGCAGAAATACTTGGACTACTTGTCCAAAAAGCAGCTCCCAGCAGATGTTCGTGAGGCTCGACAGATAGTACGACGCAACAAAGCTTTTCGAGTACTCAATGGAGAACTATACAAGCAGAGCATATCAGGAATATTACAAAGATGCATAGCTCCCGAAGACGGCAAGGAACTACTACGAGATATACACCAAGGAGATTGCGGACACCATGCTAGCTGGAAGGCAATCGTGGGTAAATCTTTTCGCGCAGGGTTCTACTGGCTCACAGCAGCCAGGAATGCAAAGGACCTAGTCGACAAATGCAACGCATGTCAAAGATTTGCGCCCAAGCCGCACGCCCCTGCCATTGACCTTCACATGATCCCAATCGCCTGGCCCTTTGCACAATGGGGCTAGACATGGTAGAACCATTGAAAAAAATCAACACCCGGAGGTTACACGCATTTGCTAGTTGCAGTCGACAAATTTACAAAGTGGATTGAAGCCATGCCAGTCACCTCGGCCAACGCTCAATGCGCCGTAAAATTCCTCGACTTCATCGTGTGCAGATTTGGGATACCACACAACATCATCACCGACAATGGGAGCAATTTTACTGCAAAAGAAACAGAGCAGTTCTACGAGGAAAAGGGAATCACCCTTAGTTTCGCCTCTGTTGCTCATCCGTAAACCAACGGTCAAGTCGAGCGATCCAACGGATTGGTCTTGGCTGGAATAAAGAAACGGCTGCTCGATCGTCTGCACCCAGAGGCAGGGCACTGGGCAGAGGAGTTACCTTCCGTACTATGGAGCCTACGCACGACCCGAATCGATCAACAAAATACACACCATTTTTCATGGTATACGGAGCTGAAGCGGTCCTTCCCGAAGACGTCAAGTTCAGGGCCCCACGAGTCGTCGCTTACAGCGAAGAAACCTCTAACAAGGCACTCGCGGAAGACGTGGATGCACTTGACGAGATACGCGACATTGCACTCGCGAGATCCGCGGTATATCAACAGTCGTTGCGCAACTACCACTGCCGCCGTATACGCCACAGAGCTTTTGTGGTAGCAGATTTGGTGCTGCGACTCAAGCAGAAGGAAGGACACAAGCTCGAACCACCGTGGGAAGGACCCTTCATAATACACGAAGTTATCCCTGGTGGCGCCTATCGACTGAAGAATCCCGAGACCGGTGGCATCTACTCCAATCCATGGAATGTTGCGCACCTCCGCAAATTCTATCCTTAGATTATTCTACTCGCAAAAATAAGGCTATACTAGCCATACTGTAGCTCGAAGAAAATACATGGCTTCTCAATCATAGTAATAAAATGTGTGGTTTCTTAACCATAGTTTCTCAAGTCATTGATCTTTACACGCTAAATAACAGGTATACACCCCAAACACACGGGGGCTACGCCTAACTTAGCACCACTTACAAATACAAGAATACAAACAAGGTTGGCACCTTATAAAGTTTAAAGACAACTATATAAAATCAACAGCATACATACATCCTACAATTACATATGGCGACGAGCAGTTTCCTCGGCTAAAACCCGATTAACCTCATCAGAGGTCAGTCGAATAATCTCTTCTGCAGCAGGACGAACGACTGTATAATGGGATGTCATATCGACTGGAGAATTTGGGAGCTTGGCCACGGAGTTGAAATTGACCTCAGGATGCCATAATCGAACAAACGAGAGTGCTACTAAAGACCCGCAGATCAACTGTTGACGGACAAACTCTCGAATCTCGCCTACTCGACCGAAAGTTCTGAGTAGCTGGCTCAAATCTTCTGGAGCCCTTTCCAAAGGATAAAAAGCGCCATTCAAAGCTATCAGGGCCTCGTGACAACTGTCAACCAGTATCTTCGCCTGGCCCACACGATACTTCAGAGTGGCCAGAACAAAGCCTCGACTATGGTCAGACCAGAAGTTATTTGCATGTGGTTTAGGACTGTTGGCTTCGTGAAGAATATGGTTTTCCACCCAATGCTTTTCACACCGTTCGTTAGGCTCAACAACTGCAAAGAAAGGTACAGAGAGTCAAACGAAGAAGGAAGACACAGAGTGCTAGGGGGCTGAAGTACTTACAAGGCATATCCTTGGCAACAGCTACCAATTCATCCATCACAAACTGCTCACGTTCAACCGCAAGTCTCTGTTTGGACTTGGCTACATCAGCCACTCCACGCAAAGCTTTTAGCTTGCGTTCACCATCCGCGACACGGTCACGGAGGCCGGCAAAAGTACCAACAGCAGCAACAAGAGGATCTGTTTGTGCAGCAGATCCACTCGAAGACTCCGCGACAACGCCTGTTACCTGGAAGAAGATAAGAAAAGTTAAGGAATAATTCAAGACGCTCCATACGAGAAATAAACCACCTATTCGACAGGTGCTCGGGGGCTACTCCCATCGGGAGGAACTCATGACAATCAATCGCAAGAAACATCTCAGATATCAAAAGAACATTTCGATTAAAGACAGAATACAGGAATACATCCCAAGGTTCATTACATCGGAAGGACAAACTACATAAAGTCTATCCTAAGGAACTACAGAAGTACTGCCACTCGCGACAGATTGCCCCCTGCGACTAGCACGGGCGATCAAGTCAGATAACTTCCGGGTAAGGACTCCAGCCGGATCGCCGAAAGGACGAAGCGCTACCTTTCTGCCCGAAGTAGCATCGACGGGGAGGTTCGAGTACGCCTCGTCCAAGCATGCGACTCCGTGTGCCAGTGCAAACTAGATAGCAGTCTTCGCCCCGCACTATGACTGAGCGACCGAGTAGGCCTCAAGGAGATCGCCCACCAGAAAAACCTTCAGGAGACCATCCAACGTGGGCGGAACTGCGACTCCGACAAGAAGACGCTCGTGGAGTTGCGTCAACACTCGAGTGGCATTGCCAATGAGGGAGCAAATCCCACTTGCATGCCTTCGAAGCTGAGCGCAAGAATCCATCAAGGCGTCCACCCGTTGAACCCCGGGCAGCTCCAGCGCAACGCCAAGAAGATCTGCAAAGAGAACTTTAATTCCAAAGAACATACTAGCCAGTCGAGAAAAAACAAAGGATAAGTGCAACTTACCCGCGAAACTCTGGGCCAGAGGGCGAAGGAAGTCAACGAGATCGTTGTCCTGCTTGGTGCCAGCCTCCTCCAATTTCTTCAGGGCGTCCTCGGCATCAGCGAGCTTTCCCTTGAAGTCAGTTGACTGCTTGCGAGAGGATTCAAGTTCCTTTCGAGCAGCTTCCATCTGAGCCTCCAGGGTGTTTACCCGAGTGACAGCATCCATCTTCTCGGCCTTCAGCTCTTCGGCTTGAGCTACACAGCAATAAGATTAAAACACAAAGGAATTCGCATGATCGGAAAAGATTGAATAGAAGGAGTAGATCAACTTACCTCGAAGAAGCTGGCCTTCCGAGATGAGTTGTTCGCGATCTTCCCGAAGGGTCACGCAATCTGTCTCAGCCAAAATAATGCGACGGCCAATGGCTGCGAGGGAGTCAAGAAGAGACTGGAAAAACATGAAGATGAAAAAGTCAGAAAGGAGAAGATTGAGCCTATACACGACTGTAAACAGTCGAGTATAGCCTCGGGGCTACTCCCATCGGGAGCACTGCCGTGCACCCGATAAAATGAAGAGAAGAAAAGAGCTTAAGTTCTTGAGCCTGTAGCCAATCGCAAGCGATTAACTACAGCCTCGGGGGCTACTCCCATCGGGAGCACTGCCATGCACCCGATAAAAATCCTAAACGAACGAAGTACAGGATGCGAAGGAAAATGACAAAGTTTACCTGGCCTTGAGCGATGCAGAGAGGATCAGCCGAGCTACCCGACACTTCTTTCGAAGTTGAGGCCCCAACTGCAAAGCTAGGGAGCCTATAGTCCGTAGCAGCAGCTGTGGGGGCTGGGCTCGGTGAATTCTGGACGGTCCCGGCAATCGGGGTTTCACCCGCAGCAGCAGCATCTTTCGTCTTCTCGAGAGGAAGGGAAGAGGCAAACCGGCCAGGGCTGATGGACTGGAGCCTATCATGAAGGAAAACAACAATGTCAGAAGGAACAAGAAGGAAACGTTCGATTAGAACGAAGAAGGAAAAACTTACTCATCATCATCTCCATCGTCCAACGTATCCGTGTTCCACGCGGTTTGGATCTTCGGCTGGGAAGCGGGAGGAGCGCGCACACTTAGTGGGGTCACAATGAGGGACTCTTTATCAGATCCCCCACCCAAGGAATTATCCTTGGAGGTGGCTTCATCGTCTCCCGCTCGGCGGTGTTTGCGGTGGCGGAGATCGCTACCCGATTCTTCCACGTCATCCGAAGAATCATTCTCGGAACTCGAGTCGGCGTCGGCAACGCTGGTGTCGACAGGAACATCCAGGTTGCTCGCCAACAGGTCCGAGGCTTCTTCACCGGAGACTGGCGGGTAGCAGGTGACCACCGCTAGACTCTACAAGAAGAAAACAAAAGAAGAAAATCAAGAAGAAATTCAGTCGACAAACTTTCGAACAAGAGAAAGGACTAAGACAGAAAAATATTTGAACTTACTTCGGCTGGAGGAGGTCTCGAAGCTTCGAATGGGGCAACAGAACAGTCGGGGAAGTCCTCGCCCACTTTCAACTTGGTGATGGCCGCGATCTTCTTCTCGAATTGAGCATTCGAGAGTTCTTCTCGGCTCACACGGCTGGGATCTTGGAGGGCCTCTCCTGCAAGGGTTGGATCCTGCGCTTGAGGAACATACTCGCCAGATGCAAGCCGTTCAGCGCAACCCCTGCGGTTTGGTCGCGGAGTGCTGCAACCTTGGCGAGTAGCGGGGCGACGATGCGGCTTTCTTCGACTGAGAGCCTGTGCGCCCAAGACTTCCGCTGCTTCAAGACAGTGAACGGGTGAAATTCGTTAACTCCACCCGCGCTGTTATCGACGACATAGAACCACTTCTTCCTCCACCCTTGCGCAGAGTCGATGAGTTGCATGTCGAAGTAGAGGGTGTCCGACTTCGCTTGGATTCCGAAGCCGCTGGTGCGCAGCGTCTCTCCAAGCTCGGTTTCCACCCGCGACCTCTCACAGAAAGCACGCACCTTGAACAGGGCCTTCCAAAGGCCCCAGTGCGGGCGGATCCCGAGAAAGCACTCGCAGAGCACGATGAAGCACGAAATGTGCTGCACCGCGTTCGGAGGCAGGTCGTGGAGCTGTATGCCGTAGACATACAGCAATGGCACGAAGAAGGGATGGAGGGGGAGTGAGAGCCCGCGCGAGACGTGATCCGCGAAGATCACGCGCTCGTTCGCGCGGGGATTGGGTACCTCTTCCTTTTTGCTGAGGAAAACTCGCTTCTCGGCGTCGGGAGGCATCAGGCCTCCCTCTGCATCTCCTTGATGCTCTTCTGCGTGGTGTTAGCAGAACACCAGTCGCCGGAGCGCGGAGCGGGTGCCATGGGAACTTCTTCGGGCGCCTGCAAGGAGGAGACCGCAGCGCCACGTTTCTTGCCTCCTGCCATGGGTGCTGGTGCGAAGCTCACAGAGAGAGATGAGCGCGAGGAAGACGAAGACTGGAAGCGAATAACGGGAAATTTCACCGTTTACCTAAGGACCGTATATATACACGGAGTCACCCAATCCTGGCCGCTCATCGAGCAACGTGGCACCCATCGCGGATGCCACGCGTGAAGCTAAAACGAAAGGGCGGCGGAGGCTGTTTCGTGTCACGATCCCAACAGTAGATCGTGCGCAATTACTGCGCGCAGTTCGCGTAAAAACCGGAAACGACGTCTCGTTTATGGTCAAAAAGCTGACAAGGTGGGCCAGCGCCTCTGCTCTCGCTCCGTCACGTCCCATCGGGAGTATAAAGTGCGCTATGACGTCATTGTGAACATCATCAGGCTCAAAATTCTTTCGGATAAAAGCCCCAAACACGAAAATACTTCGTATGGGCAAATCAAGACGCGAAGACTTTTTCGCATAAAAACCCCAAACACGAAATAACTTCGTATGGGAAAATCAAGACGCGAAAACTCCTTCGCATAAAGCCCCAGACACGAAATAACTTCGTATGGGCAAATCGTGATGCGAAAATTCTTTCGCATAAAAACCACAGATATGAAAATTCCTTTCAAATGGGCACGACAAGGTTTCCAAACACGAAAACTCTTTCGTATGGATAGAAGACTACAAAGCACAAAAAACTTTGTGCACAAAAACGAGGGAGACATTTTCACTCGAAATATCCCTGGACAAAACTTGCGAGTGTGCAGCTCCTGCCACTCGGTTATACGATGTACGCACATCAATCCCCTGGATCGTTCGGCCGACTAGGCACATCTGGATGCCGTATTCTTTTGAATACGAAGGTAAGACCCCAAAAGATCTCTCTTGAGGGCCTGGAATCGCACTCAAGCTGCGTCCTCCGGTAAATTCCGTGTCAACAACACGAATACAAATCTTAGCGGACGCGTCGGGTACCCTATTAGGTTAAGTTCGACTCGGTAAGACCTCTACAGCCCAGTCGCAATGATCACCTCACCGGATTCGAGTCGGAGGTCTTGAATCTGTGTAGGCCAGAACTGTTTTTGCCCTAGATGCAATTAATTGGCCCTGAGCTTTCGGGAGAGCCAAGCAACTGAGCCACATCCTTCTGCGAAAACAGCCAAACACACAAGCACTTTTATTTTCTCGATACTCGAGTACAAGAAATGCATCATATAAAGGATACACATCCTCTTCAAACGATTGAAGCCACCAATCGAAAATAAACCAAGATAAGTTCTGAGCGTCCACTCGACGGATTCTCAGTCAAGTAAACTCTCGGGGGCTACTGACGAAAGGATGGATCCTAGGCCTGTCGGATGAGCCTACCCGGTCTCAGGCCCACGGCCCAAGCTCTAAAGGAGGCATCATGGATTACTCTAGAAGGCCCAATTGGAGCCCACCCACCAAGCCTTGCGGGTAAGGTTAGGAAACTTGTAACCGACTCTAGGTTAGGGTTTGAGTCCTCTCCGGGTACGGTTTGAGACCTGGCCACCTATATAAGGCCTGGAGAACCACAGGAGAGGGACCAAGCAACACCGCACCACCAAGCCTTGAGATCGAGATCATACTCTCGACTTGAGAAACCCTCCATTGTAACCGATATATTCGTTAATACAGATCGACAAAGGCAGGAGTAAGGGTTTTACCTCTACGAGGGCCCCGAACATGGGTAAATCGTGCCCCCTGTCTAGCCGACGATTGTCACCAGCGCCTACACGTTCTCCTAACCGAAACCCTATGGGTGCACCCGAGGGACTTGTTGAGATGCAGATTCGACAGTTGGTTCACACGATCACGAGAGTCATCGTTGAATATATAAGAGTCATCACGGATCTTCAGATCCCGCTGTTGATTATTGATCGGAGAGGAGTCTCGATCATGTCTATCGTATTCGCGAACCGTAGGGTGACACACTTAAGGTTCGATGATGCGTTTGAGAGGATACGGAATATCGAAGAATATTTTGGGCACCACCGAAATTGTTTCGGGGAAAATTGAAATAGTTTAAGGGGTTTTTCATCGAATGGTTGTTAATAGAATTAACAAATGATTCGAGGTGCTATATGCAAAAGTTTGTTAATAGAATTAATAAATGCTGAAATAAAAAAATAAAAATGTTTTATCTATACCTAATAATAAAGGCGTTAAGACTTCCTTGGTTTGGTTTGGTTTGGTAGGTCATTGAAACTACCCTCACAGTTGGTACAAATTACCCACCTTGTCACCAGTAAGTTATACATGTTGGGATCTATCTTTACATATCTTACCTAAGATGTTTCTCCTTCATACGTTAGTTTAGAGCTTTCTCAGTTTGTTTTTGTCTCGTCCCGCACTCGAACGAGAACAACTACCTAATGAACTCGATTTCCTACCGAATCAGATCCAAGTTTCATGCCCTCTCCCGACGATATTCTGCCCACATATAGCCCCTCTTCTCTGCGGGCGATTTCCACAGAAATTGATGGTACGGCAAGACGTACGTACGTACTTCGCACACATACACGATCGCCAAGCAAAAACATTTCGATTTCCTTGGTTTCGCTCGATCGCTCTGATCCGGCAAGAGCACGAACCCATGTTGACAACACTCCCGAGTTGTTAACAACTTGTGCCCGACAACAACATCTTGGGTACTGCTAGGCTCCTACATGTAGGCTTTATTAATCGTTGAGTGCAAGGCCGTGCAAATCGATGTTCCAGGTTCCCGCCGCCTCCTTGTCCTCTTGATCTGATCCAGGTCTTTGCCGTCGCCCTGTCTTCTTCGCAACCATGGTCTCATGGTGTCGGGGGTTACCCCTGAGTAGGGTAAAGACAGGTGGTAAAGGCAGCTTACAGAAGAGAGGTTTGGTCGAGTAGCCGACTACCTGGTACTCGGTACCCGGTCGACTGCTACTCGGTCTCACCTCAAGATGACCAGAAGGAGATATCAATCAAGTTCTACCCTTTCGAGTAGAAGAGTTGGCCCGAGTACAATTGGCGGGAACCTACTCGGGCCAGAAAGTCAAAGGAGCCGTTCTGACACAGGATCCCGCGTATCCTGGGTCCGTACTTGGCAGCATTCGAACTACTGTTCATCTGGGACCGGCCTGCCTGACAGTGACAGCATGGAAGCAGGCCGTGGCAGGATAAGGGGGGCCTACTCTGTGCCTAGGTACAGTGATACCAGTCTGTCCCCTAGTTTTGCCCAACGACTTTACGGAAGCAGCCAAGATTAGGAACCAAAGCTGTCAGCGGGTACTCGGAGAAAGGACGATGTGCACACTATGTCGACACTTGTCTAGATTTGGACGTATCCGGCTGGGCACCGTGTATATAAGGTGCCCCGCCGCCTCCTGCGCGAGGGATCTTGGGCCACGCTCATTCTGGAGCCCTAGAAACCCTAAGTTCTTGACCTAGCTCTACTCGGAGAGGAGAGAGAGGCTACTCGGTAGAGATACCATTTGTACTGTGGCTACTCGGAGAGACATCATAATACATAGAGAAAGGCAGGAGTAGGGGTTTTACCTCCTCACGAGGGCCCTGAACCTGGGTACATCGTGTTGTTTGTGTTGTGTGGATCTTACCTCACGCGGCTATTCGTCGCGTAATCCCTCCCCGAATACCTCCAGCGTCCATCGTTCCCACATCTTTAGCCATCCTATGGCATCTGCCGTGACACCACCACGACAGTTGGCGCCCACCGTGGGGCAACCAGCGGCGCTGGCTGGAGTTTCTGTTCGGACGGGATCTTCTTCGGCGGAGCGCGTAGTTTGTGGCCTTGTCCACAGATTCGGCTCCTTCGACTTCGTCACCGACAACGCCGGCTGTTTCGGCGGCCTGGCCATGCCCGAGGGCGGCTCGGTGATCTCCTTCGGCTCTCACCTCATCTACGTCGCCACCGTCGCCAACAGCGCCTACCCCGAGCTGGTGCATGACGCGGAGGATCCTCCCGCGGTGATTGCTGCTCGCGGAAGGCCTGCATGCAGCTCTGCAAGCTGCGCTGAGGTGATGGTGACGGGTTTGGCGGCAAACACTGGCGCAGCCGCTACTGGCGCTGCGGCCGTTGTCGAGGAGGTTGACGAACCGTCTGCTGGTGGCAGAAATCACCGGCCCTACGAGAAGGAGAGCAACTTGCCACCTTCCACGTCAACGGTCATCCCCGCGTCTGCTGCGCGAACTGGTATGCCCACTCCCACCGACATCGAGCTCCTAGCCGCGAGGGAGCAGCTCGAGCGGCAACGCCAGGAGCTGCTTGCCGAGCAGGCGGAGTTGGAGAAGATCAGGCTTGAGCTGAGTCTAGACCAGCTCGAGTACAACAAGGCTCACGGCTTCACGCCGGTCGCCAGGAGGCCCAGCAGAGTAGGCGCTACACGGCGTAACTTGGGTGTCGAGATGGCGACAGTTGCGGAGGTGCCCGCGCAGTCCGCCACCGCGAACACCTTCACAAGGCCAAGGTACAGCACACCTGCCAAGACGCTCAGAGCTGCACAGGCCGTGGCTGCCGAGTTGCCGCGCCTGGATGGAGAGGCGCGTCTCAGGCAGCAGGAGAGGCTCAACGAGTTGGTGTTGGAGGCCGCTAGGCAGAACGAGGAGTTCCGGAAGGCCAACCCGGGAGCTGGAGCTTCGCAGGTGGTTCACTCGCACGCGGCTAGATCTAACGATCAGGCCTCGTCTCCGCATCCTAGCCGCGAGAAGAGCCGCAGCGGGCGCTCGGGTAGAGACAGGCAAATGCAGGTGTATGACCCGGCTGCTGCCGCGAAACAGGTTGCTGTGCCGCAGCAGCCCGGGCAGGAACACAACGCTGCAAGAGCAGGCTCTCAAGCCCATCAAGCTCAAAGCCGAGTCCGAGAAGCCGCGCGTCCGGGTACTTCTCGGCAACCCGCAGCTCAGCCTACTCGGCAGAGGCAGCAGCCGCGCCCAGCGGCACCAGTCGCCAACCCGGTGGAGCAGCCCGCAGCTATGCAGGTGGATAGGTATGATGATGGCTACTCGGCTATGGAGATGGCTGGTTATGACATCCATGACCGTGTCGGTGAGCGTGTGTTGGCGCCTGGAGATGCAAGGCACCAGTTGGACCGTATCAGCTTGTCGGCGCGGCTTGAGAGCACGGGTCCTCCTGGCCCCGAGTGCTTTGGCCCGCGCATCATGAACGAGCCTTCCGTGAAGGGCTTCCAGCTTGCAAGAGGCACCAAGAGCTACAACGGCAGCACCAAGCCTGAAGATTGGCTCAATGACTACGTCACCGCGGTCCATATCGCGAATGGCAACAGGAGATGGGCGGTACGCTATGTGCCGCAAATGCTAGAGGGTCCAGCTCGCACCTGGCTCAACAACTTGCCCAAGAACAGCATTAACTGTTGGCTGGACTTCTCGGATGCCTTCATTAGCAATTTCACGAGTACATACAAGAGGCCGAATAGGCCCCAGCAGCTGTCAGCCTGCAGGCAGCGAGAAGACGAGACGGACCGCGAGTACCTTACTCGGTGGAGCACCTTGAGGAACACTTGTGAGGGTGTGAATGAAGCACAGGCCATCACTTGGTTTGCGCAGGGTTGCCGACATGGCAGCATGCTTTGGCAGAGATTGCAGAGGGAGATGCCGAACACCCTGGCCGAGACCATCAAGATTGCGGATCAGTACGCACTCGGTGATCCTACTCAGCCACTGATGGACTCCTCTGAGCCGAGAAGAAACTTCAACAGCAACAAGCGCAACGAGTTCCGCAACAAGCGCCGAGTAGATACTCGGTATGATCCTGAAGAGGTGAATGCAGTGAATGTTGGAGGTGGTGGTGGCCAAAGGCAGAAACCTGCTGGAGCCTACGGGCAGAACCAGAATCAGGGCCAAGGCAACAAGAAGCCATTTCGCGCCTCTCAGTCGGGTAGCGGGAACTCCGAGCAGCCGAAGAAGTTTGTTTTTGACGACATGAAGGATGGCCCATGCAGCTTTCACACTCATCATCCCTCGAGGCCTGCGAACCATACTACTCGGCAATGCGAATGGTGGGATGTGATCAAGAGTGATGGCTTGCCTCCTCCTCCTCCCCTGCCAGCCGCCAATGCTACTGTTCAGCCTACTCGCGCACCCGCAACTCGGCCGCCAGTGTACCCGAGAAGAGAGAATGTGAACCAAGTGGCTTTAGGAGCCAACCGGAACTTCAACAATGAGAGATACCGCAACAACAACAACAACTACAACCGCAACAACAACAACAGAGGCAACAACAACTATCAGGGCAACAACAACAACAACAATGGCAACAATGGGGGCAATGGCTCCAACCAGTACCAAGAGCACCATGAGAGCTATATGATCTTCACTTCTGAGGCAGTCGACAAGCAATCACAGCACAGGCGGGCCATGGAGGTCAATGCAGTGATTCCGGATGTCCCTCACTATATGTACTGGTGTGACCAGGAGATCAGGTGGACCCGAGCAGATCACCCCAAGGTGATGCCCAACCCGGGCACCTATGCTTTGGTGCTGGATCCTACCTTCCTGGGTCCCGAGAAGAATGTGAGGTTCAGCAAGGTGCTAATCGACAACGGCAGCAGCATCAACATTGTGTACAAGGACACACTTGAGAAGCTTGGCCTGGCCGAGAACATGATGCTGCCTAGCAAGACCACCTTCCATGGCATTGTGCCCGGGATCTCGTGCAACCCGATTGGCCGAGTGTGGATTGATGTGCTATTCGGTACCCGGGAGAACTGCCGCACAGAGCGCCTGCAGTTTGAAGTGGTGGATCATCAGAGCCCCTATCACGCTCTACTCGGCAGGCCTGCTCTGAGCAAGTTCATGGCCTCTACACATGTGGCTTATCTAAAGATGAAGATCCCTGGTCCCAATGGCATCATCACCATCTCGGGAGATTACAAGAAGTCCATGGAGTGTGCCTCTGCTAGCTCCCAGCTGGCGGAATCGATGGTGATTGCTGCCGAGAAGAAGAAGATGTACGAGGTGGTGGCCATGGCTCAGTCCGCACAAGCTGGCGCACAAGGTGTGCCGAGTACCCAGCATGGTACTGCTTTCCAAGCTGCCAAGGAGACCAAGACAGTCCAGGTTGACCCCGAGTTCCCGGAGCGCGTGGCCATCATTGGTTCCGGGTTGGCGGAGAAATAGGAAAGCGCGCTCATCCACTTCCTCCGTGAGAATCGGGATGTGTTCGCCTGGACAAATGAAGATCTACCAGGAGTCCCGAGGGAGTTGGTTGAGCACTCTTTGCATGTGCGTCCTGACGCCAAGCCAGTGAAGCAGGCTATGCGACGTTTCGGAGATGAGAGAAGGAAGGCCATCGGTGATCAGATCACCAAGCTACTGATAAGTAACTTCATCATGGAAGTGCTGCATCCGGATTGGTTAGCCAACCCGGTCATGGTCGAGAAGAAAAAGGAAGATCCCAAGGCTGCCACTGCATGGCGCATGTGCGTCGACTACACCGACTTGAACAAGGCATGCCCCAAGGATCCTTTCCCGCTACCCCGCATCGATCAGGTGATCGATTCCACTGCTGGTTGTGAATTGTTGTCTTTCATAGATGCCTACTCTGGTTTCCACCAGATTGCACTCAACCCTGCTGATCAAATAAAGACTGCTTTCATTACCCCGTACGGGGCTTATTGCTATCGTGTCATGTGTTTTGGCTTGAGGAATGCGGGTGCAACCTATCAGAGATGCATGCAGAAATGCTTGCACGATCAGCTCGGCAAGAATGTGCAGGTGTACGTAGATGACATTGTCATCAAAACGAATAAAACACATACTCTGCTTGCCGACCTGGAGGAAACCTTTGCTAACCTACGCAAGTACAAAATGAAACTGAATCCGAGTAAGTGCACCTTTGGTGTACCGGCTGGAAAGCTACTCGGTTTTCTGGTTTCTAGTCGGGGCATTGAAGCCAATCCTTCCAAGATAAAAGCTATTGAGAGCATGTCTTTGCCGAGATCACTGAAAGATGTGCAGAAGTTCACGGGTTGTCTGGCATCTTTGAGCCGTTTTCTGGGCCGAATGGGCGAGAAGGCTCTGCCTCTATACCAGCTAATGAAGAAAAGTGACAAGTTTGTCTGGACTCCGCAAGCGGACGTGGAATTCAATGAGCTGAAAGCAATGCTGGCTAGCGCTCCCGTCTTGGCTAGTCCGCTACCCAAGGAGCCTATGCTGCTGTACATTGCTGCGACTAACCGAGTAGTCAGCGTGGTGATAGTGGTGGAGCGGGAAGAAGAAGGCAAGAGTGTGCAGCGCCCAGTCTATTATCTCAGTGAAGTGCTGTCCAGTTCCAAGCAAAACTATCCGCACTACCAGAAGATGACATATGGTGTGTACCTGGGCGCCAGGAAGCTGAAGCATTATTTCCAGGAGCACCCCATCACGGTTGTAAGTTCTGCTCCCATCTCGGATATCATGGGTAACAAGGAGGCGAGTGGCAGAGTAGCCAAGTGGGCGATTGAGCTAGCTGCGTACGCTCCCGCGTATGCGAGAAGAGAAGCAATCAAGTCTCAGGTCCTGGCAGAGTTTCTTGTGGACTGGGCCGAGATGCAGTATGAACCTCCTGCTCCAGTTTCCAACTATTGGAGGATGCACTTTGATGGCTCGAAAGTAAAGGAAGGCCTTGGTGCTGGTGTCGTGCTCACGTCACCCAAGCGAGATCAGCTCAAGTATGTGTTGCAGATTCATTTCAAGGCATCCAACAATGTAGCCGAGTACGAGGCAGTGGTGCATGGTTTGCGAGTAGCAAAGGAGGTTGGTGTGCAGCGCATTATATGCTATGGCGATTCAGATCTAGTCGTGCAGCAAGTCTCAGGTACCTGGGATGCTTTGGATGCCAACATGGCATCGTATCGCTTCCTGGTGCAGTCAATGACTGGGTTTTTCGAAGGCTGTGAGTTCCAGCACATTCACCGAGCAGAGAACGAAGCAGCAGACGAGCTATCCAAGTTGGGATCTTCTCGGCAGTCCATCCCGGCAGGGATTGCCTTGGAGCATTTGAGGAAGCCATCCATCAAGCCTTCCCCCAACTCGGAATCCATCTTTGTTCCTTCTCTGCCAAGTGAAGAATCTGACCCAATGGAGATTGACTGGGAGAGTGCTGCAGGGAACCCGGGGACTGCCGTTCCCTACTCGGGGACTGCCGTCCTCTACTCGGGGATCGCCGTTCCCTATTCGGGGACTGCCACTCCTTACTCGGGGACTGCCACTCCTTACTCGGGGACTGCCACTCCGTACTCGGGGACTGCCGCCCTCAACCCAGAGGCTGTTGCATTCATTGAAGAAGTTCTCGCCAATCGGTCTGGGCTGCAAAGGAGCGCTCCTACTCCTCCTGTGCAACCGCAAGAGCCTATCCCAATGGAACTGGACGAACCAGTGTTTCCCATACGAGAGACACCGAGTTGGGCTATGCCCATATTATCCTTTCTAAGGGACGGCACTCTACCTGAAGATGAGGTGACTGCGAGGCAGATTCAGAGAAGATCCAAGGGCTACACCATAGTCCGAGATGTGCTGCACAAGAGAAGTGCCACCGGCGTGCTGCAACGCTGTGTGAGCCCAGAGGAAGGAGAAGAAATTCTGGTGGAGATACATCAAGGGGAATGTGGGCATCACGCCTCTTCTCGGGCATTGGTCAAGAAAGCTTTTCGGCATGGCTTCTACTGGCTCACTGCACTGCAACAAGCCGAAGATATCGTGAGGAAGTGCAACGGCTGCCAGATGTTCGCAAGTAAGATTCACATGCCTGCTTCCGAGTTGAAAACAATTCCTATCACATGGCCATTTGTTGTTTGGTGCTTGGATATGGTTGGTCCTTTCAAGCCGGCTAAAGGCAATATGACACATATCTTGGTCATGGTGGACAAGTTCACCAAGTGGATCGAGGTGAAACCTATTCGGAAGTGCGATGGGGTCACAGCTGTGAAGTTCGTGAAGGATGTGATCATGAGATATGGCTACCCGCACAGTATCATCACCGACAACGGCACCAACTTTGCAGAGGGGGCAATGGTGCGATTCTGCAGAGATAAGCATATCCGACTAGACGTTGCGTCAGTCGCGCACCCTGCCTCCAATGGGCAAGTTGAGAGAGCAAATGGATGGTACTGGCAGGCATAAAGCCAAGGCTGATTGAGCCATTGCTGAAAACACCTGGGTGTTGGCTAGAAGAGTTGCCAGCGGTGTTGTGGAGTCTAAGGACTACCCCTAACCGGTCAACCGGCTACACGCCATTCTTCTTGGTATACGGGGCTGAGGCCGTGTTGCCAATAGACTTAGAGCATGACTCCCCCCGAGTAGCCCTCTACACTGAGGTGGAGGCGAGAGAAGCTCGAGAAGACGACGTTGACCTGCTTGAAGAAGCAAGAGAGCTGACTCTGTCACGTTCGGCTATCTACCAGCAAAACCTGCGGCGTTATCATAGCCGAAAGGTGAACCCAAGGGTTTTCCGAGAAGGAGACATGGTCCTTAGGCTGTGCATCGCACAGCCGGGATGCACAAGTTGTCTCCTCCTTGGGAAGGGCCTTTTATCGTGAGCAAAGCACTGCACAATGATGCGTACTTACCTTGGTAGATAGTCGGCCCATCACAGGCGAACAGGGCTGATAAAGCGTGGAGGAGGAAACCAAGCGCCCTTGGATGTAGGCTCCTACTCGTCGTTTTTCATCGTAAGCAAAGAGGTGTATGTACCCTCTTTTCGAGTTGAGGTGAAATTCTACTCTGCAATTGAATTGTTCTCGTGGGACTGCCCTCGTCCAAATTTGCTCTAAAGTCTTTTACTCGGTTACAGAGTAGAAAGCAAGTGCTACTCAGGGAAAGAGGAAACTCAAGGTACTTTTCAGATAGCTATCGGAGGTTCTACTCGCATCTTGAGGTTCAAGGGCTGAGATGCAAAGGCTGGTTTTAAGCTGGCAGAGCCTACTGAACAAGTTCGCAAGACTCAACCAGCTTCGGGGACTTGCTGTCGGGGGGTTACCCCGAGTAGGGTAAAGACAGGTGGTAAAGGCAGCTTACAGAAGAGAGGTTTGGTCGAGTAGCCGACTACCTGTACTCGGTACCCCGGTCGACTGCTACTCGGTCTCACCTCAAGATGACAGAAGGAGATATCAAATCAAGTTCTACCCTTTCGAGTAGAAGAGTTGGCCCGAGTACAATTGGCGGGAACAATTGGCGGGAACCTACTCGGGCCAGAAAGTCAAAGGAGCCGTTCTGACATAGGATCCCGCGTATCCTGGGTCCGTACTTGGCAGCATTCGAACTACTGTTCATCTGGGACCGGCCTGCCTGACAGTGACAGCATGAAGCAGGCCGTGGCAGGATAAGGGGGGCCTACTCTGTGCCTAGGTACAGTGATACCAGTCTGACCCCTAGTTTTGCCCAACGACTTTACGTAAGCAGCCAAGATTAGGAACCAAAGCTGTCAGCGGGTACTCGGAGAAAGGACGATGTGCACACTATGTCGACACTTGTCTAGATTTGGACGTATCCGGCTGGGCACCGTGTATATAAGTGCCCCCGCCGCCTCCTGCGCGAGGGATCTTGGGCCCACGCTCATTCTGAGCCCTAGAAACCCTAAGTTCTTGACCTAGCTCTACTCGAGAGGAGAGAGAGGCTACTCGGTAGAGATACCATTTGTACTGTGGCTACTCGGAGAGACATCATAATACATAGAGAAAGGCAGGAGTAGGGTTTTACCTCCTCACGAGGGCCCTGAACCTGGGTACAATCGTGTTGTTTGTGTTGTGTGGATCTTACCTCACGCGGCTATTCGTCGCGTAATCCCTCCCCGAATACCTCCAGCGTCCATCGTTCCCACATCTTTAGCCATCCTATGGCATCTGCCGTGACACCACCACGACACATGGGCTTCTACCACTTGGTAATCAAGAAAGGAGACCGGCAATGTGGTGGCGCCTGAGGACGCGGCTACCCTGTTCCTCCCAACGGGAGAGAGAATCAAGGAGCAACAAAAGACAGTGGGGACTTGGAGCTAGAGAACACGTTGCCGCTTGATTCGTCCATGCATGAGACATAGCTACAGCAGGGTGCGTGGTATCTCGACCCGACGGCGATGCGGCATCTTGACCTGAAGGTGGTTGGGATCTGGCGTCCCTGCTTCCAACCAAGCCCAATGGTGCCCAACCGTTTGCCATTGGCGCCGGCGCGCCAATGTATGCCTGATCACCCATCTTCGCGTCGATCACGTGCTAGCCAGATCAGTTATTTGTACTTGGACTGTATGTGCAACAATTATAGATTATGAAATACAGAGTATAGTGCATGCTCTGAATCTTCCGATTTATTAACGCCTAACATCCATTTATTTGTTCAAGTTCACTACTAATTGCTTGCCTTGGCCTCTAGAAATATCATGAGATCTGTAGGCATAATGCCTTAGGCTGGTCATCTTATTGCCTTCATGGAAACAATTCATGTTGATAATTTATGACATCATTTTGAATACAGTACCCATCCAATATCACTATCATTACTTCCCTTTCCTGATTTGTTCTGTACTGATCAAGACGATGCTTGCTGCAACTCAATTATTGCCCTTTCCTCCCAGCTAATGCCGAGGATGCCTGGTACTCCTAATTTTTCTTTTAGTTGTACTTCATGTTCAAGTTTAAGACCGGCAACTGGGTCTTGTGTGATGGATAAAATACATATACTTGGCCTTCTTATGATGATTAGTTAGTGTGCCACGATGAGTAGGCAGGATGTCAATCAAGTTGGAAGGGCCTGTCATTTTGCCCGCAAGTTCTAGCAAGATCTTATTTACGATATAGAGTTAAGGGCTCCCATTCGTATCAGATTTCATTTTGGACTGAGGTAGTAGAAATTATTTTGTTCATGATACTTGGCTGCATGAACAACGAGTTTCATATCTTTCTGCATGTGCGCAATTTTTTGCCGGGGATCCTCGGCGATTGATCCCATTCATTAGCTTGTAGTGCGGGAGGAGGATGCCAGCCCTGTGTAGCCTCCAATGCGCGATGGGCCGTGACCGCCGATACGGTGGATACGAGAGTCTCTCGCATCCTCCGCCAACGCCTAAAGTTAGATCGCCCGGGAGCATGCCGAGCTCGAGCCTCCTCGGGGTCTTCGGCGACCGGATTTGATGCGAAGGGGCGGAGTGTGGGGATGGGCGAGCAGGTCCTCGCGCCGGTGGTGCAGACAAACGAGCGGCAGCCCAACTTGGTCGAGAGAGGGAGCTGGGGACAAGCGAGAGATGATGTCATCGCAAGGGCAGTTTTGAGGTACTTGGATGAGAATGCGCTGGAGGAGAGAGATTAGAGAGTGCTACACAGTGTAGATTCACATTGCACAAGTAGATTGGGGAGTTGTACGATTCATTTTTTTCTTGATCGGGCGTGTTTGCGTATGTGTCTTGGAGTTTTTCATCAAAGATGGTATGTCATTAATCATGATCATTTGATGATTTTGAATATTTTTTATAAGAATATTAAGTTTTATTTTATTAAATTGTTTTAGTTAAACAAGAGTTGTGATCTTTATTTTAGTCTTCATATTATTTTAATCCCTCTTCCTGTATCATCATTGATAGAGAAAAAACATTTGATCTCCCTCTTCATATATAATAATTCCTAAAAAAAAAATTGGTCGAGATAGCCCGTAGCAACCCACGACCATTTCAACTAGTTTATTTATTAAAGAAAAACTCTTGGATTTTCTAAGTGGAGTTTTAAGGGAAAATGAGTGGGTGTGAGTGGAGTGTCCACTCACATGATGAGGGAAGAGGTGGGGGCACACCCATGGGCTGGCCGCACCCCCCTTGGGCTGCCTCCCCCCTCTCCTATAAATAGAGGACATGAGCTCCCTCTCTCACACACACTAGCCCACCTCATTCCCTCTCCACCCGCTGCTCAATTTCATGGTCTTCGGCTTGGCGAAGCCCTGACCGTGGGATTCTTCACCACCACCACGTCGTCGTGCTGCTAGAGTTCTGAGGGATCCTCTACTTCCGCGCCCCGCTGGATCGAGGGAACGGAGGTCGTCATCAACCGTACGTGAGGTCGCCTGACCGATCACGGAGGCACCGCCGGATTGCGGTGCACGTCTTCTCGCTATCGGGATCGGTGTGAGTACGTCTACGTCAACAACGAGATTGGATCTCATAACGCTTTGTGTCTTCGAGGGTATGTGTTCTCCTTAACCCTCTCTTTGCACGTTGCACTTCGTCTTCTAGATTAAATTTTGGCCTTTCGGGTGTCTCTCGCGTAGGAATTTTTTTGTTTTCTATGCAACGACGCCTTCAGTGGTATCAGAGCCGGATCTATGCGTAGATGTTTTGTACGGGTAGAACACATAGGTGTATGTGGGTGTTGATGATCATGTTATTGACTCTTTGAGTATTTTATGATCTTAGTGGCATAGTAGGATGAAGCTGCCTCAGGCTAAGTTTACGTGTACTATGTACGCAAGAATTGTCTCACTTGTGGCTAAGGGGGTGTCTGTTTCTCCTACTATAGTTAAGATCTAATCTACGAAGGGTTGTTAAACATGTGTTTATCAACGTTGTGGTTGATGTTCGTAGGTATGAACGGTTCTATCCTCGAAAGCCCTAAGACACGTAAAATATGCAAAAATAAATTAGAAGCGTCTAACTAGTTTTTGCTGGGCATGTGATGTGATATTGTCAATGTTACAAATTTGATTATGAGATTATCTCTTTTGTAAATTTTTGATATAACAGAAGGTATACATATGGTTGTCTTATTTTTTATGGACAATCAAGATTGGGGTGCCATGATACTTGGTACCACGCCGGTGGAATGATGGAGATCATACCATAATGCACATGATGAAGATCAAGTGCAAGAAGGACCATATCATATCACGTTATCCTTACATGTGATGTTTGTGATGTTAATACTTTTATGCATCTTATTTTGCTTAGATAGCATCAGTAGCATTATAAGATGATATCTCTCACTTAATATCAAGATAATAATGTGTTCTTCCTTAAGTATGCACCATTAAGAAAGTTCGTCGTTTTGAGACACCACGTGATGATCGGGTGTGGCAGACTTTACTTCGCATACAACGGGTGTTTTCAAGCCTAGCATGTACATACATGGCCTTGAAACACACGCAATACTACGGTTCTACTTGGCGAGCCTAGCATGTACAAACATGGCCTCGGAACACGTAACCGAAAGGTAAAGCATGAGTCATATGGATGATATGATGAACATGTCGATGTTCGCCTTTGAAGCTACATCATCTCACGTGATGATCGGTTTTGGTGTAGTGAATTTGGTTCGTGTAATCACTAAAGACGACTAAGAGGGATGTTGTTTTTGAGTGGGAGTTCATGGCATAATTTTGAATTAACTTGAACTTATTTATCATGAACAACCAATCAAAGTGAATTTGCACAAATTGTAGTATTCATTGGCATCCACATAACTACCTTACACTTAGATTGTTAATTGAGATATAACTGTTATGATCTGGTAAAAATCATTTAATATTGGTACCGTATTAGTGAAATTTAAAATTGAGTCCTATTGTAGATTTTTGGTATTTCCTACCTAGATCCATATGGTTAATGATTGATTTATCTAAAGAGCAACCAATTCCTACTTAGAATCCAGAGTCATGGTTGCTTTCATATTACTTTATCTTTAAAAGAATGTTTTGTTGATCAAGTTGATTTTGGAACTGAAAAGAGTTGTTTTCAGAAATAATCAAGTAAAAGATATATTGATATCTAGAAACTTATTTGTAGCAACATGACTGAGTATAATTTAGCGTGACAATATATGCTTATATTATTTGAATATATGCAATGATTGAAGACGCTAGGTGTTTGAATATTCCAAGAAGTTGGGCGCTAAAAATTATCCTCTAAATTCCTTCCTTCGAGCTATAGTAGCTTAATCATAAAATTATTATGATGGGATGGATTAAAAGTATGGGTAAAGTCGTTTACCTTACTTGGAGATTGCTAAGAGTGGAATCTAGAAGAATACTATTAATATGGTGATATTAGTAGAACAATCAAACTCAAAGTATGACTCAATGGGTGATATTATATGACTAACACGCCAAAGAAAATGAGTTAGTACGACTAGCATTGTTTGATGTTGAATGATTCTTCTATAAAGGAAAGGGAATATTGAAAATAGAATTACAAAAAGATATATGGCAGAAAAAGAAGATAACTCGAAAAGTCCAACTCAGGAGTATATGCTTGATATACAAGTTATAGATGTATTACTAGTTAACAAAGTATTTTTTGGGTATTTTGATACCACATTGGTTGGTATGAGTTGTCATAGGCCAAAGTAGAATGGACGACTATAGTCCATTATGTGTAGTCATGTATGGTGGATTAATTTTTCCTTCATAAAATTATGTCGATGATTTGAGTAGATATGTGAGTATATCTATTTAAAGAGAACGGAGTTTGACTTTGGATTGGTTCAAATAGTTGTTAATATGATGTAAAAAATCAATGTAACAAGATAATCAAGTATTTATGATTGGATCATAAAGGATAAAGTTTGAGTTACAAGTTTAGCAAAATATCCAAGAAGTTGCAGAACTGTTCTACAACTTATACTTCTCGAATACCCCACATTAGTTTGGAGTATTCAAGAGACAAAATAAAACCTTGTTGGACATGGTAAGATTAATAAAAATGTCATTATATTTTTGTAGTTTATACATTAGTGAAAACCGTTTTTCCACTGAAAAGAGCACCATCATGATCCGTTGAAATTGACAACATATAATATATGGTTTGGGTAGTGACCCGAATTGTCATTTCTTAAGTTTTGGTATGAATAGCATGTGTAAAATGTAGGATAAATATATGTTTATAAGGTTATCCCAAATAAAACATTGGGTATTTCTCCTATCATCGAACCAAAAGACAAATGTCGTTTGTCAGAAAGGGTTGATTTCTCGAGAAAGTAGTTCTTGCAAAACAAGTGAGTGGGAGCATAGTACAAACTCAACAAGATTAGATGTAATATCCCTAGTATGAAAACAACCCCTAGAATGTTTGCTTTTTGTTTATTTATGTTTTGCATCATGGCATCATAAGTTTTGCATTTGTTTTCCAATTTTTTTCCTTTGTTTTCATTTGTTTTCCATTGTTTTTTTCAATATGAATTTCAAACCAAAAATTCAAATCTTTGTTTCATACTTGTTATGTTACAATTTTTCAAATAAAAATATTCAAATCAAAGCAATTATTTGTTTCCATTAAAGTTGTAATTTCAAACTATTGATTTGTTTCTTTCAATAATTCATTTAATACCAAAACATTATTCAAATTCAATTAAAATTCCAAACAGCAACCATTTTGAAATTTATGAAAATTACAAAACAAATCAATCATTTGTTACCATTACACTTGAAATTAAAACTGTTAAATTGTTCTTTTCATTTAATCAATTAACACCAAAAATTCACTCAAATTCAAATAAAAATACAAACAGCAACTAATTTGAAATATTTGAAAACAAAATGTTGCAAATTGTTGTTGTTACATTAACTAACCTACACAAATTTTTTCCCTAATTTTTCTAACCCTAAAACTATGCTTTTTCTTCCTATTCTTTTTCAGCAAAAAAAAATAAAAAGAAAAAGGGAAACCAGAGGGGGAGAGGGCAGGCCAGCCCATTTGGGCCAACCCACCATCCCCACGGCCTGGTACCCCCCCCATCTCCTTCTACCTCTGTACGGCTGCACATCGCGCCTGTACACGTCGACAGATACAGAGGAGGAACGGCCGTGAGCTCCTCCCCCTCCTCCTTAAAACCAGATCATCGAGCTCCTCTCCCTCTGCCCTAGTTCTTCTCCCTCCTCTCTCTCTCCCCCGCCGCCATTTCCTCCTTTCTTCCCCTCTCTCTCTCCCGCTGTCTGTCTCTGCACCATCACCACCGAGCCCCACCTCTTCCCCCTCCGGTGATCGCCGCCGCTATGCCCGTCCTCCGCGCAGGTTAGGGCCGGGAATCGGTTCCCCTCGACGCCGGCTACCTCCTCGACATCACAACAGGGACCGGGAGCAACGGAGTAGTCGCCGCCGTCCTCATCTCCGTCGCCGGTCGCCACTGTTCTCTCCTCCTCGTCGCTGCTTCCGCTCGACGAGCCCGAGGTGATCACCTCCCCTTTCCCTCTCTCTTTTCCCTCCTCCAGCATGCTCCCCTTGTACGCAGCAGCAGCAGCACGCACACGGCCACCGCACGCATCCACGATCAGCGCAACTCGCCGCCGGGGATCACTGCCTCCTCCTCTGTCGAGTTCGTTAACTGAATTTTTTTCAGTTCAGTTAACCCCGCCATCTGAACCTCAACCCCCCCCCCCCCCCCGCGCGTCCCTTTCTGTCACGAAACAATCGCTCACCGCAGTGGCTCCAGCACCGCGCGCTCGCACGCGAGGTCTGGGGTTCGAGTCCCAGCCTCACGGGATTAATTCCCAACCATTTTACCACCGCGCGCTGACAGGTGGGGCCTCCCTGTCAGCGACGCGTGCTGCCACGCAGGCCACTGTGGCCTAGGGCCCCCTCGTCAGTGGCCCAGGCTAGGCCACTGCGAGGTGTAACTCGTTCTGGTCTTTTTCTTTTTAAATTTAAGTCCCTGTTTATTACAGATTAATCCCTAAATTTCAAACCTTTATAAAAATTGCATAACACATCCAAATTAACAATGTAAAACATGTAAACCACTCTAAATAAAATGAACTTTCTAGATATGCAGTTTGTTCACTGTTTTGAACATTTCAAATTGTTTTAAAATTCAAATTCAAACCACTCGTTACAAATTTGATTAAATGCATAACTAATTTAGACTTAATTCAAATGGCACATATAAAATATGTTTTCCATGCTAAATTGAACCACCTTTCCAAATATAAACTTTGTTTCATGTTTTGAATAATTAAATTTGGTTAAATAATTTAAACCTTGTTTAAATCATTTAATATTGTTAAATTCATAACTTGGTCAAATTAAATTCTTTTTGAACATATAAAATATGTTTTCAAACCAGAAAAACATAATCCTTTCAAATATGAATTTTATTTAATGTTTTGAACAAATAAAATTCAATTAATATTAATACTTGAATTAAATCTATTCAAATCTTGTTTAAATTTGTTTAATTCATAAGTAATTCATTCTAATTCCTTTTTCAACAAATGAAACATGTATTCCACCTAAAATTTTGTGTTCTTTCCAAATATTAATTTTGTTATTTATTTAGAGCAATTAAAATTGGTGAAAACAACAAATGCTTGTGTAACTCCTTTAAGAAGCAAATTTTCATAACTTAATAAATAAAATTCCAAACTTGGTAAACTTCATTTCAAATTGATGCTATTGTTGTTTTCTTTCTGTTTTCCTCATCCATGCATCATGCTAATCCACTTCCACCTGTTGGTTAGTTGTAGAACAATTATTTCAATCTTAATTCATGGGCTTTCCATATGCAATCCAAATTGCATATGTGTCCATTTAAACATGTTACCATGTCAACTAGCTTATTTTAATGCATCAATTAAATTGTCATGCATCATCCCATGATTGTGCATTATGCCATGTTATTGATTGTTTGTCTCACTGCGTTGTTTGTTTGCTTCTTCCCGAATAGACGACGACGTTGAGACAGACGAGGTTTTTGACACTACCTCTGAGGAGTTAGCCCAATACCATGCTACTGAGTTTGCAGGCAAGTATTCACTCACATGAACCATTGTGTTCCTTTCCACACTGGATACCGATACTTTCCGTTGTCTATTCTGCTAGCCTTATGAATCATTTCTTGTGTTCGATCCTATCACATGTTATCCTGTAACCCTGAAATAGCCTCACCTCCACACCTATAACCCCATTGCTTGTTGCCTGTGTCTTACTAGCATGCTTAGGGTTGTTTATGCTCGAGTCTGCTGTCCGTTATTTCTGTTACCATATTTATTATGTTCTGGGGCTCGATGTTAATCAACAACCTGTTAATGTTTGAGGTAATGCTAATTTGATGATAAGGCACCGGCAGGAGGCCCGGCGTGGTTTTGAGGCCTGCTAGTGTCGACCCTAATTAGGAAAAGGGTCTTGTCTATTGATCCATGATGAACGCACTATCCGCATGTGGGAAGCGTGTATGGGCGCCCCCCTCAATTTGATTCGATTCGCATCTCGTCCAAATCGCCACACTTAGTTCGGGCTTTCCATTTGATGCACACATATGCAGGTACGAACCCGAGGCCAGGGTGGAACTTTTGTAGTCGGCATTTAGGGCAGCGTGGTCTTCCAGTGCTATGATGGTCCCCCTTTTCTTCGTGGGGGCTCGATTAGCCGCGCACGCACAGCACGTGGTTCTTTGGGCTTGATGCAAAGAAGAGTTGAGTTGTGTTGAGTGCCTCGCTTGGTGGGTTTGATTCCCGTCTGGCGGGATATTCTTACGTGTACGGCCAAATTGGTGCACCCCTGCAGGGTTAAATCTTCTCGAGAAGCCGTGTTTTCCGCGGTTATGGTTGACTTGGTGAAAGTACTAGCTAACAAGTACTCAGAACAACCTACACCTAACTAATGATAACTTGACTAGTAATAGGCTTATTGACACAATAACTTGACCCATCATTAATCCAACTGTGTGAGTTATCCTCGGATTGCTTCTTCGGATAAGGGGCGAGATCCAGGATGGGTTTGTTTGAGGTTAGTTATAGTTGGTTACGATACGCTATCTTATCCCCTTCTTTTAGCCGGAAGTTGTAGCGTGTTTCTGTAGTTGGTTAGAGCAGCCTGCTGCCGCACTTTTGTATCACCTATTCTTCCGTTGAACCCAAAGCATCTGTACTTGGTGTTGCCGGGTACACTATGGTATCTTGTGAGTCTTGCTTGCCAGTACGTTTATGTACTGACCCCTTTGGGGCTGTGGTTTCCGCAGACTACGTTTCCGAGGATCCCCATGGTGGCTACCACGTGGAGTATGAGGAGGCTGCTGACGAGTAGATAGCGGACCCGGGCAGGATCCGAGACATCATGGATGGGCTCCGTCTTTTCGTTTCCGACCTCTTAGGCCTATTTGGATCTTGTTTGTACTCAGACACTTTGGATGCTTCCGCTGTGTTGTAATGATGAATTGTTGGGACATGTGTCCTCTGGATGATTATATTTGCTATCTCTGCTCTAGTGAGAGCTATTTGCAACTTATTTCAATCTTTTGTGTCTTAGAGATATGTTGTGATATCACTTGTTCAAATGCCGTTGACGTACCATGTGTGTATGTTATGAAGTACGTCAACGGAAGTAGTCGGATTTCTATGGGATGGTTTACTCAGACGATGGATAGTAGAGAATGGTTGTCACACGTTTACGTGTTGGCCTGCTCATATTGAGATGCGGGTGCCGGTATGCCCCGTAAGCCATTTGCTCTACTGTTTAGCGGACTGTGAGTATCCTCTAGAAGTCCGGGTGCGACATTAGAGAATCTCCGTTATCATGTCAAGAGTAGCGCAACACTGGAAGTTGTTCCGGGGTTTTCTATTTTGACAAAGTAGAAGACACTACATGTGTTGTAGATACTTCAGATGAGTTTGCGTACTGAACCACAAAAGTCCTAAAACTTTGTACTTAGACCAACTTATGGTTTAAGAGTAAAGTGTTGTTTTGACAACAAAAGGACCTGGACCTTATAAAGGAATCGAATGATGGGCCCTAACTTTATAAATTTTACTATGAGTCATTATATCCGCCATAGTATCCTTGTATGAATATGAAGTATGTGACTTGGTAGTCCTTTCGATAGGCTTGATGCCTAAAGATAGCAAAAGGGTCTATATAGCGACAAAGACATGGATTTTTACATCCTTTGAAAGTTGTACTTATCGAAAAGTTGTTTTCGACGAAGTTCAAAGAGTTGACTACTACAAGATTTTGATCTTCTGTTGTGATGTTTTAGTCTTTGCGAATAGTTCTAGCAAAAGTTACGTATTATGGTATGGCAGTTGAATAACAAAAACCAACTCTCCTCTCGAGGAAGTTTGATCAAAGATGTGTACGTGACACAGTCTGAGAGTTTTGTAAAATTTAAAAGGTTTCTAGAAAGCTATGCACACTTCAATGGTTGAAGTGAGCATAACGAAGTTGAAATCTTTACCTTAATGAAGTTATCAAAAGAGTTTGATTCCATCATGAACGATAAAGATGCTTGTAGAATTACAAGAAATTAAGTGGGAGCGATATGACATATTTCCAATACTTTATGTAGATGGCATATGGTTGATTGGAAAATATGTATTTTAAATTAACACGGTTAAGATTTTCATATTGATAAAAGGCTTAGAAGATATTGGTCATCGATATCTATAAGAGATGGATTGAACCGCCTGATATAATTGAAGCCAAATTACATAGATGAAATATTGAAGTAAGTCAATATCGAAATCACAAGAAGGATTTCTTGTCACATGGAAAATAATTGAGCAAGATTCAAGTGTTTTGACACATGATGAGCATCATTGAAATTGAGATTTCTAAGTCATGTTTCCATGCTATGTACACAACCA
Source organism: Alopecurus myosuroides (assembly GCA_028641055.1). Lineage (NCBI taxonomy): Eukaryota > Viridiplantae > Streptophyta > Magnoliopsida > Poales > Poaceae > Alopecurus > Alopecurus myosuroides. Next base: position 235,073,454 of record CM054058.1, on the reverse strand, counting down.
GATGAGTCCTATGCTGTAAAATGTTATAGCGGGATAATTCATATGATGATTAGACAACAGTGGAAGAGATCCTTGTGTCATTTTAGAAATGCTAAGGATATGTTTTCCTATGTAGTAATGAAAAAATATTAGTTGTAATATGTTACACTAATAGTCTTGTCATTTATTCACGTAACTTTATCTCAATTAAAATATGTGATGAAGGGTAGCACAACAGGCTGGAAGAAAGTTCCATGCTGGATTTGAAAGAGTTTCAAAATTAAAATATTGTGACAGATACTACAACAAAGGCTAAAGTATATCGTTGTGTTGACAACTGATAATAAGCGTATTTTGTGTCAAGGAGTTCTTTATTGAACTTGGTGAATTTCCAAGAATGCTGACACTATGAAGCTATATTTTCACAATGTTAGTAACATTAGTTTAAGCTGAGGAATTAAGGTATCCCCGGAACTTGGTGAATTTCCAAGAATGCTACCACTATGAAGCTACATTTTCACAATGTTAGTGACATTAGTTTAAGCTGAAGAATCAAGGTTTCACCGATTGATCATATACATACAAAGTCATCTCATTAGAGAATGAGTGATGCGTGTAGACGCAAAGAACATGCAAATACAATATGACCTGAATATTTCAGATCTTTTTTATGACGTTTACCACATGCGAAGCATGGTAATAACACTGGAACGCCATATGTGTTAATTGCTTACAGACTAGATTATTGACTCTAGTGCAAGTGGGAGACTGAAGGGAATATGCCCGAGAGGCAATAATAAAATGGTTATTATCTTATTCCTTGTTTATGATGAATGTTTATTTCTCATGCTAGAATTGTATTAACCGGAAACGTTGATACATGTGTGTTTAATAAACAAACAATGGTTCCTAGTAAAGCCTCTCTTTTAACTAGCTCGTTGATTAATAGATGATCAAGGTTTCCTGATCATGAACATTGGATGTTGTTAATAACGGGGTCATTAGAAGAATGATGTGATGAACATATACCCAAAATTAATATAGCAATGCGATCAAGTCGTCAAGTTTGCATTGTTATATCAAACATACGAAGTAACTTATTCCTTAGACCACGAGATCATGTCAATCAGTGATACCGGAAGGGTGCTTTGATGTCATCAAACGTCACACCGTAACAGGGTGACTATAAAGGTGCCGTTAGGTGTTCAGAAAGTATTAGTTGAGGATCATGGATCAAGAGTGGGATTTGTCCATCCAAAATGACGGAGATATATAATCTGGGCCCTCTCGGTGATATCACATCGACACCGCTTGCAAGCACGTGATATGATCACAAGGATATTATATCATGGGAACGAGAAAAGAGTACTTGTCGGTAACGAGATTGAACAAGATATGGTTGATACCAATGATCAAATCTCGGATCAGTAAAATATCACGAGACAAAGCGAATATTTCACGACGTTGTTGGTTCACACGATCACGAAAGTCATCGTTGAATATATATGAGTCATCACGGATCTCCAGATCCCGATGTTGATTATTGATCGGAGAGGAGTCTCGATCATGTTTATCTTATTCGCGAACCATAGGGTGACACACTTAAGGTTCGATGACGCGTTTGAGAGGATACGAAATATCGAAAAATATTTTGGGCAGCACCGAAATTGTTTCGGGGAAAATTGAAATAGTTCAAGGGGTTTTTCATCGAATGGTTATTAATAGAATTAACAAATGATTCGAGGTGCTATATGCAAAAGTTTGTTAATAGAATTAACAAATGCTGAAATAAAGAAATAATTTTTATTTATTTATTTATTAAAGAAAAACTCTTGGATTTTCTAAGTGGAGTTTTAAGGGAAAATGAGTGGGTGTGAGTGGAGTGTCCACTCACATGATGAGGGAAGAGGTGGGGGCACACCCATGGGCTTGCCGCACCCCCTTGGGCTGCCTCCCCCTCTCCTATAAATACAGGGCATGAGCTCCCTCTCTCACACACACTTCCCACCTCATTCCCTCTCCACCCGCTGCTCAATTCCATGGTCTCCGGCTTGGCGAAGCCCTGATCGTGGGATTCTTCACCACCACGTCGTCGTGCTGCTGGAGTTCCGAGGGATCCTCTACTTCCGCGCCCCGCCTGATCGAGGGAACGGAGGTCGTCATCAACCGTACGTGTGATCGATCACGGAGGCACCGCCGGATTGCGGTGCACATCTTCTCGCTATCGGGATCGGTGTGGGTACGACTACGCCAACAATGAGATTTGATCTCGTAACGCTTTGTGTCTTCGAGGGTATGTGTTCTCCTTAACTCTCTCTTTTCCCGCTGCACTTCATCTCCTAGATTAGATCTTGGCCTTTCGGGTGTCTCTCGCGTAGGAAATTTTTTGTTTTCTATGCAACGACCCCTTCATTGCCTTTAAACAAGGTGTCAAGTTTATCCCAAGCCTCCTTGGCGGTCTTGATACCGCGGATGTGTTCAAGATGTTCTCTTGGGAGAGCCATCTCGATAGTGACAAGAGCGGTCTTGTTGAGTTGAAATTCCACGTGTTCTCTTGGAGTCAAGTTGTTTACATCGTGAGGATGAAATCCATGGAGTACACTTCTCCACAAGGCGGTGCAAGACCATAAAATATGAGACTCCATATCAAACTTCCAAGAAGAGAATTAGTTACTGTTAAGCATGGGAGGAAGTTCAACATTTAGAATGTGTGGCATTGTGGCAATAGGATGGATAGTGTCATAATTGGGAGGTGGTGGTACTTTTGAGTTAGACCCCAAACCGCCAGGCGATTCAGACTTGGAGCCTTCAGAGCTACCACCGCTCTTAGCCTTTTTATCGCCTTTTTCCTTGGCTTTCGCCTTGGCTAAAGCAATGTTAGCTTCCATTTCGGCGATGTCCGGAATGGACTCATCATCCGAGCTTACATCATCGGCGGTGAGAGGTGGTTCCTCGGACTCCTTGGTTTTCCCCATCATGGCCTCCAGCATTTTCTTTATGTTAGAAACCTCCGAGCCAACACTAGAGCTAACCTTGGACAATTCGGTTTGGAGGGTTCCAACCGTTTCTTGTAGGTTAGTTATAGTGTCGGCCATTTTGGCGATTTCCGCACTAGAACCGTCGGGCTCATTTTCATTGAACATTATACTCTTAGGCGGTTAAGCCCTTAGCAAGAGCCGTGGCTCTGATACCAATTGAAAGTGCACTATGGTCAACTAGAGGGCGGTGAATAGGTTGACTACCAAATTTTCTTCTTTTCCTTTTAATTAGGGCTAAGCAAGATGAGATAAGGTTCTCTAGATGTGCAACTAGGTGAGCAACCTAAGTGATACAAGATAAGATACGCAACGAAAGTAAAACAAAAGACAACAAGATAAACCACAAGTGTAAACAAGGAGACAAGGATATGTTTCCCGTAGTTCCTTGTCAAGAGAAGTACGTCTACGTTGGAGAGGTGGGGAGCCACCTAGGCGCTTCTCAATAGCACGGTTGTGCACACCTTGTTCTCCTTGAGCTTCTCCGATGAGGGAGATTCTCGTTTCCACTATGAGGTCGACTTGAAGGCGTTGACCAAACCTTTACACGAGGTTGAGGACACCACAAGATGGATGGAGGCTCTCAACGAATCCGAACCTTCTTGCAACAAGGTGGAAGCTACGAGCACAAGACCTACTAAGGTTTCTAAGCCTCAAGTAGGATTCTAGATCTACTAGGATGTGGTGGATGGATTTGAAATTCCTTTGGTGGAATCACGGATCTAGGTCTCCTCTAGCTCTCCACAAAGTTTCACAGTGTTTGGGTGGTTGGAGAGGGAGGTCTAGGAGGTTGAAGCTTTCATTAATGTCTAGGAGAGAGAATGGGAAAAGCTTTGCATTTATGAGGTAGGGGAAGGGCTTTAAATACCCCTTCCCCAATGTGGTCGTTGAGCAGTCCACGCAGCACCAGAGGCTCCGGTGGTCTTCACTTGTGCGCATGTGCGCATCTCGTTTGCTCCATTCTGGATTCTTCAGGGCGGAGGCTCCGGTGGCGCTGGCGGAGGTTCCGCCCACCGGAGGTTCACCGGAGGCTCCGCTGCAGCCTCCGCTCTTATGCACCCGAAGGTGGTTTTGGCGGAGTCCACACCAGAGGCGCCACCGGAGGCTAGCCCCACAGTGGGGCAGTGGAGCCAGCGGACGCTCCGGTGGTTTCACAGGAGGCTCCGCCCACCGGATGTTCACCGGAGGCTCCGCTGCAACCTCCGCTCTTATGCACCCAAAGGTGTTTTTAGCGGAGGCTACACCGGATCCAGCACCGGAGGCCAGCGCCTGGAAGAGCTGGGGAAATGCATGGGGTAGAGGTTCCGGTGGTTTCACCGGAGCCTCCGCTGCTTGCAAAAATGGCACTCCAGCTTTGTTTCTTTGAGCTCTTTCCATTCGAAACATTTTTGTAACCCAATAAGATTGTATACTTGATGAACCTGGGTATTTTCATATATATCAAATAAGACTTGCAAGTACTCTCAAATAGACATTGGTCCTATAGTTATGTTGTCATCAATTATCAAAACGGAAGATGATCTTTCAATAGGTATCAACGCTTCCGGGACAACGTGCAAGATTCAGGATAAACTCGCTGATCTCATGGCGCTCTATCGAGAAATCACCAATGATGGTGGCCGCTCACCCTAGCGTGGGAACATAAGGAATATCCAACTTCCTGCCCTTACATATTTTGCTTACTATCTTGCTACTAGTATCCTTGGTAGGAAGAACACTAGCCACTTTTCTAGCTATCAACTTGCTTTCATTGATGTTGCGCTTAACCGTAGCAACAAGTATAACCTTGGTTCACTCATTGCTCGCTGCCTTGCTGCTAAGAGGCCCATTTATGGGGGAATTATTGCTACACGTATAGCAACTGCTTTAGATTTTTCTATTGCTCCTGATGATGAATTAATTGCTTCCTATAGACTCAACCTTGTTGCCATGAAGGCTCGTCATTTTATCACTGCTAACTCTATTGTTAATCATTTAGTATATAGAGTTTTACTTATGGATGGAGATGAGCGAGAAGTTATTTTGCCGCAGCCTGTTTTGTTCAAAGTTGACAGGTCACCATGGTCGCGCTCCAAGGGGGAGATAGAGGAGCATCTGACCATGACAGAGTTCTACAGGCAGTAGGAGAGGCGATACGCGCCTCCCGAGGACTACAACACGCAGTACACCGGCGCGTCCTCGAGCACATATCAGGAGGAGGGTTCCTCCTCAGCATACTACGGGGGCGCCACCTCATGGTCCCCTTGGGGATGATCTCCATTTAGACCAAAAGGCTAAGCTTGGGGGGAGGTATACCGACATCACACTCATTTATAAATCATGTTCGGTCGGTTCTTTGTATATCCATGTTTTTGTTTCTTTCGTTTGTTTTCGTCTACTCTCGCTTCTTTCATTTCTTTTTGTTTTATTGTTTTGTTCTTATTTTCCAAAACACAAAAATTCCAAAAATATTCATGTTGTTTCTCTTTATGTGCTTCTTTAGTTTCTTTTGTTGGTTTGCTTTCTTTTCTCGTTTCGGTTTAGTATTCAAAAATCCAAAAATATTTTGTTTTGTTTGCTTGTTTCCTTTTGTTCTTGTTTTTAAATCGAAAACCCAAAAATATTTGTTGTTGTTCTTTGGTTTTGTAAAGTTTGTTGCCGAGTTCATCGGAATTCCGTGTCTCCATTGGAGCTTGATTATCATTCTATATTATTCAATCCACAAGTGAAGAGCAGTAATGATGATTTACAACAATCCAAGTTGTGGTGAGAGGCTGGTACGAACTCTATTTGTTTTATTTTTTTACATATACTCATTCACGTGAACATGCTTAGTTCGTTCATGTAAGGTTTATGTTATTTAATTGATGCTTAGTAGTTCGTGATCTCACGTGTTTAGTTCCAACTTATTAATATAAGATAGCATGTCGTATGAATATGTGTTTGCATTGTTTTATTCATAGAAGGGTATGACACTGTGGTATCTCCATCTGATTGTTTCGCTTGAATCGACTTGGCACATGCTCACGCATGCTATGAACGAAAACAAAAAATCAATTAAGTCTCGATGATTTATTTTTCCTCAGAGTATCTGTATCATTTTTATGCCCCTGTTCATTTTGTTTTTTCGCAAGCATGATTATGACAGTTGTTGCTCTCTTGATTGTCGCTCCCCGTCTATTGCTAGCCTTCAATTGTACTGAGTATGAGCTCTACTCGTGCATCCAACTCCCCAAAACTAAAGTTTGCCAAATGTGTCCACCATACCTACCTATATATATATGGTATGTAACCGTCACTCCAAGTAAATTTCTCGTGTGCTACCTTTAAAACCTTCTAAAAATTATTCCTTTTTTGTGCCCCTGTTTTAGGACGTAAATAGAGAATTTTTATCTCACTTATTGATTGGATTTGACACCCTGGACTAGTGGCTTCATCCGCTTATCCAAATGATAGAAGAGCCGACAGCGGGGTGCCTAGCCCCAAATTAATACAACAAATTATCTTCACTATTTTTGCCCCTGATTTATCAGTCAAATTATAATTGCGTAAACAAAAGAGAAAGAGGGATGGCGTTCTACCCAGATGCGTCCTTCTATGGGAGCCGCTCTTGTGAAATCTAGTTGGCTTGTGAAGTATTGTATTGTATGTTTACCATTCGTTGACATAAGCATACACCTCTCTTAAAATTATTTTCAATACCTCTGTTTAGTAAAATAAAAAGCTCTAGCACATGAGTTAATCCCTGCTTTCCTCTGCGAAGGGCCTTTCTTTTATTTTTATGTTGAGTCTTCACGTTCTCACTTTATGCACCTTCTTGAGAGCATGGCTGTCATTCTTAGTGTAATGTGCTTGTCCCAAAACACGGTTGATTGTGGTATAACTTTGATGCTCGTATCTTTGATATCTTTATTTCTAGTCTTCATTTGAACTTCATAGGTTCCCTAACATTTATGTTTTGCTCCATTATTAACGGCAAGCGAGTGCACTTTATCATACCCTATTATGAGCATTGCAATCCGGCAGATTGATATACTTCATGTTGTTTATTATTAGTTTGTTGGCATCTCTTCATGGTTTGCATAACTGCTAGGTGACTTTTATATTCCATACATCTTATTATGAATTGCCTCAGCATTTCATCATATAGTGAGTATATTTACATCATATTATGAAACAAATGTGTTCGTAAAAGTCTTTTAATGCACTCAGTTGTCACTGAATTGCTTGAGGACAAGCAATAAGCTAAGTTTGGGGGGAGTTGATATGTCCAAAACGTATCTCCTTTTCCGAACACTTTTCTTATTGTTTTCCTCTAAACTTGTGAGTTTTGGATACCACTAACACGGACTAACGATGTTTTCAGCAGAATTACCTTGGTGTCTCGTTTTTGTGCAGAAAAATCAACTTTCGGAAAATTGCCCAGAAAAGATCCCATTGAGCTTAAAACACAAGAAGACCCCGGGAGCCAGAAGGAGTCCCGAAAGGGTGGCAGGAGGGGGCCACACCACCCCTTGGCGCGCCCCTTGGTCGCGCCGCCTATAGGTGTGGGCCACCCAGGCACCCCCTCGGGCTCCCCTTTCGATTACTTTTGCCCCATAACCTAAAAACCGAGGGGGGGTTCATTATATTCCAAGAAAACACAATAGAGCACCGCCACCACCTCGAAACTCGATTCGGGGATCAGAAGTTCCTGTTCTGGCACCCTGCCGGGACGGGGATTCGAAGGAGATCATCTCCATCGACACGGCCACCTCTTCTCCATCAACCATCCATGATTCCTCCGTCCATGTGTGAGTAAACACCGCTGTAGGCTGAGAGGGATGGAAGGGATTGGATGAGATTGATCATGTAATAATGCCAGATTGTTAGGGCATAGTGCCTAGTATCCATTGTTAGTGTTCTCTACCGTTGTTGCAACTTGTTATGCGTAATGCTTGTCACTACGGCCCGAGCGCCATGAGTTCAGATCTGAACATGTTATTGTTTCATGAGTATAGTTATGTTTCTTGATCATACCGGCAAGTTGTTTACACACGTTGTTGTCCGGAACCCGAGGCCCCAAAGTGAGAGAAATTGGGACAACCGGAGGGGATGGTTGTGATGTGAGGATCACGTGTGTTCATGGAGTGTTAATGCTTTGCTCCGGTGCTTTATTAAAAGGAGCATATTAATTACGAGTAGTTTCCCTAGAAGCCCCGCTGCCACGGGCTGGTAGGACAAAAGATGTTGTGCAGGTTTCTCATTGCGAGCACGTATGACTATATTGGAACACATGCCTATGATTTGCCTAGAAGTTGGATGCTTTATTATTATTATCTGCAGTGCACACGTTATTATTGTTACATTACCTGTGTTATCCATGCAACGCCCGTCCATCCATTCTCTCTATGCCTACGGTACTTTCATCCTGTTGTTTTCCGCAATTGCTACTGTTGTTACTATTTTACTACTAATGTTATTTTATTTCTGTTGCTGCTATAAAATTGTTACCACTGATAAATTGTTGCGAGCATGTCTAATTTCATGTGCAGATGAATTGTCAGCTCAGTTGTTAAGGCTTATAAATATTCTTTGGCTCCCCTTGTGTCGAATCAATAAATTTGGGTTTTACTTCCCTCGAATACTGTTGCGGTCACCTATACTTGTGGGTCATCAACACACAAGAGCAATCATGGACATCCACGGTCCCGCTGTTGATTATTGTTCGTTAAGTGCACGAACATGATTGTGTGTTATCAAGCCTTTATGGGTCACACACTTAACTCGTGCCAACCTTTTATTGAGATAAATAATATGTTGTTTTTGGTTTTATGAATATTCGATGTCATTAGGATATCATAGAAACAAGTCCATTGTCAATCGGAGTGGTTTCGGAGAAGTTACTATAAGAGAGAAATTATGACGGTGTTAGGTATAATTTATATGAGAAGTTATGGAGGACATGTGATGCCGCGGGGTGATATAAATGTGTTTCTAACATTGTTAGATAATATCAATTATTTTATCTATAGGGGTAACAGGGTTCCGGAAAAATTCCGGGGTACTTTTGTTATATGAAAGAGGTGTCGGAGGGGGGCATAAATATCTCTCTTCACAATGCTACCTCGAACCACTCTCCGGTCGGATAACAAACACTGATTCATTGCGTAGGGTTGTAACAACACTCCTCAAAGTCGCATTACCATTTCTAGTTAACCCCACGCTGTCAACTTGAGCACCCTAGAAGGTACTAGACAAACACCACAATTTCATAGGGTCCTCCAACACAAGATATAAATATCATGCTAAACCACATGGTGCACACACTGTCACCATTACACCGTGATCAAAGTGTCTACGAAGATCTCATAACAAAACCACTTGAGTAGCATAACAGATCAAGAGTAACATCTACTTATTCAACTAGATTACAAAGCTCACGATCACATAAAGATCACACCATGGGAGAGAGATATGAAACACATAGCTACCAGTAGAGCCCTCAGCCCCGGGGGAGAAATACTCCCTCCTCATCATTCTAGACAGCAACGACGATGAAGGTGGCGGTGGAGTTGATGGAGATGCCTCCGGGGGCACTTCCCCGTCAAGGCAGGGTGCCAGAACAGAGATTTTTGTCCCCCGAAACTTGTCGTCGGCGGCGGCGGAGGCGGAGCTACGAAACTTTTCGTGGAAAAAGGCGGATATCTTTAGGGTTTATGCATAGGGAGGCATATATAGGAGAAAGGGCAATGGCGGTGGGCGCCCGAGTGGTCCACACCACCTCCCGGCGTGGCCATAGGCCCACCCGCGCGAAGGCATGGTGTGCGGGCTCCAGGGCCCCCCTCCGGGTCTCCTCGGGACTCCGTGGAACCTTCGGGAATTCTAATACTTCCGGGCTTCGGATTTTCCAATTCCGAGAATATTTCCAGAACAGCTTTTCTGAAACTAAAAACAACATAAAACAAGAACTAACTCTATGGGATCTTGTCAATAGTTTAGTTCCGGGAAATCGATAAAAATGACATAAAGTGTAAGGAAAACATGTAGCATATGGCATGAAAACAACATGGAACATCAGAAATTAAGGATACTTTTATGACGTATCAACATCCCCAAGCTTAGTTCCTACTCGTCCTCGAGTAGGTAAACGATAAAAAACAAATAATTTCTGAGGTGACATGCTACCAGGGGCGATTCTACCAGGTAGGCTTCGTGAGGCTCGAGCCTACCCTCCATTTTTGCGAAAATATTAGTACATATACAGGCTCTGGTTATGCAGCCATGGATTGGAGCTTTGTCTGCCCATCAGTTCTTGCGTTCTCGACTGGAAGAGACAGAAACCAATCGCGAACGGTTTTTCGTTGCCTTTCCTACCTGGGCTTTTATCGTGCATTTGGCCCACTAGTGCTACTAGTCCTGCCCAAGAAGGATACCTAAGGAGAGACCAGTTACATACGCAGCCAGCAGCCAGACTCGATCCATGGCTTCTCAGCCAGGACACACGGCGCGGCGGCCGGCGGCAAAACTTGCGATCTGTGCATTACTTCCATCTGCAGATACGGCTCCGCTGAGGATGGCCGAGGTGTCAAAGAAGTGCGACTCAACTTGCAGTATGCCATCTGTCGATATCCTAATCGATTACTTTTTAGCAGGATTGCAGCCAACGCCCAAAGCTAGAAAATGTATTGCCGCAACCTCATTGAAGCGGCCACCCGATTGGGTAGCTAAAAAATCGTTTATATTGATAACCTATTTATTGATTATTGATGTATTTTTTTTTTGTCGGGTGAATTAACGACCACTCGAATCGTGTGACAAAAATTCATTTAATGATGTGCTACACCGAGCGAGAGATATTCAGAGGTATTGAGTATTTTTCTGATCACTCCATCCAGGTCATTGGATATTTGAGCCGTGTTTTTTTTGTGAGGCTAGTTGTGCTTTATATTAGCAACTTAGCAGTGTGCCTGTTTATTGTGTCTGTTATTATTTAAATTATCATGCATTCATATTTAAACCTGAAGTGTAAAAGACCATATATCGATTTTTTTTAAGTCATTTTCATTGAGCGATTTTTTATTTAAGCCTACCCTCTAAATTAGTCCTAGAATCGCCACTGCATGCTACCAATATAAACGTGATCATCTAAATTGTAAAAGAATAAATATAGATGAGATCATAGAACTTTAACACAAGCATGATAAATATAATTCTAACAATAAAACATAGCAATCACTTTGCACCATGAGAAGTAACACAAACAAAAGATCATGAATAATAATGCACTCGAAAGTTATACATCTGTTTCAAGCATAGAGATAACATAGCAAAGTGATATTTCGCTTCTACTTAAGAGTGGGGCAAACCATAAATGCCAGGGCACCTTCAAATTTCAAGAGGAAGACTAGAACAAATAATTCGAGAGAAAATAATAACACATCATGAATCAATTAGTAATGTTTCTGGGACAAATACACATTAAATTTAGAATGGCAACTATGCTCTCTCAACTGTGCATAAACTTATAAGATGGAGACTCAACATAAAGTAGAAGAAAGACCCTTCGCAGAGGGAAGCAGGAATCACTCATGTGCTAGAGCTTTTATTTTGTTAAACAGAGGTATTAAAAACATTTTTTAGAGAGGCGTATGCTTATGACAACGAATAGTAAACATAAAATACAGTACGTCTGATGGCTAGGTTGAGACTCCAAGTGCAGAGTGTGTAGCTAGTGGCAAGCCTTCTTCCTCACGAGGGTGACTCGAGGGTTTATATCGAACTCTTGGGGAGCCAGTATTTCAGCAGTTGTCTTCCAAGCTTCCTCTAGGATCCTGCAAACAAGTAGAGAATTTTGTGCCCTCAACCTCACCAAGTGGTTGTCAAGCACAAGGTGTGAGACTTCTAAATTGCAATGCAAAACTGAGAGTAAACGTGCAATAATTAAATCTACTACTAAATGCAAATGAGAAAATAAATATGCAATGGATTGTTTTTGTATTTTTACGATGCAAGTGGTGATGGAGATAATGTAAATTCGAATTGGAGATGCAAGTAAAGTAAAGTGCAAGTAAAGTAAATTGCAGAGAAGTAACTAGAGTGTTTTCTTATAATTAAAATAGGATCGGGGTTCATGGTTTCACACTTGCATTCTCTCAAATAAAGTGGTAGACGGTGGACATGAAGAATTACATGTGAGATTACAATAACATGTTTAACATTGAGTACTTTCATATGGGCATCACGTCCTAGCATAGAGATCTCTACGGTCATATTGATCCCTCTTATACTCCACCAAGATGCGAAATAAATCATAACACCTCGATAATTAAGGAAAAAACTAGAGTATAGCTTTAAGCAATGTGACATGAAGTTGAAGTAAGAACTTGCTAGATCTAGTCATGGAGATTGATTAGTGTCACTTCAAATCCCCGGTAACAAGGTACTCCTTTTTATCCCTGGTGAGGTAACTAAGAAAGGTTTAACAAAAACTAAGTGGATTGCTGAACTTCTGTCACTTTCACAGCACTAGCCACCCCCCCCCCGTTACTCCAACCAATGCACCCATCACCCCCACACGCGCTCTTAAGAACTAGATTGATCAAAGCTAGCAAATAAGAACGGGGTACATAAGATACATCTACTCAAATAACTCAAGAGAAACAATTGCAATCTCAGATTCAATAACTCATAGAAAAGATCCACCACATAGGAATTACAACGGTGCCTGTAATCATGTGAGGCAGCTCATACGGATCTAATTAGTGAAGCACATAGAGAGAGAGATACAAGTGCTACTTCCACAAACCCATAGCCCTGGGGTGTACTACTCCCTCTTCATGGAGATGTCGATGGAGATGACGTTGGAGGGGTAGGAGATCACACCGGCGGCGCCCCGCCGGAGTTTTCCCCCTCCAATATGGAACTTCTGGTCTCTGCTTCGGTGTTTTGGTGTTTCGGCGGCGCTCTCCTCCGTAAGGGTACGGGGGACCCTTTTTATAGTCGGTTTTAGGTCAAGACGGAGTCGGTAAGTCGAAGATGGAAGGAATTGGGGCCACATGGGCCAAAAGGGGGCCTCTCATGCGGCCAAGGAATTTGGCCGCGTGGAGGTTCCTCTTTTGGGCCTCCTTGCCCAATTCTCGTGGATCCTTCGCCCTCAAGTCTTCTCCTTCCAAGAAAATGACCCACGCAGATTTTCAGGTGATTTCGCGGAAGTTTGCCCCCTGAAACGTCAAAAATATAGAAAACGGGGTTTCTGACAGGCGGGGTTAATTCCATAAAAGTTGGGGGACTTTGTAATTTAACCCCAAAATACTATAAAACATTGAATTATACCCTTATATGATGCAATATGTAATAGAAAACCATGTGAAAATATGCAAAATTCATCTATGCATTTTACATGCATCAACATCCCCAATCTTAACCCATGCTCGTCCTCGAGTATGAAGGTGATAAAACTAAGATGGGTTTTGCATATTGAAACAATCATGGGATATCAAGGAGGATTATTCATGCTACATATAATCAAATGATTAATACTAGAAATGAGTAGCAATATACAATTCATGTTGTAAGAAATATCAAATATGCAAGCAAAGATGCTTCATGAAAGTTCACAAAGTGTATAATGAAATAAAAGCACTATGGACCAAATGCATACACAAAATGAAAAATAAAATCCTATATTGGTCAAAGAATAGCATAATGGAGAATAGAAAATATAGTGGACACTTTGGAGAAAATTGAGTAGAGGTAAAACATGATCAAGTCTTATTTAGCCTCTAAATTATTCAACTAAAATTACTAATTGAAATGTGGTATCCATTGATCTAGGACTCTCATTGCCCCTTTATCACTAGCATCTTAAAATTGTGAGTATTGAAGTAATGAGAATGACAAGGTGGTTGAAAGCCTCATGCCCCGTGAGTGTGAAAACCTACTCCATGATTACTCAATTTAAGATTCCTAATAAGCTTTTTACAATCATAATAAGTATTAATGACATCATAGAGAACCGCAAAGAGGTACCTCTTGCCCCATGACATGGAAACAAGCCCATGTTACAATGACAAGATGAACAAACGGAGTAGACTCATCATCCTTTTTATTTTCATTCACTATTATGCATAGCTTCTTATTTTATTATAGGATGTGTTGTAGAGTCACTCAGGCTGTAAGTAAATTTCCACCATGATAAAGCATGGCTTGGTTTAGCGGCCCAATGCGTTTCTCTAGTCATATAGATACTTACTCATCAAAACTTACTATTCCTCTATTTCATTTCGGCATGGCAGGAGTCCAAAAACAAAAGTACATGATATCAACCAAATGTAAATTTTTTTGTGCAATGTTGAAAGCTTTTCGGTGATACACGTTTATAGCTAGCTCCCAACCACACACTTGTCAAACGCAAAACTTGTGGCTCCCATTATTGGGTCATGTTTATTAGATGCATAAAGTGTGCCTTCAAAAGTTCGTGAGAGTCCTGTCCCAAGTTCAACCCATGACAATTAATAAAGTGAATATATTAATTTAGAACATAAATAGCACAATAACATGGTGAACATACTCGGAATAGCAATGAAGCTAATGGGAAGATATGGTGGACTCACTGGAAATACTTGGCTAAGGAGTGTTGGAAACAAGTTTTTACTTGTTGGAATTTTTAAATTTTTGGGCTAGCAAGAGGGAGATAGTTGACCAGCTACTATGCATTCATATGTCCATAGAACTACTAATTTCATGAAAAACTAAATAAACCAGCAATTAACATCAAGGACGTGAATAAGAGATAGCTCAAGACAACATTATTGCAAATTTCTACACATAAAAGGCCTATAAATCATGCAAACATATGTAGCTCTTCAAATCAACCATGGCATCCCTATTCCAAGTCATAATAATAGCATACAATACATTCCAACCCCAAACTCCAGTAGCTCAATCTCATATAAAATGATGGTGGTGGTCTTACCAAAACAAAAATAAAAACAAAAACTAGACGTTTCAAGTCTCTACGATAAATGCTTTGCTTAGAAAAACAGAAAGTAGACGTGTGCTAACCAAAAGAGTGTAGCTCTAGTGGGGTGTTCATCACATCCCCAAGCTTATGGCTTTCACCATTCTTGGATGTCTTGAGGCGCAGCTCCTCTATTCCCTGTGAAAAAAACTTCATGTTTCTCCCATTCTTTTTCTGTGGGGTGAGATTAGCAAGGACAAACAAATCACATGCTTGTTGTGCAAAATTCCAAATCAAATGCTCCAGTAGATAGACAATAAGGTTCATTATGTTGTATGTTCACTCTCTTGCTTGAAAGAATCATGGAAATTCGATTCCCAAACCGAAAGAGTGCATAAAACAAAAGAAGGCAGGATCTGTCCAGAAAATCAACTGCAGCAAAACGAACGTTTTTCCCTAAGCTAGACTCGTAAAAAAATTAAGCCAATTTTTGTGATTACAGAGGGCGAAAAGTTGCAGAACATACTAAGAAATAGCTTAATCCGACATACCAATAAAAAACGTAAAATCATACGGTGAGCAGACTCGTGCTGAAACAGAAATTTCATGCACTAGGATAGCAACTTATAAGTCCAAATGGGTTTGACTTGACTCTTTATTGAAAACTCTAGAATTAAAACAAAAAAAAACTAATCTCTTGAGACAGCAAGAGGACACTAGGAAAATCCAAACAAAAACAACCGGGTTGCCTCCCGTAAAGCGCTTTCTTTATAGCCATATAGCTAGGCTTTACTTACTTGATAACCAAGAGGGATAAAGCTCATGAGGGAGCTTGTTCTTCAGCGTGCCCCTCTTCCTTGGGAAGTGCTCCATGCTTTTCTTGTGAGGGAACTAAAACTTGACATTCCCTTCCTTGGAGTCTATGATTGCACCTGTAGTACGAAGAAAAGGTCTACCCAAAATAATAGGAGTAGGTGCAACCTCCCCAAGCTTAGGTGTTTGCACACCTTGTTGGTGATGAAGACTTCTTGTGAGCTCCCTTGGACAACTTCTTCACCTATGACTCCCCGGCAACGGCGCCAGAAAAACGCTTGATGGCTAGGTTGAGACTCCAAGTGCAGAGTGTGTAGCTAGTGGCAAGCCTTCTTCCCCACGAGGGTGACTCGAGGGTTTATATCGAACTCTTGGGGAGCCAGTATTTCAGCAGTTGTCTTCCAAGCTTCCTCCAGGATCCTGCAAACAAGTAGAGAATTTTGTGCCCTCAACCTCACCAAGTGGTTGTCAAGCACAAGGTGTGAGACTTCTAAATTGCAATGCAAAACTGAAAGTAAATGTGCAATAATTAAATCTACTACTAAATGCAAATGAGAAAATAAATATGCAATGGATTGTTTTTGTATTTTTTTTATGCAAGTGGTGATGGAGATAATTTAAATTCGAATTGGAGATGCAAGTAAAGTAAAGTGCAAGTAAAGTAAATTTCAGCAAAGTAACTAGAGTGTTTTCTTATAATTAAAATAGGACCGGGGTTCATGGTTTCACACTTGCATTCTCTCAAATAAAGTGGTAGACGGTGGACATAAAGAATTACATGTGAGATTACAATAACATGTTTAACATTGAGTACTTTCATATGGGCATCACGTCCTAGCATAGAGATCTCTACGGTCATATTGATCCCTCTTATACTCCACCAAGATGCGAAATAAATCATAACACCTCGATAATTAAGGAAAAAACCAGAGTATAGCTTTAAGCAATGTGACATGAAGTTGAAGTAAGAACTTGCTAGATCTAGTCATGGAGATTGATTAGTGTCACTTCAAATCCCCGGTAACAAGGTACTCCTTTTTATCCCTAGTGAGGTAACTAAGAAAGGTTTAACAAAACCTAAGTGGATCGCTGAACTTCTGTCACTTTCACAGCACTAGCCACCCCCCGTTACTCCAACTAATGCACCCATCACCCCCACACATGCTCTTAAGAACTAGATTGATCAAAGCTAGCAAATAAGAACGGGGTACATAAGATACATCTACTCAAATAACTCAAGAGAAACAATTGCAATCTCAGATTCAATAACTCATAGAAAAGATCCACCACATAGGAATTACAACGGTGCCCGTAATCATGTGAGGCAGCTCATACGGATCTAATTAGTGAAGCACGTAGAGAGATACAAGTGCTACTTCCACAAACCCATAGCCCTGGGGTGGACTACTCCCTCTTCATGGAGATGTCGATGGAGATGACGTTGGAGGGGTAGGAGATCACACCGGCGACGCCCCGACGGAGTTTTCCCCCTCCAATCTGGAACTTCTGGTCTCTGTTTCGGTGTTTCGGTGTTTCGGCGGCGCTCTCCTCCGTAAGGGTACGGGGGACCCTTTTTATAGTCGGTTTTAGGTCAAGACGGAGTCGGTAAGTCGAAGATGGAAGGAATTGGGGCCACAGGGGCCAAAAGGGGGCCTCTCACGCGGCCAAGGAATCTGGCCGCGTGGAGGGTCCTCTTTTGGGCCTCCTTGCCCAATTCTCGTGGATCCTTCGCCCGCGAGTCTTCTCCTTCCAAGAAAATGACCCCCGCAGATTTTCAGGTGATTTCGCGGAAGTTTGCCCCCCTGAAACGTCAAAAATATAGAAAATGGGGTTTCTGACAGGCAGGGTTAATTCCATAAAAGTTGGGGGACTTTGTAATTTAACCCCAAAATACTATAAAGCATTGAATTATACCCTTATATGATGCAATATGTAATAGAAAACCATGTGAAAATATGCAAAATTCATCTATGCATTTTACATGCATCAACGTCACAAGCCACCTAGACTTCACAAGAGAGGATCCCATAAAAGGACGCATCTGGGTAGAAGGTCATCCCTTTTTCTCTTTTGTTTACACAATTATGCTTTGACTGATAAATCAGGGGCAAGAATAGTGAAGAGAATTTGTTGTATTAATTTGAGGCTGGGCACCCTGCTGCCAGCTCTTCTATCAATTGGATAAGCGGATGAAGCCACTAGTCCAGGGTGTGAAAGTCCAATCAACAAGTGAGATAAAGATTCTCTATTTACGTCCTCATGAGCTAAAAGAGGAGCACAAAACATGAGTAATTTTGAAGGTTTTAAAGGTAACACATGAGCAATTTACTTTGGAGCACAAGTTAAATACCACATGTAGGTAGGTATAGTGGACACAATTGGCAAACTTTGGTTTTTGGGAGTTGGATGCACGAATAGAGCTCATACTCAGTACAGGTGGAGGCTAACAAAAGTCTGGGAGCGACAAATCAAGAGAGCAGTAATGGCCATAATCATGCATAGCAGCAAAAACATCATTAATAAAAGCATAAGCTGTACTACAAGTTCAAAAACAAAATGATCATAGAGGCTATAAGTGACTGTTTTGTAGTCATAAACATGGTGTGAGCATGTGCCAAGTCAACCAAAAACATTCAAAGGAGAACACCACCAATTTATGCTTCAAAATGACAAGAACAACTCATGATTTTTTCAATGGCACATTAAACACTAGGATTTAGAATTAAAATAACATCTAGCATGGCATGAAAAAGTATAGCCACAGTCTATACAAGCTTCTAATTGCACCGTTATAAGCACGAAAATTGTACTACTGCTTTCCAACACCAAACATTTCATAATAAACAAAAACTCTCCAATAGATACAACAATGAAACAAGAGAGTTCTAACACAACTCTACTAAAACTAACAGCTCTGAATAAGAGATGCAAGAAAAACAGGAGCTAAATAGGAATTTTGCAGCAGCTAGAAGAAAAACTAAAAATACGAGCATAACGAGTATTCAAACGAAAAAGCGGAGCGTGTCTCTCTCCCACACAAATAATTCTAGGTTCCAACTAAGTTATTGCAGCAAGGAAAACAAAAGAAAACAAAGAAAAACAAACAGACGCTCCAAGTAAACTTCATATGATGTGACCGAATAAAAATATAGTTCCACTAGAAGTGACCTGATAAATTGTTGATGAAGAAGGGGATGCCTTGGGCATCCCCAAGCTTAGATGCTTGAGTCTTCTTAGAATTTTCTGGGATGAACCACGGGGGCATCCCCAAGCTTTGATCTTGCACTCTTCTTGATCACATTATATCACCCTCTTCTCTTGACCCTTGAAAACTTCCTTCACACCACACTCAAAAAGTAATTCGCATTAGAGGGTTAGTGCAACAATAAAAAATCCATGGATTCTGCATGGGCACAAGTGCTATTGATACTTTTACACATTAGCTATAGCCAGTGATGTTTCGTGAAGCAAAGGGATCCACTTGACATCGTAAAAGAGCAGATGCAAGAAAAATGGCAGAATCTGCCAAAAACAGAACAGTCTGTAAAGACGGATTTTTTTGGGGCACTTACATTGCTCAGATCGAAAAACTTAAAGAACGAAAAAAGTTTCGGAATTAGCAGAAAAAATTTCAGAACATTCTGATCTTTCTGGAATTTATACAATTTTTTACGGTGCACAACAGAAATCTGTTTTTTGCGTAGAAATCCAAAACCAACACCAACTTCGCTAGAAACTTTACTTGGAACAACTAATACATGAAAATAAAGATACAAAGGAGTTGCTACATAAGTAAACAACACCTTGACTCAAACAAAACAGAGAAAAACAAAGCAAAAAATAAAACCATGGGTTATGTCCCAAGAAGTGCTTTTCTTTAAAGTCTTTTATCTAGGCATGATAACTTGAGAAGATGCTCACATGAGAAATATGAATTGAAGCAAAAGAGAGCATCAAGAATCAAATGTAAAACAAATTTAAGTCTAACCCACTTCCTATGAAAAAGAATCTTGTAGAAGAACAAGTCAATAAAGCACAAAGTGGCTAGCATAGGAAGAAAAAATAAGCGCAACTTCAAAAATTTCAACATAAAGAGGGGAAACTTGATATTGTTGAGATGCATAAGATTATGTTTCACTCTCTCATAATAACTTTCAGTAGCATCATGCATAAAATTAACAATATAACTATCACATATAACATTCTTATCATGAGCCACATGCATAAAAAAATTAATACTCTCCACATAAGCATAGTCATTCTTATTAATAGCAGCGGGAGCAAATTCAACAAAATAGCTATCATTATTATTCTCATCACCATAATCATCAAATATAGGAGGCATATTGTGATCATAATTAATTTTCTCCTCAATATTAGGTGGACCGAAAATAGCATGTTCATCATTGTAAACATCATAAAGAACTCCAACATGATAAGCAGGTTGTATATTAGGGAGATGGTTTTCGGTAATCCCTCCGTAACTATGACACGTTTCATGAGGATAGTTGTAATCATAGCCTATGTTATATCACCTTTTATAATAGTTATCAAAGACTGGAGGCATAGTATCATCATAGGCAATAGAATAGTTATCTTCCAAAGTGCATTCATTTGTAAACATATCATCATTTTTACTAGAAATAGATGTATCAAGCATATAATCATCGGTATCAAAAAGGATTTTCAAACACATCATCCGCAAGCTCAGAGATTTCTATATCATCATTGGAAGGAACATGGATGGTACTAATAGTACATCAATTATCATCATTTTCATAATTGGTACCAAAGAGATTTTCAATATCAAAAGTAGTGTGTTTCTCCCAATCATGATCACTTTCATAAATAACAGGCATAGGAAAATCATCGAGTTAAGACTCATCAAAAACTATAATAGGAGCAACATGCTTAGGGGGAGATACTGTTACCTCTCTCCTTTTACTCCTCTTCTTCTTCCTCCTATTCTTCCCCTCTTTAGGAGGGATAGGCTTGAAAGGAAGCTTCTCCACATACCCTGGTTTATTGTCAAGAACAATAGAAAAAACCATGGAGGATTCCTCCTTTGATTCTTTTCCTTTGTCGTTATTCCAACCTTCATTATTGGTTTGAATTGTTTAAAGAAGATCCCATTTAGCTTCAACCTTCTTGCTTGAGAAAGAACCCTCTGAACATGCAACTAGATAATCCATGTAATGTCATGAAAGCCTTGCATAAAAATTAGTAACAATTGTTTCCTTAGGAAGCTCATGGTTAGGACATTTGAGTATTAATGTTTTTAGTCTTTCCCAAGATTGAGCAATGCTTTCTCCATCACGAGGCCAAAAATTATAAATGTAATTCCTATCTAAATACAGTTTATGAGAAGAATAAAATTTATAATAAAATAGATATTCAAGCTCCTTCCACTCCAAATGATGAGGATCATCTAGTAGCTCATACCACTCCCTTGCTTTGTCCTTAAGTGACAAAGAGAATAGCCTCCTCTTAACTTGGTCCATTTAAATACCTGCACACTTGAACAACCCGCATAATTCATGTATAAAGAGTAAATGATCACTAGGATGGACAGTTCCATCTCTAAAATAGCAGTTGTTCCTCACACGTTCAACAATTTTCATAGGTATTTTAAAAGGAATACTTTCAGCAGGAGGATTTAAAATATCACAAGAATCATTAGATTTATCACATATGGGAGATAAAGTATCATGAGAGCAAATTTTCTCCTCTAAAGTTGTGGAACTAAAAAGTTTATAAAACTAGCTTCCCCATGCTTAGACTTTTCCATAGTATTAGAAATAATGGTATCCAAAGAATTAATGCTAATAACATTGCTACTATCATGCAAATAAAAATCTCTCATATTTTTGTTGTTTTCCATTAAGACTAACTAGTAAAAAATAAAAAACAAGCAACAAGTAAAAATAAGCCTAACTAGTGAAAGTAAAACCAAGAAACAAAAATATATAATTCAGAATCTAAAGGAAATAACTTTGAGAACTCACACCCTAGGATTTGAGTGCCTTTTACCTTACCTCCCCGGCAATGGCGCGAGAAAAGAGCTTGATGTCTACGCACGCTTCTATTCTTGTAGACAATGTTGGGCCTCCAAGTGCAGAGGTTTGTAGAGCAGCAACAAGTTTCCCTTAAGTGGATCACCCAAGGTTTATCGAACTCAGGGAGGTAGAGGTCAAAGGTATCCCTCTCAAGCAACCCTGCAATTACGATACAAGAAGTCTATTGTGTCCCCAACACACCTAATACAATTATCAGTTGTATAGGTGCACTAGTTCGGCGAAGAGAGAGAGTAAAATACAAGTGATATGGATGATCATAAGTGACAATAGCAATCTGAAATAAAAATGGCAGCAAGCAAACATGTAGCATAACAGGTTGTAAATGGTGTTTCAATGCTTAGAAACAAGGCCTAGGGATCCTACTTTCACTAGTGAACACTCTCAACAATGGTAACATAATTGAATGCATAAATATCTCTCTTCACTATGCTACTCCAAACCACTCTCCGGTCGGATAACAAACACCAATTCATTGTGTAGGACTGTAACAGCACTCCTCAAATTCGCATTCCCATGTCTAGTTAACCCCACACTATCAACTTGAGCGCCCTAGAAGGTACTAGACAAACACCACAATTTCATAGGGTCATCCAACACAAGATATAAATATCATGCTAAACCACATGATCCACACACTATCACCATTACACCGTGATCAAAGTGTCTACGGAGATCTCATAACAAAACCACTTCAGTAGCATAACAGATGAAGAGTAACATCTACTTATTCAACTAGATTACAAAGCTCACGATCACATAAAGATCACACCATGGGAGAGAGAGAGATGAAACACATAGCTACCGGTAGACCCCTCAGCCCCGGGGGAGAACTACTCCCTCCTCATCATGGGAGATAGCAATGGCGATGAATATGGCGGTGGAGTCAATGGAGATGGCTCCGGGGGCACTTCCGCGTCCCGATAGGGTGCCGGAACAGAGATTTTTGTCCCTCGAAACTTGTTGGCGGTGGCGGCGGAGCTACAGAACGTTTCGTGGAAAAAGGCTGATATCTTTAGGGTTTATGCATCAGGGGGCATATATAGGCGAAAGGGAAATGGAGGTAGGTGCCCGAGGGGCCCACACCACCTCCCGACGCGGCCAGGGGCCCACCCACACGGAGGCATGGTGTGCGGGCTCCAGGGCCCCCCTCCGGGTCTCTTCGGGACTCCGTGGAACCTTCGGGAATTCTAAGACTTTCGCGCTTCGAATTTTCCAATTCCGAGAATATTTCCAGGACAACTTTTCTGAAACTAAAAATAGCAGAAAACAAGAACTAGCACTGTGGCATCTTGTCAATAGGTTAGTCCCGGGAAATCGATAAAAATGGCATAAAGTGTAAGAAAGACACGTACCATATGGCATGAAAACAACATGGAACATCAGAAATTAAGGATACGTTTATGACGTATCACCCCCATGGCAGGTTCCCTTCTAGATCCCACTATATAATCCCCACTCCCTCCTCTTTGGAGAACAGATCAATTGAGCCTTTTGGCATTCTCTATCATAGAACTAGAGATCTAATTAGAGGGCATCTAGAATTAGAGCATATAGTTAGAGGTATAATTAGAGAACCTCTAATTGAATTAGATCCTCTAATTAGAACGTCTAATTAAATTCCTAACCAAATAATTCATCCTCACAGGGACAACCGATAAATATATACATATACGTGATACATGTCCGGCTGTTTTTTTATAGGACTCTGATCTAAGGACGTAGGCAACAGGGTGACTGGTGCTTTGCGGTTGAATTAATCACGGACGTGCGATGCGGTATATGCTAGGGTGGCACGGTGGATAATTTTGTACAACTTCAAAAGGCAATTCTAATGACGTACTGATGCGCGTGTAACACACATCCGTTGGGAGACCCCAAGAGGAAGGTATGAAGAGCACAGTAGCAAGTTTCTCTCAGAAAGAAACCAAGGTTGAATCGACCAGTAGGAGAAATAAAGCACTTCCGAAGGTTGATACAGCTGAGGTGGCAGGGCGCACTACCGGTTCAGAAGCAACGTGGAACCTACACAACACAATCAAATTACTTTGCCCCAACAAAACAGTGAGGTTGTCCATCTCATGTTTTGCTGAACACAAAGAGGTTAAACGTACCGTGTGGAAAATAATATTTGTTTGCAGCGGATGAAAGAGAGTAGTGATGGAATTAGTAAAACAGTAGAAGCAATACGAAAACAGAGATTGCAGTGGTTGTAATATCAGTATGAGAAAAATGGACCGGGGTCCACACTTGAATAGAGGTGTCTCTCCCATGACAGATAGATATCATGTGTGGTAAACAAATTACAGCTGGGCAATTGACAGATATAAAGGCTGCACCGTAGTGCATATGCATGACATGATGATTACTATGTGATTCATGCGGGCATTACAACAAGATACATATACCGTCATCCAACTGCATTTATGACTAATAATCCACCCTCATAATGTCATTCGAGAAAACCTTGGGTATTAAGTTGCAAGCAACAGATAATCGCAGTAAGAAAAGTGTGTAATGTAAACAATAACATCATCCTTAGACAAAGCATTGTTGTTTTCTCCCTAGTGGAAACGTCATATCTCCGACCCGTTTACGTCTCTATCGCTCGAGCGTGAGTGAAAGGGAGGCATGAACCCACTATCGAGCATAAATACCCCCTCTTGGAGTTACTAGCATCTACTAACAACGGAGAGCATGCAAGATCATAAATAACATACACATGAAAAGAACATGATAGATTGATAATCAAGAGACATAACATTCAATAGTCATCAGATCCCGACAAACACAACATGAGGCATTACAATAAGATGATCTTGATCATGTAGGGCAGCTCACAAAATCTAAACATGAGCCATAAAGAGGAGAGAACGACCATCTAACTACTGCTATGGACCCGTGGTCCTAGGATGAACTACTCACACATCATTCCGGAGGCGGGCATGGTGGTGTAGAGCCCTCCGGTGATGATTCCCGCTCCCGACAGGGTGCCGGGGAGAGCTCGAGAACCCTCCTGAATTAGGGTTGGCGATGACGACGACTGCGGATGTTTTTGGTGGAAAAGGCTCGGGTGTTTAGGGTTAACCCTTCAAGGAGACTAAATAGGCGAGAGGACAACGTTGGTGGGAGAGCAGGGGGCACACCACCCCTGGGCGCAGCTAGGGGGACCCGCGCCCACCCTTGGTGTGGAGACCCCTCTGCCCCTCTCCGGTTCTCTTTTGGACTCCGTGGATTCTCCGGGAATTCTAAGACTTCAGGTCTTCAAATCGTCCAATTCCGAGAATATTTACAGAACAACTTTTGTGAAACTAAAACAACAGAATACATGAACTAGCTCTGTGCCATCTTGTCGATAGGTTAGTCACAAGAAATCGATAAAAATGTCATAAAGTGTAAAGGAAATATGCAGCATATGACATGAAAACAACATGGAACATCAGAAATTATGGATACGTTTATGACGTATCACGTACCAACATACCAAGGAAATCTTGTGGGGATTGAGATAGTAGATTATTTTTTCTTTAGGAGCCTGAAATTGGATTAGCTGGACGCCCAAAGAACAGAACGGGTCGGCCCACTGCAGTCCGGCCCAGAGAGCAGCCAACCGGGCCTAGGGTTTATGAGGAGCGCCACATTATAAAAGTGCTCCCCCAAAACTCGCCGTGCTACCGCAGCCACCACCCGAACCCCGGAACGAAGCAGATCGGCGGCGCGTCACTCCATTCACCGGTGAGAGAATCCTTCTCTCCTACCTTCGATCTCCTCGCTACATGACTTGATCTAATCTCTCCTAACCTTTGTTGCCACTCCGCAATTGTTAGATTTATTCGCGCAGTTCGACTCCATTTGTGAGTTGGGGGCGTTAGCGATTAAGTTTACTGGATATAAAATATCTTATATTCCTGGCTATGTTTTGCATCCGGGCCATATCAGCGGAATCGTTTGCAACGTGTTGCTGTTGTGTTGGAAATCAGGCAGCTGAGTTGCTATGTCTCATCCGGTAGTACGTCTAGATTAGATAAGATGCAGGAAATATGGTATGTATTGGCATCGTCGGCTATGCAAAAGCTCTCGGCTGTAGTGCGATAGGAACCTCGGAATCTTTTCTTTTCTAGCTATACACCGTCTCATTTTTCAGCTGGGCTCTATATTCACTTAGTCAGTGGTTGATACGGTTTTGTCCATTAGGGTAAAATGGCGACAGTTTCGGATGCTCTTGTCTGGGAGCTTGTCAAGAAGAACAACTGCTTTCTGATCAAGCAGTTCGGCAACAGCAATGCCAAGGTTCAGTTCAGCAAGGAGCCCAACAACCTCTACAATGTCCACTCCTACAAGTACTCGGGTCAGTTCACCGGTTCTGTTGAATGTCTGATGCTGTAGGTGCTTCTTCTACCATGGGCTGACTTGTTTGGTGGTTCTTGTGATTTTCTAGGCCTGGCAAACAAGAAGACTGTGACTGTTCAGCCCGCTGCTGACAAGGAGATGACTGTGGTCCTCTCCACAACCAAGACAAAGAAGCAGAACAAGCCTGCCGCCTTCTCCCACAAGACTGTCATGCGCAAGGAGTTCCGCAAGATGGCCAAGGCTGTCAAGAACCAGGTAATGGCACCAGAAGAGAAACTAGATGTTCTGATTAATTACCCTAAATTGCAACTGTTTTAGAGGTACTTATACATGGTTGAACTGTATCTCTTGATCTGATATGCGCTAACATCTACTCGCACTGTTTGGGTCGTCATTGGAATGTAATTTTTGCGCTTGACTTGAGCTTGTACAGACTGATTTAGAATTTTGTTAGGGTATCTAATCAACTTGGCCCATATATTACCTAGGACCAATATTCTAAGAGTATACATATTTACTTCAGTTTGTACCATCGTTTGAAATTGTCTTAATTTTTATTGTTGTCTTGGAGTAATTTGATATGTTTGTTTGGTTGACCCTGTTAATTCCATGACAAGTGTGCATGCCTGATGTGGTTTGTTTGTTAACTGCATACTGTTTGTAGTCTATTTTACACTCTACTGTTGACATCGACTTTGTATTTCCTACTCCCTCCGTTCACTTTTATAAGGCATTTTGATTTTAGCCACGTACATTCTAAAATTAGTGAATCTAGACTTATTTTACACATAGATTCACTCATTTTACTATTGGGCAAAATTGAAATGATAAGAACTGTGCCTTATAAAAGTGGACGGAGAGAGTAGTACTTTTTAGTGGTTATACATGGAATCAGAATGATTTTATCCTGGTAGATCCTGACGGCGCCGTCTGTTTTCGTGACCTAACTGATTTGCTTCTCGCTTGACAGGTCAGTGACAACTATTACAGGCCTGACTTGACCAAGCCTGCTCTCGCAAGGCTGAGTGCAGTTTACCGCAGCCTTCAGCTTTCCAAGTCTGGTGTCAAGAAGAAGAACAGGCAGTAAGCAGGATTGGGCTAGTGAGCCTATTTTGTGGATCTGTGTTGGTTTATGTTTACAACTTTCTAGATTTGTTCTAAGAGTATGAAGTTGAATATGATCAGCAGACTGGCACAAGTTCTCTCAGTAGGATCTATATCCTGTACCCCGTGACATGTTGTTTAGTCTCTTACAATCATTTCCAGAAATATTGTCTCTACATCAACGTTTTCTTGCTTGTGCTTGTGGAAATGGCGATTTATCATGAATATCTGGGACAAGATGAATGTACTGTAACTAATATCGCTAATTCCATTTGCTGGAACTTCGAAGCACGGCTATGCAGCTTGAATTCGTCTTCCGTCAATTAAGTTATTAACATTCCTCTTTTCCTATGTCAATCGTGCAACACGGTATCTTCCTTTGACTGTTGCATTTGGTCTAAAGATTTGCTCCCTCTATTCCTATCTATATGGCGCGACTCCATTTTGAGACAACTTTGGCCGGAAAAATGAAGCGGTAATATATCGTTGTTTTGTAGTACTCCCTCCGTCTCAAATTAATTGTCTCAAACTTTCACAAAAGTGGATGTATCTAGCCATAATTTAGTGTTAGATATATCTACTTCTGTCAAACTTTGAGACAATTAATATAATTTAGTGTTAGATACATCTACTTTTGTCAAACTTTGAGACAATTAATTTGAGACGAAGAGAGTACAAAATTGATGGTGTTAGATTTGTACTGAAAAATATTTTGTAATATTATAAATTATTTATGAAATGATCGTCATCTACTTAAATCTTGATTGATGAAAAGCGTGTGAAGAAAAGTGTCCGTCGTGTCTGGTGGTTTGATAGTCAAAATCCGTGTGC
This sequence comes from Alopecurus myosuroides, assembly GCA_028641055.1. Lineage (NCBI taxonomy): Eukaryota > Viridiplantae > Streptophyta > Magnoliopsida > Poales > Poaceae > Alopecurus > Alopecurus myosuroides. The sequence goes on along the minus strand of CM054058.1, from coordinate 235,045,348 downwards.
TATTGCCGTATTGCGTGCACTCGAAAATGCGAAATTGATCTGCGCTGCTGAAAAATCGATGTCTTGGACGCGAAACCTTGGGGCATCTTGGAAGGAACCATGGAGCCAAACCCACTCTTCACGAGCCGTGCGGGACACCCACATCTCGACCCGTACCGGTATAAAATCGGACGCCCTCGGTGTTATTACCGGAAAAACTAACGCCCTCGACACATGGCAGTCGGCATGGAGTCCGCCGAGGACGCCGCTGCCGGCGTGCCAAAGCCCCCGTCCGGCGCCGCGAGGTTCGACCGACTCTTGTCTGGTCTTAACGCTGGAACGCTCGCGGACATAGAGCCCGACAAGCTCAAGGGCGATATCCAGCGATGGGCCAAGGCGGTCGCGGCGCTGGTGCGCCAGCTGAGCTTCGGCGCCTGGCCGGAGAAGAGCGGCGGCTCGTCGGAGCACCACAAGGCAGGCGACTAAAGACAGATAATTCAGCTAGCAGATGGCACTTGACCGGCACCATCAATCCAGGAACGACACTGATACGAGACTGGCAACCGTCTAGGAGCGATGGCCAACCAGATGTACACACGGTTCATTGACTCATTTATTTGTTCGTTCGTTTATAGTCTGATCTGAGTCTCTCACCTACTGTACCAAACAGAATAAAGGCTGAGCTGCAGGGATCGGACATTTAACTGTGAATAGCTAGGATGTTTCTCTCTGCAAATTGACAGGTTAAAGTTGCTTTGTTGTGAGCCATGGCGCTGTTTGTACAAAATCACACCACATATATGAATCTTGCTTGCAAGGCAAACACCTGTTACATCCTTACAATGACGGGCAACATGCCCCCACCCTTACTCCTATGAATCATGTAGCCATATCTACATTTACCAATTGGAACACTTAGAACCAGCAGGATGTCAGTAGTTAGATATCGACCACTAAAATTTCTACACTACCTACCCGAGACAAATCTGCTCTCTCCTAATTTACGAAACTAGCTTCGTCTTCTAAGACTGAAGGTAATGCTCCTCATCATTCCCACTTTGTATCCATTTTTGAAATGCTCCTCAAGAGTTGTTTAGAGCAGACAGTTTGTGCCTGAGCTACGTACCGCACCCTATTCGCTCTCACCCATGCAGGCTCCTAAAACAATAAATCATGTGAGCCTATTCAGTTACAAAGACAAAAACTGTGTCGCAAACAAAGCACTGAGATAGATCATGAAATATGCACAAAACGCATCAGCGAAGAAAGTCACCTCAGGGACAAAGTGCGAGAAACCGAACTTGATCAAGAGGAGAGCATGCTCCATTATAAGGATCGCCGCGAGTCCTGGCTCAATCCTCCACTTACCCTCCTCGTCGTACAAACAAACAAGAAGCAAGCAGTTGGTGCAGATTGCCATTACGATCAGGAACTGAAAAGAGTGTCAAAATCAACATCAAGACATGCATGTGCCTTTAGCAGGGGTACCGCAAAATAATAGTGTTAATGAACCTGGAATATGTTCAACCACGCTCCAATAGTAGCTGCGGCACGGGGAACAGGTCTCTTCAACATGGCTAACAACTTCAATGCATCCGCTCTTATTTCAGTTACATTGTTCTGTCAAGAAGGTAATCTTTTAAGAACTAAAACATGTGCAACCAAGCATGAACAAAGAGAAGAAGAGTACATGACTATAAACTGTAAATACTCCCTCCGTTCCAAAATAGATGATTTCCATTTGTTCAAACATGTGTATGTAGACTAAACCATGTCCACATACATCCATGTTTAGACAAATGGAAGTCATCTATTTTGGAACGGAGGGAGTAGTGTTCTGTGATACTTTTTTGGGGGAAACAGTCATGATGATCTCATACCAGAGCAGCAAAGCAGAATATCAATGGGAACGCACAGGCAAACATCATGATCATCCCAAACTGAAGAGCTAACTCAAGAAAATCTGCAACAGGTTCAACACTATCAGCACAAAAGGCATTATTTTTTGAGAAAATAAATGCCACTGTTAGATCAGCATATGTGGATAGGACTATATAGAACCAAATAATATACCATACAAACTTTCAAGGTAACTACTTATTGTTATTACCATCAAACAGACCATCTTCAAGCTCTTCTCCAATGCTTGCGGTATAGGAGGGCTTTAAATATTCTTTCTCCACTCTTGTTGTTAATCGAACTGACTTCCCTGATGGTGATTCTTTCTCTTGCCTTTTCTTGCTACAAAATGGGAGATGTTTCTTAAATTCTTCTTTTGGTTAGGAAATAAGAATAGCAGGAGTGCAGAGCATAGAATATCAGCAAAACTTACTGAACAGCTTTGTACTTTTTGTAGCTGTATTTGAGATATGGAATGGAATTCTCAATCAGATTTTCCAACACCTGGAAATTAAAATATATCATCAGAGTGAATGGTATTATCATACCTGATAATGAAATAACTGTATTGCAAAGTGTAGACATGCCTGGGACACAACGAGGCGCTGAATAAGAACTTGCCGGAGTCTCAAAATGTCACGATAAAGAGAAGCATGGTAAAACAACCCGATATATGACTGCATAAAGTATAGACCAAACACCTGCATGTGCAAAAGGGGTAAGAAGCCTAACTTGAAGAATACCAGCTTCCTTATGTCATAGTGTTTACCTTATAAATCAAACTATCAGCACTAGACTCTTCTCCTTGATTGTTTTCATACTTTATCAGAATGACAGAAACCTTTCCACCTATCCTTGTATAGTACTGAATTGCAACAAGATATACCACGGTCAACCCATACCTGCATCATGTAACATCAATAACAAGTGTACAATGTATTTTAATAATAGCTAAAAACGAAAAAGAAAAAGGCATTCAACTTGGTATATAGAGTATTCACTCACTAGTCACTACTCAGAAAAAAAGAACTAGCTAGCAAGTCATTAGCACATTTTTTCAATCATAGATGACCTACAAATAGACCACAGTGACATACCTTAGCGCCTCAGTTTCAGTTTTTTCGTACAAATGAGCATAGGCCAACTCAAATGGCAGCTGAAGACAAATAATACCCAAGACAATAATCGCATTGTTCCTAATTCTAAGAAGGACGCCAGACCACTCATTTCTTTGCAATCTTCTTTTCTCAGCAGGCGCATCATCGAATTTCTTTTCCTCCACACACTGAACAGAAAGAGGATGCCTCAATGGGTCTAGTTCGTTGGCCGAAGCTTTGTATTCTGCAATTGAATAATTAATGCCCCATCTGCTTTCCATGTAGGGAAGAAAAGAAAGGCTGTTGTCAGGAACTTAACAACCTGAGCTTGAATAACAATCACATGTGCCAAGAATTGGATGTTACCTAGCAAGAAGTGCCGAATTCTTCCGTTTCCAAAATTGCAAGAAGAAGACAGCCCAAGAAATCACGAAGATAAAGAAGGCAGGAAGAACCAGCCACTGCAATGACCTGAGTTCAAACAGCAGAGGGAAATCTTTAGCGCACTTAGCTTACTGTATTAGTTATAGAACTATGTTTGGGGAAAGAGCCACAGAAAAACACATACCCAAAATCAATCAGCTGAGTGGCCAGTCCAGAAACAGCTGGAAAGAATAGCCAACGTGTATACATCCTAGGAATGCAAAATATGTTGCAATCTGCAGTTCACAAACGAGGAGTTACTGGACTCAAAATGAAGTTTCTTTCATTGAGTTGCTTCAGAAAAAAATGGTCCAGAAGTTAAATACATTGGCTGCAATGCGCTGTTATACTAGTTTTCTACCTTGGTTCCGAAATAGGAGTAAACTTCATCGATAGGTTGCCATGTGAAGTCCTGCCAGTTAAGTGCCCAACTTCTCAGGAGCTGTTTCCTTTTAACTTCATCTGCAACAAAATGTAGTTAGCTAACGCGTCACAAATATTTGTGTTAGCGTAGGTCGATTTACCATGCAAAGGGAAGACTAGCTTTACAACTCCTTCATCTTCGAGCAAGCGTAACAGTGACTCCTTTTGTTTCCAGTCGAACTCTTTACCATCAAATTTAAGAGATATTTCAGAGTCAGTCTTGTTCACCTGCATGGCCCAATACGAAATTCCCTATCACACATGGAAATCCGAGATTCCGAATCACAGCAACTGAAAGACTATTTATATGGGCTAAATGCTTTAATGAAACATCATATTTAGCAAGTGAAAAGCTGGGTGAATATAATCCTAGTTTATGCAGCTCAGATCTAAAATGAGCATAGGACTTCTGATGAACTATGTGTTGCTTAGTGTATACTATCATTTAGGAGTCTGTCAAATATCCGATGCAAAAACCAGAAAAGAGGAACGGATAAATTTTACTTTTAAGCAAGACAATGCTACAACCAAAGGAGACTTTGTCATTATGAAAGTATCAATGTTTCCTTGGTAGTTCAATGTAGCACTGCTAACCAACCAATTTCGGATCACGCACATAAGATTATACTAGAATGCATCCACATGTATGTAACATTTAAATTGCCGTAACACGATTAGAAGATGGCTGTACTCACAATGCCGTATATCAAGTAGCGGAAACAGGTGAAGCGCTCCCGCCAGCTAAAGAGGGAGCCGTCTGGCTGCGTCACAAACGCGGCGACCTGGTCCCATTCAAACTGCAGCTCCATTCCTGAAACGAAAGATCAACAAACAGCACATGAGCACATTGCCGACCCAATGGATACCAAATCTGAAATAGTACTCCTTGGGTTGAGTTGAGTTACCGATGTAGGTTAGCTTCTTCATCTGCATCTCAGCAGCGGCTCTCCCCAGAGTCCCCATGGGCGCAGAAAGCTACATTGAAACACAGCACAGGTACTATGAATAAATTTGAGGATTATTAAAAGACTGTTGTGACTGATGACCCGAGTAGATAAAAATCTTAGGGCTCTTTCTCTTGGGTTTGAATTCACATGGCAAACTAAATCCGAAAATAAAGCACCGGCGCAGAAGGGCAGAAGCAGGGCGGACCTTGATGAACTCGGCGGGGACGCCGCGGACGCGCTCGACGAGCAAGCCGGCGCCCTCGAGTTCGGCTACCAGGCGCGCCAGGCAGTCGTCTCCCCCCTCGGCGGCGGCGGCGCGCGAGAGCTTGGGCACGACGATGCCGACCTCGAACCCCGTGGCCTCCTCCACCGCCGCCGCCGCATCCCCTCCAGCCCCCATCTCCCCCACCGGTCAGGCGGGGTGGCGAATGTCGATGGACACTAGGCAGCGGATCCGCATACGGGCAGGGAAGAGGGGGAATGGAATGCTGATGGGAGCGCGGAGGAGGAATAAACAAGGAGTGGAAAAAGGAGGAAAAAGATTTGGCGTTGGGAACGGCGGAGAGGCGGGGAGGGGCAACGGATTTTAGGACGAGGAAGAGCCGGTTTCTTGCGCTTAATTTGGATTTAGGAATTTGATTATTTTTTGCGGGGAGATTTAAGAACTTGATTAACAAGTTATAATGCTCGAGTTAAGTGCTCGTGGGCGTTAATTAACGGCGATTTGGAGGGCTGGATTTGAACGGACGGGAGATACGAGAGAGAGCCGTCGGAGGGCGTGCGTGCGTGTCACTGGCAACAGCGCAGAGACGGAGACGAGGACGAGTACTGGGATTATTTAGAGGTGGGGAGGGAGTGATTACGGAAAGCTGTGGGTGTGCTGGAACGGTGGGGCCCGTAAGTTGCTCGAAAAGTGCATGACGAGTGGGGCTCGCGTGCCAACGGTCCATGTGACATGCCAACGACGGGAGGAATTTTTTCCCCCGGGCGCGGACGGGTGGGAGGCGACGGTCGGGCTGATGATGACGCCGGAGGGTTTCGACGGGACGGGAAATTAGACATGAAACAGTGCGAGCCGGTCCTGCGGCTGAAACTCAAAGTGGGCCGGCCTCCCGCGAGGAGTCGCGTCTCGACGCGTCGGCAGCAACTTTCGGTTTTGGCTCGGTCGGGTAGCTGTCCGTGTTGTCCAAATGCTTTGATGATGATGTCTCCGCTGAGCTTGATGGGCATTGTTCGCGCCATTCGTCGACCATCCCTTGGCGATCGCGCTATCCGTATGGCTCTTGAATCTTCTCGTGATAGGAAATTCCCAAAATGTATACTCCCTCCCTCCACGAATAAGTGTACATCTATTTTTACACTTAGTCAAACTTTTTAAATTTTGACCAAATTTATAAAAAATTGTAGCAATATATGTGATATCAAAATGATATATTTTAAAACTTTATCTCATGACAAATCTATTGATATTAATTTGGTGTAATAAATGCTAGTACGTTTCCCGATAAAGTTAGTCAAAGTTTAATAAATTTGACCGACGAAAAAGGAAAACGTACATTTTATCGTGTACGGAGGGAGTACTCTTTTGCTGTGGTTTTGGGACACGCCAACCATTCCCTTCGAGACTGACCAAAAAAGCGCGTGTTGGCGTCGTTTAGAAAAGATAAATATACGTAAGTAGATATGAAAATTAGAAATATCCGAAAGAAAGTCTGGACAACTCAATTAAGCAAAGCAAATCTTAACAGCTTCGGAAAAAAAATCTGTTCGACTAAATGTTACATTTGTGAAATTCTATCGGCATGGATATTTACTGGTAATGTTATTTCGCAAAATATTAAGCAACATAATTAGTTTAATCTGAACAGTGAAAAATAAAATAGGCGAGGCAGCAAAAGACATTTTTCACCTTTATAACCTGAACACTACAAAGAAAAACATGTGGAAGAAAATTCTAGACAACCGAGCGCGTGTCCATATTTATGTGTTTTACTTTAGAATATTATTGAGTTAAATACACTCTGGGTACTCGAACTAATTGTGAAAGCACGATACTGTACTCGAAATTAGAAATACTAACGTGACGATACTCCAACTTGATTTGACGTGAAACTACGGTCACTTGTGTGGCGTATGACAGGCGTACACGCGGCGGAAGGAGCGTGAACTGGTCTTTGTCCACGTGGGAATGCATGTGGTGGGGAGGGGGGGGGGAGGTTGTAAAATAGGAAGATTAGAAATCCTCAAATCAGTCCCTGCCGAAAAATCCCCAAATCCCACATCTGTTGTCTGTCGTGGGCGCGGCGACCAAATCCCTAGCTTTCATGTCCGTCTCCGTCGCCGCGCCCAAATTGGCAGCTCCCAGTCGCCTTTGCCGCTCCGCTCCTCGTCACCATGTCGTTCGCAAGTAATGGCCGCTCTGGAGCTCGCCGCAACACGACGTTGCTGTCATTCGTCCTCTGCATCCCCTGCTCGGACTGCGGGAAGAGGATGAGGTGGTACGAATCGACGACGCAACTTCATAATGGATGGATCTTCTACCGCCGCGTGACTCATGGTGTAAGTTGCACTGCTGCATCCATTAATCCAAAGTTTTGTCACTGTGAAATTCGAGTGTTTGTTTGGTTCTTTCTGTTCTTGGTGTTTACAATACGAAATTATGTGCCCTTATTTTGTAGAGCGGATGTGATTTCTGGTACTAGGAATTGGAGTACATGCAGTACATTGTGGAGCACAATGTTCTTCGTGGAGAGTTAGCAGTGGAGGCTCTTGGTGGTGTAGAGGAAAGGAGGGAGATGCTGAATGAGATTGGAGAAGGGGATGGATGAATTGCCTCCAACAGCATGCCCAGGGGAAGTAATCCAATGGCGAGGAACCAAGCTTATGACCTGATTCAACTTGGGGGCCAATTTGTGTTTCTGATGAAGCTGCTACTTGGTGTTCTGGTCATGAAGGAAATTATTTTTGTCCTGTTTTATCTGAAGAAGTAGAATGTGGCTGCATAATGTGGCTGGAGAAGTTGGTTCTTGCTGGTGTGGTAGTGATTAGGGCTGTAATGTGGAACCTGCTAGTATGGTGTCCCTGTTTATCTTTTCCTTTGTGCATCAGACTAAATGTAATGTTGTTGTTCATGTCTAAGCTGCAATGTGGAACCTGCTATGATGTTTAAAATATACATATCTATGAATGTGCAATTTCGTGTGATGTTGAACCTTCTCTATTTATTTTCCAACCTTGTTGAGATGTTCAACTTTTCTTATATACAATATTACAGAGTGGTCATAATGGTAAGAGTGGACTGCATTGTGTAGATACATCATGATAGAGTTGACATCATAACTGGAACCATAGCAAGAAGTGAAACAAATTTCAGGAGCATAGTTGTCTTAAGCAGTACCAAAATACATGGATCATATCAACGTTAAGCACTACCAAAATAGATGGATCATATATGTCTTAGGTTGCACATTGTTATCTTATTACACGGTTTCATATGAACTGGAACCATAGCTAATTTATTACACATAAATGCAACACGGGAAATCACCTGAACACGTCAAACATTGATGTTTTGTTTCCTGGAGGTTGCATCTGTTGTTCTGCAGTTTCTGCTTGCCTGTTTGCACCAGTAGCAGCTGATACGTCCAAAAAGTATCTCCTTTTCGAAACACTTTTGCTATTGTTTGCCTTTAAACTTGTGAGTTTTGGATACAATTAACATGGACTAATGCAGTTTTCAGCAGAATTACCTCGGTGTCTCGTTTTCGTGCACAAAAACCAACTTTCGGGAAAATGCCCAAAAAAGACCCCGAAGAACTTAAAACACCCAAAAGACCCCCGGAGCCAGAAGGAGTCCCAGAGAGGGGCCAGGAGGGGCCACACCACCCCTGGGCGCCCCCCTTGGCCGCGTCGCCTGGTGGTGTGGGGCCCCTAGGCACCCCCTCGGGCTCCCCTTTCGACTACTTATCGCCCTCAACCCTAAAACAACAGGGGGTTCGTGATATTCCACAGAAACACAACAGAGCGCCAGCCGCCACCTCGAAACTCAATTTGGGGATCAAAAGTTCCTGTCCAGGCGTCCCTGCCGGGACGGGGATTCAGAGGAGATCATCGCCATCGCCACCTCTTCTCCATCAACCATCCATGATTCCCCCATCCATGTGTGAGTAAACACCGCTGTAGGCTAAGAGGGATGGAAGATATTGGATGAGATAATTTATGTAATAATGCCAGATTGTTAGGGCATAGTGCCTAGTATCCATTGTTAGTGTTTTCTACCGTTGTTGCAACTTGTTATGCTTAATGCTTGTCACTACGGCCCGAGTGCCATGATATCAGATCTGAACATGTTATTGTTTCATGAGTATAATTATGTTTCTTGATCATATCTGCAAGTTGTTTACACATGTCATTGTCCGGGACCCGAGGCCCCAAACTGACAGAAATTGGGACATTCGGAGGGGATGGTTTTGATGTGAGGATCACGTGTGTTCACGGAGTGTTAAAGCTTTGCTCCGGTGCTTTATTAAAAGTAGCACCTTGATGACCCACAAGTATAGGGGGTGTATCGTAGTACTTTGATAAATAAGAGTGTCGAACCCAATGAGGAGCAGAAGGTGTTGACAAGCAGGTTGGATAGAGGATTCACTGTAAACACTAGCAAACGGGTTTTTGGAGGTTTTTGATATAGCAGATAAATAAAGTGCAGTAAATATATTTGCAGCGAGTGGCCCAATCCTTTTAAGAGCAAAGGACAAGCCGATTGTGTTACTTATGACTACCAAACGTTCTCGAGGACACATGGGAATTTCGTCAAGTGCTTTCACTTCATTACGGTTGATTAATATCCATTGATTCGTGAAGTGTTGTGTGGGTGAACCTATGTTAATGCACCGCCCAACTAGGACTAATACATACTTGTGATTATATCCCTCGTGAGCATCCGCAAACACAAAAAAGTAATTAAGATAAACCTAACCACAACCTTAAAACTCCGGGATTCTACGCTCCCTCGTGCATTGGTTTCCTAACGGGGGTTTAGGTTTCCGTCACTCCGGCAACCCCACAATTAGTAGCCAAATACATAATGCATCCTCCTAGGCCCATAAAGGTGAAGTATCATGTAGTCGACGTTCACATGACACCACTAGAAGAATAGCACCACAACTTAAATACCGAACCACGAGATATTACTTCAACATGACTTCACTACTAACATCATGACTTCTCCCATGTCCTCAGTAATTAAACGAACTACTCACAAGACATCATATAGATCATAATCAGAGGTGATATAATGGATAATAACAATCTGGTCATAAAGTGATAACACCGATAAATCTCACAAGTATCAACTACTAACAAGTAATCCACACCGGAGAGAGAGATCTAATGTAAAACAACGATAGAGGCTCCTAATTGTTACAACGGGGTAAAGGTGGATGATGAGGGTGATGGTGCTGGTGGTGATGATGATGAAGATGACGATCTTGATGATGCCCGGAGCGATGACGGTGACGACGACGATGATTTCCCTCTCCGGAGAGAAATTTCCCCGACAGATTTCTCCCTACCGGAGAGCTTTTCTCTCTCTGGTGTTTTCCGCCCCGAGGCGGCGGCGAAATAATTCTTCGATGATGTTCTGGGTCTTAGGGTTCCTTGGGGGTCAAGTACACGAAAGGGGTCGACCAGAGGTGGGCCAGGGTGGCGCGACCAAGAGGGGGGGTGCCACCTTATGGTGTGGGCCCCTGGTGGCCCCCCTCTGGCTCCTCTTCTGGCTATCCTCCTCGTTTGAACTTCTAAGACATCTCCGGTGTCCCCCCCTCTTCTTCTGAACTTCTGAAATATGGTATCTCGATGGTGCTTTTTCCATCAGATTTCTGGTTCCGGTGTTTAATCTCCAAAAATTATGAAACATGCAAAATAAGATAAAATAACATAAGTGATGCATCAGAACATGAAATATATCGATGAATAACAGAAAATTAAAATATAAAGTAGTGATTAAAAATGGACGTATCAACTCCCCCCAAGCTTAGACCTCACTTGTCCCCAAGCGAAACTGAACTCAGTAAACATGACCACATGTTTATGGAGTGAGGTGTCGATAAATAAAATATGGACAACACGCATCACATCTAACAAAGAACAAGTCAGTTTAGACAGCAACTTCCTCTCATATAATCAAACTTGAAACAAGTAAAGGAACAATAAAGGTGCAAAAATTAAATCAAAGTTGGTAAAGGCAAACTTCGTTCTTGGTGAGAGAACAATTAACAGTGTACTTATCTTTTGATCAGAGTCTTTATACTAGATCTTATATTGGAGAGTTTATCATGATCAATTATAACGGTCTCTTTGCAGACATTGGTAACTTTCAAAGTGGTATTCAAACAGATAAAAGCATTTGTATAAACAAGGAAGAACAAGGAACATGATTGAGTAAATCAACATATAGATGGATGAATCACAACAACTCAAATGCTTGCTTAAGACAGAAATAAGTTGGTTTACTGACTCAACATGAAGGTAAAAATAGGCCCTTCGCAGAGGGAAGCATGGATCACTCATGTGCTAGAGTTTTTATTTTGTAAAACAAAGATATAAAATGGTTGACACTCCTCCCAACCTTTCTTACACAAACCATGGCTAACCGAATCCTCGGGTGCCTGCCAACAATCACAAACCATGGAGGAGTGTCTAATTTTGAGAGAGGTGTAAGTTTATGTCAACGAATGGCAAACAGAAAATACAGTACGTCACAAGCCAACTAAACTTCACAAGAGCGACTCCCATTGAAGGACGCAACTGGTATAGAAGGTCATCCCTCTTTCTCTTTTGTTTACACAATTATACTTCGACTGATAAATCAGGGGCAAAAAGAGTGAAGAGAATTTATATTATTATTTGGGGCTGGGAACCCCGCTGCCAGCTCTTCTAGCATTTGGATAAGAGGATGAAGCCACTAGTCCAGGGTGTGAAATCCAATCAACAAGTGAGATAAATATTCTCTATTTGCGTCCTCATGAGCTAAAACAGAGGCACAAAACATGTGTAATTTTGAAGGTTTAAAGGTAGCACACAAGCAATTTACTTGGAGTGGCGGTGAAATATCACATATAGGTAGGTATGGTGGACACAAATGGCAAGGTTTTGGGGCTCAAGGTTTGGATGCACGAGAAGCACTCCCTCTCAGTACAGGCTTTTGGCTAGCAAGGCTGGGTAGCAAGCAAAAGAATTGAAGTAAAACATACAAAAACATATATGATAAAGCCAATCATGCAATATTCCTTGAAGGTACAAACAAACTTATTTGAGAATACTAAGCTTATGAGCTAACAAGAAAGAAAGATCATGGAATAATATATATACATGCAACTCCCTATTTTCTACTTAAGTCTCAACGAATTGTTGCTACTGACCAATGCTAAGTTTGCCAAAACCAACTATATTAACTTGAAGCTCCAACATTGATACCAGTACTAACAACAAGATCAATCACATAACAAAAATTTCAAACTAAAATAAAGTAGAACAAGTAGATGATGAAACTTCTCATTAATATTTCATTACGACAACTCAAACCAAGGGATACAACGATAACCAATAAGGAGTGACACTTCCATACTGCAAACCATACTATATGATATTTCCTCTACTCACGATATGACACTACTAAAAGGTAAATATGGTGAAAGATAAAGGTGTGATACCGCGACACTCCCCCAAGCTTGGAAAAAGCCAAGGGGATGCCAATACCAATGACAAATCAATTCTTCGGTGGTGGTGAATCCTTCTCATCATCTGACTTCCAAGGTAAAGGCTCTCCATCCACAAATGATGTCTTGGTCTCCAATATCCTGAAACTAGCAGAAGAGCTTATACGTTTAAACCTGTTCTCATACTCACAGTTCTGATTCTGCACATCATAGAGTTGTGCTTGCAATTTGTTGGTGGTCTCGGTGAGTGGTACTACCGCTGCACAACCAGGTACTACTGTTGGACAGAGAAAAGCTTCTCGGCTATATCTTTGGATAATCCCTTGAATACCATCTTGGACATCAAATGATCTTCTTTGATACACACAAGAACTCCAAACTATTCTTATGGACAAGTCCTACACTAATATCTCAATACAAACATTAGTCCTTAAGGATTGTCATTAATTACCAAAACCACAAATGGGGGCACCATGCGCTTTCAATGTCCCTCATTTTTTTAATTGCTGACAATCCCTTTTACGAGGTTTTATATAACGAATAAAGCAACCATGCAAAGGAATGAGCAAGGATGCAAGAACATGGAAGGATAATGCTTAAGAAAGACAATAAAGCATAAACCAAATTCCCTTGAACCCTCTAAACTTCTCACCCATTGGCATCCATTGCCGAAATGGGAGCAAAACTGAGAAGGTCAATATAATATGAGTTCCTCCACAAAGTGTGCATTTATAAATATTTGAGTGAAATCAAATGCACCTATCCAATGATGAATAATTGAAGGAAATCAAACTATATTCAGGATCCAAAGATTGAAAAATAAAAAACATTCCTCTAAACATCTCCCCACAAGGAGACAAGCAATTGAAGAAATCCAACAAGAGAGTTTTAGAAAAAAATGGATAAGATCCCCAATGTCTATGAACTATTGATGAGTGCAAAAATATGGAATCATCACTCCCCCATAATCATCTACAACACACAAGAAGTGCAAGATAATAGATTGTAAATGAAGCAATGCAACTTGCAACAAGAAAATAGGTCCACAAGCTTATTAAGATGCAAAAAAGAGTAGCAAATGAAAAGTGCAGCTTGTGCCTTTTAGGAACCACCAATGAATAAAGATCAATAAAAGACGGTCACTAAAGAATTAGGATATCAATTAAAGATGTAACTATTCTCATGTGTATAAGTTTCTAAGTGGACACCAATCACGAAGATATAAGTCCATAAAGAAATATGCACACACAAAATAGCTACTAAGGTGAAGAACATAATATCCAAAAGAAAGTCATAAATAATACCAACAAGATTTTTCCTTGAAAGCATAGCACAAAGATCAGTTTTTATCTTAAAAAAGAAAAAGATGAACAAACAACAAACTCATCAAAGCATCACAAATATCCACAAGGTACAAGTGATAGTTGGGATGCCTCGAGAAAGGTAACACGTATCATAAAAAAGCAAATAGTTTTGAGGATTCATCAATATTGCACATGAGAGACTTTGAGAAGATTATGCTAGATTAACATATTTGGTATTGGAGAATCATGAAAGTTATGGTAAATGTCCCCTTTGATATGTAATCATCCCGGCTTACTCACATTTTCAATAAAGATGCTTTTGATAAGACAATTGCAAGAACCAAATGAAATGGAACAAAATGGGATTCATGCCAAGATACAACCTACACAAGGTTGAAGCTAGAAAAGTAGCATGAGGTAGATAATTATTATCGGATATCATTGGCGATGAATAAGATGGGAGTTCGTTAATCATCGTAGCTGGACTCTTATAATCCAATGGGTGAGAACACCTTCCTTATTGATGAGGCAAGCAACCAATGCATCTCCAAAGTACCAAAAAACGAAATTCAAGTACAAAATGGTACCCAAAATTATTGGGTACAAAGTAGTTAGAGAAACTACAATACATAGGACAAACTCCACATAAATAGGTGCATATTACTATGAATTTGAATTTCATGCACATCTTATACATTTAGGATTTGATAGAGTTTATCCTATATATTGGACCAACGAAAGTAAGCAAGTCACAAGATATACCTATAGTAAATATACATGCACAAAACTTTCAAGAACCAAACAAGATACAAATTGGACAAAACACCAATTATACCAAGAAATGCACTCACAAGAGTGAAAAAGTAAAAGAATTGTCCAAATTATATCAAAAGCCAAATCGACATATGATTGAGGATAACAAAAAAATAAGATAAAAGAATAAACCAAACCCTATACACTTTTCATGATATCACACAAAGTACCAAGACGAAAAATGTTCGTATTCCAAAGAGACATGTCATCGGGATAAAACACCAATTGAAGACAACCAATGTTCAAAAGAATATAGGATAGCTCCCCCAAGATTAGTGCATTATTTATGATATTATATTTGAATACAATATACATACAATGGGATCATTACTCTCCATATATATTGTTCAAACAGTAGTCATGCTCAAGAAAAGCAATAAGATACAATACCAATTTAAAGAATGGTTTTCTACTCAAAGTAGAATAGCTTCCCCAAGAAAAGTGTAACAAAGAAGTATGCCTTTGAATTTAAGTGCACAAGGATGGGACCATTGCTTTTCATAACACAAGAAAGGCATAAAAAAGTTTTGAGTAGAGCAAGGAAGACACAAAGGAGTTTGAACCAAAACAAATCCTTGGCAAGAAACAAGATAATTTTCGAGCAAAGGAAAATGTATATATGATCAATAAATCTACCAAAAATTATCATCAGTTGTTAAAGACAAGAAGTGTATGGAGATATTTCTCGGTGGTAGATGATTCATTCACAATCATATTCACAAAAAATAAGCATGTGGCAAAAGATAGGAGTTGAAAACATGCTTAGATAGAGATTCTTGAAGACTTCAAATAAGAACCGGATATGCAAAGCAACAAGAAACCAATTCAAACTGCACTATGGTCAACTAGAGGGGGGGGGGTGAATAGGTTGACTACCAATTTTTCTTTTCTTTTCCTTTTAGAGTGGATTAGCAAGATAAGATAAGTTTCTCTAGATGTGCAACTAGGTGAGCAACCTATGTGGACAAAGTGATATGCGCAACGGAAGTAAAGCGTAAGGTAGTAAAGCAAACAACAAGTGTAAACAAGGAGACAAGGATATGATTCACCGTAGTTCCTTCTCAAAGAGAAGTACGTCTACGTTGGAGAGGTGGGGAGCCACCTAGGCGCTCCTCAATAGCACGGCTGTGCACACCTTGTTCTCCTTGAGCTTCTCCGGTGAGGGAGATGCTCGTTTCCACTATGAGGTCGACTTGAAAGCGTTGACCAAACCTTTACAAGGACTTGAGGTCACTCCACAAGATGGATGGAGACTCTCAAGCAATCCGTAGCTTCTTGCAACAAGGTGGAAACTACAAGCACGAGATCTACTAAGGTTTCTAGGCCTCAAGTAGGATTCTAGATCTACTAGGTTGTGGTGGATGGATTTGAGATTCCTTTGGTGGAAGTGTGGATCTAGGTCTCCTCTAGCTCTCCACCAAGTTTGGGAGTGTTTGGGTGGACGTAGTGGGAGATCTAGGTGGTTGAAGCTTTCATTAATGGCTAGGAGAGAGAATGGGAAAAGCTTGGCATTTAAGAGGTAGGGGAAGGGGTATTTATACCCCTTGCATTTAAGTGGCCGTTGCAGTCCAGGAGCACCGGAGGCTCCGGTGGTTTCACCGGAGGCTCCGGTGGTCTTCAGTTAGTTGCGCAGCCCACCAGACCACATGTGCTGGAACACGGGGCGGAGGGTCCGGTGGGTTCTGCGGAGGTTCCGCCCACCGGAGGTGCACCGGAGGCTCCGGTGGAACCTCCGCTCTATTCAAATAGAGCAGCAGTTTGGCGGAGCCCCCACCGGAGCCTCCACCGGAGGCCATATACACTAGGCTGGGCGAGGGCACCGGATGTCCACCGGAGGCTCCTGTGGAACCTCCGCTCTTCTCAAACAGAAGGGCATTTTGGCGGAGCCTCCACCGGATGCCCACCGGAGGCCATTTGTGTGCAGCCCTAGTGTTGGAGGGTGGCGGATCCTCCGGTGGAATTGGCGGAGGTTCCGCCCACCGGAGCTCCACCGGAACTTCCGCTCCTGGGTCCGCTCGTTTGCTCCAGAGAGGGGTTTGGGCGGAGCCCACACCGGACCCCCACCGGAGCCTGGACGGAGCCTCCGGTGGATTCACCGGAGCCTCCGCTCCTGCACAATGCAGTTTCCTGGATTCCATTCTCCTTGCACTTTTCGTATAAAACGAACACTTGCCCCATAAAATTAGTGAACCTGTTTTAACCTGGGCATTTCCATCTATTGAACACACATTAGATCAAATGGATATGTTGTCATATAATTACCAAAAGGGACGATGATCTTTCACTCTCACACAAACAATATACCAAAAAAACAGGGACAAAAGTATTTTATGCAAATATGGAACTTGTTTGAGCAACATGACACATAGGAACAAGATAATCAACAATATCAACTCTATGTGGCAATACCTCTGTAGCATCCCAACTTTTAATAAAGATGGAATACATGTGTTATTGTGCTAGTCCCTGGATCAATTGCTAGCACCACAGTACAAAATGAAATATCATGCAAATGCATCAAATTCTATTACATCGCATGATCCAGTCTTTACAAAATAGGATTACAACTTGCACAGTCTTAGAAGACTAGCAGAAAACAAAGAAATACAGCGGAAAACATAGTACAACATTGAGCCCATCTTCTTCATGTGCCACAGGCAAAACATGTTGGCGATAGTCTCGAGATCCTAAACGAAATCCTCACTCGTCTTCAGAAATATCTGCAATATGGAATATGCAGCCACAAGGGAGTCAATACAATTTAATGTATTGGCAAGTAACACTATGGTGGATATAAATGGCAAGACTAATACTACATGCTTATTTGGCTGAGTGGAGTTTTGGTAAGTTTGCATAAAGCCAGTTTTCTCCTATCACTTTTGTAAAACAAACTTTTCTTTTCAAAAGGGTGACAACATTGGATTAAGATCCAAGCACCACAATACTATTCACTTGGTCAAATTTTACTTATTGAAATTGGTGATGTAATTCTTCCGTCCATCCTTGTCCAGCTGCTCATAGTTGTCCATAACCAGGGACACGGCTAAGATCTTAGTTTGTTGACTCTGCAGAGCTTGTGCACTTTCACCTTCAGACTCAAATCAGCCCAAACATCCTATACGCCCTGAGTGCATTAAGGAAAGGAGAAGATTGAGACGAGATCTTTCAGAAGCAAGAATTCAACCTAATGGCAAGACCCGTTCCACCTATAATTATGCTACATCTGCTTGTCAAGCCCAGGCTGAACCCTCACAACTTAATTAATCAAGACAGAGCCCATATGACTAAAGGCTGCACTGGAAGCAATCTAAACTTGGGGAACATCATAATCACTTTGTTCCTGGGTGGCATTCCTCAAGTGAACACCCCTCGGGGAGACACTCAAATCTCATCAGCCTTGTTGGGGAACATCATAAATAACAAGGATAAAGGAGATGGATACACACTACTAGGATAATAGCATAGCATAATATAACTTAGTAAAATTTCCTATCATGCATACTACTCAAAACCAACTAATGCATATAGAAAATAATGGGTAGTTGAATGATGTGTTACTTGCCTTGTTGAAGTTGGTGAAGAAATCACACTCTCTTCACAAAAGATCGTTGCTCTCCGTACAATCTACTCATTGAAAACACAATAACAAAATAAACAAACATGCTATCAAGAAAACATACAAGTGAAGAGATCATACAAAGCAATAACATAGCCAAAGGAGTTTAACCTAGTGGGCTAGGACAAGGTCTAGGTTTGAGTTGGAAGATTCATTCTCTAATGTCTCATTCTTGTTAAAGAAATTCCAATGGTTTACTTGGGAAGGACTAGGTTGAGCTTGATGTGATCTAACTTTATTATAACCATACTTGTCGAGGAAGTTCCAAGAGTTCACTAAGAATAAACATATTACTTCTTCAACTAAAGTAATACATGCAAACACTTGGTCATATTCACCTTCAAAAATATTTGAGTGACTATGTTAGTATTTTCCATTGTGGTTAGGGTAGGTCTACTAACTTCATCATCAAAGGGAAAATATTATCAAGTCTTGGGTTTTCCATTTGGGTCAATGGTTGGACAGAAAAAATAACTTGTTATTCTTCAACTTGTATGGATTGCTTCTAGACCTCATGTGATTGCCTTCTTGAAGATCATCTTCATGCTTCTATTGTAGTCTTGTTCCTTAGATGGATTCTTCTCTTGGTATTGATAAATTCTTCATGGCTTTCACTTCACTAATTGGTTTGGGTATGGGATGGACACAAATACCACTAAGTCCATTGGAAAGAATATAAGAAGAAAGATAGAAAGAGAGAGGGAGATGTTTTCTTCTGAATTTCTTCACACTTGTACTTCTTGAGTTTCTTCTAGTTGTTGTCTAAGTCTTCTCTTCAAAACTTCTTCATTGATCTTCCTTGTAGCTCTTCATGTTGCCACCAGGTTGAAAGTGAAGAACCTTCTATTTCTTGAGTCTTGTTTTTCATTTGCTAACTTGATGGATTCTTGAAGCAAGAATAGGGGGATGGAGGAGTAGATAGAACACTATAGTACTAGTGTTTGAGGTTCACTACTTGGTCTCTTATATGGTTTACATACTAGGGACTTGGTCTTGGATTCAAAATGGCCACAACAAACAATGGTAGAAAGAATAAAAACAAAAACTAAGGCATGATCAACTAGTGGTTCACTAAGATGAAGTTTTGGTCCAACTTACAAGGAAATGGGTCAAGGTTGTCTAAAAGGTTTAGTTACTGATGTCTCTGGTTAAAGGTTACCAAAAGGAGCAATTTTGCTTAAGGGAACATATTCCAATTATTTAAAGAATTAATTCTATGCCAAAAATACTTAAACAGACAATTTAATTCTAAAATCAATTTTAATTTGATCAATAATTATTTTGGGACAGAGGTTATGAAAGTACACATCCTAAGGTTTCCAAATATATTTTATTTACAATTTTTGGATTTTTAGAATTTGAATTATGCCAAATTTCATCAAACAAGCATATTTGAATTTGAACAAATTTAAGTTTGTCAAATTTTAATTTTGCCAGTGCCAAAAGTTTCTAGATGTCAAGGGCTTTTCAAAAAGTCCAAGATTGTTAAATTTGGCTAAGTGGTTGAAAAGATATGATGATTGCAAGTTACAGGGACTATTCTGCAAATCTGCCAATTAAATTTTATTTAGAAAAATAAACAAAAAGAATTCTGTGGATAAGGTTGGCCACATGGCGTGCTCTCAATGGTTGGGATTGCTGACTGGGATGCTGACGCAGCACTAACTGGACTAGGGTGACGTGGATAAGTCACTAGATCTGGGCCGTCAGATCCAGATCCAACAATGGCATACCCCTTCGTGGGGATCTAATCTAGGCCGTCTATCTGGATCCAACGGACAAGGAGAGAGGAGGCTCACCTCGCCGGCATGGGCCGCCGGAAATGTCGCCGCGGTGGCGCGCTGCTCGGAAAATTCGACGGTGGTCTTCAGTTAGTTGCGCAGCCCACCAGCCCACATGTGCTGGAACACGGGGCAGAGGGTCCGGTGGGTTCTGCGGAGGTTCCGCCCACCGGAGGTGCACCGGAGACTCCGGTGGAACCTCCGCTCTATTCAAACAGAGCAGCAGTTTGGCGGAGCCCCCACCGGAGCCTCCACCGGAGGCCATATACACTA
Source organism: Alopecurus myosuroides (assembly GCA_028641055.1). Classification (NCBI taxonomy): domain Eukaryota; kingdom Viridiplantae; phylum Streptophyta; class Magnoliopsida; order Poales; family Poaceae; genus Alopecurus; species Alopecurus myosuroides. Next base: position 235,025,075 of record CM054058.1, on the reverse strand, counting down.
GGCTGGGCGAGGGCACCGGATGTCCACCGGAGGCTCCGGTGGAACCTCCGCTCTTCTCAAACAGAAGGGCATTTTGGCGGAGCCTCCACCGGATGCCCACCGGAGGCCATTTGTGTGCAGCCCTAGTGTTGGAGGGTGGCGGAGCCTCCGGTGGAATTGGCGGAGGTTCCGCCCACCGGAGCTCCACCGGAACTTCCGCTCCTGGGTCCGCTCGTTTGCTCCAGAGAGGGGTTTGGGCGGAGCCCACACCGGACCCCCACCGGAGCCTGGGCGGAGCCTCCGGTGGATTCACCGGAGCCTCCGCTCCTGCACAATGCAGTTTCCTGGATTCCATTCTCCTTGCACTTTTCGTATAAAACGAACACTTGCCCCATAAAATTAGTGAACCTGTTTTAACCTGGGCATTTCCATCTATTGAACACACATTAGATCAAATGGATATGTTGTCATATAATTACAAAACGGATGATGATATTTCATTCTCCCCCTTTTTGGTAATTGATGACAACATAACTATTTGTATGATTACAAACGCAATATGAACGGAGCTCCCCCTAAAGGTATGCTCCTTTCATATTGAGAGCATTTAGGCATGATATATAAGAATAACATGACAACAATATCACAGGACACATATAACACATAAATAACATCATACGAGGTTCACACAAGCATAATATGACGATGTTCACGATAGATAGGAATAATGTAAATAAACCGAAGTTCCAAATGATCCAATAAGAAACCAAACTCCCTCAAGCAAAATAAAAGATGCAAATCAAGAGGCTTGAGGGAGACCCATTCAAATGCCCGTTCCTAATATAAATCTCTCCCCCTTTGGCATCAAGATACCAAAAAGAGAGAGACCAAGATGCAAACGTCCCAAATCAATCGGAGGAGGAGGCTTCCGGAGCCGGGGAGGGATCACGACGGTGAGAGCTAGTGGCTTCGTCTCCTTCTTACTCGGACCACTCAATAAGCTTGCCCTTGGAGTCCTTTGCTTGCCAATCGTCCCAATTGGTGATGCTATCAAGAGCCGGGGATTCAATAGAGAGGCCTTCCTCACGAAGACGTTGACGAGAAGCTTGAGCTTTGTTGCGGTTCTTGAGTTCCTTATCATAGTGTGATTCCCATTGATGTTGCTCTATCTTCTTGTTCAAATGAAACACTTTCTTGACAGCTCTTGCCATTCATTTGAAAGCATTGCTAGAGGGAGGAGGTTGAGATGGACCCTCTTCTTCTTCCTCATCAACAATGATGCGAGGCCTAGCCTTGTGCTTGCGAATGGCGGGAGTGGGATGCACAACGAGTTCCGTGTGATCTTTCATGAGAAGTCTCTTTTCCGTGTGAGAGATCCAATGTTCATCATCAAGAGGTTCATCCGGAAACTTTTTATTCCATACGTGTAAGATTATCTTCATGATGAACGGCCCAAAGCAAGCATTCTTGCGGTTGAAAATGGCATGCCCCAACTCATTCCAAATGTAATCAAGCACATCAAGCTTGCGAGGAGTGTCATCCATCCGGTGTTGATGAGTAAGGAGCATTAGGTTCTTCAAGAAACCTTGAATCTCATCCACATTGCCCGCCTTTGGGTTGATGGTCTCGCGATAGATGCGCAACATGATGTCATATGTGGGATAGAGACCCTTGACGAACCCAACGGCGTACTTCTTCCAATGATAGAGAGGAGTAAGTCCATCCTTGGGAAGTGACGCGGTGTTAATGGCATGAACTCGGAACCATCCGTTAGCAAATTCTTCTCCCTTAGCAAAAGGACCGAAATCCGGGTAGCCACCAAGAATAGTGCCAACATCTTTCCATGTGATGTCAAGTTGTCTCCCCTTAGTCATCCAAATCATATTACGGTTGGTCTCATTGGAGAGATGAACCGTGGCTAGAAACTGACAAACGAGCTCTTCGTCGAAATCTTGTTGAAGACTAATAATGGGACCAAGACCAAATTTGTGAATGAGCTCAATAGCCTCCCCAAAGTATTTGTGGTTCCTTTCCATGTGCCCAATGCTAATGGCGTGTTGAGGGACGACATTTTCCTTCGGCTTCCTCATCAAAATCTCACTATAGATTTTCCCTTGGAAAACGGTGTGAAAGCGTGGATCCTTACCCCGGAATTGTGGCATCAAGCGATCATGGGCAACAACATACGGGTTCTCACGCCTTTCCTTCAAGAACATAGCCTCGGACATCTTGGAGGCGGTTGGTGCGGTGTTCCTCTTGGGCAAAGTCTTCTCGGGAGTCGGGTAGCGCTTGCGCTTGCCTTGAGAGCTGTCAAGTTCTGCTTGAATCTCATCCACGGGTTGAGGCTTGCGGCGACCGGTGGTCTTGTACCGTTGCCCTTTTCCCTTGGAACCGGAAGCATCTAAGAGAGAAAGCAAGAAGATCATGAAGAAAGAGTAATGCTCGAGTCGGTAAGGCACGCACAAAACCAATAAACCAAGATACACATGGTGTTAGGATTGAATAATCTAGGGTTAGGGCAAATGATCCTCCCAACAACCGCAACGATTCAAGCCTAACACGCATTATCTAGGTTGCTAGGGTTTGTACTTGAGAAGTTCCACTCCTAAAACTCCAAATCCACGAATCTAGAGGCAAAGAACATGAACTCCTATGCATCCCATCCATCAACTAGATGAGAGAGAGAGAGAGAGAGAGCACGTACCCGCGTCGTCCATGGTGAAAAAGGAAGGAGGGAAGGTTCCCGGAGCGTCCCAAGGCAAGGAGGAGGGCTCCCCGCGGTGGATCTCCCCAATCCGGCGGCGAGAGGCTTGGGTGCGGCGGCCGTTCGTGAGGAAGAAGAAAGGGGCGGGTGGGGAAAATGAGATTGGATCTCACTTTGCCCCGCACGCCCCAACCCTTATCCACGAAAATTTCTGCCAGCGGAGCCTCCGCTCCCCCCAGCGGAGCCTCCGGTGGTTTCCACCGGAGCCTCCGGCCCTTTTGTCCACTAAAAAGTTTTTAGGCCCGCTGAGCAAATATGCGCCAGCGGAGCCTCCGGTGATGTTCCGGTGGACAGGGGCAGCGGAGCCTCCGGTGCATTCACCGGAGCCTCCGCTTTGGGTAGCGGAGCCTCCGGTGGATGCACCGGAGCCTCCGCTCAACCAAATTTTCCCACGCCAGGATTGGAAAAACACGAGCATTTTGATGGAAATAATGGTTTGGGCAAGGGAGCCTTGGGTTGGAAAAACTTCACTGATATACGAGAGACATTACTCGAAGGGGTCCGCAAAAAGCAACAAAAAGATAGAAGACCGAACCCGTACGAGTTGTCAAGACGGATATATGATAGGCGTGAAAGATCCAAAAACATACCAAAGGTCGGTGGCCGAAGCCACCATGTTTGAGTGTGTAACTTGGCACCGCGAAGATATATCTTGGGTCCAAAATTACTACTCACAATTAAGCACAATAAGTCACAAATGACTAGATATGCAATGATGATTTATTTTTCGCATAATAGGAGGAGTGCATATTCATGAGTAATGCCTACATCTAAGCCTAATAGCATGCGTAATGAGGGTAGATATGCAAAGTTTCAAGTGAAGTTGGAGGAATCTATGACATTTAGTTCATTCCTCAAAGCTCGAAATCTTGGTTCATCAAGGGCCTTCGTGAAGATATCGGCAAGTTGATCCGTCGTGGAGACATATGAGAGATCAATATCACCTTTCTCAACATGATCCCGAATGAAATGATGACGGATCTCAATGTGCTTCGTCTTGGAATGAAGAACCGGGTTGTAGGCGATCTTGATAGCACTCTCATTGTCACAAAGAAGAGGCACCTTGTCAAAATGAATACCATAATCCTTCAAGGTTTGCCTCATCCATAGCAATTGGGCACAACAACTTGCCGCGGAGATATACTCGGCCTCGGTGATGGAGAGAGCAATGCAATTTTGCTTCTTAGAAGACCAACATACCAAGGAGCGGCCAAGGAATTGACAACCCCCGGATGTGGACTTCCTATCCGTCTTCTCTCCCGCATAATCCGCATCCGAGTATCCAATGAGCTGAAAGCTTGAACCCTTGGGATACCAAAGACCGAAGTTTGGGGTATGAACTAGATATCGAAAGATTCGTTTCACAGCTTCCAAATGACTTTTCCTTGGGGAGGCTTGAAACCTTGCACATTTACCTACGCTATACATGATAACGGGTCTAGATGCACAAAGGTAGAGCAAAGAGCCAATCATGGAGCGGTATACCTTTTGATCTACCTCTTTACCGTTGGGGTCGGGTTTCAAGTCGGTGGTTGAGTCTTCATAGGTTTGGCATCATTCATATTAGACCTCTTGAGCATGTCTTGAGTGTATTTGGCTTGTTTGATGAAAGTCCCTTCATAATATTGATTTACTTCAAAGCCAAGGAAGAACTCCAACTCTCCCATCATAGACATCTCAAACCTATCGGTCATAAGCTTGCAAAACTCCTCATTGAACAAGGTGTTAGTAGACCCAAAAATGATGTCATCCACATAGAGTTGGAATATGAACAAGTCACCTCCAACCGTCTTGGTAAAGAGGGTGGGATCGATTAAACCAACATTAAACCCGCGATCTACTAGAAACTCTTTAAGGTGCTCATACCACGCACGTGGAGCTTGTTTAAGTCCATAGAGCGCCTTATCAAGTTTATAGACATGATCGGGGTGGTTGGGATCCTCGAAACCCGGAGGTTGCTTGACATATACTAACTCATTAATGGGACCATTAAGGAAAGCACTTTTGACATCCATTTGTTGTAACTTGAAGTTATGATGAGATGCATAGGCAAGTACGATACGAATGGATTCAAGGCGAGCTACGGGGGCAAAGGTTTCACCGAAATCGATACCTTCGACTTGAGAAAAACCTTGGGCCACCAATCTTGCCTTGTTGCGAATGACAATGCCATCTTTGTCTTGCTTGTTCTTGAACACCCATTTGGTGCCAATGACATTTTTGCAATCCTTGGGTCTTGGCACTAATTTCCACACTTTGTTGCGCTCGAAGTTATTGAGTTCATCATGCATGGCTTCAAGCCAATCTTGATCTTTGAGAGCTTCATATACCTTCTTGGGTTCAATGAAAGAGACAAAAGCATGAGCCTTGCTAAAATCCGCCAATTGCCTTCTAGTGACCACTCTTCCACGAACTTGTCCAAGAATCATGTCCTCCGTATGACCCGCTCGTTCAAGATTCTCTAGCCTTCTCTTTGCTCTACGAGTTAGTATCTCCTCCAAAGATTCCTTGGATATGGATTGAGAATCACCTTCTTCATCGGAGACATGTCCATCTTCATTTTGTCCTTGATCAATGATGGGTGATGAATCACCACTAGGTTGAGCATTCTCAATAATAATAGAATCTTGATCATGATTTAGATGTGTTGCTTGGCCTTGTTCATTAGCTTGGCCTTGATTGTTAGCTTCAGGGCTTGGTGCATCTTGTTGGATAGCTTGATCATCAATGGGTGTAGTCAATGGCTCCACTCGAGTGGGGCATAGTCCTTCTCCCTCCGTCATCCGGTAACCCTCAATGGGAATTATTTCACCAATCCCCATTCTTCTTATGACGATGGGAGGAATTGCATATCCTACAACACCATGATCTATACGCCCCCCTTGGGAGCCGTTGTCCTCATCAAACACTACGTCTATAGCTTCTTCAACTTGACCGGTGGACTTGTTGTAGACTCTATAGGCGTGAGCATTCGTGGCATAGCCAACAAAGATACCCTCATAAGATCTAGTCTCAAATTTTGATAACCGTTTTCCTTTCTTGCGAATGAAGCACTTGCAACCGAAGACCTTGAAATAAGATACATCCGGTTTCTTGCCCGTGAGAATCTCATAGGGAGTCTTGTTCAAGATCTTGCGAAGATAGAGACGGTTGGTAGCATGACGAGCGGTGGAGAAGGCTTCGGCCCAAAAGTTATAGGGAGAAGAGAACTCCGCAATCATAGTTCTAGCCGCATCCATCAAATTCCGGTTCTTTCTCTCCGCAACACCATTTTCTTGAGGGGTATAGGGAGTGGAATATTGATGAGCAATGCCTTCTTCACTAAGAAAACCCTCAACGGTGTAGTTCTTGAACTCCGATCCATTATCACTCCGAATGGCCAATATGGTAGCATTGTGTTGGCGCTCCACTAGAGTGATGAACTCGATAACTCTATTTTGAGTTTCACTTTTCCTCTTGAAGAAATACACCCAACAATATCTTGAATAATCATCCACAATCACCAAGCAATACTTCTTTCCTCCGAGGCTATCATAAGATAGTGGGCCAAAGAGATCTAAGTGAATGAGCTCGAGAATTCTCGTGGTGGAGATAGTTGTCTTGGTTGGGTGTTGTTCTCCATGTTGCTTCCCAAAGGTACAAGAGCTACACACACGATCTTTAGCAAACTTAGCTTTGGTTAGTCCTAGAACGTGATTGCCACTTTGGAGGTCATGTAACATTCTCATATTGGTGTGGGCTAGTCGGCGATGCCAAAGCCACCCCACATCAACTTTAGCCATTAGGCATGTCGCGGCACACGTGTCTTCTTTAGAGAAGTCCACTACATACATGCCGTTCTCGACAAACCCAACAAAGGCTACTTTAAGAGAAGTCTCCCAAGTGACAATCACGCTCTCTTTATTAAAGAAAGAGGTAAAACCACAATTTGCAAGTTGAAGAACGGACATCAAGTTATAGCCAAGGGACTCAACAAGGAGAACATTCTCAATTGATAAATCATTTGAGATAGCTACTTTGCCTCGTCCCAATACCTTAAGCTCGGACTTGTCACCAATTGTAACGCAATTGAGATGTGGTAGAGGAGGTTCAATATTACTTATTGCGTCATGGCTTCCGGTCATGTGTTGGGATGCACCACTATCCACTGTCCATCTATGTGATCCGGAAGCGTTTCCCTACAATAGATCAATTTCTTGATTTAGGTACCCATCCTTCAACGGGTCCTCTTTTGTTAGTCACAAGGGTCTTAGGAACCCAAATAGTGCAATGATAATCATCACCATAAGAAGTACCAACGTATTTAGCATAACCATCTCTAGATTTCATAAGAACATAAGATGGGTTATATTTTCCGGCGAAATCATTATGAGTGATGCTCCCCCTAGAGGTATCACCACCCATAATGGAGTTGGTCTCCTTCTCTTTGGGCACCTCTCCCTCTTTCACAAAGATAACATTTTGGGAGGGAGAGGTGACACTCTTCGATTTCTTCTTTGACTTGGAAACGAAGCCAAGTCCCTCTTTTCCTTTCTTGGCACCTTGAGAGCTTATTGCGTCATTGAGAATTCTTTCCTTCCCTACAATGTTAGTTGTAGTAGAAGAGGTAGGCACAATAACGATGCTATTTTATGAAGATGCAACATGCTTATTAGATTGTTGAGCTAGAAGCTTGATTCGAGACTTAGCAAGTTTGTCATGAATTTCTTTGAGAGATGCAAACTCCCCTTTTAGTTTGTCATGCTCCTCGACAAGTTTTTCATGAGCTATTCCTAGCTTTAACTCTTCCTCTTCAAATTCTTTAAGTAAAACAAGAGATTTGGCATGTTCTTTCTTAAGCTTGGCAAGAGATTTCTCGTTATCTTTTCTAAGCTTTGAAACACTAATAGCATACGTCTCTTGTAGACTATATAGTTTCTCTTCAAGAGAGGCTCTCATGGATCTCTCCTTTTCAAGAGCCTTGATGAGTTCGTCATCATGATTATTGTCGTGGGATAATCACGGCAGATGTTACCGGGGGTAACTGATCTTGGGGCAAGTCGACACAGGTATTCGGGAGAGGGTTTAGCTCGAAGGAAGACATGGCGGAAAGCAATCTAAGAACCGGAAAATAACTCGCCGGATCTCAACATGAATTATGCTGGATACTCGATAACAGGTGTTACAACTATGACTTGAATCTCTCCCAGGCTAAGCCTAGGGGTTGGTTTATATAGCACCCATACCCCCCTTGGCTTGCCCTACAAAGCGCACCCTAAGTCCTACTCGAACTCTTTATACAAACTCTAACTTTCCTTATCGCAACCCACAATCCGGGTTACGAATCTTACAAGCCTTGGGCCTTCCAGAAGTTTCTTTGGCCTTAGCCGGATCCGGTCCAGCTGCCGTTTGGGCCGGATCACACCTGGGAGTTGGCATACCGGGTTACTATCCCCTCATCAGTAGTCCCCAGGATAGCGCGGGTTTCACAGATTCATTCTTGAAGCGCTCGCTATTCCCTGAAAATGATACGAAACACCCAAGTTTATGAGAACCGGGTTAAATTGCTTTGACAGATGGCTAGGCATAGCTCCATGACGGTCATACGGTAACTCGATCCTCCCCCGAATGCCTAACAGGCCTTTCCAGAGTTGAACCCTAAAATGTTAAGGTCCCACTCTCGATAAGGATCCCTGATATCTCGGGGTAAGTTGCGTTTCCTCCGCCAACGGAACATTTTACCTCGTTCCGAACGCATGCAACGCCAAATCCGCGCGGATAATTACGGCTCCGTAACTTCCGGTTTTCCAGCCACGGGTGAGCTCACCACCTCCCTTATAAATATCAATCGAAGGTAAACCTAGGCCTTTCACCTCGCCTCATCATCCCCTTTCTCCTCGCTCCCTCGCAGTTCCTGCCGCCGGGCTCGCGCACACTACAAAAGACAAGGCCATTGCCGGCCGCGCTCGACCTCGAGCTATCCAGCACCGCCATCAAGCATCGTCGTCACATCTTCGCTTCTCTCATCGAGGGCCGTGGAGAGACACTCAAGCCGCGCCACGCACCACCCTCATTTCGGACCTCAATCCCCTCGGTAAGCCTCTCTCAATCATCCAATTGAAACTCGCAATTTCTTCAATTTGACCAGGATCGGATCTGGATCAACCCGTAAATTACCTTCCTGGTGTCGTCAAATCAAACCGCTTCGATAGTCCTTAGCTCCTCTAAGCACCTGATGCGTAGTCGCAGCTCATCCCCGCGCATTTATTAACCATCAAACTTTATATAAGATCGCTCGCAAGCTTTTCAACCTAGATCCGTTCCACCTTGTTTTTTCCGCTTGTCTCATTAACATCCGGAAAATCCTCTTTTTCCAGCTATTTCCTTCGCAATAAAGGTATGGGCAACCATCCATGTTCGCCCAACCCACCTCAATACGTAAGTAATTAACAATTTACTCAACCTCATCTGACACCCGGAAAATCCTCCACATTTAACATCGTAGCGCGTTATCCGGGTATTATTTTAGCCTTCGCATTGTCTTGATATTTCCAGACTCGGACAATCTGATACTCCGAATCTTACTCCATACATCTCTTGTCCCTTGCAGGTCAACTCCATGGCTCCGAAAAGACAGGGAAGGCACCCAGCTCCGACCAAGACCCCTCAAACCACTTCTGCCAACTGGGGTCGGTCTTCAACGACGAAGGCCAAGCTGGAAGGAATGGCCGAATTAGGAATCCTTCCCTCTCAAAAGGAGATACATTGGAGGGCTCCTGACGATGAGACCCGTCCTACTCCTGCCGGGAATGAGGTAATCTGTTTTACCGAGCACGTGACCCGGGGATTTCGTCCTCCGGGTCACCCTTTCTTCCGGGAAATCTTAAGCCACTACGGCCTCCGGGTGTTCGACATAGGGCCTAACTCTATGCTGAATATTACCCATTTCATAGTCTTGTCTGAATCTTACTTATGCATTCCACCAAGCCTGGATCTTTTTATTTAGTTATTCCAATGCGAGCTGTGTCGCGAGAGCGATGACGGAGCTCTTCTTACTTGTGGCGGGGTATCTATCCAGCGCCGCAAGCACTCACTAATGCCAACTCTTAACTTGAACTCCCACGTCAACAACTGGCAACTATCTTTCTTTTATTGCCATGACACTTCTCCGGATGGTGAGAGGAAATTGCCGGGTTACTCGGAGAGCCTCCTTGAACCCTCCGAGTCTTTTAGCGCTTTTGCACCCGAGCCTGATAGGGAAGCAATTCAGCCCTTTTTGGCCAAACTAGCAGCCCTCTCAGCCCATGGCCTTCTTGGGCTTAATCTAATAAAGACTTGGGTAGATTTCCGGGTTCAGCCCAACTCCATTCGTTCGAAGTTGCTACACGAGTACTCGGGTCACATCACGGACTCCCTCCGCTACTCCACCAAGAACTTCCCTGCTGGCAACACCAACAAGACCATCAAGGGCTTCCTGATGGAGAGGCTAGATGTTATAAAGAACGCTACCGGGCTACCCCCGTTTACTCGGGAGAATCCCGCTCCAGCGGTAAGACCTGACCCCCTTTTTCTTGTTTCAGCACTTTTATCCGCTATAGTCTCTAACCACTACTTGCATTTACTTGTCCACAGGCTGACGATCCCTTCTGGAAGGTCGAGAACTCTCCTCCCTCCCAAGACCCCGAAGGGGAAAACGAGTCCATTGATGACGACGAGGGTACTCTTTCATAACCTTTATACCTGCCTTTCATCTGTGCCACCTTTCTTACCACTCGTCCTTTCTTATCTGATACTTACTCGGCTTTCAGGGTCAGAGGACGAAGAGGAGGAAGAAGAAAATGACCCGGAAGCCACCGAGTCTGACCAAGACCCCCCAGTTGGAAACAAAAGGAAAGCTAGAGGGGTAGTTGAAAAGGTTCCCTTCTCTTCCATGTCTTGTGCGCCTTACTCCTTTGCCACTATGCGTGAACTTAATGTGCGATTATCACATTCACCCTTCTTGAAGGACCCTCTCCCGACTAAACGTAGGGTGACCCGGAGTTCTCCGGGGGATGATCCCCTTAACCCGGGTATCTCCACCTCACCCGCTCATCGAGCCAGCACCCCTCCAGCTCAACCTTCCCAATCTCCTCAACGTCATCCATCTCCTAGTCATCCACTTGCCGGGCAATTTCGCGTACCGCAGCCAGTGCTTTTACCAACGTCATCCGCCTCCAGCTGCGAGCTTCCCCCGGACTATGCTGTGAACACCGGGTAAACTACCTTTACTTACATTCTCTCGCACTTGTTATCTTTCTTTTTTCCATACATTCCACTAATCAATGTCTCCTTTTTTCCTTTCAGCGCCACAGTTACGATGAGTGACCCGGATATTCCTGAAGCAGAAAGGCAGGGAGAGGAGAAGCCGAGTAATAACATGGACATTGAGGTTGAGGACGAGGCCGAGGACGGAAATGAAGAAGACCCTTTTAAGGACCCACCTCCACCAAAAACTGCATCACCCCAGCCCTCTGAGGAGGTGGACGAAGATATCATTTTGGAGACCAAGTCGGGTTCTCCTAACCCGGACACTCAAACGGTCCGGGTTTCGACCCCCAGACCCGGAACAACCCTTCAACAGGAAGGCCAGTCTTCCGGCCCTTCTCGACTTCGCCCTGAAGACATGACCTTTGCTCAAATGCTAGATGCCCTCCATACCTTGAAGGGTGATGAAGAAAACATACTAGACGCCTTAATAACTAAGCACGAGGTAATCCCGAGTAGTACCAATTGTTTCCACACATAGTCCCCAAGTTCCAAGTAAATTACTAAGTAACTTGCTTGGAACTTTGTATAATGTTTCTGGCTAATCCCTCTTCATGCTTCCTTATAGGACTATGTTTCACAGTTGAAGAAGAAGCTGGCCAAGTCCACCAAGCGTATTGAAAAAGAAACGGCCCTTCGTGAAGCTGCGGAGACTGAAGCTCGCAGGTGCCAAAAAATGACGAAAAGGTACAGGAAAAGAGCTCACAAGGCTAAGGATAAACTGACAACACTTTCCGTGCAAATTGCTGACGTTTATCGTACCGCGACTGGTAAGATTTTTAAATTTCACCTTTTTTATGACCCGGATTCCTTTGATATGAACCACTGTACTTGCTTACTTATTATCTTTGCTCCTTTGGCCTCTTTAGCAGGCCCAAGTGATGCTGCCCCCGAAGAAGATGACGCTGCTAAGCTAAAAACCATCAAAAATACTCTTCGCCAACTTTGCAGCGGAGTTAGCTGGATACTTGATGAGTTGCGACTGCCGGGTGTCAGGCCAGATAATATGAAGAGATTACTGGAATTCTGCTCCACGATCCCCGAGTGGATTTGGCACTGGAAACGGTCCTCCTGCCGATTTGGGGTAACCCGGGGGCTCGCGTTGGCTAAAGCCTACGCTCCCAAGCTAGAGCTGGCCAAACTTATGAGCGGATTTCCAGAGTTCAACTTGGATGGGTCCAAGTTTTTGCCAAAGGACTTCAAGGCTATTCAGAAAGAAGTCCGTCATCCGGCTAGCGTTATCGCTGATAGCTTAGAGATTGATGTGATTCTCCCTGCTTATGATGCTAATGACAAGATTGTCAAGGCGAACCGCCCCCAGCCGTACGATATGCTTGCCCGTTGGAGGGAGGAGGCAATCAAGATAAGGGACGAAGCTGCCAAGAAGGCCGATGCCGACTCTGCTCCTGCAACTTCGCAACCCGGGACTGCTACTGATCCGAGTGGCGCCGCCACCACCAGTGGCAACAAGGGCAAGGCCAAGATGGATCCTGCAGTTTGAAGTAATGAATATCGCCTATCATTCCATATGCGTCAGTCGGCAAAGCGTCGTTAAAACAGCTTTATTATTTGTTTAAGCGGAGCGCCTGTGCTCTTTTGATACTTTAGGGTTTTTGTAATATTTTTGTTTAAACTCCCGATGCACTTTGCGCCCCTTTGGGCTTTTGATTAATGTGTCTTTGCACCCGCTTGTTCTTGATATCCACTTACTTTATTCTTGATACCTTGTACCTTTACTTTTTTTTTTATGCTTTCCTTGGCGAGACCCGACCTCCGGGTTTCGTTGACATCTGGGGAACGGGCTTACACCCGGATGCCTAAGCCCCCGAGACCCGGATGCATGGCTCGTTGGAATTTTATCGGCTGGATAATGCTGTTTCTTCTTCAGAGCTCACAAATCCCCCAGTCCGGGTTTCCGCGTCTAGGACACGTGATTGTTTCTTTTCAAGGAAACGAATCGCCTGTCGCTAAATGCCCAAGACTTCAGGACAGCTTTTTATGATGTTTGAAGTTATGCTTGATAATCGTTGAGTTTCCGGCTGCTAGCCTTATACTCTGCATAACTTGTGGTTTAGATGACCCTTTCAACTACCTTGTACTATAAGCCGGCTTTCGCGTGGATACCATGTTGTTACATCAATACGAAAACGGGGTCAAGCAAGTCCCGTTTGGGTCTCATGACCGACAGTAATCGTAAGCGAACAAATCATGCCACTTTGTTGCGAGTCACATCGAGCTTAAGTAAGAATAGCCGAGAAATTTGGACTTCTTTGTCCGGTTATAAGATTGTAGCCGCACTCGTTTTTTCGAGTGACCGGCCCCTATAACTCATTGGCATCAAGGCCGGGTCTTTTTTGAGTTTGCAGCTGTGCTTATAGGAGCAACCAGCCCTCAAGACCTGAATATGCACACCGTATAAATGACAATTGCCTCTTTTCCTGATAATCTCCTTTTTATTTGATATGAGAAAATTAGGCCAGCAAGCCGCCTCATTAAAAACCCGTCCAGTCCCCAAGGGTGCCCCGGATAGGAAAAGAGTGCGTCTGAAACCTGCTGCATGTTACATCGTTTTCTGCTAAGTATAGTACGGACGTAGCTGAGCCACGTTCCATGGTCTATCTCTTTCTTGCATAGGTGCAGTAGTGTGAGCAGTGTCGTTGATTGTGGCCGATTATTCTCTTGCATCTATCAAGTAATATGACCCATTATGCAGACTCCGGCTTACGATGAAAGGTCCTTCCCATGGTGGCGATAGTTTGTGCTTTCCCTCGTTTGTCTGAACCAAGCGCAGGACCAAGTCTCCCTCCTGGAAGACCCGGCTTTTCACCCGCCGGCTATGATATCTTCGCAAGTCCTGCTGATATATGGCTGACCTTTCCAAGGCTTGCTCCCTTTGTTCTTCTAACATATCCACGGCGTCTTGCCGGGTCTTCTCGTTCTCCACTTCGACATAGGCTGTCACTCTTGGTGAATCATGAATGATGTCGCTTGGTAATACTGCTTCTGCGCCGTAGACCATGAAGAAATGTGTCATCTGGGTGGATCGGTTAGGTGTAGTATTGATACCCCAGACCACGGAAGGAAGTTCTTCAACCCATGCCCCAGCGGCCCTGATACAAGGAACCCTCAGTCGTGGTTTCAATCCACGAAGTAGCTCTTGGTTCGCCCTCTCCACTTGCCCGTTGGCTTGCGGATGTGCCACTGATGCTACATCAAGCCTGATTCCATTGCTGCCACAAAATTTTTCCATCTCTCCAAGGGACATGTTGGTTCCATTGTCGGTAATTATGCTGTGGGGGTATCCAAACCGGTATATAATTCTTTTCAGGAACTTGACTGCTGTGGCCGCTTCGCAATTGGTGACCGGCATAACCTCCACCCATTTGGTAAACTTATCAACAGCCACTAAAAGGTGCGTCTTCTTGCAGGGTGACATATGGAAGGGGCCAACCATGTCCATACCCCAAACAGCGAATGGCCAAGTTAATGGGATGGTCCGTAACTCCATAGCCGGCACATGAGTTTGGCGAGCGTACCTTTGACATCCGTCGCACCTTGCCACTATCCGTTCCGCGTCTGCTAGAGCTGTGAGCCAGAAGAACCCATGCCGATAGGCCTTGGCCACAAGGGACCTTGTGGACGCATGATGCCCACAATCACCTTCATGGATCTCCTTAAGGATCTGTCGGCCTTCTTCTGGTGTCACACAGCGCAAAAAGACTCCTGCCGCACTTCTCTTGTACAACTCCCCATTGATAATAGCATATCCTTTTGCCCGCCTCAGGATTTGTCTTGCTAGTACCTCCTGTTCTGGTAGTTCGCCCCGCGATAAGTAGGCCAGATATGGCTCTGTCCACTCGGGAACGTCACGTATTGTAGCCACGAGCTCCACATCCGGGTCTCGATTTGCTAGTTCTTCTTCAGACTCGGATTTAACTGACGGTCGCCATAGCTCGTCCAGGAAAACATTGGGTGGAACCGGCTCCCTGCGCGAGCCGAGTCTGGCGAGTGCGTCCGCTGCCTCGTTTTTTCTTCTGTCTATGTGCTCCACTTCATACCCGGAAAAACACCCGGCAACCCTATCAACCTCCCTGCGGTACGCTGCCATAGTGGCGTCCTTTCTATCCCAGGTTCCTGATACCTGCTGCACCACGAGATCCGAATCTCCAAAGCATCGTATCCTTTTAATGTTCATCTCCTTGGCTACCTTTAAGCCATGCAACAGAGCCTCATACTCGGCCACGTTGTTTGAACAATCGAAGTGAATCTGCAGCACGTAACTTAGTTTATCCCCCTTTGGTGGTGTCAGCACCACTCCAGCTCCTGACCCTTCGTACTACTTTGATCCATCGAAGTGCATGGTCCATGACTCGGAACTTGGAACTGCGGTAACCATTCCAGTGTGCGTCCAGTCGTTAACGAAATCAACCAAGGCCTGGGACTTGATTGCCGATCTGGGCTCGTAGCTGATATGATAATCTCCCATCTCTATTGCCCATTTGGCTATTCTTCCCGTTGCATCCGAGTTTCTGATGATATCCGACATTGGTATTGAACTAACCACTGTTATGGGATGTTCTTGGAAATATGGCTTCAACTTCCGGCTGGCCATAAAGACCCCAAACACCAATTTTTGCCAATGTGGGTAACGCTGCTTCGCTTCCGATAACACCTCGCTGACATAATAAACCGGCCTCTGGACCGGGTAACCTTTCCCATCCTCTTTGCGTTCCACGACAACTACTGCGCTGACGGCTCGGGGACCGGCTGCCACGTATAATAACATGGCTCTTTAGGACCCGGCGCCGCTAGTACTGGCGCTTTAGATAACTGCTTCTTTAGTGCTTCAAACGCCTCATCTGCCTCCTGATCCCATACGAACTTATCTGATTTCCGCAAAAGCCGGTACAAGGGTATTGCCTTTTCTCCAAGCCTGGATACGAACCGGCTCAAGGCTGCTACGCAGCCCGTGAGCTTTTGAACGTGCTTCAAATTTTCCGGTTTCTTCAAACTCTGGATGGCCTTGATTTTATCCGGGTTTGCCTCGATTCCTCTCTCGGAGACTATAAAGCCGAGTAACTTCCCGGCCGGAACTCCGAATACACACTTCGTTGGGTTAAGCTTCATCTGATACCTTCTCAAGTTTTTAAACGTTTCCTTTAAATCATCAATAAATGTCTCTGCCTTCCGGGTCTTAATAACCACATCATCCACATACGCGTGCACGTTGCGCCCAATTTGATCCTCAAAGCACTTCTGAATACACCGCTGGTACGTTGCGCCCGCGTTTTTCAATCCAAACGTCATGGTTTTGTAGCAGAAGGCCCCAAAAGGGGTTATGAATGACGTTTTCCCCCAATCCTCCCTCTTGAGTTTAATCTGGTGGTACCCCGAATATGCGTCCAAGAAACATAGCAAGTCGCTTCCGGCTACCGCGTCTATGATTTGGTCTATCCTTGGCAGCGCGAACGGATCCTTTGGACAATGCTTGTTGAGGTTCGTGAAATCGATGCACATCCTCCATTCATTTGTCTTTTCATCACAAGAACCGGATTTGCTAACCAGTCGGGGTGAAATACTTCCATGATAAAGCCTGCGGTTAATAGTCGCGCGATTTCCTCACCTATAGCTCTTCTCCTTTCCTCATTCATTTTTCTCAAACCTTGCTTCACAGGCCTGGCCTTGGGATCCACATGCAAACTGTGCTCTGCCAACTCGGTGGGGATACCCGGCATGTCGCTGGGTGTCCAGGCAAACACATCCGCATTTGAGCGTATGAATTCCACTAGAGCCTTTTCTTGCGCGCTTTCCAAATTGGACCCTATAGTGAACTGCTTGGCGGGGTCTCCTTCCACAAAATCTACTTTCTTGGTGTCTTGAGCCGCCTTAAATTTTACTCTTTCGTCCTCGGAATCTGGTCTTCTCAATGCTGTGCCATCATCCGGATCCACCTGAGACCGGTAATATTTAAGTTCTTCCTTTCTGCAGGCTTGTTCAGCCATTACCGAATCTCCCTCATCGCATTCTGCTGCTATATCCCGGTTTCCATGGATAGTGATGGTCTGCTTGGGGCCTGGAATCTTTAACTGCAAATATACATAGCACGGCCTAGCCATGAACTTAGCGTAAGCCGGCCTTCCGAACAACGCGTGGTAAGGACTGTGCAACCTGACCACCTCAAACGTGAGCCATTCCACCCGATAGTTATCTACCGACTCTCCGAAGGCTACTTCCAATGTAATTTTTCCTTCGGGGCGCGCCGAATGACCCGGCACGATTCCATGAAAAACCGTCGAACTTTTCTGTAGCTGAGATTCTTTGAGGTTCATGCGCAAGAAGGTTTCCCAATATAGGATGTTGATGCTGCTCCCTCCGTCCATCAATACCTTTCTCAATTCATAACCATTGACCTGTGGCGAGACTACCAATGCCAGGGTTCCGGGGCGCTCTATTCCTTCCGGATGATCCCTTCTGCTCCACGTTACCTCTTGCTCTGCCCATCTCAAGTATCCCGGAGTGGCCGAGGAAACTGAATTCACTGTCTGTTTTAACGCCTTTTTGTCCCTGTTGGAAGTCCCTGTAACATGCACATGATATTGTCCTTTTAAATTGAGCGTACGTACCATGCCGATGAAGATACTGATTTGGCCAATCGACACCGTGGATCCGGATTCGAGGTGATCCGGCTCCAACTCCCACCCGGAATTGTCCACTATCCTTTTTCCTTCGTCATTGGAGTAGATCTCGCCGACGACAAAGTTCTTCATGTTCTTCCGAGCTTCTCCCGTGATGTAAACACCTTTGGACGCAGGCCCCACGGTGGGCGCCAACTGTCGTGGGATAATCACGGCAGATGTTACCGGGGGTAACTGATCTTGGGGCAAGTCGACACAGGTATTCGGGAGAGGGTTTAGCTCGAAGGAAGACATGGCGGAAAGCAATCTAAGAACCGGAAAATAACTCGCCGGATCTCAACATGAATTATGCTGGATACTCGATAACAGGTGTTACAACTATGACTTGAATCTCTCCCAGGCTAAGCCTAGGGGTTGGTTTATATAGCACCCATACCCCCTTGGCTTGCCCTACAAAGCGCACCCTAAGTCCTACTCGAACTCTTTATACAAACTCTAACTTTCCTTATCGCAACCCACAATCCGGGTTACGAATCTTACAAGCCTTGGGCCTTCCAGAAGTTTCTTTGGCCTTAGCCGGATCCGGTC
This sequence comes from Alopecurus myosuroides, assembly GCA_028641055.1. Classification (NCBI taxonomy): domain Eukaryota; kingdom Viridiplantae; phylum Streptophyta; class Magnoliopsida; order Poales; family Poaceae; genus Alopecurus; species Alopecurus myosuroides. Next base: position 235,006,826 of record CM054058.1, on the reverse strand, counting down.
CAGCTGCCGTTTGGGCCGGATCACACCTGGGAGTTGGCATACCGGGTTACTATCCCCTCATCAATTATCATTGCTACCGCCATGGTTCTCTAGGGTCATTATGATCTCCTCCTTCTCATCGATGAGGGAGTTAGCCTCATCAAGTTGCCTTAGGAGAGCTTTTACCTTTTCTTTAGTTTCACCTTCAAGACTAAACAACCAAGATCCTAGGTTCTTGGCCTCCTCATCATCAACAATGTTTTCAACACAATCCAATAATGAGGGAGAGCTAGTGATAATAGACTTGGAGGTGGAAGATATTACCGTGGTGGCTTTTGCCATGAGACATGTAGGTCGGATCGATGCCTTCTCATTGGGAGATTCAAATAGAGAGACCGATGAAGAGGAAGTCGTAGCTATGGCGACGTGGGCAACACCTACGACTTCATCTTCTCCTTCATCTCCGGAGTAGTATGTTTCCAATGTTGGACCCTCTTGAACATATAAAGCCCTTGGGACTCTTCTAGCGAGGTTCTTGTTTTGTGGAGCTTTGTTCTTGTCCTTGTGAACAAGCTTCCCTTCATTCTCTTCTCGTGGCTCAAAGGGACACTCTTTGACGAAGTGGTTTGCACTTCCACAATTGTAACATGTCCTTGGCCGCTCCCCTTTCTTCCTAAAGGTCTTGTTCCTTGAAGGTATAGGGGCACCGGCCTTGTGAGCCTCCCATCTCTTCCAATACCCTTGCATGGCAAGAGCAATACATTTGTGGGCACCCTTGTATGCATCTTCATAGTCCTCATCATCATCATCATCATCATCATCATCCACTTCTTCTATCTTGGTCATGGCCTTAGACTTTAAGGCAAGGTTAGGAGACTTCCCATGGCCTCTTGAGCGAGCAAGAGCATCATCCGCGCTCTTGTGAGATAAAGATATGGCTATGAACTCACTAAGGACACCAATGGAGTTGAGTGAGTTGTAGTCGGATCTTGTTCGAATTCTAGTGGAGAGATTCTTCTCAAAAGGAGTTATGGCCTTGACAAATTTCCTCTTGATCCACTCATCGGAGATTTCCTCCTTTCCAAAGTCCCTTAATTGATTGCCAAGGGTGACCACTCTTCTATATAGCTCCTCGGGACTTTCATCTTCAAGCATGACAAAGTTCTCGGACTTGTCAAGAGCAACATCGTATTTGGATTATTGGATGCTTGCATTGCCTTCGAACAAGGAGTCAAGCTTATCCCAAGCTTCCTTGGCGGTCTTGATACCGCGAATCTGTTCAAAATGTTCTCTTGGGAGAGCCTTTTGGATAGTCACAAGGGCGGTCTTGTTGAGTTGAAATTCCACATCCTCTCTTGGAGTCAAGTTGTTCGGATCGTGAGGGTGGAATCCATAGAGAATGCTTCTCCACAATGCGGTGCAAGATCCTGAAATGTGAGACTCCATATCGAACTTCCAAGAAGAGAACTCGTTAGTGTTAAGCATGGGAGGAACTCCAACATTAACCATGTGTGGCATAGTGGCAATAGGGTGGATAGAGTCATAATTGGGAGGTGGTGGAACTTTAGATTGAGACCCCGAACCGTTAGCCGATTGAGACTTGGAGCCCTCGGAGCTCCCACCACTCTTAGCCTTTTTATCGGCTTTTGCTTTGGCTTTCGCCTTAGCTAAAGCGATGTTAGCTTCCATCTCGTCGATATCCGAAATGGATTCTTCGTCCGAGCTAACATCGTTGGTGGTGAGGGGTGGTTCCGTGGACTCCTTGGTTTTCCCCATCAGTGCCTCCATCATTTTCTTTATGCTAGAAACCTCTGAGCTAACACTAGAGCTAACCTTAGATAGTTCGGTTTGGAGAACTCCAACCGTATCTTGTAGGTTAGATATAGTGTCGGCCATTTTGGAGATTTCCGCACTAGAACTTCCGGGGGCATTTTCATCGACCATTGTACTCTTGGGCGGTTAAGCCCTTAGTAAGAGCCGAGGCTCTGATACCAATTGAAAGTGCACTATGGTCAACTAGAGGGGGGTGAATAGGTTGACTACCAATTTTTCTTTTCTTTTCCTTTTAGAGTGGATTAGCAAGATAAGATAAGGTTCTCTAGATGTGCAACTAGGTGAGCAACCTATGTGGACAAAGTGATATGCGCAACGGAAGTAAAGCGTAAGGTAGTAAAGCAAACAACAAGTGTAAACAAGGAGACAAGGATATGATTCACCGTAGTTCCTTCTCAAAGAGAAGTACGTCTACGTTGGAGAGGTGGGGAGCCACCTAGGCGCTCCTCAATAGCACGGTTGTGCACACCTTGTTCTCCTTGAGCTTCTCCGGTGAGGGAGATGCTCGTTTCCACTATGAGGTCGACTTGAAGGCGTTGACCAAACCTTTACAAGGACTTGAGGTCACTCCACAAGATGGATGGAGGCTCTCAAGCAATCCGTAGCTTCTTGCAACAAGGTGGAAACTACAAGCACGAGATCTACTAAGGTTTCTAGGCCTCAAGTAGGATTCTAGATCTACTAGGTTGTGGTGGATGGATTTGAGATTCCTTTGGTGGAAGTGTGGATCTAGGTCTCCTCTAGCTCTCCACCAAGTTTGGGAGTGTTTGGGTGGACGGAGTGGGAGATCTAGGTGGTTGAAGCTTTCATCAATGGCTAGGAGAGAGAATGGGAAAAGCTTGGCATTTAAGAGGTACGGGAAGGGGTATTTATACCCCTTGCATTTAAGTGGCCGTTGCAGTCCAGGAGCACCGGAGGCTCCGGTGGTCTTCAGTTAGTTGCGCAGTTGCGCAGCCCACCAGCCCACATGTGCTGGAACACGGGGCAGAGGGTCCGGTGGGTTCTGCGGAGGTTCCGCCCACCGGAGGTGCACCGGAGACTCCGGTGGAACCTCCGCTCTATTCAAACAGAGCAGCAGTTTGGCGGAGCCCCCACCGGAGCCTCCACCGGAGGCCATATACACTAGGCTGGGCGAGGGCACCGGATGTCCACCGGAGGCTCCGGTGGAACCTCCGCTCTTCTCAAACAGAAGGGCATTTTGGCGGAGCCTCCACCGGATGCCCACCGGAGGCCATTTGTGTGCAGCCCTAGTGTTGGAGGGTGGCGGAGCCTCCGGTGGAATTGGCGGAGGTTCCGCCCACCGGAGCTCCACCGGAACTTCCGCTCCTGGGTCCGCTCATTTGCTCCAGAGAGGGGTTTGGGAGGAGCCCACACCGGACCCCCACCGGAGCCTGGGCGGAGCCTCCGGTGGATTCACCGGAGCCTCCGCTCCTGCACAATGCAGTTTCCTGGATTCCATTCTCCTTGCACTTTTCGTATAAAACGAACACTTGCCCCATAAAATTAGTGAACCTGTTTTAACCTGGGCATTTCCATCTATTGAACACACATTAGATCAAATGGATATGTTGTCATATAATTACCAAAAGGGACGATGATCTTTCACTCTCACACAAACAATATACCAAAAAAACAGGGACAAAAGTATTTTATGCAAATATGGAACTTGTTTGAGCAACATGACACATAGGAACAAGATAATCAACAATATCAACTCTATGTGGCAATACCTCTGTAGCATCCCAACTTTTAATAAAGATGGAATACATGTGTTATTGTGCTAGTCCCTGGATCAATTGCTAGCACCACAGTACAAAATGAAATATCATGCAAATGCATCAAATTCTATTACATCGCATGATCCAGTCTTTACAAAATAGGATTACAACTTGCACAGTCTTAGAGGACTAGCAGAAAACAAAGAAATACAGCGGAAAACATAGTACAACATTGAGCCCATCTTCTTCATGTGCCACAGGCAAAACATGTTGGCAATAGTCTCGAGATCCTAAACGAAATCCTCACTCGTCTTCAGAAATATTTGCAATATGGAATATGCAGCCACAAGGGAGTCAATACAATTTAATGTATTGGCAAGTAACACTATGGTGGATATAAATGGCAAGACTAATACTACATGCTTATTTGGCTGAGTGGAGTTTTGGTAAGTTTGCATAAAGCCAGTTTTCTCCTATCACTTTTGTAAAACAAACTTTTCTTTTCAAAAGGGTGACAACATTGGATTAAGATCCAAGCACCACAATACTATTCACTTGGTCAAATTTTACTTATTGAAATTGGTGATGTAATTCTTCCGTCCATCCTTGTCCAGCTGCTCATAGTTGTCCATAACCAGGGACACGGCTAAGATCTTAGTTTGTTGACTCTGCAGAGCTTGTGCACTTTCACCTTCAGACTCAAATCAGCCCAAACATCCTATACGCCCTGAGTGCATTAAGGAAAGGAGAAGATTGAGACGAGATCTTTCAGAAGCAAGAATTCAACCTAATGGCAAGACCCGTTCCACCTATAATTATGCTACATCTGCTTGTCAAGCCCAGGCTGAACCCTCACAACTTAATTAATCAAGACAGAGCCCATATGACTAAAGGCTGCACTGGAAGCAATCTAAACTTGGGGAACATCATAATCACTTTGTTCCTGGGTGGCATTCCTCAAGTGAACACCCCTCGGGGAGACACTCAAATCTCATCAGCCTTGTTGGGGAACATCATAAATAACAAGGATAAAGGAGATGGATACACACTACTAGGATAATAGCATAGCATAATATAACTTAGTAAAATTTCCTATCATGCATACTACTCAAAACCAACTAATGCATATAGAAAATAATGGGTAGTTGAATGATGTGTTACTTGCCTTGTTGAAGTTGGTGAAGAAATCACACTCTCTTCACAAAAGATCGTTGCTCTCCGTACAATCTACTCATTGAAAACACAATAACAAAATAAACAAACATGCTATCAAGAAAACATACAAGTGAAGAGATCATACAAAGCAATAACATAGCCAAAGGAGTTTAACCTAGTGGGCTAGGACAAGGTCTAGGTTTGAGTTGGAAGATTCATTCTCTAATGTCTCATTCTTGTTAAAGAAATTCCAATGGTTTACTTGGGAAGGACTAGGTTGAGCTTGATGTGATCTAACTTTATTATAACCATACTTGTCGAGGAAGTTCCAAGAGTTCACTAAGAATAAACATATTACTTCTTCAACTAAAGTAATACATGCAAACACTTGGTCATATTCACCTTCAAAAATATTTGAGTGACTATGTTAGTATTTTCCATTGTGGTTAGGGTAGGTCTACTAACTTCATCATCAAAGGGAAAATATTATCAAGTCTTGGGTTTTCCATTTGGGTCAATGGTTGGACAGAAAAAATAACTTGTTATTCTTCAACTTGTATGGATTGCTTCTAGACCTCATGTGATTGCCTT